>CM060443.1:85126532-86326532 GCA_030545235.1 Helianthus tuberosus
AATTCACACACACCAACTTACACACACACAAAAAGCATAGACCTTCTAGAACCATCTATTAACAACATCAAGATCTGTTCAATCAGGACCCACTTCAAATCAAACCCCTTCAAAATCTTGAAACAACAATACCCACTTCACATTACATAAAAGGACTCCAACTTTACCAACAAAAGATGATCTTTATCACCTAAAGATTCAATCTTTATGGGCGTCGGTTGTTTTCCAGTGAAAAAACAAACCTATAATAAAATTGTGAAACAACCTTACTGGAGTTGCCGGAATCTTCAACGGAACTTGGTTAGAAGGTTCGATCCTCCTCTTGTCTGTGCAGATAGGACTAAAACACATCATACATATGAACCCGAACACGACCCGTTCAACTCGATTTTTTTTCCCGCAATTCAATATATTAAAATTCACTAAAAAACACAAATGCATATAATAAAATTACATTTAAATTAAGAAATCTTATTTTAATTTCACTTTTTAAGTGATAGTTCATTTTAATCGGTAACGATTTTTGGATGAACTGCACTTATCGGGTGGTCGGAACCCTAGTCGCCGCCTGTTGTTGATGTCGGGCCACCCATGCTCATCAAGTCTCCACACAAGCAACCCAAAACTTCACCATGCTTTAATGAACTTGTACCTAATGCATTAACTTAATAGTCGAATCATCTACCCTGCAGCAAAACAAACAGAATACATGAAAATCCAAGCATTTTAGAAGTAACAAAAAGAAATATAAACACCATGTGTTAAATAACATTAGATCAGTTTCAATTGAAACCAACTATAAAAAACCCCAATCCCAAATTAACCAAATCGTAACAAAAATAAACATAAATATGAGGAAGAATTTACATGAAGAAGCATGAGTAAACTCTACTCGGCAATGACCCACTGAAAAATAAGGGCAATGAGCCTACCTGTGTACATGTTTGGTCTGGTGAACCCCACCCGCCACTCTGTAAATTTAACAAATACATAAAGTTGGATTAAATCACACAAATTATGGATGATTACTTGAAATACCAGTCATATGAACATTTAATAACTAACTACCTTTGGGAAAGATGATGTCCAGAAGCTGAGGTACATCTTTTGATTCGTAACCTTCCGATTAATGACTGTAAAGAGAGCGAAACTAATGTGAACTTATATTTTATAATATCAGATCTGCTGAAATTTGGGCGAAGTGGGTAGCAAAACTTACCAGATCTGCGAGACCTAAATCGGATCTGGGAGAAATCTTCATGATTCAATCTTTACCTCCGAAATCATATATGTTATTAATCGTCTGATTCAACTTCAATCAAACGTAAACGCGTGAAAATCAACAGATCATGTAACTATAATTATAAACAGCTTGAAAATCAAAAGAATGTAAGGAAAGATGTTATACAATGATACTACAGAGTTTGCAACTGAAAGCAGATTCGTTGTCATTCCCTTACTGACCAGTCTACAACTTTCACCGGATTAGGGTTATGGTCAGAACCCTATATAGGGCTACCAGAATCTGGTCGAAACTCTAAACCCTAGGTTGGGTCACCAGAATCTGTTGACGCTAACCATTACCACCACAAGCCGCAGACCACCACCATCTCTATCATTGCTAACCACCACCAATTAAAACAACAGCTTGCATCATCTTCAACTCCTGTAACAAAACAAATGGTACGGATTTCATATTTACAGATCCAAACAATAATTACCTCAACGAAATCGGTTCATATCAAAAGTTTGAAACCTAGATCTACAATATAAAATTCCAATGAATTTGGACAAAATCTAGAAAAGCACTTACTCCGTGAAGTTCAAAACCTAGACTTGAGTTTGATTTTGAGAGGACTGTATGATTTCCATGAGGAATTGGAGTAGTAGAAACGTGATGGAGAAAAACCCTAGATCCAAATCTGGAATCGCCGAAGAGAGAGAGGAGCAGGGAAGCGGGCATTTTGAAATGTTTTGAAATGAGAGTGAAACCCTGATGTATCCATGTTTTTTTAGTTGAAGGGTAGAAGTGAAAATGGATGTTTTCTGATGCTTAAAAGACTTGTACATCATGCTTTAGGGGTGTTTTAAAGAAATTTCAATGACTTTAAGAAGTCCTTTGGATATGTATATTATATATAGTATAGATATTTAACGAAACCGGGCCTAAAGGAGTTTGGTTATACTCCCTTGAACCTCCACAAACTAACCACAAGGGCCTTATATGCCAAAAATGAGGTTAAATAAGGTTTACAATTGACCAGGGACTGAAACTGCCATGTTTGAAACATTTTTAACCTGAACAGCAGGTCTACGCGGGGCGCGTAAGCCCCCTTCTGATCCTACGCGGGCCGCGACAAGTGCCCAGGTCTGTGAAAACTTGACAGCTGCTGGTTGCATCCTGTTCCACCGCCTTAGATGCCTGAATTTCGATACTTGGGGCTTGTTGACGGTTTTAGGATACCACGAGGACACTTGGGGTGATCCTAAACACTCCCATTACACCTGGAATGATCTTGAATCAAGGATTTCAAGTATAAATAAACCCCTATGGTGAACATATTATTTGCTCATTTGGTTGCAACAACTCTAAAACCCATCTCTGGAGATAGCAAGCATTAGGAGAAGACTAAGAAGTGTAGAAAAGATAGCAAGGACCTTGTGTAAGAGTTTTAATCCCTGCTTAGTCCATTTTATTAGTTTAAAAATTGAAAAGTCAAACATATCGTAATTAAGCTTTGACTTTCGGTTTAATCATAAATGGTCCAGCCACTGACCGAAATGAAAGTGGTTATGGAACCATATTAAGGTAGGTGATTAACCCTTAAAAGGGCACCTCCTAATTATTTCGTTTGACTAGTTAATTGTCCGGTCAAACTAGTTAGTCAAAAGTCAAACTGGACAGAAACTTTAAAAATGATTTAAACTAATAAAACAGAGGTTCTAAATTATATTTTAACATTCTAATGACTTGGTAATTAGTATCAAAACATGTTTAATCAGGTCTAACCCGACAATTATTAGTCTAAGGTCAGTTTATAACCGAAAGTCGCAAAAGCTTGACTTTTGCTTTGACTTTCAGTTCTGACCCATTTAAGCTTAATTCTTCCATGTTTTAAGCTTCCATTAGGACCATATTATATAGTAGTGTAACCCCCTGGAGTTATATTGCTTGGTCCTTAGTGGTTTGAATTATATGCTCTCATTTGTTAATATGCTTATAAATGCCGTAAATGCCCTTTTGACATATAAACGAGATTTTTAGAAATATGAGAGGACAAAAACCTTTTCTACTGATATATAGGCTTGTCCCGAAAATTTGACATCAATTTTTGGTCTCAAACAGAAGTTATGCTCGATATCGTAATTAGAAGCTTTTTATTAATTAAATTGCGATACTTGCATAAGACATGTTTAAACTTGGATTTTGAACCAAAACTCATTACCTACTGTTAAGATATTATTTTTAAGGAATTTTAAGATTTTTGTTCAGATTATAATCTGTTTAAATATAGAGTTCTTGTGTAATTCGCTAAATGACGATAATACCCTTTTCATGCATAAAATGAGATTAACAAATGACTTGAATGCCAAACCTTTTCCTACTGATTTCACACATTAAATAAATTATTTTGAGCATTTAAAGCTGATCAAAATCTCAGATTTACATAAACATCTTGACTATCGTCAATTAGCGAGTTTTACACCGATTAGGCGCATAGTATGGTTTAAAACCATATTTAACACCTAAGACTTGTTACCTATTGAATTTTTAAACAAATTTCAATATTATTATAGTATGTATAAGTCATGAACTCAGACTTCCAAAAATGTCCTTAAAAGCCAATGTGAAATGACCAAAATGCCCTTTCAGGGCATAGTTTGGCCATAAATGGTAAACCTCACATATATGTAATATCTTACTGATGTAATGTGATAAAATAAATATTTTTACTGATTACCAAATACCAGAACTTCAGTTTGTTATAAAATCTCTTTTATAATTATTAAAATGACCAAAATGCCCTCACGGGACTTAAATTGGTTTTAATTACTTTTTGGGCATATATGTTAACATCCTACAGATGTATTAACATATTTTAAGCATAATAAAATTTGAGACCTGTATATAATTCATTTGGTTACCCGTTACGCGTTTATGCGTTCGGATCGGTATATGTGACTAGTTTACGTAAAATAGCCGAAACGGGTTTAACCTTATCATTAAATCCTCAAATTCCAGAATGTGTTTAGTTTACCCATATTATACAAGTATCCAAGCTTGTCGGGTCTAAACCACATTCTATTCCGGTCTCCGCTTTATCTAGCGTTTAGAACCGTAAAGTTTCTTTTTAGCTAGCCGGTCTAAGTCTTTGACTTAACTAAAGTCCCGTTAGCATCCTAATAGGTTATTAAACCTTCTATACAGATTAAGTAGCATCTAGTAGAAGGTTTCATCATAAAGCTTTAGGATTTTACGTCTGAGTTACTTTTCACATTTAGCTCAGGTAAATACTTTTAACTTATTTTCCCTTATACGGGCTTGGGATATGGTATTATAATAATACCACTTGGTCGGATATGAAATCATTTAATCGGATTTTGATTAATAAATTTACATAACCCATTTTAATCTGTCTTGTTTGATAACATAAGCATTGGGGGTTAATACGACTGTGTCCTGGATATCCTCGGCTCATTTCATTTGAAAATGGCCATGACCTATGCACGGGGTGTAGGCATACACCTGAAAGATGCAAATGCTAAAATATAAACCCACATGTTGGGGATAACTCCTTTGTGGGTTCTATAAGTGGTGAGTCGGTTAATCAAGACCGGCTTCCAACCGGCCGCAATTGTATGACAAACATATAAATCTGTATACAAGATTATCTTAAATAATTATCCCAAGTTATAAATGATTTGTGCCTTGTGCACTTAAATCAATTTTCTTAAATATTTTCAAATGAGTCAGTTAATTGTATTTACCAGTGTAAACTGACGTATTTTCTAAAAACTGATTGACAGGTAGTTCTCGTAAATAGGCTGGGGCTACTAGGTGTCATATAAGAGGATCTTGAAAATCCCTAGATACCTGAAGTCTGTTATTATCTGTTTCTTGTATTTTATTTATGATCCTCCTGTGGATCTTATTACAATCCAGTCTGTATATTCTTTCATTCGGACACTCAGACATTATGGTTTGTAATAGTTTATTCACCAAGCCTTCCGCTGTGCTATCATATTGTGTGTATTGACTATGATGATATCAACTACGTCACCATACTCCCCACCGGGCCCACCGGTAAAATGTGGAAATATCGGGGTGTGACAGGTTGGTATCAGAGCCAACATTGAGTGAATTAAACACTAACCTTTTGTGTTTAATCTCAATGACACAATAAGCACATTCCTTAGACTTCCGAGTCTAGGCATATGACCTAGGATTTATTCTTAACTTTCCTTTATCGTTTATATTTTTGTTTTACTTGTTTTGACAGGTTAGCTAATCGAAAATGCCGCCATGTGTACGAGGCAAGGGAAAGGGACCAATGAGAGGAGGGCCATCAGGCCATGCGGGACCCTCCCATAGGCGCACTCCGTCAGCATCTTACTCTAGTTCCGACTCTCGGGATCATTGGAGTCATACCTTCGAACCGGCGAGGCATTCTGTTTCGTTAGGATCCTCACCTTCAGATCCTCCATACTTTGGGTAACCCATTCCTGATGAGCCCCAGCATTCCCATCACTCTCAAGAATCTCACCATTCTCACCATTCGCACCAATCTTACCGCTCCTTACATTCCCATTCTTTTCATCACTCTGATTCCATTTATTCCCCAGCTCAGTTCAACCCCAACGACTATGTCAACAATCTTCTGGGTTTCAACCCTTTAGGACCTGAAGATCACTTCTCCCAAGAGATAGAAATGGTTGACGACCCTAACCCTGAACCACCGACCGAGACACCTGGCCAACCTATCAGCATATCCAGCGGTTCTCCATATCAAGGATCTCCATACCAAGGGCCCGATTCTTTTGCCGAAAGGTGGGCCACGTATGAATGGGAATTCACCCCTTCATATCATAACTCTCCTGCTCAACCTCATTTGATTGAACCGTATCTTTAAGCGGTTACCCTACCACCTCTACCTCTTGAGGAACCACCTCAACCACCTCTCGAGCCGCCTAGGCGAAGGAGGAATGCACGAATGTCTATGCGTGGGGGACCACGGTTCAGTTCCCCTCAAGGTTCTAGCTCATACCCTCCTATTCCCGAGGACCCCCAAATGGGTGGACCCTCACATGCGGTGCCGGAAGTCAATCCCCCGCCAGTTTCGTATGTACCACCGCCACCGCCGCCGCCAGTGGGTTTTGACAACCCAATACCAACATACCCAGGTTCGTCTGGGTATATCCCATCTGGATATCCAACAGATTATGGAGCCCAAGATCCATATCTTACTGCAGCACAGTATAATGTGCTTTATCCTTCATCTTATCCTCCAGTTTACCCAACTGGATATCCAGTGCAAGGGTATCAATACCCACCTTACCAGCAACCTCCTCCTCCCCAACAGGAGCAAACTCAAGAAATTCTGCAGAGGTTAGACAGGGTTGAGCGGAAAGCGGATGAAACCAATAAGAAGCATAACAACTTTCTCAAGGGCCTTGCGAGTCTCATCAAAGGCAAAAAGAAGTAGGAAGTTCTTTATTTTATTTTGTATTGTCTTTTCAATCAAGTCCCTGCGAGGTCATTTCATTTTCTGTACCTAGTCCCTGCGAGGACTTATTTCCATTTCTGTAGCCCCTGCGTGGGCAGTGTGTTATTTCAAGTCCCGTTTAGGGCATCTTTGTACTAGTTTAATGGTTTAATGAAGTTTCTTTTTGGATTTTAAATATGTATTTTTATTACATCATCACTATATCATTTCAATTTTAAATTGATTTGCCAAAGAAATTCTTAAGGGTATAGCCTAGCTAAAATATTAATGGCTATGATGGTACAACCTTTTTAAGAAAATAACTCCCTGTTAACATCTGAAAACATGTTAACATTCCTGCTTGTACGATACGAGAAACCACACAATCTTCCAAAAGTACTTGGATCCTTCCAAATCATTTTCATAAGCCTATATGATCAATATGAATCATGGCTAATAAACATCAATATGATGGATACACCTAAAACATCCATTTGAGATGTATGCTTACAAGCAAAGGTGTAATAATGACAATGATAGTCCTATTTTATAAACTTCTTGTCAATAAGGCGATGGACTATGTTCGACCCTTAAAAGATCATAGATCCAAGAGATCATTGGTTATATTCTAATCGTCCTCGTGACAAGGCTTTTGTGCCATCTAAATGTCCTTTGAGATGAGCTTTGTGCTAAATGAAAATGTCTTTTATTACATTGACAGTTGTGATTTATATTCCCCTGTCTAATAAGGAATTATAACCCATTGATTGTTCTTTATTACTTAAAATGGTCTATATGGTTTAATAATACCATGACCATCTAATCATCAATGTGATGATTTATTACATAATTTATATAAATCGTTATTGTTTGATATAGTACTCGAATCATGGCTGGATCTGACGAAGCAAACAGTCATCCGCAAGAAGAAAACAATAATGAAGCAAGAATAAATCTTACAAATGCTGAATTGCAAGCAATGATTGATACCGCAGTTGCTCAAGAGGTGGATAAAATATTCAAAGAACCGAGTAATGTTCGGTCCAAAACTCATACAAAACCCTTATCACATTCGCATGCATCAAAAAGGGATGAATCTCAGCATTCATCCAACTAGAGATCTGAATCTTAGAAGGTTGTGTTAAATCAAGCTCCCAGGTAGAACAAAGGTTGTACCTACAAATACTTCATCTCGTGTAAGCCAAGGGACTTCACAGGAGAAAAGGGAGCGATAGATTGTATGAAATGGTTAGATGAGATGGAAACTGTGATTGACATCAGTGGATGTGCTAAGGAAGACACAGTTAAGTTTGTGTCTCAATCTTTCAAGGGTGACGCCCTCACTTGGTGGAAAGCATTGGTGCAATCCACTGGAAAGGTTCCTTTGTATTACCTTTCGTGGAACAAGTTTGTTGATCTTGTGAAGGACACTTACTATCCTCAACATGAAGTCGAGAGAATAGAGACTGACTTCCTCACTTTGGTGATGAAGGACTTGGACTGTAGGTCCTATGTGACTAGTTTCAACTCGATGTCGAGACTTGTACCATATTTGGTCACTCCTGAACCCAAACGCATTGCGCGTTTCATCGGTGGTCTAGCCACTGAAGTGAAAGGAAATGTCAAGGCTTCTAAGCCTGCTACATATAGATCTGCTGTGGATCTATCTTTGTCCCTTACTCAAGATGTTGTGAGGAGTAGGGCAAAGAAAGCTACCGATGACGGGAAGAGGAAAAGGGAGGAAGACAAGTCCCCTCAATCTAACAAGAAGAACAAAGGGAACTTTGGTTCTAAGAAAAGGCAGTCAAGTGACAAGCCCAGGTGCAAGACCTGCAATAAAAGGCACTTTGGAAAGTGCAACCAAGACCCACAAGCTAAACCATGTGGAATTTGCAAGAAGAAGGGGCACAAGTCTGTAGAGTGCTGAAACATTAAGGATGCAACCTGCTAAGGTTGCAACGAAAAGGGGCACATCAAGACTAATTGTCCTAAGAATGCTAAGAAGCCCGAGGAGGCGAAGAAAACCAATGCAAGGGTTTTTCAGATGAATGCAAGGGAGGCGGTGAATGACGAGAACGTCATAACAGGTACCTTCCTCGTTAATAATAATTATGCTGGAGTTTTATTTGATTCAGGTGCTGATAAGTCTTTTGTAGACCATAAGTTTAGTAAATCACTGAATCTGCCTATTAAGACTCTAGACATAAAATATGAGGTAGCGCTTTCCGATGGTACCTTAGAAATAGCTTCAACTCTTCTTGATGGATGTTTCATATCCATTAAGAACCATTCTATCCCGCTATCCCTCTTGCCAATGAAATTGGCTGGTTTTGATGTGGTCTTAGGCATGGATTGGTTGTCGCATAACCAAGCCCAAATCGCCTGTGACAAAAAGCTAGTTATCATCAAAACCCCTTCTGGTGAATCCATCACTATCCAAGGAGATACACAATATGGTTTGCCCAACAATGTGTCTATTCTCAAAGTATCAAGGTGTCTGAAGAACGGATGTGTCATTTACATGGCACAAGTTACTGTGAATAACCCGAAACCTAAGATCGAAGATATTCCAATTATTTCAGAGTATCCTGATATCTTTCCTGATGAATTACCTGGATTACCTCCTAAGAGGCAAGTCGAGTTCAGGATAGACATTCTACCAGGATCTGCACCAATTGCACGAGCTCCTTATCGTCTAGCTCCTACTGAAATGAAAGAGCTCAGGACTCAATTGGACGACTTACTGGAAAAAGGTTTTATACAACCTAGCTCTTCACCTTGGGGAGCTCCAATATTGTTTGTGAAGAAGAAGGATGGATCAACGCGCTTATGCATTGATTACCGTGACCTAAACAAGGTAACGATCAAGAATCGTTATCCCTTACCCAGGATCGACGACTTATTTGATCAGCTCCAAGGGGCGAGCTTCTTCTCGAAGATTGATTTGAGATCTGGATATCATCAATTTAAGGTCCGAACTGAAGATGTGCCCAAGACAGCGTTCAGAACAAGATATGGACATTACAAGTTTTTAGTGATGCCTTTTGGGCTCACTAATGCACCAGCAACATTCATGGACCTCATGAATAGAGTCTGCAAGCCATACTTAGATAAGTTTGTCATTGTCTTTATAGACGACATACTTATCTATTCTCGTAATCGAGTTGATCATGAGAAGCACCTTCGATGCATCTTAGGATTACTTCGACAAGAGAAGCTGTATGCTAAATTCTCCAAGTGCGAGTTCTAGCTTCGTGAAGTCCAATTTCTTGGACACGTTGTTAGTGAGCGTGGTATCCAAGTCGATACCACCAAAATAGAAGCCATCATGAACTGGGAAGCACCGAAGACTCCTACAGAACTTCGCAGCTTTCTGGGTTTAGCTGGATATTATAGAAGATTCATTGAGAACTTTTCAAGGATAGCTGCACCATTGACTTATTTGACCCGTAAAAATGTAAAATTTGATTGGGGACCAAAACAACAAGAATTCTTTGAGACTCTTAAGCAGAAATTGAGCAATGCTCCGGTGTTGACATTGCCCGAGGGAATTGAAGAGTTTGTCGTTTACTGTGATGCGTCACACACCGGTATGGGTTGTGTACTTATGCAAAAGGGCAAGGTGATTGCCTATGCATCACGACAACTAAAGGTGCATGAAAAGAATTACACCACCCACGATTTGGAGTTGGGTGTCGTTGTATTCTCACTAAAGTTGTGGAGACATTATTTGTATGGAAGTAAATGTGTGATCTATTCGGATTACAAAAGTCTCCAACACTGAATCATTAAAAAAGAGCTCAATATGAGACAGTGCCGCTGGATGGAGACTTTAAATGATTACGATTGTGAAATTCGCTACCATCCTGGCAAAGCGAATGTAGTCGCTGATGCTCTAAGCCGAAAGGAGAGAGTCAAACCTATCAGGATTAATGCTAAGAGCATTGAACTGAAGAATAGCCTGAACGAAAGGCTATTAGCTGCACAGAAAGATGATATGTTGGAAGACAACCTTCCAGATGAAAAGTTAGGTGTGACTGCTGAACAGTTAGCACCTGGCAAGGATGGAATTCTTAGAATGAATGGAAGAATCTAGGTTCCTATTCATGGAGGGCTTCGAGATATAATACTCCAAGAAGCTCACAATTCCAAGTACTCAGTTCACCCGGGGGGTGACAAAATGTATCAGGATTTGAAAGCTAGTTATTGGTGGATAGGTTTGAAGAAATCTATTGCCACGCATGTAGCTAAGTGCCTGACTTGTACTCAGATTAAAGCTGAACATCAAAAGCCATCAGGTCTGCTACAATAGCCAGAACTTCCCACATGGAAGTGGGAGATGGTAACCATGGATTCCAAGTTACCAAAAAAAAAGGCATGGAAATGATACTATATGGGTCATAGTTGACAGAATGACTAAGTCAGCACATTTCTTACCCATCAAGGAGACTCGTAGCTCCGACAAGATAGCTCAGTTGTATGTGGATAAAATTGTATCCCTCCACGGAGTGCCGGTGTCTATTATTTCTGACAGAGATACTAGATACACCTCTCACTTTTGGAAAAGTTTCCAACAATCCTTGGGCACTCGTTTGAATTTTCGTACTGCTTACCATCCTCAAAGAGATGGAGAAAGTGAGCGTACAATTCAAACTTTGGAAGACATGCTTCGAGCATGTGTTATTGATTTAGGAGGTAGCTGGGATGACCACCTACCTTTGATCGAGTTCTCCTATAACAATAGCTACCATACTACCATTCAGGCTGCGCCTTTTGAGGCATTGTTTGGAAGGAAATGTAGAACGCCTGTTTGTTGGGCGGAAGTAGGACAAGCTCAGTTGTCAGGACCTGATATAGTCCTTGAAATGACGGACAAGATTGTCCAGATTCGTGATCGCCTGAAAGCTGCCAGGGATAGGTAGAAAAGTTATGCTGATAAGAGGCGAAAACCCCTAAAGTTTGAAGTGGGCGATAAAGTCTTACTAAAAGTATCACCTTGGAAAGGTGTGATGCGTTTTGGTAAGAAGGGTAAATTAAGCCCTAGATATATTGCACCATTCTAGATCATCGAATGTGTCGGCAGTGTAGCTTATAAGCCAAACTTGCCTCAGGAGCTGAGTGGAATCCACAATGTGTTCCACATCTGTAATCTCAAGAAACGTGTAGCTGATGAATCGCTAGCTATGTCTCATAAAGACGTACAGATTGATGAAAGCTTGAGGCTTGTTGAAAGACCTATATCGATCGAGGATCGTCAGGTTAAAAAGCTCCGAAGGAAGCACGTGCCTATAGTAAAGGTTAAATGGGAGACCCGTAGAGGCCCTGAATATACGTGGGAAGTTGAGTCCACTATGCGACAGAAGTACCCTCACTTATTCCAGTAAATCTCGGGGTCGGGATTTCTTTTAAGGGGGTGAGGATGTAACACCACGTAAAAACGTGTCCAATTATGTAAAGACACGTGTCCTAAACTCTAGATACGTAAAAGATTGAGTTTGAAGGACTAAAGTTGCCAAACGATGAAAATATGAAACCACAGGGACTAAAAGTGTCAACATGCCAAACTTGTGCCTCTGAATGACTATACATGAAGAATATAATCTTAAACGAGTGATTAATTGAATATAAGAAGCCGTTCTTGAAAATAATCGAAAGATTATAAACTACAAGGGTTAACATGTCAACATGTTAATTCTTACCTCTGAGTGACCTTTTAACGAACCCGAGGCTTCAAAATATTCAAATATGCTCTCAAGAATAAGTGATATAAATTTCACTTGGTTTCGAGATCGTTATACAAGTTTTCAAGACTTTGGGTAAAAAGTGTCAACATGATGAAACTTGTGTTTATAGTAATATTTAACGAAACCGGGCCTAACAGAGTTTGGTTATACTCCCTTGAACCTCCACAAACTAACCACAAGGGCCTTATATGCCAAAAATGAGGTTAAATAAGGTTTACAATTGACCAGGGACTGAAACTGCCATGTTTGAAACATTTTTAACCTGAACAACAGGTTTACGCGGGGAGCGAAGCCCCCTTCTGATCCTACGCGGGCTGCGACAAGTGCCCAGGTCTGTGAAAACTTGACAGCTGCTGGTTGCAGCCTGTTCCACAGCCTTAGATGCCTGAATTTCGATACTTGGGGCTTGTTGTTGATTTTAGGATACCACTAGGACACTTGGGGTGATCCGAAACATTCCCATTACACCTGGAATGATCTTGAATCAAGGATTTCAAGTATAAATAAACCCCTATGTTGAACATATTATTTGCTCATTTGGTTGCAACAACTCTAAAACCCATCTCTGGAGATAGCAAGCATTAGGAGAAGACTAAAAAGTGTAGAAAAGATAGCAAGGACCTTGTGTAAGAGTTTTAATCCCTGCTTAGTACATTTTATTAGTTTCAAAACAGAAAAGTCAAACATATCGTGATTAAGATTTGACTTTCGGTTTAATCATAAATGCTCCAGCCACTGACCGAAATGAAAGTGGTTATGGAACCATATTAAGGTAGGTGATTAACCCTTAAAAGGGCACCTCCTAATTATTTCGTTTGACTAGTTAATTGTCGGGTCAAACTAGTTAGTCAAAAAGTCAAACTGGACATAAACTTTAAAAATGATTTAAACTAATAAAACAGAGGTTCTATATTATATTTTAACATTCTAATGACTTGGTAATTAGTATCAAAACATGTTTAATCAGGTCTAACCCGACAATTATCAGTCTAAGGTCAGTTTATAACCGAAAGTCGCAAAAGCTTGACTTTTGCTTTAACTTTCAGTTCTGACCCGTTTAAGCTTAATTCTTCCATGTTTTAAGCTTCCATTAGGACCATATTATATAGTAGTGTAACCCCTGGTGTTATATTGCTTGGTCCTTAGTGGTTTGAATTATATGCTCTCCTTTGTTAATATGCTTATAAATGCCGTAAATGCCCTTTTGACATATAAATGAGATTTTTAGAAATGTGAGAGGAAAAAAACCTTTGCTACTGATAAGTAAGCTTGTCCCGAAAATTTGACATCAATTATTGGTCTCAAACAGAAATTATGCTCGATATCGTAATTAGAAGCTTTTTATTAATTAAATTGCGATATCTTGCATAAGACATGTTTAAACTTGGATTTTGAACCAAAACTCATTACCTACTGTTAAAATATTATTTTTAAGGAATTTTAAGATTTTTGGTCAGATTATAATCTGTTTAAATCATAGAGTTGTTGTGCAATTCGGTTAATGACGATAATACCCTTTTCATGCATAAAATGAGACTAACAAATGATTTGAATGCCAAACCTTTTCCTACTGATTTCACACATTAAATAAATTATTTTGAGCATTTAAAGCTGATCAAAATCTCAGATTTACATAAACATCTTGACTATCGTCAATTAGCGAGTTTTACACCGATTAGGTGCATAGTATGGTTTAAAACCATATTTAACACCTAAGACTTGTTACCTACTGAATTTTTAAAAAAAATTCAATATTATTATAGTATGTATAAGTGATGAACTCAGACTTCCAAAAAATGTCCTTAAAAGCCTATGTGAAATGACCAAAATGCTCTTTCGTGGCATAGTTTGGCCATAAATGGTAAACCTCACATATATGTAATATCTTACTGATGTAATATGATAAAATAAATATTTTTACTGATTACCAAAGACCAGAACTTCAGTTTTTTATAAAATCTCTTTATAATTATTAAAATGACCAAAATGCCCTTACGGTACTTAAATTGGTTTTAATTACTTTTTGGGCATATATGTTAACATCCTACAGATGTATTAATATATTTTAAGCATAATAACATTTGAGACCTGTATATAATTCATTTGGTTACCTGCTACGCGTTTATGCATTCGGATCAATATATGTGACTAGTTTACGTAAAATAGCCGAAACGGGTTTAACCTTATCATTAAATCCTCAAATTCCAGAATGTGTTTAGTTTACCCATATTATACAAGTATCCAAGCTTGTCGAGTCCAAACCACATTCTATTCCGGTCTCCGCTTTATCTAGCTTTTAGAACCGTAAAGTTTCTTTCTAGCTAGCCGGTCTAAGTCTTTGACTTAACTAAAGACCCGTTAGCATCCTAATAGGTTATTAAACCTTCTATACAGATTAAGTAGCATCCAGTAGAAGGTATCATCATAAAGCTTTAGGATTTTACGGCTGAGTTACTTTTCACATATAGCTCAGGTAAATACTTTTAACTTATTTTCCCTTATACGGGCTTGGGATATGGTATTATAATAATACCATTTGGTCGGGTATGAAATCATTTAATCGGATTGTGATTAATAAATTTACATAACCCGTTTTAATCTGTCTTGTTTGATAACATAAGCATTGGGGGTTAATACGACCGTGTCCTGTATATCCTCGGCTCATTTCATTTGAAAATAGCCACGACCTATGCGCGGGGTGTAGGTATACACCTGACAGATGCAAATGCTAAAATATAAACCCACATTTTGGGGATAACTCCTTTGTGGGTTCTATAAGTGGTGAGTCGTTTAATTAAGACCGGCTTCCAACCGGCCCCAATTGTATGACAAACATATAAATCTCTATACAAATTTATCTTAAATAATTGTCCCAAGTTATAAATGATTTGTGCCTTGTGCACTTAAATCAATTTTCTTAAATATTTTCAAATGAGTCAGTTAATTGTATTTACAAGTGTAAACTGACGTATTTTCTAAAGACTGATTGACAGGTACTTCTCGTAAATAGGCTGGAGCTACTAGGTGTCATATAACAGGATATTGCAAATCCCTAGATACCTGAAGTCTGTTATTATCCGTTTCTTGTATTTTATTTACGATCCGCCTGTGGATCTTATTACAATCCAGTCTGTATATTCTTTCATTCGGACACTCATACATTATGGTTTGCAATAGTTTATTCACCAAGCCTTCCGCTATGCTATTATATTGTGTGTATTGACTATGATGATATCAACTACGTCACGATACTCCCCGCCGGGCCCACCGGTAAAATGTGGAAATATCGGGGTGTGACACATGTCCCAAAGACCCATTTCCTCTACCTCATATTGATTCAATGGTGGATGCTACTACCGGCCATGAGATCTTAACCTTCATGGATGCATCCTCAGGATTTCAGCAGATCCAAATGGAACCTTCAGACCAGGAGGATACTGCTTTCATGACACCAACATGTATTTATTGTTATACTGCTATGCCTTTTGGTTTAAAAAATGCAGGTGCAACGTACCAAAGATTGGTGAACATGATGTTTAAAGACAAGCTGGGGGACATCATGGAGGTGTACATCGATGACATGGTAGTAAAATCTAAAAAATTTGAGGATCACGTCCAGGATATTAAGGGAGCATTCGATATCCTGGACCAATACAACATGAAACTAAATCTGGCCAAATGCCATTTTGGAGTGGGAGCAGGAAAGTTTCTAGGATACATGGTAACCAAAAGGGGTATAGAAGCAAGCCCGGAGCAGATTAAAGTCATCTTGGACATCAAATCACCTTCAAATATGAAAGATGTTCAAAGATTAACAGGGCGAGTAGCAGCATTAAACAAGTTTATATCAAGATCCTCGAAAAAATGCAAGGAATTCTATGATATCCTAAAGAAGAATAATAAATTCGAATGGGGAGAGAAGCATGAAGCATCCTTGCAGGATTTGAAGCAGTATCTTTCAACTGCACCTCTATTAATGAAGCTTGAGGATGGTGAACCAATATTCCTGTATCTCGCAGTACTAGGGAATGCTGTAAGTGCTGTTCTTGTAAAGGATCACGAAGGTCAGCAATATCCTGTTTATTATGTTAGCAAAAGTTTATTAGATGTTGAAACTAGATATTCTCATTTAGAAAAATTGATATTGGCCTTAGTTATGGCATCGACAAAGCTTAGGCATTATTTTGAGACACATAGGATTCATGTTAAAACCAACTATCCTGTTAAAAATGTGCTTAGGAAACCCGAGATGTCGGGTAGGATGGCTAAGTGGTCGGTAAAATTAAGTGCCTATGATCTAGTAAATGAACCTAGAAATGCCATAAAGTCTCAAGCTCTAGCTGACTTTGTGGCTGATTTCAGTAGTGATATTCAAAATGAAGTAGACCTAGAAGTACAACAGCAAGGAGAAAATTTAGAATCCTGGACATTATATACTGATGGTGCATCTAATGTTAGAGGTGTAGGATTGGGTATACTACTAAAATTGCCACAGGGGGACATATTACCCCATGCTATTAAATGTTAATTTCCTGCCACTAATAATGAAGCAGAATATGAAGCTTTGATCGCAGGATTAAAGTTGGCTAGAAACATGAATATTAAGAGTTTGCAAGTATATGTTAATTCCTTGTTAATTACTAATCATTTTAATGGATCCTATGCAGTCAAAGGTGACAAGTTAGTCGAGTATCTCGAAATTCTCAAAAAATTAGCAGGATATTTTGATGTTTTTACACTTGAACAGGTACCAAGAGAGGATAATGCTGAAGCGGATGCCTTGGCAAATCTAGGATCATCAGTCAGGATACCGGAGGGAACCCAAATACCAATATTACATATCCTGTATCCTGTGACGGATCTTCTCAAATCTCAGGATAAGGAAGTAGTAAGTATCCAAGATCCTGATGATGAGTATCCTGAGGAGGATCCTAAGTCCTGGACGGCTCCGATCCTGAGATAACTCAAGGAAGGACACGTCCCAAAGGATGAGAATCCTATGGCCTTTAGAATGAAGGTATCACGATTCACTATTATAAATAATATTTTGTACAAGAAATCTCTTGCAGGACCATATCTGAGGTGCTTGGAGGATCCCGAAACTAAAGAAGTACTTCAGGATATACACGAAGGGGATTGTGGTAACCATACTGGGGGCAGATCATTATTCTCAGAGGTATTGAGAACAGGATACTATTGGCCAATGATGAGGAAAGATGCTGCGGAATATGCTCGAAGATGTGATGCATGTCAAAAGCACAGTAATATATTACATCAGCCTGCTGAACCACTGTATCATATTGCTTCCCATTGGCCATTTATGAAGTGGGGAATGGATATAGTAGGAAAATTGCCTAAAGCTCCAGGAGGGAAAGTCTTTATGCTGGCAATGACTGATTATTTTTCTAAATGGGTTGAAGCTGAAGCATTGTTCAACCTAGAGACCAAGAAGTAGTATCCTTCATAAAAAGGAACATCCTGACCAGGTTCGGGGTACCAGCTGAGATAATTTGTGACAATGGTTCTCAATTTATAAGTAAAAGGACTACTGACTTTTGCAAGAGTTGGGGAATCAAAATGATCACGTCTACTCTGGTACATCCTCAAGCAAATGGACAAGCAGAATCCTCGAACAAGATAATTGTCAACAATCTGAAGAAAAGTCTTGGAGCTAAGAAAGGAAGATGGGCAGAAGAATTACCCTTTGTTTTCTGGGCTGATAGGACGACGGTAAAAAGTGCAACTGGCCAAACTCCATTCTCTCTATTATTTGGAGCAGAAGCAGTCATCCCGACAGAAATGGTGATATCTACAGCAAGATCCAGTCTCAAGGATCCTGAGAAGAATCCTGAAGCCCTATGTCAGGAATTGGACACTGTTGATGAAATAAGAGATGCAGCAAAGCTGAGGATGGCAGCATATCAACAGAGGATATCCAGAGCATATAACAAGAATATAAGGACTAGAAGGTTTCAGGTGGGAGATTGGGTATCAAGAAAGGCTTTTCAGAATACTACTAATCCTGCTGATGGAAAGTTAGCTCCTAAGTGGGAAGGACCCTATGAGGATGAATCAGAATCTGGGAAAGGAGCATACCGACTCAAGAATATGGAAGGGGATATGCTACCAAGATCCTGGAATGCTGTACACCTAAAGCTCTATTTCAAGTGAGTTTAGAGTTTAATTTCTAACTCAGGATGGTATGAATTCTATCTCTTTTAATATATTTGATATTATTTATTCTTTTGAACCCAATACTGACTTAAGCATCGGAGGGGTGTTAGCCAGGCTAACACCCACCTTAGTTAACAGTTGTTTTGCAGTATATGCTTCGAGATATAGCTCCAGGATACACACTCAGCATACTTCGAAAAACTAGAGGATTTGTGACAACCCGTAATTTCGAGAATCTTTCATTGTACTGGTTTCTTTGCATGCATGGTGATTTGATGTAATTTATGTATATGCTATATGAAGTGTTTAAGTAATTGAGAATGATTGTGAGTCTATGCATTTCATGAATGTTATAAGTTTTCATGTCATTACGTGTATGTGTTGTGAAGTAAATGAGGTGATTGGTTTTATAATAACGTTATGGATTTTTAGATATTGGTGCTTCAAACACTTAGCCAAACAATGCATAGGGGCCGCACACCCTACTACACTCGCATCCCCCCTATTGTTGTAGACTTGTACTCGGCCCAAACTAACACCCCTTTGACCTGTTAATGCATGGCTTAAGGAAGCCCAAACAAACTTGGAGGTTGGTCCGGCCTTTTGTAGTAATCATATTCACATACGCACACATAAGGATTAGGTGCGGTTCTTATTATTAATCATTCACAAAGTTTTAGCAAACCCTAATTACCTCTTTTCCTCCTCCCTTGAGACGTTGGCATCCTTGGGCCGAAGCTTCCTTCATCACCTGGTTAGTACATGTATGCTTGTTTAAGTTCTTGATTTATGTGCAACTAAATCACGAAATTTTGTATGATATAGGGGTGTGTTAGAGAACATGTGTATTAATATCTTGACCATGATGAGTGTGAACGTGTAATGTATGAATCAGATAGAATGCTAATGAATTACAAAGATGACAATGATTATGATTATGATAGCTTGATAGAGTTAGATGATGAATGATCATTAAGTTAATTGGCTCGATTCGGGTATGGAGCATGACGTAACTGTGAATGATGCTACATGGGGATCATGATGTTTGATTAGGGTCCATAATCCCGAATTCTGTAACTATTTTAATCGGATTTGTGTGGATGTTTGTTGCTAATTGGCAATTAATGTGGAATAACAGATTGGTTAGTTTCTTGTAATTATGGTAAATGGTGTTAATGAAATAGAAGTGGAACCGGTCCGATAATTATAACCTAGGATCACCCACTTACTGGTCAAACAAATCTGGTCGCACACATCTTGTGGAATCGTGCAAAACATTGGGATTTGGGGGTGTATGTGGATTATTATAACATATCCCACCATGCACAGTTCTGAAACACATGAGCCAGGTCACACACTAGGATGGGCTTAGGTTTTCTTGGGCCACACATTGGTCCACGAACGGGTAATGATCGCACAAGTTAGAGCCCACTCACACAAACCTGAGATGGGTTGGAACCCGTGGGCCGAAACTAATGGGCTGCATAGGATCGGGTACGCACACTTTCTCAGGCTATCGCACACTTAAATGGGCTGCAAGATTATCGGGCCGCGCCCTTCGTCTATTGGTGAAAGAATTACATAATTAACCCGATTTCACATTGGGCTTCAAAGTGTATAATATATGTATGTGTGTATTGTGTTTTCGGCCGTTATTAGCTTAATTTGTAAACTAGAATTAGCATTTGAGCTATGTTTATAACGGAATTGGTAATCTAGTACAACTACAATGTGTGGGCCGAAGCCTTGGTGGGCCCTTACATGCTAAGTGATTTCTTGATGATACTGGGTTAGTGGATTAACTATTATGACTTGAATTACTTGAGTGTGCTATATGTAAAATAACTGTGTATTATGTGAACAAGGAATACGTGAAATAACTGTATGTGTAATATGCGGATTATGTGCATCTGAGACTGATTGTTGTCGGTAACCATGTTAGGACGTTTGTGATCAACTGTTAAACAAGTAACTAATCTTACCGAGAAAACCAAAGGTGAGTTCATCTCTCTTGAGCATGCATCCCGGTGGTTGGGACAGTCATTGGGCATCCCTGAGAGGGATGGGTTTGGGTAAATCAATTGGGTATTCCTGAGAGGAATACGTCTTGTGGTAAATCTGGAATGTTGGATAATATACTCGTCCTATCACCATTAAAGTCCCTCCGTGTTGTTTGGTTACCTGAGAAGTAACAAGGTATTAGTTGGTAGCGCTACTTAGGTTTGGCACCCTCACCCCGTACCGGAGAGGACGGGTGTGAACTAATGACCTAGTCATGACCAATGCTTTGATAGGAGCATTGGGGAAAGGGCAAAATAAATCAGGAGCCGTCTTGTATCCGAGGTATTATCAACATTGTAATCAAAGAACGTAACTACACACTTGGTAACTAACGTTTTCGTAAAACTATGAACTCACCAGCGTTGTCAGATACACGTGTGTGCATGCTCGCAGGTTATAGGTATGTGTGGATGTGGAACTTCCTGTCTGGGATGCTGGAGTAGTCATGGGTCGAGATACAAGGAATCGCGAGACGAGTTTAATGGTTATCATACATATGGATTAAGAAACACTTAATTTATGATTTATGCTTCCGCTGAATACGATGATTTGTAAATACTGTTTTGTAACACTTTATATTAATGAATGAAAGTTTATTTAAAAATCTTGTATGAGTTCAATGTGATTGGTGGCTAGATCCTGGTACGTCACACGCCCTGCGGTGTTTCCGCATGTGGTATTTTTTGGGTTTGACAGTTTGGTATCAGAGCCACTGGTTATAGTGAACTTGGTTTTAAAAACGTTTTTTTTTCTTTAAACCAGACTATAACCGAACAGTTCTGAAAACAAGGATACGGCCATGACACTCAGCTCCAGATTGCAAGGTTCGTCTCTTTCATTTGTTGTATACATTGCATGGCTAGTGTACACTTGTTTATGATGTGGCATACGAACACACACTCGTTACTATAGCATAATTTCATGAATTGCTTGCCTATATTATGATGCGTTGATAGCATGTCGCAGTCCTTAGATTTTTGTGATCTTACCATTTTGATAACCTCTGTTTGGAATTCGAGTTTGAGGAACCATTTGACATGAGTTAGGAGGAACTGAGATGAGCATGCAAATCGCAATATCATTGTGGGTGCACACATAATAATAATGTGAGGTGCATGCGAGTCCCAGTGAGGCTTAACAAGTGATAAAGGGGTTCTGTTCCATTATTTGATCGATGAGAAATATAACAAATCTATGGGAGTCATAGAAGTGATTGTCATTTACTCGAACGTGATCTTTTCACTCCTCTCTGAATTCTTTCGAATCTCGATGCTATCGAGTATTACCTGAACACCCATCTGAACGCCTAGCAAACTGGATAGAATGTTAGGTGCTTGAACGAACATCCCTGAGTTGGATGTCGCAGCTTTGAATGTTTGGTCGATACCCTTCTCACTCCTCTTCATTGGTTGGAACTCATTGTATTGGCGCCTTAGATCCCGAAGTGCGATCACTTCTGTAACACTCTAGCAACATACCGTGTAATACTCCATCAGCTTGCAAGAACGATGGACAAGAGGATGAGCGTAGTACTTTACCGACTTCAGTATTTGGACGACCTTGACTCCCAGCAACGAACATCAGCAATTTGACTCCAATCGAATCTCCAACCCTAGTCAGCGACTTATGGGAGTCAACTCTTACGAGTTCATCAGGGCATAAGCAATGACAATTGACTATAGTATGGTATGTGTAACTTCCAGCACAGGGGGTAGCGCATTAGGACGTGGCGCAGAATGTGAAAAGATGGACCTTGATGGTGAAAAGTCGTAGGGCTCCATTTCAAGAAACGACATTAGGGGTAACAGTCATGGAAACATCAAGATACTCGTAATTGTAGCCAACAGTATGGAGATGGAGGTGCCCACAACATGGATTGGTCGTTGTTAAATCAAGATGACAACAACCAAGGGAACGACGTCAGTGCTGGAAAACCTCGTAACGATAACACCACTGGAAATGATACTCATGGAAGGATATTTAGGATTGGCGTGGGCGACGCCAGGGTTTTAGCAACATGGTAGCTAGCATGAGTAGCTAAACGCTTCGTCTCTGTTATGTTTAACCCTGAAGCTTCCTGAATCTAAACCTGTTGTGGGATCGGCTGACGACAAGACAATTGAAACCTCATATGCTCGTTGGGATGCAAACTCGACCTTGTGGGACAAGTGTTCGACATCGACCTTCCTTCTATTATTCTTGATGGTTACAACGCAGTAGTTAGTGTGGATTGGTTATACAGGAATCACGCAGATATACCATGTGAGGAGAAAACTTTGTGTGGAGAATCGTTATTTGTCCTAAAGCATCAGAGTGGTACAAAAGTTAGCGCCATTTCAGCTATGAAGGCCAGAAGTGTCTTCGAAGGGATTACTCCGCTGTGTTAGCAACCGTTACTGATGTTAGGGCTAAGGAAAAAGAGGATCGAGGATCCACCAATTGTTCATGATTCCTCTCGGTTTGCTACCCGAGGAACTTTTGGGTTTACTTCCACAACTATTAGACAGACTCTTAGTTTGGTCTCATGCCAGAGGCAGCCTTGATTTTTCGTACTTCTTACCGTCTTTGCACCAGGAGGGTTACGAGAATTGTAAAATCAACTACATGGACTGTTGGACAGGAGTTTTGTCGGACCTAGTTTTCGCTTTGGGGAGCCCCAGTTATATCCGGGAAGATAAGTTGTATCGTTGGACATGTGTACTGATTGTCGAGAACTCATCAAGGTGACAGTCAAGAACTGTTTGTCTCGACCATTGTATTGACAGCCTGTTGACCAGTTGCGAGGGTCAAGCCCCCATTCGAGGATTGACTAACGAACAAGTTATCACCAGATGGAAGTTCAAGGGTGAATGTTCCTAAAACGGCATATCCAACGCAATGCGGCCATTGCGACTTTGTATTCCATGACCGTTGGGTTAATCAACACACCAGCAGCTTTATGGACCACATGAATCGACCTGCTTGTTGATGACATTTTTAATTATTTCCAGGAGAAAGGAACATTATGGGTGACATATGTATCTTATTTTGGAGCTCCTAGGGGAGGAGCAACTCTACCCGAAATCTACCAAAGTGTGACTTCAGAATTCGAGAAGGACACTCTCTTGGTCATGTAATCAACGAAGTGGGAATACACGTGGATCTCGCTAAGATCTATTTTGTTAGAAACTGATTGGCACCAAAGATTCCTTCGGGGATACAACAATTCTTTGGTTTCGCTAGACATTATCGCAGATTCATCGAGGGATTTTCAAAATTGCGTCGCTGTAACCTCCTTAGCACAGCAGGGTGCTGTGTTCATGGAAGACAAAACAGGAGGACTTCTTTTCAGCTTTCGAATCCCAACTCTACAACTCACTGAGCATCGTCTTTACCCGAGAGTGCGGGTGATTTAGTGGTATACCATGATGGTTCAAATCAGAGTCCCAATTACATGCCGATGCAACACGAGATGGTGACGGCTTACGTAGTGGATTTACAAGAAGAGTTGCACGAGTCACCTCCTGCGGTGAAGCCATGGTCTTTGGATTTAAGTTGGACGGTACCAGATGCATTGCTTAGACCGATCACAAGAGCCTCCCATATACCATTGTTTCGAAAGAGCTAAAACATGTAATGACATCGCTGGATGGAACCTTCGAATGATTGTGGCTGTGGAACCTGAGTATACACGAGCTTTGCAGCTCACTACCGACTCTAACCTACCTGATCAGACTCGCTCCGTTCAGACTGAAGAACTGAAGAAAGATAATTTAAAAGATTGAACCATGCGGGGCATGAAGGAGCGACCTTTGGCAAGATCAGACGATATTCGCTATCTCATGGAACGAATGCGGACCGCATTATGCGGCAACTGCAGGGAATTTGTGTTGAGCAAACCACACCAGCCTCGATATTCTAGTCGACTGGGTTTTGATGAGGGATATTAGGATCTATAAACCTTGTACTGGGGATCGGGCATGAAGGCCCACCTAGCAACGTATGTGAATGATGTTGACTTGTGTGAACGTCAAGGTGGAGTATCAGCAACCAGCAACGCCCATATGGAAATGAGAACAGGCTGCCATAGATTTTGTCGCTAGTCTACTCATAACTCGAAACGGAAACAATATCACCTGGGTGATCGTTGATTGTCTCACGTAACCAGCATACTTTCTTGAAGACATGCTGCGAGCATGTGTGTGATTGACTTTAGTAAGAATAGAAGGACATTTACCTTTGGTTGAGTTCTACTGTAGTAGTTGTCATTCTAGTATACAGACAACTCTGTTTGAGGGATTGCATGGACAGTAATGCTAATCTCCTTGTTGGATTCAGGTGGGTGACAACCTAATCACAGGTCCAGGACTTGTACTCGAAACTCTTGGGAAGATCGCTTGGATCGGAAATCGTTTGGCGGCAACGAGTGACCGTCAGGAAAGTCGATAAGCTTAGGAAACAATGGGAGTTCGCTGTAGGCGATCGTATCATGTTGAAAATCTCATCCTGAGAGGGTGTGGTATGCTTGGGAAGCGTGGCAAGCTTGGCTTACGTTACGTTGAGTTATTCAGAATTTTGGAAAGAATCGGTCACGTCGCCTACAAACTCGAGTTACCCGACGAATTGGCTAACGATCATGTTGTCATTTATGTCTCGAACCTAAAGAAGTGTTTGTCCGATGAAACACTTGTGATACCTTTGCTAGAGCCTAAGGTTAACGACAAGTTGCGGTTTATTAAGGAATCCACTGAAAACATGGACCAGGAAGCCAAAGTCCATAAGCATAGCCAGATCCCAATCCTGAGGGTTCGTTGGAACTCAAGACGTGGACCGAAGTTCACGTGGGAATGCGAGGATCGGGTGAGGCTCAAGTACCCTTAATTGTTCAAAACTACGGAATCAAATCTTAATGTGACTGGCGAATTTTGGGACGAAATTCCCTTTCAAGTTGGGGATAATGTGGCAACCGAGGGAAATCCACAATCATCTTGAACTACCATTTCATTTCTCTGTTATCACTTATCAAATTTCAGGACGAAATTTCCTTGAAGTTGGGGATGATGTCACAACCCGTAATTTCGAGAATCTTTCATTGAACTGGTTTCTTTGAATGCATGGTGATTTGATGTAATTTATGTATATGCTATATGAAGTGTTTAAGTAATTGAGAATGCTTGCGAGTCTATGCATTTCATGAATGTTATAAGCTTGCATGTCATTACGTGTATGTGTTGTGAAGTAAATGAGGTGATTGGTTTTATAATAACGTTACGGATTTTTAGATATTGGTGCTTCAAACACTTAGTCAAACAATGCATAGGGGCTGCACACCCTATTACACTCGCACCACCCCCTGTTGTTGTAGACTTGTACTCGGCCCAAACCAACACCCCTTGACCTGTTAATGCATGGCTTAAGGAAGCCCAAACAAACTTGGAGGTTGGGCCGGCCTTTTGTAGTAATCATATTCACATACGCACACATAAGGATTAGGTGCGGTTCTTATTATTAATCATTCATAAAGTTTTAGCAAACCCTAATTACCTCTTTTCCTCCTCCCTTGAGACGTTGGCAGCCTTGGGCCGAAGCTTCCTTCATCGCCTGATTAGTACACGTATGCTTGTTTAAGTTCTTGATTTATGTGAAACTAAATCACGAAATTTTGTATGATCTAGGGGTGTGTTAGAGAACATGTGTATTAATATCTTGACCATGATGAGTGTGAACGTGTAATGTATGAATAGGATAGAATGCTAATGAATTACAAAGATGAGAATGATTATGTTATGATAGCTTGATAGAGTTAGATGATGAATGATCATTAAGTTAATTGGCTCGATTCGGGTATGGAGCATGACGTAACTGTGAATGATGCTACATGGGGATCATGTTGTTTGATTAGGGTCCATAATCCCGAATTCTGTAACTATTTTAATCGGATTTGTGCGGATGTTTGTTGCTAATTGCGATTAATGTGGAATAACTGATTGGTTAGTTTGTTGTAATTATGGTAAATGGTGTTAATGAAATAGAAGTGTAACTGGTCAGATAATTATAACCTAGGATCACCCACTTACTGGTCAAACAAATCTGGTCGCACACCTCTAGTGGGATCGTGCAAAACATTGGGATTTGGGGGTGTATGTGGATTATTATAACATATCCCACCATGCACAGTTCTGAAACACATGAGCCAGATCACACACTAGGATGGGCTTAGGTTTTCTTGGGCCGCACAATTGGTCCACGAACGGGTAATGATCGCACAAGTTAGAGCCTAATCACACAAACCTGAGATGGGTTGGAATTGGTAATCTAGTACAACTACAATGTGTGGGCCGAAGCCTTGGTGGGCCGTTACATGCTAAGTGATTACTTGATGATACTGGGTTAGTGGATTAACTGTTATGACTTGAATTACATGAGTGTGCTATATGTAAAATAACTGTGTATTATGTGAACAAGGAATACGTGAAATAACTGTACGTGTAATATGCGGATTATGTGCATCTGAGACTGATTGTTGTCGGTAACCATGCTAGGACGTTTGTGATCAACTGTTAAATAAGTAACTAATCATACCGAGCAAACCAAAGGTGAGTTCATCTCTCTTGAGCATGCGTCCTGGTGGTCGGGACAGTCATTGGGCATCCCTGAGAGGGATGGGTTTAGATAAATCAATTGGGTATTCCTGAGAGGAATACGTCCTGTGGTAAATCTGGAATGTTGGATAATATACTCGTCCTATCACCATTAAAGTCCCTTCGTGTTGTTTAGTTACCTGAGAGGTAACAAGGTATTAATTGGTAGCGCTACTTAGGTTTGGCACCTCACCCTGTACCGGAGAGGACGTGTGTGAACTAATGACCTAGTCATGACCAATGCTTTGATAGGAGCATTGGGGAAAGGGCAAAATAAATCAGGAGCCGTCTTGTATCCGAGGTATTATCAACATTGTAATCAAAGAACGTAACTACACACTTGGTAACTAACGTTTTCATAAAACTATTAACTCACCAGTGTTGTCTGATACACGTGTGTGCATGCTCGCAGGTTATAGGTATGTGTGGATGTGGAACTTGCTGTCTGGGATGCTAGAGTGGTCATGGGTCGAGATACATGAAATCGCGAGACGATTTTAATGGTTATCATATATATGGATTAAGAAACACTTAATTTATGATTTATGCTTCCGCTGAATAAGATGATTTGCAAATACTGTTTTGTAACACTTTATATTAATGAATGAAAGTTTATTTAAAAATCTTGTATGAGTTCAATGTGATTGGTGGCTAGATCATGGTACGTCACACGCCCTGTGGTGTTTCCGCATGTGGTATTTTGTGGGTGTGACAGGATTGGCCCCCTCTCTCACGTTTAAGGGATCCTAATCCCTTGACAGGTTTAAAGGTATTCACCTTTCTCCCGAATTGGGTTTAAACACCCCGCTTGGAGCGCAAGTTATCCAGGAATAGTTCAAGATAGCAGGACCAGTCCCCTGTAATACAAAAAATTATTCAAACGGTTGCGATTGATGTCCAGAAAATTTCTAAATGTTCAAAGACATAATGCACAGGGGACATTCTTACTGAAGCAATTGTGCAAAGCTCAAAGGATCAAGCTTGGACCTAGTACACTAAGTATCCCAGACTGGGGACATCTTCGTTGGAAAGGTTGTAAAAGGATTAAAGTTTGAGAATAGGGTTGCACTATAATTCTGGTATGATCTTTCCTTTAAAAACATTATCTAAATCCTTTAAGTTTTAACGCTTGTCATTATCCTGATTTGGATACGTTCTCAGGATATACTTTCAAAATATATTCTTTGAATATGTTTCAGGATATTTGGTTGGAATGTTTGGGACTTGATACTTGGATTTAAATTTAAAATTGTATTCATGTCAAACATCTATTATCAAAACAAGCTTTATAAAATAAAAGTGAACTATCCTTTTTCTTTGGAAACTTTATCTGAATCGTTTGAAAAACCCTATTCGATGAAAGTCTTAATAGAATATTTGCGTCAAGATATTTTCACAATATTTGGATAAGACATTTGAAATATTGCACTAAGTTTGGAACATGAAATTCAAACTAAGCAATGCATATTAAGAATTGAAATAAGAAAATGATAGATAAGGTCAAAAGGAGGTTATATTATTAATATAGCAATATTTGTGCTTTTGGTTTCATCTCAAACTGAGATCCATCCACCAAAAGCACGATTAGTTTCTAACCATATTTACATAACGGTTGAAGGTTTCATCTCAAACCGAGACCCATCCACCTCCAACCGTTATATTGTTCAAAATAAACCATACTTATTGATGACCAAGGGCTTCATCCTGAAACTCAGGACCCATCCACCTTTGGCCATCATATTGTTTTTAGTGCAGGAAATGTAAATTGTTCAAGTGCAGGAAAAGTAAATTGTTCAGGGATTACAAACCACAACCATCAAATAAAAAAAATGGGCTCCGGCCTCAGCATCAACATCCATCATCGCCAATTTTCTTCATTCAAGGGGCAGCACCCTCTTCCATGACTTCATCAGCAACATCCTTTCCAATATCCTTCTCAGCCTCACCACCAACGCCAGTTAGCTTTTCAGTCGCTTTAGAAGACCCCTCAGCTACAGATTTAGCAGGATGCTCTACAAGATTACCGCCAAGACCCCTTAGCTTCGTCTCCCAGGCGTCGACATTCCAAGAAGGGCATTCAAAGCCCAGGGCCCTGGCTTCGTAAGCCATTCTTCGCCTAACCTGAAGAAGGGAGATGACGATGGAGCTTTTCAGGCCTTCCTGGTAAGAGGTCATATCCTGTTCATGTTGAGCCTGGGCGGCGTCGAGATGGACTTGGGCTTCGTGAGTAACTTTCTTGATGGCAGCCTGGTGTTCCTGGGTCATAGCTTTGAACTTGTCCTCGTAATGTTGAGATTTAGCAGCAGTGATCATACCTTGATCGGAAATGGTGACCTCGGCTTTCTTCAATTTGGACTCGAGCATCTTGTTGAGCCCGCAGGATTCTTCGTACAAGTGAACCAGACGTTCGAGGCCCTACAATGAAAAACGCAGGTATTATTGTATAATAACCAATATACTGGTTTGACATATACGCAGGATATGGAATGAGGATCTATACCTGGTTGAGAAAGGAAGTCATGAACCTGCTTGCCTCGATGAATCCGTGATTCTCGTAGGGATACGTTTCGGGAGTGACAGGCGAATCAATCTCTTTTCTCTTACGAGAACTAGAGGTCCGGGGCTTAGTAGCTGGCGAAGGCTTAGGGATGATGATGGCTTTAGAACTGGTAGGCTTGGATGAAGCAATAGGTTTGGGACTTGGCTCTTTCTTGATCTGGACAGGATCAGAGTAACTGTCCAACTCCTCAAGGTCGAAAACTTCTGGGATTTTGACTGGTGCTGCATAAAAGGAGAAATTCTAAATCTTTTCTACTCTTTCATTATATTACGCTAATCAATTATTTGCAGAATAACTCTTACCAGACATATCAGACGATGAATATTGGCTGGAACTCGGGAGGTGTGTGGAAAAGCTTCTATAACCTTCCGGTAACTGGTAAATTGCTTTCATTCTCTTTTCATATTCTTCAGTAGGAGGGGCTACTTCTTTGAAGTTCACAGCATAAAGGACAAATAAAAAAGTATCAGCACAAGGTATAGGCCCAAAAGGTATTTGGGGATATTCTTAAAACCCTAAACCCTACCGGTGGTTAACCACTCCGCTGGAAGGCTAGCGCCCTCGTAGATGGAATCTCGCTTAACGAAGAAGAATTTTCGTTGCCATCCATCTTCGTTTTTGGTGGTTTTGAGAATGAGGGGTTTACTGGAAGTGGAAAAGAGTAAAAACCGGCTAGAACCGTGTGATCGGAGACGGTAGGCGATCGGAATATCCTCGATGCAGAGGTCAGGAAAGTGAAGGATTTTTATTTGGTTAAGTACAATCAATACCCTCCAAACCATGGGCATCGTTTGGGCAAAGCAAAGACCGGTGGTTCGAAAAAATTGCATCATGAATTCGGGAAAGGGATACCAAAGGCCTAGCGAAAAAGGATATGCCGGAAAACAAACCCAATCGGCTGACGAAACGTCCGATCGAACTGACCGGTGGAAAGGTCTGATAATCGCACCGTCTGGAAAGGCGTCGGAGGCTCTCAACACTGCGATGTCTGCTTTATCGAAGGCACAGATCTCCTTCTCGGGGTTCTTGAGTAGGTTTTGTTGGATGAAGTTCTCCGTCGATTCACCAGTATGGGAACGGGCTCTGGTAGCCATTGGGGGTAGAATGAAGAGATTAGCAGGAAAAGAAGAAAGAACGAATAATTACCTGGAGATTCTGTTGATGATATTTGGTTTTCAAACAGAAAGAGAGAAGATATAGGGGCGTAATAGATAGCCATTGAGTGTAAACCGCGTTGGAAGTTGCCCAATGATATCTCGATCGTCGCTTCAACTTAATAACCTCGATTTAAGAGATAAGTTTTAAAATATATCCGTTGAAATTGGTATACCAACAGATATATTTTGGGGACAATTGTTATGGGTGGTTTTCTACTCATATATCCTGAATAATATTCTGACTATGTTTCTTTTGTTGTGACCAGGATACCGGATCAGGATATTGGTAACATCCTGATGCAATATCCTGGTAGTAACTAATTAACTCACGTGTAGATTATATGGTGCAAGTCTCTAACGTTCAAGTGGACTTCTTCTCCGCAAGACTCGGGCAAATCTGTTAGATTATGGACGTTGAAGCCGGAAGACGTGGACTACAACATTCACATAAGGAATATTCGTTAAATCCCGGAATAATAGGATAGTTAGTTAGTTTCTTTTACTATAAAAAGGATTGATCGGATCAGATTAGAACACACATTCTCTCGCACACTCTTTCTCTCTAGTTGCAAACACTCACAACTCACTTACACTTGTATCGAAATCACATTGTAACACTTAGTTGATCCGCATCATATCCTGCACTGTATCCTGATATTTGAAGCAATAAGAAGAACAAGGCAGCTACGATTGTCAGCTCCCGAGGTTTTATGCCAGCGATCTAGATTGATCAAGGGCTTTCCTCGTACATCCTGTGTCACCCTTTACATTTTTGCTCATTGTTTGATTGTGGATACAGCTCGATATCCTGAGCCGTATCCTGAAAACTGTTTTTACAAACAACTTAATCAGCATATTTCCGATACACATTCTTAGCACACTACCTCACTTAACTAATTTGATCACTTAATTGCTTCGGTAATTTTTGACCAAAACAGGTCTATATAGAGATATGTTGGCTACCTGGTCGGGGGTTAAGGGAATGGTTTGGTAAGGTTCTTGCCTTGTTCAGTGTATAGATCCTGCAAGGACCTGGGTCAAGCTTACTAGGACCTCCTTCAATACCCACTGGTATTGGATGGCGGGGGTGTGAATGGCTTGATCCCCTTATATGTAAACTACTATTAATACATTAACCCAGCTACTTGGGATTGTATCCCTGCTGACTCAAACCACTTAGCCGAGGGTAACGTATCCTTCAAAAGAGGGGCCTACCACATTATGCATTAATAACTTAATTAATTATCTTCCAATATTCCAACCATTTAAGATTGTATCCTTGCTGACTCAAACTACTGGGTTGAGGGTAACGTCACCTTCAAAAGAGGGGCCTACTACTATAACTAAGATAATCTCTTAAAAAGTGCAAAAGTGCGGAAATCATCAAAGGTTACACTAAAGGCGGGTCGGATCCAAGTGATTCATCTTGTCTATCTGTTTTTATTTTATTTTATTTTTCAGCATTTTTATTTTTTATTTTTCATGTTAAAACCTTTTTCTAAAATTTTGATTTGATTAGACGTTGAGGATAAACCGAAATTAAAAGCTCTTGTGACCTTGGACGACCTCGGTATCTTACCAACGCTATACTACGCTCACGATGGGTGCACTTGCCCATATGTGTGTTTAGTGTTAGTAGAATATCGTGTTTTATAAATTTAAAACTTGACTAAAGTGTTAAAAAGGGCTTAAAATATACGTAAAAATATATTCACACCGACACACATCAGTCACTTCGTTTAATTAGTTGTATGATAGGTAGTTTATATGCCTTAGGAAAATGACCAAAATGCCCTTTTCATGCATAATTTAAATTTAAGCATATGTAACCAAGTTTTTGACACTTAAACTGATTATGTAATGTTATTAAACATATTAGGGCATATAATACTTGTCATAGGGCTAGTTAGGCTATCCGAATGCGCTTTTGCGCAAATAATGCTTTAAAGTAGCGTACACTACCTTAACAAGTCATAACGGGTCATAAGCACTTAGGAAAGGTATCAAATCAGAATGTAGGCTTTGTTAAACCATATTATATGAGTTCCAACACTAATTTGGTTTACAAGACCTCATTCTAACCGATCTTCCGATTTAGGCCTTGATTATTAACATAGTGATTCCATACTAGGTGCCACTTGATTCCTTAACTTTCCGAGCTTTGATAGTTCAATAGATCAAGGATACTTGCAATCTCAAGTGAGTACATAGTCCCCTCTTTTACCGCTTTTAAATATTTTGGGGTGATACACATGTGCCTACTTGTTACTTTCATGTTTTCATTGCTTTTCATGACATGGACATGTTATGTTCACATAGTACACATATAGTACATGATTTCAATTATGTTTTGCTATGTATGTTGACTGAGCATGCTAGCACATTAATTTCATAGACACTTTTGTTGCATATGTTTACTCAGCATATCGACACATAGATTTACATTACATTTCTGCTATGTATGTTTACTGAGCATGCTAGCACATCGATTTCATGGACATTTCTACTTCGTATGTTTACTTAGCATACTTAGTACATGGTTTTCACATAACATGCTTACATTGGTTATGACATTTGGTATGTTTAACGGGACAATGATACATTCATTAACACTGATCACGCCGCTCGGTAGTATGTAATGGTACCATAGGACTTGACAAATCACGTTTCCGACTTCCTAGGTTTGTTTGGAAGTAGGGAATGACAGAATCCGAAAACATATTTGATAAGCATTTAACTTGTTAAGGGTTTGTCCGACAGGCGCAAGGCTTGAATGTATGCGATAAACATATCTACATAAATGTTTGTATCCATAAAGCATTGGTTTTGCAAAACATAACTTTTGATTTAAACTTAAGTTTATTCAAAGACATTGTTTTGTACATTTTACATATGGTTTGAGTAAATACTCTTTATTCACCATACATGACATTTGGTTACACATTGACACTATATATACGGTTTGAGTAAATACTATTTCTTGCCATACATAACATTTGATTATACAAGACATGGTTTACATTTAACATTTGGACATTGTTTACACATAAACAGTTTGACATTGGTTCAACAAAACATTTTGGGTGGTTATTGATAAGTTATTTAAATAACGAGACGGGTGTAATATGATAAAAGCATGGTGTATACGCCGCTGGTACTTCCTATATATAAATTCTTTTATGATATTACATATCGTAGCGTTATTTAAACCACTTCGACAAAGACATGATACATTTTTATACAAATAACATATTTTTACAAGACATTGATACATTTCTACTTGGTTATTTATTTAACCATGCATTTTTCTTTTATTATCATCTGATTTTCATATGATTTTATAAAAGAAAAAATTTTATAAGGTTCATGACTGCTTTTTGTTAAACACTTCTTTTAACTACAAGTCATGAATCCTTCATAAACAAAACCTATGTATCTCACAGACATTTTTATGCTGACGTACCTATTTTCACATGTATTTCAGGAGCTAATGTTTGAGGATTATCATGACACACTTAGGCGGGCTTGGACCTTAGTGACTTAAAATGCTGCAAGACAAGTTTAATTTACGATCTGCTTTATGTTTGAACAAAGACAATGTAATCATTTACCTTAATAAAACAAAACTTTAAATACCATGTGTTGTGAAACAATAATTCTGTTACTCGACTCCCCGACGTTTCCGCCGCGGTTTGTTGTTTTACGCGGTCGGGGTGTGACATAAAGTCAATGGATCCATTAGACCTTCTGTTGGAATGTTTTTTAAATCATTTGAGGAGGCTTTTGCGTTTTATCAGAGATGTGCACTTGCTGCAGGTTTTTCTACAAGAAAAAATACCTCTTGGAAAAATGGTGGTTTAGTGAAAATAAGATATATTGTCTACTCAAAAGAAGGATTTCATGTTAGCAAAGCAGTAGACTCTGGTTCAGTTGATGAAAATAATAAAAAGATTGTTAGACGTAATAGAGGTTTAAAAAGAGTTATATGCAATGCTCATGTGAAATTAATAATAGAGAACAATAATATGTTTAAAATCTACTATTTTCAAGAAGAACATAATCATATCTTTGTTGAAGATGAAGATATTCATTTCTTGCCTACTGCCAGTAGTATTGATTATGTTAAAGAAAGATTTATATCTGGATTGTGTGCAATCAATGTTGGACCTATTAAAGCATTCAATATTATGAAAACAATGTATGGTGGTTTTGGTGAAGCCGGTGCTAGTAAAGTTGATTGTAAGAACTATAGAAGGGATTTGAATCTTTAGATAGGTGAGTATAATGCAGAAATGGTAGTTAGGCGTCTTATTAGGAAGAAAGATGTTCTCCTGGTTTTACATGTGATTATGTTATTGGTGAAGATAGAAGATTGAAAGGACTTTTCTGGGCCGATGAGCAATCAAAAACAAATTATACAGTATTTGGTGACATAGTGGGTTTTGATGCTACTTACAAATCAAATAAGTAAGTTTTTTACTTTTATTGCGTTATATATTTCTGTTTTCTTTTTTTTTTCTAATGCATTATTAGTTTGTTTTATGTAGATATAATTTGGTTTTTGTACCATTTACTGGGATTGATAATCATTTTAGGTATGTCACATATGGTGGTGCATTACTTGGTTCTGAGACTGCAGATTCTTATCGATGGCTTTTAAGGTGTTTTGTTAATGCTTTTGGAAATGAACCTAAAGTTGTTACTGATCAAGATGCTGCAATAAAGAGAGCTATTAAGGATGTTCTTTCAAGAACTAGGCATAGGTTATGTATGCGACATATATGTGAGAAATTGAAGACAAATGTATTAAACTGCGTTTTATGATCCAATAAACTGCAATTTTTATATAGTTTTATTGTTGCATTTTAGTTATTATACAATAAGATCCCAAAACAGTTTTATCAATATAATTGCGTTTTATTATAACAACATAATTGCGTTTTACCAATAATGTATTAGTTTTTATCATGTTTCATAATGTTGTGTTTTAATAGAAGAATAAATGAAAACATGTTATGATCTTATAAACTGCAATTTTTTATATAGATTAAATTATTGCGTTTTATGTTTCATAATTTAATTGCTTTTTACACAGGTTGGTCTTTTTTGTCATCCAACATTGAGTTTAATACAAGAATGACTCGTGTTGTTTGGAATGATACTATTATTCCAGAAGATTTTGAAACTGAGTGGCATTCAATAATGTCTACTTTTGGATTGGAAAATCATGAATGGTTAAAAGATATGTATGATCTTCGATTTGATTGGATACCCTCTTATTACTATGGAGAGAATTTGGCTGGTTTAATGCGTACTACGTCTAGATGTGAAAGTGAGAATTACTTCTTTGGACAGTTTTGTAATCCAAGATGTACACTTGTTGAATTTTTCACTCATTTTGAGACTGCAATGGATTTTCAAAGGCATGAGCATAGGAGGAATGATCATGATACAAGGTATATTCAGTCTAAGATCTGGAGTGACTTTGTATTGGAGAAACAAGCATCAGAAATATATACCAAAACAATTTTTAAACATATTCAGATTAAAATTGATGTTGCCATTACAAAGTGTATGTCAAAGACTCATAATACTGTGGGTGATGTTCAATATTATGAAATAAAGGATTTCAAACAGCCATGCACATCTTTATTCAAGGTAAATTTTTAAATTAATATTGTTTTAAACATCTATTGCGTTTTAATCTAATATTGTGTTTTATGTTTTTCATCATTAGTTGCGTTTTATCATTATGTTGATTGCGTTTTAATAATATATGATCATATGCTTATTTTTTTATTATATTTGTAAGTATTCATTGCGTTTTATATTACATCTCACTAATTTTATATAGTATTTTAATTTTTATTACAGGTTCAATGCAGCAAACAAGAAGATGGTTTAAGCATATGTTGTACTTGCAAACGGTTTTGAACAATTTGGTATATTGTGCCGCCATATATTTTATGTTCTACGATATGATGATATAACTGAGTTTCCTAGAAGATATGTTCTTAGAAGATGGATGAGAGATGTTGTTTCGAATGGCTCAATTCATTGTAGTATTCGGTTTGATGAGATTGGTAGGAGTAGTGAAATTGATAAAGTTTTTAGAGAAATCGTTGTAGCAAATGAATATGTGGTTAATAGGTTGGTTTGGGATTTAGATGAGTTGTGTCGTTAAAGAGATCATGTTAAAGGTTATATTGATAAAGTTGATGAGGTTATGGTCGTTGCGCCGCCTCCTAGTCGCAAAGATAGGTTTGCTGATATGGGAGGAAACTTAGAAAAGTCTGATTCAATGATTCGTGTCCCGATCAAAATAAGGACAAAAGGATACGGTGTACAAAAAAGGATAAAGTCTAATCGTGAGATTGCAATTCAGAAATCATCAAAGATCTAGAAATCGTTTTGTGTATGTTGTGGAAAAGGACATAACAATCGTACACGTAAAGAGAAGGTTTCTTCTAATGCTATTGGGTCTAGCAATACAATGTAAGTTTGTATAAAAATTCGGATATTAATAATAAAGAATTTTTTTTTGTTATTGCGTTTTATGATGCATAATTATCAGATATTTTTGTTATTACGTTTTATGATATCCTACATAAATATCAGCTATTTTTTGTTAATTGCGTTTTATGATAACAACAATGAATTGTTATTGCGTTTTATACATAGAACAAATCAAACATATACAGCAAGTAGAATTTTTTGTTTATTGTGTTTTATGATAACAACAATGAATTTTTATTGCGTTTTATACACAGAACAAATTAAACATGAACAGCAAGTGGATATCTTAAATATTGCGTTATATAGATGATAAAAGTTATAAACAAAGATGATGAATAAAACAACTATCATCACCTGTTCACAATCATAACAAAATTACTTCAATCATCTTTATTCTAGTACGACAATAAAAACATCAAATAAAAATTACTAGCATAACAAACCACAACCACTGGAAAGCAACATTCAGCATCATGGATCAAAGTTGGTTTCTTCTTCAGATGAATACCCTAAGCTTCTATTTAGGATTTCCTCATCACTTTCAGATAGAGTCCAAAGTTCAACCTGTGATTTTACTGCCTTCTGGAGCCTCTCTGCAAATTTGCTTCCAGAGTTGTTGATGATTGGAATTTCAAATAACTGCTTCAAAAAGCTTATATCCTCACTGGAAGATATGTCTTTTGGGTCGTATAGTTCCACATCGCCATTGTCCCAAGTCACTGAAATTTTGAAAGTGTCCTTAATGAACTCCCAAGATGTAATGTGTCTTCAATCGCATTTCATTCGGTTTCCATACCTTTTGTTTAGAATTTTGAATAGTTGGGCTGTCTGTTCTGTGTAACATGCTGGTGGTATTCCTAGTTCATTCATCTTTCTCAAAACATTCTCATTGCAGTTTTCTAGAACAGACGCAATGGAATGGTATCTTATTTTGTGACCATCAAGAAACTGAAGAATGACATGTTCTCTTTGAACCCACCAAACTGATAATTCTTGATTAGCCATTTGTGTGTGTTTGTCGTGGGTATTGGGTATGAGGTATATGAATATAATTTAGGGTTTTTGTTCTTATATAATGGATTGGTCGAGGGATAGGTATTAAGTGTGGTAATAATGATTATATTTCAGTGTTTTCATTGAATTGATTGTTTAATCATACAATATTTATCAGGAATCCAAAAAGCTTTTTAAGTTTTCTCTGATAATAATGATTATTATTTTTTGTCTTATTAATTTCTTTTGTCTTTAAGGTGTCAGTTTTTTTTTATCTTATCATTTCCTCTATTATTATTATTATTATTATTATTATTATTATTATTATTATTGTATAACATTGCGTTTTAGAAATAGTATAAAATAGTAGTTTTATGAATGTCATTAATCCTATATTCTTTTGCCTTATAGAAACAGTAAAAAAAATAATTTATTGCGTTTTATAGAGATGTATTGCGTTATATGATTGGACATGAATAATTAGGAAACAACATGTATTGCGTTTTATAATAAATAGCATAAGACAAACAACAATGAAATAGACTATGTTGCGTTTTGGCATACTATTATTTCAATTTCTATGTACTTTTTTAAATATAATGTTATATAATAAATATTTCATAAAAAATAACATATTTTATAAAAAAAAAAATAACCCTATATAGATGCATTGCGTTATATGATAGCATATGAAAAATAAGAAACAGTTTGTATTGCATTTTAAAATATTACAAAAAGATAAACAAGTTTATAAAATAAAATATTGTGTTTTAGCATAATAGCATTTCAATATCTATGTACCCTTTTTTTAAACATATTATATTAACAAATTATTGATAAAAAAGTACAAATTTTTATAAAATATCAATCTTGAAGAGAAGCATTGCGTTATATGATAAGACATGAAAAATTAACAAAGGCATTGTATTTCGTTTTATAATAACAAACAATAAGTAGCATTTGTAAATCTAAGTAATTGTTTTAAACAAGATATACCAACAAAATATTGCGTTATATGATAAATTAGAATAAAAGACAAAATATTGTGTTTTATAATAACTAGCAATTCTAAATCTAAGTAATTGTTTTAAACAAGATAAATTCATAAACCAGCAAGGCTAAGCCTCTCTTGAATCCTTTCTAAACTAGTGTCATAAGAAAGTTTTTTAAGTTTTGCATTGAAGCTGCGAAACTTCTTTGAATCCTCAATAACATAATCTTTGCGTTCGTTGAGATCTGCAATAATATCTTTGCGATAAACTTTCGTCTTAAATCTTCAAGTTGTGCTGTCTGCTTGTTCACTGGTTTTTTGTTTTTACCCTTCTTGATAATTGCAGGTTGTTCATATTCCTCGTGAAACCCACAATTCCATTTTTCGACTTCTTCACCGTCATAACATTCAATATGACACAAACAGAATATACCATAGTCAATGTCGTTATATTTTGTCCTCCATTGCATCTTCATTCTAACAGATGTTACAGGCGTCGTTAAAGATCTGTTAAACCCGATAAGACACGATTTGCCAGCCCTATTTATATCATCTGCATTTGGATGTGCAATAGATTTAAGGTAACCTGCCAAAGCATTCCTCTACAGAAAAATAAAACAAAAAGATTAGGTGGTTTATATTGTGTTTTAAAAGCATAAGTTAGCATAACTTACTGTTTTTTCAGGCACATCACCATATTTTCTTTATTTGTAACATCTTTTGCACTGTTGTCAATGATGAATATTTGTTTCCCTTCAAGATTGAATAAGATCACAAAGAAATGCTCTACATGGAGAATAGGGACAAGGATAATTTTAAAATCCTTTATGCTTTTTAACTTTCCACCTTGAAGAATTTTTTCTATGTTCCGTGTGAACTCTTCTATCATTTTTTCTTCCTTGTCTTCCAATGTGAAAGCCTGCATAACAATAAAAAAAATTAAAATATTCATTGCGTATTATGAAGGTAATAAAACATACAATTGCGTTTTATATAACTTCATTCAAACAAACTACACATTGCGTTTTATGAAAGTAATAAAACTGACAATTGCGTTTTATATAACTTTATTCAAACAAACTTCAAATAACTTCATTAAACATATATTATTTGTATAAAACAGACAAATTGTGTTTTATAGATCTTTACCAGCATTTGAATTGTACAGAAAAATCTTGGAGTTTTGTTGTCTTTTGATCTTCTTTTTTTTCTTCATTCAAAATATATGCCCAACAATTGATTACTTCTCCTGTTATTTCCAATCCTGGCCTCATTGTTTCTACAACATATCTTGACAAAAATACATGATCACTAATTAAAAAGAGAGGGTCCCTGCAAAAAAAAAATAATTAAATTATGATACTTGATTTTTGCATGTGTTTTGTTGTGTGTTAATGTATATAAATGCATTTGTACATTATGTCTCCTTCTCCATGGAAAGCATATCCCGAAATGTTGTTTTCGTTCGCCGTTTTAACTTCGTTCATTGCTATTTGTCTTTGATAGTATGGTGAACATAATGCTTCTCCTGCATTTTTCTGTCGATCTGGTCGTACAATCTTTGTAATTATTTCTTCTGTTTTGTTGATATCACTTGTTGGTTGTTCTTCCTAAAGAGATTTTATAGGTGTTTTATACGGATCTTCTTGTGGGTTGAGGAATGATGTGTTTTGAATTAGATCATTGATTTCTTTTTCAGTATCATTTTCATCAATTCTATCTAACATTGTTAGTATTCCAGTAATTTGAATACATGTTTCAACTCCTTTTTGGCTTGTTTTATTTTCAAATTCTGTTTGATTTCCGGATTGTGCAGTGTTGCAAGTAGTATCATCTTCCACTTCATTTTCATTCACATTTGAAGACAATTGAGAAATTTTCAAATCAAAGGATGGTACCTCATCATTTTGATTTTTTTTTTTTTTGATTTGATTTTTTTTCTGCTTCATCTGTCTTTTTGATGATCTCCAACATTACTGATGGAGTTTCTTTGCTAAATGATGATTGTACCAATAAAGAATTTTCAATGTGTGTTTACAGACTTGATGGAGTTTCTTTCTCAATGGTTTTTTCAGGATTTGAGGATTGGACTACAATTGTGGTATCTTCATTACGTTTTGTAGTATCCTCATTGCGTTTTACAATCAATGGAGATGAAATGATTTGATTTTCTGTGTCTTTATTTTGGCTCAAATTTAAGAATCTTGATGGTGTTTCGATCATAGTTGAATCAATACTAACTTTCTTGTGCATTTTAGCATGATCGTTGCATTTCTCCATCAATGAAGCCCATGCGTTTATTTTGTTATGAACAATTTCACTATTTGGATATTCTTCAATAATCTCATCTATGCGAGATAGGATTTTTTTTCAAAAATTTCTTCAAAGCCTTTAAAATGATAATCCAAGGCTTTAACAACATATTCTTCATTGGATTTTTTTACCTTCAATGCTTATTATATTTTCATCGCCACTTTTTGTTGAATGAATGTCAGAAAGACCTTCACTTTGATTTTATGATGGCATGAAATTACGCAATCGACATTGACTGTCTACCCACAATTTTTCTTTATTTCCTTCTGATGGTTTTACGAAGAATTGCCCCCATGATCCTCCACTTTCTGTTGGGGTTTTTTTTTCAGTTTCGTTGGTTTTAAGTTGGCTGTTTTGAGCATCCTCTTGTTCAATCCAGTTTATTGTAGCTCTAAGTAAGGTGTTTCCTTCTTCTCTCTGAACAGAGTTGATTTGGTTGTTCTTCAACATCGTCATCATCTTTTTCTTCAGATTCATCTTTACAAATTTCTTCATTTTCATTGTCGGATTCAGATGGATAAACATAAAATTGAGCCTCCTCATCTTTCTTTTTTTGTTTTTTCTTTCCCACATTTTTCTCTTTTTTCTTTGTTTCTTTTACAAGAACTCTCCCCTCATTTTGCACAGCAATTACCAATTCATCCTCAAATTCTTGTAAAGTTGTAGAGTCAATTTTATCCAGAGAGAACTCTTCAGTGTGTTCAGCATTTTCAAATCCTTGTTTTTTGTAAGCATATAGAATCTGTATGAATCATTGCGTTTTAAAAAAATAACCAATACTAATTTTATTGCGTTTTATAATATAAATAATTGTAAACAACTTACATAACTCATTTTTGTAACTTTATATACATTGCGTTTTAATCAAGCATATTTTAAACAAGCATATTTTAAACAAAGCATATAAACAAGTCATTGTGTTTTGGAACTTTATATACATTGCGTTTTAAACAAACATATTTTAAACAAAGCATATAAACAAGTCATTGCGTTTTGTAACTTTATATACATTGTGTTTTAAACAAGCATATTTTAAAAAAGCATATAAACAAGTAGCCTAAACAAGAATTCAGCATAATATATAGCAATAATGCAAGAACATATCAAAGTAACCATAACTGCGTTTTATAATAAAAATAATATAAAGATCAGATTTCATACCGCTAGCAATCCAATAGGTCCATTGAAGGTCTTTTCATTTCCAGGCCATTATCTTCTTGTACCCCTTAAAACATTCAGAATATGTTCACACCAACTAAAATCTTGGGTATTTATGTCACTTTTCATCGATGGCAAGAATCTTTGGTTAACATTACTACTTTGCATTGCCTCTGCCATGACCGTAAAAAATATAACCAATAAGTTTAGTTTGAACATTCTTCCAAGCTCATTTCTTGTTTTTAAATATCTAATTACGTTGGCTGCATACATTCTCTTCAAAAGTTCTTTGCTGAATTGACCGTGCCAGAATTTAATTATAAGATCTGATTTTTTGGGCCTCAATTTTTCCTCAATCTTTATTTTTCCATTTGGTATTTGAAATACCTTTTGGATCAAATCAGCCATGATCTTAATCTTTTCATCTCCAGTATTTATCTCATCATTTTCAGCATCAAAGTTTTTTACTAGCCAATATCCGAATTTGCGTGGAACTGAATGCAACTTGATTGACAGTATGCTGCCAAACCCTATTTCTCTAATAACTTTCTTTTAATCTTTTGACAAATTTTCAATATAATCTGTGAGATTTTTAACTGCACATCTTATGTTGATTTTTTTTTCCGTCGTAATCATAATATGGTTGTCTTCTGGCTGTTCTTCTGTTTTATCCTTCCTCAATGATCTCTTTGGTTCTACTCCTGACTTTCCCTTCTTTTTATTTGATTAATTTTTTGTCTGTTTCACTCTTGGTGGTGGATCAACAAAATCATCATCTGATATATTCAAGTGTTTTAGAAATATATATTTTTTCATAAAATTATGTTTAATGTGTTTTATGTTACCTGAATTTACTTGTTGTTGTTCAGAACTATGCAGAACTATAGCTCCCCTAGTATTTTCCTCTTTTGAAACAGAATCTGTATCTTCTGAAGATTCAATCACCACTTTCTTTCTTCTCCTTTTCTGTTTTTCCTGTTGTTTTTAATGTTTAAACAGAATAATTAAACAATGTCAGTTAACAAATTTAAGATAAAACACATTAGTTAACAATTTTAAGATAAAAAGCAGTAGTTCAGAGTTTTAAGATAAAACGCAATACTTTACAACATATCAAACTAACTCAGCAAACAAAACGCATTTTTTTGTAATTAACTTACCATTATCTCATTTTGTTTTCTATAATATTTTAAGATAAAACGCACTAGTCAAGAAAAAAAGCATATGACACAGTATTATGATAAAACGCAATAGTTAACAACACATGTAACTCAGCAAATACAAAGATAAGATAAAACGCAATGTGTTAAATTTCGATTACAATTATCATAATAATAATGTCTTTGTTTCTACTATTTTTTAAGATAAAACGCATTAGTTCACAATATATAAAGCCCATAGAAAGCATTAGGTCACAATTTTAACATAAAACGCAACGCAGTCTCTAATAACAAACCTAACTAAGCACATACAATGATAAGATAACACTCATTAACAATTTTTGGGAAGGGATATGGTATATTAGGTCTATTGCACTTCATAAAACGTAATTTGAATACAGTTTAAAAAGCAAAAATATATCAAATTACCATTATCATAAATCTCTTTGTGTTTTCTACTAGTTTGTTGTTTCATTGTTGATTTTCCGCTAATTTTTCCTTGTTGATCGATGTTTTCTTCATCTGATGTTGTTTTTTGCTTCTTTGATGATTTAGGGTTTTGAGATACGGATTTCTTTTCAGTAACTCGAAGGTAACCCTTCAAATTATCTCTCGATGATGCCATGAACTTCAATGGATTTTGATTTTCTCAAATTTCAGTATGTGTGTGTTCGTTCAATCGAAGTGTAAAACGTAATGAACTTTTTTCGAAGCTTTCTGTGTATATTCAATCGTGGTTATTGTTGGAATTTGATGATAATACCCTTGAAAGCCCGGAGAGCGTGTTTAAATGGCAGTTTTTATTTGATTTTAATCTAAACTGTTAATTGTGCAATTGGACGCTCCTGATTGCTTCCTATCCTTCCTAGTGAAATAAACTTCCTATTATATCCTAACCCTTATAAAAGTTACATAATTAAAATAAATATATTTTGTTGTTTTAGATCCTTTTTAAAATTACACCAAACTTTAAGGTTTATAAAAAATTAAATACCTTCAAAAATCAATTAATTGTTTGCAATCTTAAACAAAACACATTCTTCTTTTGTCTTCCAAACCTATAGGAAAGAAAGATAAAAACCTACAAAATACACACACAAACACTTTCCCTAGTTCCCTGCTAATCGGTGACCACTCCCCATTCACTGGGGCTTTTTCCGCTTTTTCCTCACCAAGATCTAGGAGCGGTGTTCCCGGACAGCAGTGGTGGATCTTGACCTAAAACTCAGCATGGGCTGATGTTTTTTGTAGATAAAATCAGCCTGGGATGAACCAACACACATTTAAAAAATTCTTGAAAACCTGAAATTTAACACTACTGGGCGAAAAACCGCACGGGCCGAGGCCCGGTCCGGCCTCCTCTAAGTTGCGCCACTGCCGGACAGGCCAGCCTTTACATCTACCAGATCAAATCTAGTGCGGAATTCAAGACATGATCGTGTAACACACTTGTAATATAATTCAAAGTTTTATTTCAATCTTGACAATAAATCTTTACATATGACTAAAAAGCTCTCAAAGTGCAAAAGTGTGAAGTTATGTCACATGATCATGAGGATGTACTTTTATAGGCTCACTCATGCGTGTGAGACCTCATGCGCACGTATGTGATGTTCATACGCGTGTGTGAGCATACTTTACAAACAAAACCAAACTTAAAACCCTAATCACACTGATTCACTATCCTATACATTAATTCTAGACATCACTAAGACGTAGGCATTAGACATTATGTATCAACATTTTCCAAATCAGAGATGGATCTAGAATTCGTTGAATAAGGATACTATGGCGAAACCAAGTATGCAACCTATGAGAAGAAAAACTGTGCACCCGACCTTAAATTTCTCTTTCATACTCTCATGTGTGACAACTGTGCTCTGTAAACACTGAACGATGTAAAACAATATCAATTATCAATAAAACTATGTGTTTTGGTCTCAATGTTTGTGTATTTGTGTTTGACAATTATATGTTTTGATTCTAGTTCGATTTCAAGCTTTTAAATCACTTTCTGGAAAGTTATACGCAAACTATTACGTAAACGTAATCACTTTAACGCGACAAACACTCCGGAATAGTGATATATTCTTAACATACCTTAAATAACCTTTACATAACTTAGAAATAAGTTTTGAAGGGTTTGGTGTGTCAAAAACATGTTTGTTCGATCGTAGGGACTATTTGTGACAAACTACAAAAGTCCGCCTATTCGTATAGCAACGTACACTCCGGAACATGATCATAAGCTAAACATACCCTAAAAATCCTTTACATAGCTTAGAAATAGGTTTTGAGGGGTTCGGTATGCGAAAATACGCTTTTTTGATCATAGGGACTAAAAGCGTCAATATTGCGAACGTATGCATTTACTTGCATATCTTGCGTTCTGATCATATCCGGACATCCAAAAATTTTTGTAATCACTATAATATTGTATTTTAGTGATAGGAATACAAAAATACCATTCATCGCACAATTTGGGTCGTTTTCGCGTTCGTTACGATTTCGTCGTAATTAACCGAAAACCGCAACCGTACAGCCAAATGAACCGACATCCATGACATTTTGTAGCATAATTCAAGTTAAATATACTTTAAATCCATCATGGATCTTGAAAATGGGCTTGACGGGTGTTAGAAGTGCCAAAACGCGACAAACCAAGCTCAGGGACTAAAACTGCCAAAATACAAAAGTACCTGGTCTGCAGGTCCCATACAGACTGTATGGGGTATTGCTTATGGTCTGTAAGCTAGGGCCAGCACCACAGAATTCAGAAAATTCTAAATCAGCTGCGGTCCTTGACTTTAATCCCCGATTTTGCATCTTGTGGGCTGGTTTGTGTGTTTATCAAGTTCCCCAATCAATGTTTAATAAGTGTAAGGTCAAGATCATGTTTAAAAACACTTAGAATGATCTTGTGGCTTCAGGATTGCTATAAATAGCAAGGGGTTTCAACCCCTTTCCTTGCTCATCTTCAATTTATTCTCTAATCTACTCATTTGAGAGGCTCTCACACTTGTTGAAGGCCTCCTACCTGGTTTTCTTAGTTCTTTTTCCAAGCTTGGACTCTTGTAAGTATTCTTTCATGCTTAGTTATTTATTTCAAGCAAGAAAGTTAAACAGTGTTTGACTTTCAGCTTTGACCATGAATTGGTCAAGACAAAGTTCGTTTGAACTTTGCAACGTGAGCGTAATCACGATGGTCATAGTCCCTTGTGACTATACCTACTGATTACCACGTTAATTAGGCGAAGTGATGAGTCAAAGTTTTGGTTATAATGCACGATTATGTGCATTTTGCGATGAAACTATTTTCGGGTATCAAAACACTTTGTTTTGAAATCAAATCAGTTTTCTAACTTAGTTAAACACGTTTTAATATGTTTAACTCGTCACTTTTAGTTTAGTGCTTGTTTAGGGTGTAAGTCAAGCGGTCTTGACAACCGCTTAGACTTTCGAACCCGACCCGTTTGGTCTATCGTTAGGATACGACCAAACATATTTTGTGACCATAGTTATAAAGGGAATAACCTTCCGAGGTTATACCTTATGGTCACTTTGTTTGATTAGTTTTATGATAGGTAGTTTATATGCCTTAGGAAAATGACCAAAATGCCCTTTTCGTGCATAATTTGAATTTAAGCCTATGTAACTTAATTTTTAACACTTAAACTGATTATGCAATGTTATTAAACATGTTAGGGCATATAAATACTTGTCATCGGACTGGTTAGGCTATTCGTTTGCGCTTTTGTGCAAATAACGCGTTAACGTAGCGTAGACTACCTTAACGGGTCATAAGCACTTAGGATAGGATTTAATTCAGAATGTAGGCTTTTTTAAACCATATCACATGAGCTCCAATACTCATTTGGTTTTTGAGACCTCATTCTACCCGATCTCCCGATTTAGGTGTCGATTTATTAACATAGTGATCCTATTACTAGGTGCCACTTGAATTTCTTGATTTACCCGAGCATTGATAGTTCATTAAATCAAGGATACTTTGCAATTCAATGTGAGTACATAGTTCCCCTATTTTACTGCTTTCAATTATTTTGGGGTGATTCATATGTGCTAAACGATTTCGATGTTTCAAAAACAAATACTTTGGTTTATATTAAATACAACGATTTCAATAATGTGAACGAACTTGTTGGTACGTTATTACATAAAACGAATGACATTCATTATCTTTGGCCGAGCCGACTAGTAGTATGTTATGGTACCATAGGATCTGAAAAATCCCGTTATCGGACTATCGCCATGGTTATGTATGGGGGTAATGTGGGTAACGACAGAACCTGATGATTGTTAACTTACCCTTTGGTGGTTTGTTAATATGAGTTGAACGATGGATGAATCACACATGTTTGAATGTATTCAACGAGACGTCCAAAAGTTAGTTTTCACAATTAAAACACGAACAATTTGAACGATTGGAACGATTTGAACGATTGGAACGATTTGAACGACTGAACGATGGTTATTAACACAAACGAGTAAAACAATTTGAACGATTGGTTTTGATAACACGAACGATTGAAAACAAGTACAATTGAACGATTGGTTTTTGGTTTGTGATTAGATAACGGGACGGGTGTAATGTGATAAAAGCATGATAGATACGCCGCTGGTACTTCTTATATATAAATGCTTTTATCATATTACATTCTGTGGCATTATTTAGTTCACTTCAACGAATGATTTCAAACGATGACACGCAACGATGTTTACAAAATGATATATACCATACGAGTTTTATTACAAGAACGATTTACAATTTGGTTTACAAAAGCAAATGCTTTTGGGTCAAGATTCCATGGCAACGAGGTTTTATAAACTATAACCAACTTGATTTAAGTTGGTTAATCATATTGCAATACTAGACACTTTTCAAAACACGGTTTTCAGTTATCGACTCTTGTAGTCGTACGAGGTATTGCAACAAGTATACAAGCCATGAATCTGACACACTCACAAAAACCTATGTGCTTACTGGCATTTCTTTGCTGACTTTATTTTCACATATGTTTCAGGTGGTGTTTAATGATGTTGATGATGACTAGGATGCATGCTCACATAGGATCGGACGAGGCCTTAGTGACTTAATAACAATGATAGACAATATGTTGAACTTGTTTGTTTTTACTTTAAGACAGTGTTAAACGTTTAATAATTCAATAAAACATAACTTCAATCCATGTGTTGTGAAACAATGATTCTGTCACTCCACTCCCCGATGTTTCCACCGCGGTTTCGTTGTTTTAACGCGATCGGGGTGTGACAGAAGAGTTGGTATCAGAGCTCATGGTTATAGGGAATTAGGTTATTAGTAATTCTTTGACCTAGACTATAACCTTCCTAGGACCCTAACGCGAGTTTACTTGCGTTTAGATTCTAAAACAAAACCGTCACCTTTCTTTAGGTGACAACCACAAAAAGAACACAAATTACAAATCCGTTTTGAAAATCAATCATCTATTTCTTAGATGATTTGTTTTAGGCTTATGCCTTCAAAGTTTTCAAAAATCTCGTCAAAGTTTGGGTCTTATAATGTGAACACGTGCAATCTAGATGGGTGGGTGCCTGTATCCCGAGTTTTCTGTCTAAGGCTAGAGTGTTCGTAGAAATCCACATAATCGGACCAGTCACTCTTACCTGGGAACTCTTGGGAGGAGTGTCCACTTATCGTCTAAAGCATGTCTTCGCGATACATTATATTGACCCATTTACTTTGATTAGTCACTGTGTGTCGTTTGTTTGTTCGAGGTAACGAACGAATGATCATCTTCCTTATGTTTCATCGATGTTTTCAATACCTCTTTTGTTTATCCAATTGACAATCTCACTCGTTTCTCATGTTACCTTGTTCTTTTTAGAATATGCCACCTAGACGTGATCAGACACAGGATGCTGCACTCGCAGCCCTAGTCGCTCAGCAGATTGCTGCTGTGATTCCGAACCTAATCACTCAGATAAATCAAGCGAATAACAATAACAACAATAACAATGCTCAGTGCAGTTTTAAGACTTTCAATTCGGCTAAACCACTGAAATTTTCTTTGTCTCAAGGAGCAACTGCGTTCCTACAATGGTTCGAGAGTCTAGAAAGCACATTTAGACATGTTCAATGTCCTAATGAGCGAAAGGTCGAGTTCCCATCTAGTATTTTCGAGAAACGTGCCCTAACATGGTGGAACGGGGTGATGAGAGATAGGGGTGCCGATGTGGCTATGGCACAGACTTGGGAAGAGCTTCGGGCTCTCATGATGAGAGAATTCTGCCCCCAACATGAAATAAGGGCCTTGGAAAGGGAGTTCGATGATTTGAAACAGGATGGGGGAGAACACCGTGCTTATACAGATCATTATGAGGAGCTGAGTTTACTATGTCCTACTATGGTTACCCTGTTGGAGAAAGCGATTGAGAGGTATATTGATGGGTTGCCTGATTCTGTGCAAGACATAGTTACTGGTAGTAACCCTACCATTGTTCGTCAGGGTATCGAATTGGCAGCAACCCTGACTGAATCTCAGGTTAGGAAGGGTAAACTAACCCGCAAGGGTGACAAGAAACAATCAGCCACTCAAGACAAAGGGAAAGACAAGAAGAATGGTGATTCATCAAGGAGGTAGAGGAAGCGTGAGGCTTCTCAGAATTTTGTTGTTACCGCACAACCCAATCAGAACGCTCAGAACCCACCGGCACAGCCTCCGGCAAAGAAGCCGTATGTTGGTACTGCACCATACTGTAATCGGTGCAATAGTCATCATTCAGCTCAGTCAGTGTGTCGACAATGTACATCATGTGGTAGACTTGGCCACACGGCCAATATTTGTCGAGTTGTTCCGAATCAGGCTGCTCAGAATCCAGCACAAGCTCAGGGAAACGCTGCTTGGCCTCCATTCCCACCTGGTACATATTTTAACTGCGGAGAAATGGGTCACTTCAGGAACAACTGCCAGAAACTTGTAAACGCAAACGCCAATGCAAATCCCGCTCATGGACGAGCATACAACTTGAACGCTAACGAGGCCCGTGCTGATAACGAAGTCGTTAACGATACGTTCCTCGTTAACCATCAACCTGCATCTGTTCTTTTTGATTCTGCTGCCGATAGAAGTTTTGTATCATTAACATTTGAGCCTTTACTTGCGATGCCTATAACTAAACTAGGAAATCCATTACCTGTCGAAGCTGCTACTAGTGAACCTCTTGTACTCGATTCTGTCATTCGCAATTGTCAATTGAACCTCGATAACCATCTTTTTCCTATTGACCTCACACCGATGCAGCTTGGAAGTTTCGATATTATCGTAGGAATGGATTGGTTAACTAAGTATCATGTTGAGGTGGTTTGTTTCGACAAGATTGTTCGTATTCCTCTTTTGTCTGGTGAAGTCCTAGAGGTTCGTGGCGAGAAACCCTCGGGTGGTTTGAAACTCATGTCGTGCACTAAAGCCCAAAAATACTTACAAAAAGGATATGTGGCCTTTATGGCACATGTCGTGGAGGAGAAAGGCAAGAGCAAGTGTATTCAAGATATTCCGATTGTACGCAATTATCTAGAGGTGTTTCCTGATGAACTGTCTGGTTTGCCTCCAGTTCGCCAAGTCGAATTTCATAGTGATCTTGTACCCAATGCCAACCCGATTGCTAAGGCACCTTACCGTCTTGCGCCATCTGAGATGCAAGAGTTATCGAAACAACTTCACGAGTTATCTGAAAAAGGATTCATCCGTCCAAGTTATTCACCTTGGGGCGCTCCAGTCCTGTTTGTGAAAAAGAAAGATAGATCTTTCCGTATGTGTATCGATTATCGTGAGCACAATAAGCTCACCATCAAGAATCGATATCCCCTACCACGAATTGATAATCTCTTTTATCAGCTGCAAGGTGCTATATGTTTTTCCAAAATCGATTTGCGTTCTGGGTATCATCAGCTTCCTGTACTCGAAGAAGATATTCCCAAAACCGCTTTCCGAACGAGATATGGTCACTACGAGTTCACTGTCATGCCTTTTGGTTTGACAAATGCCCCAGCTGTTTTCATGGACTTAATGAATAGGGTTTGTAAACCTTATTTAGACAAGTTCATCATTGTGTTCATTGACGACATTCTCATTTATTCGAAGTCTCGAACCGATCACGAACAACACCTCCGTCTGACAATGGAACTCCTGAAGAAGGAACAATTTTTTGCCAAATTCTCCAAGTGTGAATTCTGGCTTAAAGAAGTTCAATTTTTGGGTCATATTGTCAACGAGCATGGTATTCATGTGGATCCTTCCAAAATCACAGCGATTAAGGATTGGAACACACCCACTACACCTACAGAAGTTCACTCTTTTCTTGGTCTTGCTGGATACTATCGTCGATTTATTGCAAACTTCTCAAAGATCGAGGTTCCTCTCACTGCTTTGACTCAGAAGAATAAGCCTTTTGAGTGGGGACCCAAACAAGACGAAGCTTTTCAAACACTAAAACAAAAACTCTGTGATGCTCCTGTCTTATCTTTACCTGATGGAAATGATGATTTCGTTGTCTATTGTGACGCGTCGAATCTAGGCCTTGGTTGTGTTCTCATGCAACGAGGCAAAGTTATAGCTTATGTGTCACACCCCCAAAATACCACATGCGGAAACACTGCAGGGCGTGTGACGTACCAGGATCTAGCCACCAATCACATTGAACTCATACAAGATTTTTAAATAAACTCTCATTCATTAACATAAAGTGTTACAAAACAGTGATTACAAATCATCGTATTCAGCGGAAGCATAAATCATAAGTTAAGTGTTTCTTAATCCATATGTATGATAACCATTAAACTCATCTCGCGATTCCATGTATCTCGACCCATGACCACTCCAGCATCCCTGACAGCAAGTTCCACATCCACACATACCTATAACCTGCGAGCATGCACACACGTGTATCAGACAACGCTGGTGAGTTCATAATTTTATGAAAACGTTAGTTACCAAGTGTTTAATTCCATTCATTGATTACAATGTTGATAATACCTCGGATACAAGACGGCTCCTGATTTATTTTTCCCTTTCCCCAATGCTCCTATCAAAGCGTTGGTCATGACTAGGTCATTAGTTCACACCCGTCCTCTCCGGTACGGGGTGAGGGTGCCAAACCTAAGTATCGCTACCAACTAATACCTTGTTACCTCTCAGGTAACCAAACAACAAGGAGAGACTTTAAAGGTGATAGGACGAGTATATTATTCAACATTCCAGATTTACCACAAGACGTATTCCTCTCAGGAATATCCAATTGATTTACCCAAACCCATCCCTCTCAGGGATGCCCAATGACTGTCCCAACCACCGGGATGTGTGACAACTGTGTTCTGTAATCGATGTACAATATAAAACAATGATGATTATTAATAAAACAATGTGATTTGGTGTTATTATATGTTTTTTGGTGTTTCAATGTGTGTATTTGTGTTTGGTGATTTTTCAATTCGATTCGATTCCGATTGCAAGCTTTAAATCGCGTTCTGGAAGGTTATACGCAAACTGGTGCGTAAACGCAGTCAGTATAACGCGACAAACACTCCAGAATAGTGACATAGGCTTAACATACCTTAAATAACCTCCACATAACTTAGAAATAAGTTTTGAATGGTTTGGTGTGTCGAAATCCACTTTGTTCGATCGTAGGGACTATATGTGTCAAACTGCGAAACTATGCCGATTTGTATAGTAACGAACATTCCGGAAGATGACCATAAGTTAAACATACCCTGAATATCCTTTACATAGCTTAGAAATAGGCTTTGAGGGGTTCGGTGTGCTAAAATAAACTTTATGCTCATTTAGGGACTAAAAGCGTCAAAAAGTGCATAAGTTTGCATTTTCGCGCATAACTTACGTTTTGAATACATACGGACATCCAAAAATTTATGTAAGCATTAAAATATTTTATTTTAGTGTTTGGCATGATAAAATTCCATTCGTCGCTTAATTTGGATCGTTTTTTTTGCGTTCGTTACGACTTCCGTCGTAATTAAGCGAATAACGCAACCGTACGACCAAACGAACCGACATCCGAGATGTTTTTGAGCATATTTTAAGTTCCCTATACTTTAACTTTATTTTAGAGCCTTTAAATGGGGTTAAAGGGGCTTAAAACTGCCAAAAATCAAGTTTTACAAGTGCAGGGACCATTTTTTGAAATTTCTGGCAGATTCAATGAACCTAGTCCATTTTGAAGTATTGGTGGTTTTAACCCATGGTTTTGCAAAACCATGGGCTCGTATTCAATGAACATAGTCCATATTAGGGGCTCCCATGGTTTTAGAAAACCATGGGCACACATGTAAGGTCCAGATCAAAGCTCAGTTTTCGAGGAACGATCTTAACGGTTCAAGGAAATCTATAAATACCCCATGATCTCAACCCCAAAAACCCACACCTTTGAAATCTGAATTTGTTATCTAAGTTGATGTGTTCAACACTTCATACCTGAGAATATTCGGATTCAAAACTTCCATTCTTGGACCCGTTGTAAGTGTTCTTTCGTTCTTTTCATTCGTTTTAGCGTTAAACTCAAACTGCGTTTGACTTTCTGCATTGACCAGTTTATGGTCAATGTGAAGTTCGTTTGAAATTCATAATGTGAGCATAATCACGATGTTTATAGTCCCTTGTGACTATACCTACTGATTACCACGTTATCTAGGCTCAGTGACGAGTCGTAGTTTCAGCCAAAATACGTATTCTTGCGTATTTTGTAACCAAACTACTTGTGGGTATCAAAACCGTTTGTTTTGATACCAAACTATTTTCAAACCTTGTTAAACATGTTCTAACATGTTTAGCTCGTCACTTTTAGTTTTGTGTTTGTCTAGGGTCGTAAAGGTAAGCGATCTAAACAATCGCTTATACTTTCGAACCCTACCCGTTTGGGCGATCATTAGGATCCGACCAAACACATTAGGTAACCATAGTGTATAGGGAATAACCTTCCAAGGTTATACCTTATGGTCGCTTCGTTTAAGTAGTTTTATGATAGGTAGTTTATATGCCTTAGGTAAATTACCAAAAATGCCCTTTTACGCCAAAATTTATTTTAAGCATATGTAACATAACCTTTGGTATCAAAATTGATTAGACAACAATATTAAACATGTTGAGGCATATTTCACTTATCATAGGACTAGTTAGGCGTTCCGAACGCGTTTCACACGAACGACGCGTTAAAGTAGCATAAGCTACCTTAATGGGTCGCGATGGGTCGAAAGCACTTAGGTTAGGTTTCATTTAGGATGTAGGCCTTGTTAAACCATATCACATGAGTTCCAACACTCCTTTTGGTTACAAGACCTCATTCTGTCCGATCTTCCGATTTAGGCGTCTATTGTTTGACTAGTGATTCAATTACTAGGTGCTACGTGATTTCTCTGGTTTACTCGAGTTTGTTGAAGTACTATTGATTGAGGATACCTTGCACTACATGTGAGTACATAGTTCCCCTATTTTACTGTTTTCAATTGTTTTGGGGTGATTCATATGTGCTAAATGTTTTCGAGGTTTTAACGATGGTTTTCAAAACGATTTTCGATATTATAACAATGGTTTCAAAAACGATTAAAATGGTTTATACAAAATTTATAACGATTTTGATATAGTAAACAAACTTGTTGGTTGTATTTACATAACGAATAATATCCATTAGTTTTGGCCGAACCGACCAGTATTAGGTTATGGTACCATAGGATATGACAAATCCCGTTATTACACTATACCCATGGTTATGTGTGGGTGTTGTGGGTAACGACTGAATCTGATGATTGTTAACTTACCCTTTGGAGGTTTGTTAATGCAAGAACGAGTTGAACGATGAACTAGTCATAAAGGTTTGAATGTTATTAACGAGACGGCCATATATAAGTTTTCACAATTAAAACGAGGACGATTTAAACGATTTAAACGAGTAAACGATTTGGGAACGATTTGGAAATGATGTTAAACAATTTGGGTAAACGATTGGTTTATGGCTAGTGTTTAGATAACGGGACGGGTGTAATGTGGTGAAAACATGGTAGATACGCCGCTGGTACTTCTTATATATAAGTGTTTTCAACATATTACATACCGTGGTGTTATTTAGTTCACTTGGGTAAACGATACTGAAACGATGTCACTCAACGATGTTTTCAAAATAATGTACGAGTTTTATTAACGAGTTTATACGAGATGTTTTACAAGATGGTTTTCTAAAAACAAAAAGCTTTTGGGTTAAGAATCATGGCTACGAAATTTTATAAATTTTAATCATCTCAATTTGAGTTGGTTAATCATGTTGCAATATTATACACATTTTAAAAACAAGGTTTTCGAGGTATTGCAATATAAGAATACAAGCCATGATTCCGATACTCTTATAAAACCTATGTACTCGCCAGCATTTCTTTGCTGACTTTGTTTTTACATATGTTTCAGGTGTTGTTGCTTGATTGATGTTCTAGGTTGCATGCGTCACATAGGATCTAGACGAGGCCTTAGTGACATAATATCTATGATAGACGATATAAAACTCGTTGTTCTATGTTAAAACAATGTTAATGTTTAATATTATCAATAAAACGAAACACTTTTTGTATCCATGGTTATGAAACGATAATTCTGTTGCAACACTCCCCGACGTTTCCGCCACGCTTTGTTGTTTTACGTGGTCGGGGTGTGACAGAAGAGTTGGTATCAGAGCCAATGGTTATAGGGAATTAGGTTATTAGTAATGCTTTGACCTAGACTATAACTTCTAGGACCCCAACGCAAGTTTATTTGCGTTTAGATTTTTTTAAAACAAAATCGTCACCTATCCTTAGGTGATAACAACAACGAGAACACAATTTTCGAACCCGCTTTGAAAACTAATCATCTGCCTTTGGATGATTGATTACTAGGTTTTGAACCCTCTATTATATGGTTTTGAACCCTTTAAGTTTTCAAAATCTCGTCAAAGTTTGGGTCTAAATAATGTGAACACGTGCAAACTGGAAGAGTGAATGCCTGTACCCTGGGTTTTCTGTCTAAGGCTAGAGTGTTCGTACAAATCCACATAATCGGACCAGTCACTCTTACCTGGGAACTCTTGGGGTGAGTGTTCACTTATAGGCGAGCATGTCTTCGCGATACATTATTTTTGACCTATTTACTTTGATTAGTATCTGCGTGTCATTTGTTTGTTCGAGGTAACGAACAAATGATCGCCTCTCTTATCGATACCTCTTTTGCTTTTCAACCTCACTCGTTTCCTATGTTTCCTTGTTAGACAATGCCTCCTCGACGTGAAGCGCAATCTTTTACTATTGAAGAAATCGCAGCCCTGGTCTCTCAGCAAGTGGCTGCTGTGCTTCCCGGTGTTGTGACCCAAGTCCACGAGATATACAACAACAATAACAACAACAACAATGCGCCATGTAACTTCAAGAGCTTCAATACTGTGAAGCCGCTTAAGTTTTCTAGGTCGCAAGGAGCAACTGCGCTCCTGCAGTGGTTTGAGAGTATCGAGAGCACATTCAGACATGTGCAGTGTCCGAATGCGCGTAAGGTTGAATTTTCTTCGAGCATGTTTGAGAAGCGAGCGCTTACCTGGTGGAATGGTATTATGCGCGACAGGGGTGCCGAAGTGGCGTTTGCACAAACATGGGAATAGCTTCGGGCTCTCATGATGAAGGAGTTTTGTCCCCGTCACCAAACTCGGGCTTTGGAGCGAGAGTTTGACGATTTAAAGCAAGATGGGGCTGAACACCGTGCGTACACAGATCGTTTTGAAGAACTCAGTCTATTGTGTCCGACCATGGTTACCCCTCTGGAGAAAGCAATCGAGAGATATATCGATGGTCTACTCGATTCTATTCTGGAGATTGTGACCGGTGTTAATCCTACTACCCTTCGTCAAGCAATCGAGTTATCTGCTACCCTTACTGAGACTCAAGTCAGGAGGGGTAAACTCACTCGCAAGGGTGATAAAAAGAAGGCGACTGATTCAGAGAAGGACAAGAAAAAGGGTAAGGGTAAGGAAGGTGAGTCGTCGAAGAAATCAAGGAAGCGAAAGGGTGCCCAGAATTTTGCTGTTACAGCACAGACTGCTCAGAACCCGCAGAACCCACCGGCTCAGCCGCCTGCAAAGAAAGCGTATGCTGGTACCGCACCTCATTGTGCTCGTTGCAACGGTCATCACGTTGCACAACAAGCTTGCAGGTAATGTACGACGTGTGGTAAACTTGGGCATTTGTCCAATGTTTGTCGTTTGGGACAGAATCAGGTTGCTCAGGTTCCAGCTCCGGATCAGGGGAAAGCTGTGAGATTCCCACCGGGTTCATGTTTTAATTGTGGAGAGTATGGTCACTTCCGCAACAACTGTCCGAGACTGGTGATTATAAACGCGAATGCTAACGCGAACCCGAATGCGAACCTCAACGTCAATGTGAATCCCGCTCGTGGGCGAGCGTACAATTTGAATGCAAACGAAGCAAGGGCCGATAACGAAGTGGTTAACGGTACGTTTCTTGTTAACAATCAACCTGCGTATATTCTTTTTTATTCTTGTTCCGATAGAAGTTTTGTTTCGTTATCTTTTGAGCCTTTGCTTGCGATACCTAGAACTAAACTGAGGAACCCCTTATCTGTTGAAGTTGCTACTGGTAATCCTCTTGTTCTCGATTCTATTATTCGTGATTGTCAGTTAAACCTTGATAACCATCTTTTTCCTCTTGACCTCACACCGATGCAACTTGGGAGTTTCGATATTATCATTAGAATGGATTGTTTAACCAAACACCACGCTGAGGTGGTTTATTTCGATAAGATTATTCGCATTCCTTTGTCTTCCGGTGATGTTTTGGAAATTCGTGGCGAGAAACCTTCTGGTGGTTTGAAGCTTATGTCGTGTATCGAAGCCCAAAGTTATTTACGAAAAGGATATGTTGTTTTTCTGGCACCTGTCACCGAGGAGAAAAGCAAGAGCAAGAGTATTAAGGATATTCCGATTGTTCGGGATTATCCGGAGGTGTTTCCTGATGAACTGCCTGGTTTACCTCCAGTTCGTCAAGTCGAGTTTCATATTGACCTTGTACCCAATGCCAACCCGATTGCAAAAGCACCTTATCGTCTTGCACCGTTGGAGATGCAAGAGTTATCGAAACAGCTTCAAGAGTTATCTGATAAAGGATTTATCCGACCGAGCTTTTCACCTCGGGGAGCTCCTGTCCTCTTCGTGAAAAAGAAAGACGGATCCTTTCGAATGTGTATCGATTATCGTGAGCTTAATAAGCTCACCATCAAGAATCGATATCCCCTACCTCGAATTGATGATCTCTTCGACCAGCTGCAGGGTGCTTCATGCTTTTCCAAGATCGATATGCGTTCTGGGTATCATCAACTTCGTGTTCTCGAAGAAGATATTCCCAAAACTGCTTTCCGCACAAGTTATGGGCATTACGAGTTCACTATCATGCCTTTTGGTTTGACGAATGCTCCAGCTATCTTTATGGACTTAATGAATAGGGTATGCAAACCTTATTTGGACAAGTTCATTATTGTGTTCATCGACGATATTCTCATTTATTCAAAATCTCGAGCCGAGCACGAGCAACACCTTCGCTTAACATTGGAACTCCTGAAGAAGGAACAACTTTTTGCTAAATTCTCCAAGTGTGAATTCTGGCTTAAAGAAGTTCAATTCTTGGGTCATATAGTCAATGAGCAGGGTATTCATGTGGATCCATCCAAGATTGCTGCTATCAAGGACTGGAATACACCGACGACGCCTACAGAGATTCGATCTTTTCTTGGTCTTGCTGGTTATTATCGTCGATTCATTTCGAATTTCTCAAAGATTGCGGTTCCACTCACTGCTTTGACTCAGAAGAATAAGCCTTTCGAGTGGGGACCCAAGCAAGAAGAAGCGTTCCAAATGCTGAAGCAGAAGTTATGTGATGCTCCTGTTCTATCTCTGCCCGAGGGAAGCGATGATTTCATTGTCTATTGCGATGCGTCCAACTTAGGCCTTGGTTGCGTCCTTATGCAACAAGGTAAGGTTATTGTATATGCATCTAGACAGCTGAAAGTTCACGAGAAGAACTATACGACTCATGATCTTGAGTTAGGAGCTGTGGTTTTCGTGCTTAAAATCTGGAGACACTACCTCTATGGAACGAAGTGTGTGGTTTTCACAGACCACAAAAGTCTCCAGCATATTCTTAATCAGAAAGAGCAGAACATGAGGCAACAACGTTGGGTTGAACTCTTAAACGATTATGACTGCGAGATTCGCTACCACCCTGGTAAGGCGAATGTTGTAGCCGATGCGCTTAGTCAAAAGGAGCGAGTCAAGCTTCATTCTGTTCGAACTCTATCTGATCTTCAATCTCGTGTCCTTCAAGCTCAGCAATTTTGTGTTTCACAAAATTTGATGGGTACGGAATTACCACATCAACTTGAGCTTATACTCGAAGCGAAAGACGATGGTTTGCTATATTTTAAGGATCGATTTTGGATTCCAAAACAAGACAATCTTCGCACCTTGGTAATGGACGAATCTCATAAGTCTCGATATTCTATCCATCCTGGTGCTGATAAAATGTACAAGGATCTTCGTACTCGGTGCTGGTGGCCTGGTATGAAGAAGGATGTTGCCTTGTATGTATCGAAATGCCTAACTTGTCTCAAAGTCAAGGCCGAACATCAACGACCTTCTGGCTTGCTTGTACAACCAGAGATACCGGTTTGGAAGTGGGAGAACATTGCGATGGATCTTATCACTAAGTTACCGCGTACGTCTAAAGGTCATGATGCTATCTGGGTTATTGTCGATCGATTAACGAAATCAGCTCATTTCATTCCGATTCGTGAGGATCTATCTGCTGATAAACTTGCAAAGATTTATGTTAATGAGATTGTGACACGACACGGTGTGCCCTTGGATATCATCTCTGATCGTGATGCTCGATTTTCATCTCATTTCTGGAAGGCCATGCAATCTGCCATGGGAACCTAACTGAATCTAAGCACTGCTTATCATCCCCAAACAGATGGCCAATCTGAGAGAACGATTCAAACTTTGGAGGATATGCTTAGAGCATGCGTGATAGACTTTGGTGGTAATTGGGATTCTCATCTACCGCTGATCGAGTTCTCTTACAACAATAGTTATCATACTAGCATTAATATGGCACCATTCGAAGCTCTCTACGGTCGAAAATGTCGTTCACCTGTCTGTTGGAACGAGACTGGTGAAGCTCAGCTTACTGGACCTGAGCTCGTTCTGGAAACAACTGACAAAATCAAGAAAATCCGCGATAATCTTGTGACAGCTCGAAACCGTCAAAAGAGATATGCGGATTTGGGACGCAAGCCCTTAGAATTTCAAGTCAGAGATCGTGTCCTACTCAAGGTTTCACCTTGGAAGGGAGTCGTGAGATTTGGAAAGAAAGGAAAACTTGCACCTCGATATGTGGGACCATTTAAGATTATGGAAAGAATTGGAAAGGTTACCTATCGACTAGAGCTACCTCCAGAGCTTGGAAATATTCTTCTGACTTTTCACGTGTCCAATCTGCGAAAGTGTTTAGCTGACACTGATCTACACATTCCTCTCGACGAGATTCAAATCGATGAAACAATGCACTTTGTCGAGAAACCCGTGGAGATCGTGGAACGTACATACAAACAGTTGAAGAACAAACGGATTCATTTGGTTAAAGTTCGCTGGGAATCCAAACGTGGCCCAGAGTTTACTTGGGAACGTGAGGACCAGTTGAAGATGAAATATCAGCATTTGTTTTCACAAGCTTCCTCTAGTTAAAATTTCGGGACGAAATTTCCTGAAGTAGGGGAGACTGTGACAACTGTGTTCTGTAATCGATGTACACTGTAAAACAATGATGATTATTAATAAAACAATGTACTTTGATGTTATTATATGTGTTTTGGTGTTTCTATGTGTGTATTTGTGTTTGGTGATTTTTCAATTCGATTCCGATTGCAAGCTTTAAATCGCGTTCTGGAAGGTTATACACAAACTGGTGCATAAACGCAGTCAGTATAACGCGACAAACACTCCAGAATAGTGACATAGGCTTAACATACCTTAAATAACCTCCACATAACTTAGAAATAAGTTTTAAATGGTTTGGTGTGTCGAAATCCACTTTGTTCGATCGCAGGGACTATATGTGTCAAACTGCGAAACTATGCCGATTTGTATAGTAACGAACATTTCGGAACATGACCATAAGTTAAACATACCCTAAATATCCTTTACATAGCTTAGAAATAGGCTTTGAGGGGTTCGGTGTGCTAAAACAAACTTTATGCTCATTCAGGGACTAAAAGCGTCAAAAAGTGCATAAGTTTGCATTTTCGCGCATAACTTACGTTCTGAATACATCCGGACATCCAAAAATTTATGTAAGCATTAAAATATTTTATTTTAGTGTTTGACATGATAAAATTCCATTCGTCGCTTAATTTGGATCGTTTTTTTTTTTTTTTTGCGTTCGTTACGACTTTCGTCGTAATTAAGCGAATAACGCAACCGTACGACCAAACGAACCGACATCCGAGATGTTTTTGAGCATATTTTAAGTTCCCTATACTTTAAATTTATTTTAGAGCCTTGAAATGGGGTTAACGGGGCTTAAAAGTGCCAAAAATCAAGTTTTACAAGTGCAGGGACCATTTTTTGAAATTTCTGGCAGATTCAATGAACCTAGTCCATTTTGAAGTATTGGTGGTTTTAACCCATGGTTTTGCAAAACCATGGGCTAGTATTCAATGAACATAGTCCATATTAGGGGCTCCCATGGTTTTAGAAAACCATGGGCACACATGTAAGGTCCAGATCAAAGCTCAGTTTTCGAGGAACGATCCTAACGGTTCAAGGAAATCTATAAATACCCCATGATCTCAATCCCAAAAACCCACACCTTTGAAATTTGAATTTGTTCTCTAAGTTGATGTGTTCAACACTTCATACCTGAGAATATTCGGATTCAAAACTTCCATTCTTGGACCCGTTGTAAGTGTTCTTTTGTTCTTTTCATTCGTTTTAGCGTTAAAGTCAAACTGCGTTTGACTTTCTTCATTGACCAGTTTATGGTCAATGTGAAGTTCATTTGAACTTCATAACGTGAGCGTAATCACGATGGTTATAGTCCCTTGTGACTATACCTACTGATTACCACGTTATCTAGGCTCAATGACGAGTTGTAGTTTCGGCCAAAATACGTATTCTTGCGTATTTTGTAACCAAACTACTTGTGGGTATCAAAACCGTTTGTTTTGATACCAAACCTATTTTCAAACCTTGTTAAACATGTTCCAACATGTTTAGCTCGTCACTTTTAGTTTTGTACTTGTCTAGGGTCGTAAAGGTAAGCGATCTAAACAATCGCTTATACTTTCGAACCCTACCCGTTTGGGCGATCATTAGGATCCGACCAAACAAATTAGGTGACCATAGTGTATAGGGAATAACCTTCCAAGGTTATACCTTATGGTCGCTTCGTTTAAGTAGTTTTATGATAGGCAATTTATATGCCTTAGGTAAATTACCAAAAATGCCCTTTTACGCCAAAATTTATTTTAAGCATATGTAACATAACCTTTGGTATCTAAATTGATTAGACAACAATATTAAACATTTTGAGGCATATTTCACTTATCATAGGACTAGTTAGGCGTTCCGAACGCGTTTCACACGAACGACGCGTTAAAGTAGCATAAGCTACCTTAATGGGTCGCGATGGGTCGAAAGCACTTAGGTTAGGTTTCATTTAGGATGTAGGCCTTGTTAAACCATATCACATGAGTTCCAACACTCATTTGGGTTACAAGACCTCATTCTATCCGATCTTCCGATTTAGGCGTCTATTGTTTGACTAGTGATTCAATTACTAGGTGCTACGTGATTTCTCTGGTTTACTCGAGTTTGTTGAAGTACTATTGATTGAGGATACCTTGCACTACATGTGAGTACATAGTTCCCCTATTTTACTGTTTTCAATTGTTTTGGGGTGATTTATATGTGCTAAATGTTTTCGAGGTTTTAACGATGGTTTTCAAAACGATTTTTGATATTATAACAATGGTTTCAAAAACGATTAAAATGGTTTATACAAAATTTATAACGATTTTGATATAGTAAACAAACTTGTTGGTTGTATTTACATAACGAATAATATCCATTAGTTTTGGCTGAACCGACCAGTATTAGGTTATGGTACCATAGGATATGACAAATCCCGTTATTACACTATACCCATGGTTATGTGTGGGTGTTGTGGGTAACGACTGAATCTGATGATTGTTAACTTACCCTTTGGAGGTTTGTTAATGCAAGAACGAGTTGAACGATGAACGAGTCACAAAGGTTTGAATGTTAATAACGAGACGACCATATATAAGTTTTCACAATTAAAACGAGGACGATTTAAACGATTTAAACGAGTAAATGATTTGGGAACGATTTGGAAACGATGTTAAACTATTTGGGTAAACGATTGGTTTATGGCTAGTGTTTAGATAACGGGACGGGTGTAATGTGGTGAAAACATGGTAGATACGCCACTGGTACTTCTTATATATAAGTGTTTTCAACATATTACATACCGTGGCGTTATTTAGTTCACTTTGGTAAATGATACGGAAACGATGTCACTCAACGATGTTTTTGAAATAATGTACGAGTTTTATTAACGAGTTTACACGAGATGTTTTACAAGATGGTTTTCTAAAAACAAAAAGCTTTTGGGTTAAAAATCATGGCTATGAAATTTTATAAATTTTAATCATCTCGATTTGAGTTGGTTAATCATGTTGCAATATTATACACATTTTAAAAACAAGGTTTTCGAGGTATTGCAATATAATAATACAAGCCATGATTCTGATACTCTTATAAAACCTATGTACTCGCCAGCATTTGTTTGCTGACTTTGTTTTTACATATGTTTCAGGTGTTGTTGCTTGATTGATGTTCTAGGATGCATGCGTCACATCGGATCTGGACGAGGCCTTAGTGACATATCTATGATAGACGATATAAAACTTGTTGTTCTATGTTAAAACAATGTTAATGTTTAATATTACCAATAAAACGAAACACTTTTTGTATCCATGGTTATGAAACGATAATTCTGTTACAATACTCCCCGACGTTTCTGCCACGCTTTGTTGTTTTACGTGGTCGGGGTGTGACAGGATGCATGCTCAAGAGAAATGAACTCACCTTAGATTTCTCGGTATGTTACATTACATTACCCGTTCCAAGTTGGTCAACCATACCCTACCGTGGTTACCAAGAATAGCCGGTTTCGTAAACACAAATCCAATTCACGTATTTAGCAAGTCACATGTAACAGTCATTTTCACGTAATCCATAATAAGCAATTAGATCTCATACACGTTTATACACAAGTTCACGTTTCCAGCAATGGTTACTATCACACCAGTTTTTCAACAATCAGGTTATCTATCTTACACAGTTTACATCCATCACGGGATCACAGTATATTAGCTAGCACATACACATTCCTAACACAAGTTCACATCTCATGTGAATGTCACAAGGTGGCACATAACATCACAGGTGAGTTTGCTATACGAACAAATCGAACCAAGTTTCTTAATCTCATAGTCAAGCAACAAGGATCACACACACAAGTATCATAGAAGTGTCTATCACCCTTATCAACATGGTACCTACTGTTCAACTAGTGCAGCCCACATGATTAGCATGTTAATCCCAATTAGCATGTAAAGCCCAAGTACATGTGCATTGCCCTTTATTGCCTTCCGATCCAAAAGTGATTGTGCAATCGGGCCTGGTGTGATTCGGTTTAGTGTGTGGCCCAACTACCTAACAAGTCCAAGTATGAGGCTCGATGCTTTGACGAAATACCAAGTTTCGTCGGTTTGAAGTGTGTGGCGAAACTCTAAGTTTCGTCGGATTCACACATGACAAAACTCCACCAAGTTTCGTCGAGGTTCACATATGACGAAACACCTACTAAGTTTCATCACCTAACATCAGTTCTATATTCTTCAGTGAGATCAAATCGGTTACACGTTTACTTTTACACAACCCAATCAGTTACACAATTAATCATAGATGATCGAAACATTTTTCCATACACAATCATTCCAGAATTTACATGAACGCTAATCACTCTTTTGCCAATTAACAATAATTATAAGGATTACCATAATCATATTAAATCAGTTCGTAGTTTAATCATAATTCGAGATTAAGACACAATCGCTACCATCACAATATGTTATTCGGATCAGCCCTATGAACAACTAGTTTCATAACATCTCATCATATTAACAAACTTTCAATTTCACATATCATTCCCATAACATAATCATCATCACAGAACATACATATACACTTTTGTTAATCGAAATCACACAAAGAAAAAATCAACATAATATTGCATCTACTAACCAACAGTTGGCTCGAACAAGATGATGTCTTCGATGATGGGGGGTCTCCTGCCTCATGATCACTTGGGAAGAATAAGGGTGTTTAGGGTTTGTGACCAATTGCCACATAAAACACCAATCTTACGCATATATGGAGAAAAGGGAATTGGGCCGAATTAGTTAAGACTAGCGGGTTGGGCCGAGTTTATTTCAAGTGAGGGATTGGGCCGAGTGTATAATTAAAACGATGGCAGCCCAATGTATTATAACGGTAGGTGCGGCCCAAAACTACTAAACACATTATGAAACCAAATTACACACCACGTTAAGCAAATTCATTAAAGGTACGAGCATTAAACAGACTCTCTAAAGTAAAAGACATGTAAAGAAGAGGTAGTGAGGGATCAGAATCACAAAACTGAAAGATACTAACCTTGAAAGTTCGGGTTGTCACATCATCCCCAACTTGAAAGAAATTTCGTCCCGAAATTTGACGAGTAATACAAAACAACAAGATGTTAACTCAGGATGACTGTGGATTTTCCGCGGGTACCACATTATGCGTCAAGACAATTGAAAATACACGAGAAGAACTACACAACTCATGATCTTGAGTTAGGTGCAGTGGTTTTTGCTCTCAAAATTTGGAGACACTATCTTTATGGCACAAAATGTGTGGTTTTCACAGACCACAAAAGTCTCCAACATATTTTCAATTAGAAGGAGCTAAACATGAGACAACGACGCTGGGTTGAACTCTTGAACGATTACGACTTCGAGATTCGCTACCATCCTGGTAAGGCGAATGTCGTAGCCGATGCGCTAAGTCGAAAGGAACGAGTCAAGCTTCATTGTGTTCGAATTCAATCTGATATTCAAACTCGCATCTCTCAAGCTCAACATACTTGTGTTACACAAGACTTGGCGGGTAAGGAATTACCACGTCAACTAGAGCTTAAACTCGAAATGAAATACAATAGGTTACTCTATTTCAAGAATCGTTTGTGGATTCCGAAACAAGACAATCTTCGCACATTAGTGATGGACGAATCTCATAAGTCCCGATATTCTTTCCATCCTGGTCCTGACAAAATGTACAAGGATCTTCGTACTCAGTACTGGTGGCCCGGTATGAAGAAGGATGTTGCCTTGTATGTATCTAAATGCCTAACTTGTCTCAAAGTCAAGGCTGAACACCAACGACCATCTGGTTTGCTTGTACAACCAGAAATACCGGTATGGAAGTTGGAGAACATTGCAATGGATCTCATCACTAAGTTACCACGCACATCTAGAGGTCATGATGCCATTTGGGTAGTCATTGATCGTCTAACAAAGCCAGTTCACTTTTTACCGATACGCGAGGATCTATCGGCTGATAAACTTGCCAAGATCTATGTTAATGAGATTGTGTCTCGACATGGTGTTCCTTTGAATATCATATCTGACCGTGATGCTCGATTCTCATCTCATTTTTTGGAAGACCATGCAATCTGCTATGGGAACCCAACTAAATCTGAGCACTACTTATCATCCCCAAATGAAAGGACAATCCGAGAGGACGATACAAACATTGGAGGATATGCTTAGAGCATGTGTGATAGACTTTGGTGGTAATTGGGATTCGCATCTACCGTTGATCGAGTTCTCTTACAACAATAGTTATCATGCTAGCATTAATATGGCACCGTTCGAAGCTTTATATGGTCGAAAATGTCATTCACCTGTCTGTTGGAATGAGATCGGTGAAGCTCAGCTTACTGGACCTGAGCTCATTCTGGAAACAACGGACAAAGTCAAGAAAATTCGCGATAATGTTGTGACAGCTAGAAGCCGTCAAAAGAGTTATGCGGATATGCGACGCAAGCCCTTAAAATTTCAAGTCGGAGACCATGTCCTACTCAAGGTATCCCCTTGGAAGGGAGTGGTGAGATTTGGAAAGAAAGGAAAACTTGCACCACGACACGTTGGACCATTTAAGATTGTTGAAAGAATCGAAAAGGTTGCGTATCGACTTGAGCTGCCTCCTGAACTTGGGAATATTCACCCAACATTCCACGTGTCCAGTTTACGAAAGTGTTTAGCCGATACTGATCTTCACATTCCATTCGACGAAGTTTAAGTTGATGACACGATGCACTTTGTCGAGAAACCCGTGGAGATAATGGACCGTGAAGTCAAGTGACTGAAGAACAAATGAATATGATTAGTCAAGGTTTTCTGGGAGTCCAAGCGTGGCCTAGAGTTTACTTGGGAGCGTGAGGAGCAAATGAAGGTGAAATATCCACATTTGTTTTCACAAGTTTCCTCTAGTTAAAATTTCGGGACGAAATTTCCTAAAGTAGGGGAAACTGTGACAATTGTGCTCAGTAAACACTGAACGATGTAAAAGAAAATCAATTATCAATAAAATGATGTGTTTTGGTCTCAATGTTTGTGTATTTGTGTGTGACAATTACATGTTTCGATTCTAGTTCGATTTCAAGCTTTTAAATCACTTTCTGGAAAGTTATACGCAAACTATTACGTAAACATAATCAGTTTAACGCGAAAAACACTCCATAATTGTGATATATTCTTAACGTACCTTAAATAACCATTACATAACTTAGAAATAAGTTTTGAAGGGTTTGGTGTGTCAAAAACAAGTTTGTTCGATCGCAGGGACTATTTGCGACAAACTGCAAAAGTCTGCCTATTCGTATAGAAATATACACTCCGGAACATGATCATAAGCTAAAAATACCCTAAATATCCTTTACATAGCTTAGAAAAATATTTTGAGGGGTTTGGTATGCGAAAATACGCTTATTTGATCACCGGGGCTAAAAGCGTCAAAACTGCGAAAGCATGCATTTACGTGCATATCTTGTGTTCTGATCATATCCGGACATCCAAAAATTTTTTTAATCACTATAATATTGTATTTTAGTGATAGGAATTCAAAAATACCATTCATTTCACAATTTGGGTCGTTTTCGCGTTCGTTATGATTTCGTCGTAATTAACCGAAAACCGTAACCGTACGGCCAAACGAACCGACATCCGTGACATTTTTGAGCATAATTCAAGTTAAATATACTTTAACTTCATCATGGAGCTTGAAAACGGGCTTGACGGGTGTTAGAAGTGCCAAAACGCGACAAACCAAGCTCAAGGACTAAAACTGCCAAAATGCAAAAGTGCCTGGTCTGCAGGTCCCATACGGATTGTATGGGGTATTGCTTACAGACCGTAAGCTAGTCCCAGCAACACAGAATTTAGAAACTTCTAAATCAGCTGTTGTCCTTGATTTTAATCCCTGATTTTCATCTTATGGACTGGTTTTTGTGTTTATCAAGTTCCCTAATCAATGTTTAACAAGTGTAAGGTCAATATCATGCTTAAAAACACTTGGAATGATCTTGTGGCTTCAAGATTGCTATCAATAGCAAGGGGTGTCAACCCATTTCCTTCCTCATCTTCATTTTATTCTCTAATCTGCTCATTTGAGAGGCTCTCACACTTGTTGAAGGCCTCCTACCTGGTTTTCTTAGCTCTTTTTCCAAGCTTGGACTTTTGTAAGTATTCTTTCATGCTTGGTTATTTATTTTAGGCAAGAAAGTCAAACAGTGTTTGACTTTCAGCTTTGACCATGAATTGGTCAAGACAAAGTTCGTTTGAACTTTGCAACGTGAGCATAATCATGATGGTTATAGTCCTTTGTGACTATACCTACTGATTACCACGTTGATTAGGCGAAGTGATGAGTCAAAGTTTCGGTCAAAATGCATGATTATGTGCATTTTGCGACAAAACTATTTTTGGGTATCAAAACACTTTGTATTGATATTAAATCAGTTTTCTAACTTAGTTAAACATGTTTTACATGTTTAACTCGTCACTTTTAGTTTAGTGCTTGTTTAGGGTCGTAAGTCATGCGGTCTTGACAACCGCTTAGACTTTCGAACCCGACCCATTTGGTCGATTGTTAGGATTTGACCAAACATATTTTGTGACCATGGTAGTATAAGGAATAACCTTCCAAGGTTATACCTTATGGTCACTTTGTTTGATTAGTTGTATGATAGGTAGTTTATATGCCTTAGGAAAATGACCAAAATGCCCTTTTCGTGCATAATTTGAATTTAAGCCTATGTAACTTAATTTTTGACACTTAAACTGATTATCCAACGTTATTAAACATGTTAGGGCATATAAATACTTGTCATAGGACTGGTTAGGCTATTCGTTTGCGCTTTTGCGCAAATGACGCGTTAAAGTAACATAGACTACCTTAACGGGTCATAACGGGTCATAAGCACTTAGGATAGGATTCAATTCAGAATGTAGGCTTTGTTAAACCATATCACATGAGCTCCAATACCTATTTGGTTTACGAGACCTCACTCTACCCGATGTCCCGATTTAGGTGTCGATTTATTAACCTAGTGATCTGATTACTAGGTGCCACTTGAATTCCTTGATTTACCCGAGCATTGTTAGTTCATTAAATCGAGGATACTTTGCAATTCAATGTGAGAACATAGTTCCCCTATTTTACTACTTTCAATTATTTTGGGGTGATTCATATGTGCTAAACGATTTCGATGTTTAAAAAACAAATACTATGGTTTATATAAAATACAACGATTTCAATAATGTGAACGAACTTGTTGATACGTTATTACATAACACGAATGACATTCATTAGCTTTGGCCGAGCTGACCAGTAGTATGTTATGGTACCATTGGATCTGACAAATACCGTTATCGAACTATCGCCATGGTTATGTATGGGGGTAATGTGGGTAACGACAGAACCTGATGATTGTTAACTTACCCTTTGGTGGTTTGTTAATACGAGTTGAACGATGGATGAGTCACACAGGTTTGAATGTATTCGACGAGACGTCCAAAAGTTAGTTTTCATAATTAAAACACGAACGATTTGAACGATTTGAATGATTGGAACGATTTGAACGATTTGAACGATTGGGACGATTTGAACGATTCGAATGATTGAACGATGGTTATTAACACAAACGAGTAAAATAATTTGAATGGTTGGTTTTGATAACACGAACGATTGAAAACAAGTACAATTGAACAATTGGTTTTTTGGTTTGTGATTAGATAACGGGACGGGTGTAAAGTGATAAAAGCATGGTAGATACGCTGCTGGTAATTCTTATATATAAATGCTTTATCATATTACATTCTGGCATTATTTAGTTCACTTGAACGAATGATTTCAAACGATGACACGCAACGATGTTTACTAAATGATATAAACCATACGAGTTTTATTACAAGAACGATTTACAATTTGGTTTACAAAAGCAAATGTTTTTGGGTCAAGATTCATGGCAAGAAGGTTTTATAAACTATAACCAACTTTATTTAAGTTGGTTAATCATATTGCAATACAAGACACTTTTCAAAACACGGTTTTCAGTTATCGACTCTTGTAGTCATACGAGGTATTGCAACAAGTATACAAGCCATAAATCTGACACACTCACAAAAACCTATGTGCTCGCCGGCATTTCTTTACTGACTTTATTTTCACGTATGTTTCAGGTGGTGTTTGATGATGTTGATGAAGACTAGGATGCATGCTCACATAGGATCGGACGAGGCCTTAGTGACTTAATAACGATGACAGACAATATGTTGAACTTGTTTGTTTTTACTTTAAGACAATGTTAAACGTTTAATAATTCAATAAAACATAACGTCAATCCATGTGTTGTGAAACAATGATTCTCTCACTCCAGTCCCCGTCATTTCCGCCGCGGTTTCGTTGTTTTAACGCGGTCGGGGTGTGACATCATGCTGTCACACCCCGCCAAGGTGGAATATTGAAGTGTGAAACGCAAGGTTTTCAAGCACATGATTAAGCAAACATCTAAATAAAATAACATGAGTTTGGATACCAAATACTTAAGTGTTTACATCACAAAATAATTTTTTTTGAAAAACTAAGATCTTACATCTATAACTCAAAGTGGATGAGAAATAAATGAAAATCTTCCCAAAAGTGGTATCCTCTAGAAGATGCATACTTAAATCCTTTTCCATGCCTAGTGATCAATTACCTGAAAAACAAGTTAAAATTGTCAACACAAAGTTGGTGAGCTCACAGGTTTGTGAGACTCGAGGTAAATCGTTTGAGAAATCATTTGAGAACCATACGCTTAGCTAGTTAAATTCGTGAATGGTCAAATCAATGCCTAGCTATGACAATGACATATGTGACTAACACGAGCTTATAACCAATCCTTGACTGAGACTTTGCCTCGCCCATTGTACACTCAAAACAATGAAATATAGTTTTTTCGGAAGTTCAAGCACTCTTTGTCTTTACCAGGTTAGGGCTACTAACCAAGAGTGGTGTTGATACATAATGTCTGTTGCCTACATCATCGAGTTGAGTCAAGATTGTAATAAGATAGAATGTTAGTTTATTTGGTTTTGTAATGTATAGTTACTTTTGCACAGATGTAGTCGGTCCATATGAATGTAACCATTTTAGTTCGTGTGAATGAGGGGATGTTCATTTGTACAAAGGTAAGCCTCATCCTCACAGGTGTGCCAGCCTATATATAGGTGTATGGATTGAAAGCTCAGTATCAGTTATGTGTTCTGGATGGCGAAACTCTGTCCAACTGTTTTCTAGATTTGTAAACGTTCAAGTCATTAATGAAACATTGTTAAACAGTAACTCTTGTGTTTATCATCTAATCTAATGAATTCCCCGCATTAAGACTAGGTTACATAGATTTGGTCTAAGCAAAACGTCGATAAACGGTCCTCACAAGTGGTATCAGAGCTTGGAGGCCAATTTCAGAGACTATACACAAGATTTAAGACTTTTAAGACTTCTAATCTACTCATTTTTCGTATTTTTCATCATTTCTCATAGATTTAACGATTGAAATGTACTGAATTTTTCAAGGACTACATAAAACACATTTTTAACAAACCCTTTGAAAAATCAACTTACAACTCGACCAGAATCATATCAACATCGTCAAAAAATGGAAAAACATGAAACTGCTCATTCGCACGAAGGAACTCTATCCGTAGAACGTCATACGTCCGCATGGAAGAGAAATTCTTGCACTTTGAAAAATTACCTTCGCATGAACATGTATCATCCGTCCTAAGAATTACTTTCGCACGAAAATGAATTGTTTGATCGTTTGTGTTTCAGGTTCATACGAATTAATCTTCTTCTCTACCAAATCTTTGACATCTGCACGAACACTAAATTTTCGTCAAAATGGAGAATGAATTCTACAACGCACTCGCGTCAGCTCCCACAACGGCGGTGGCTCAGCACCTAAACTTAGATAATGAATTGGGAACGATCACTAAACCACCAAAGTTGTGAATAAGGACAAATTCAAGGGTTGGCATCAAAGGTTTTCAAATTAGGTTCAAGCAAATTACATGGACTGTTGGTACGCAATCGAAGAGGAGTATGTGAATCCACTTGCGGAAAATGGTGAAACGAAAACCATAATGCAATTTACACCGATCAAAAAAGAAAATTTTGTAAGGGAGAAGAAGATGCTGAACCTTTTCCAACAAGCTATCAAAGATGATATCTTCACATTACTACAGCACCAGGGAACAGCGCTGTCAACCTGGAAAGCGCTAAGGGTTAAATATCAAGGCAGTCAATCGATGCAGAAGTGTAGAAAGGCCTTGTTGAAAAAGAATTCAATAACTTTACTTGTTTAAAGGGTGAATCTTTAAAGCCGATAGTTGAAAGGTATTGCTACCTGGTGGCTGAGATGAAGATGTTGGACATTGATAAAGATAATGATGAATTTGTGGACAAGTTGACCGATGCCTTTCCTAAAGGCGACTGGTCAACATACTTAATGATCCTGAAAAACAATACCAGAGAATATGAAAGGTTAACTCTTGGAGAATTTAATAAGAAGTTGGAGGGACATGAGCTCGAATTGCGAAAGATGGCCAAGATGAAGAGCTCAAATGTGCAACAAGATGTGGATCTTTACTACAAAAGTAGCGGTTCATCAAACACACAACGTCCAAAGATCCACATCGCAATCAGCGTAGATAGTTCATCTGGATCGTCTCCAAACAACTCAAGCAGTGGCAGTGGGTTCTCATCATTTCTGAGTTTTGAACCAAACTCACCGACTCCGAGTCCACAATCCTCGCAGAGTTCCAACAATTACACAAGCCAAAAAAAATCAAAGCCCAGATGTTATCTAATGTAACATAGCTGTAAAACTTCAGAATACTCAAGGATTTGACGAATCAGCAGCGAAGCAACATATGACATTTCTGGCATCTGTTCTTGAGTCGTATGAAAGCTTAGTCGCAGGAAGAATAGGTAACCCAAATATGACTAAGGAGGATTACGATCAAATTGACCCAGAATAACTAGAGCTGATTGACATAAAGTGGTGCATAACTAGTATTGTTAGATGAGCGCATATTGTGACAACCCTCAAATTCCATGTATTCCGTACAATTTATTAATAATAATTAATGTGCTTGACGACTGTGTGGAATTACTTAACTGCTTTCTGATATCTGTGTTATGCTTACACGTATTTGTTAATATACTAATAGTGTACAGAAAGGTCACTAAATAGTCCGTTATATTTTTCCTAAGTGTTAGAAAGTAAAAACGTTACAAAATATATAAATAGGACGCCTTACGAATTAATTAAGCACTTTAATGGAACAGTATCCAACCGAACAACCGGACTTTACCCGGAACCTAAAAATATTGACATGGCATGGTTTTTCTTTTTCTGAGCCAGTTAGGGTCCCCGAATACCCTAACACCCGTTACAAAACATGACACACTTTTATACTAAATTAGTTACATAATTAAAATGGCTAGTGCTAACCACCTAGTTGAAATCCAAATACTTACCCAACCCCCCCATACCCGTTCGCTTTTCCCCCTAGGGAACACACACACACCCATTTTTATTATTTTAATCCAATTGTCTCATATCTATCTAGCATATTATCTCTTGGGTAATTAGAGTTGGTGGGATTATATAAGTAATCAAAGGATAACACCATTTCTTCCAAGAACACTTTACAATTTGACACTCTCTTTCTCTCCCTTTGACACTTACGGCTGAAACCAAGAAGCATCACCCCACCATCATCAAATTCTTATCTTGCTATTTCAAGAACATACAAGGGTGAAGGACCACACACAAGGAAGCCCGGTGCTTGCGGTTTGCCAAGGACCTCACTACGACGCTTTTAACCACTCGTTTTTCGCCTAGTTTCTCCCCTAGCCTCGAGCTAGTAGTAAGTGACTCTAAACGCCTTCTTGATCTTGTCTAGAGTGGTTAATAAGAGATTTTTCGGTTAAAAATTATGAACATATAAGATCAAAGTCTAAAAGTCTACTAAAGTGATGAACAAGGTGGTTAATGGATGAATATTAGTGTAAATCATGTAGATCTTGTGTGATTATGATTATTGGTTGATTATCTGATGTCTTGCTGATTAATATTAATATGTGATGTTGTTGTGGTCACTAAACATGATTAACGGAATCAATCGAACACAAGTTAGTAAGATAGAAAGTGAAAACAAAATCTGTCCCGGTTTTACAGCCAATTTCAGTTGGCTGTAAACAGGTCATAAACTCAACGAAAAACCGATATATTGAATCTAAAATATGTTATTTTGAAATACGGTTCTAATGGCACCGGAATCGTAATTTTTGGACTTCGGTTACTATTTTTAATGTGTCGATTTGTAACAACAGCTTAAGCTGAATTTTGACAGCAATAAATGGGTGTCATACTTTCAGTCATAACCTGAGTTTTGTGAAGAATCGGACCATGAAATTTGTACAGTAGATGAAAACCGATGCATTTGTAATTACCCCACTGGAATTTCGTAAATCGGACACTCGATGAATTTTTAATAAATTGTTCCGTGGACTGTGGTCAGAAATACATAAATCTGAGTTCAGTCCGGAATATGAATTTTTATAAAATATTGGTAATGAACCGGACCCCGATATTTTTACACAATAAAATATGGAACGTTTAAGATATCCTGTAAAAATTTGGGAATTTTTGGAATGATTTAACTATTTTATTAAAATGTCCGAAAACAGCCAGGTTTGAATATAAATGCTGAAATGACATAAGTTGTGACTCGCGTGTCTAAATGTCAAGTATGCTATCTGTGAATGACCTAACATATGTTATGTACATTATCGTATGTTTGATTCTGAGTGGGGAATGGATGGGAAACTTAGATGGGCATAAACCGTTAAAGTGATGCATGTTGTGTGATAGATACGTGTAGGAACTTTGTGTTCTATTTGAAAGCCACTAAATGACTAACTGGTAAATCATACTAGGACGTGATTGACCGACCTTGACCGTTAGCTATATTTGAGAATCTAACTGAGCAAACCGAGGTGAGTTCACACTTTCTACAAGGCATGGGATTCCCGGTGGTTTGGGAATGAGTTAAAGAATTTAAAACTAAATCTACATATCCCTTTCGGAAGATATGTACGGCCATCCTCCATAAAGGGGATGCCATTATTAATCCTACGAATTCTCCAGGTGCAGAATACGTACGTTCGTCCTCCTGGTGCAGGACAACAACCTTAAAACTAGCTAGACAAAACTCTATCAATAAGTCCCTCTTCATATCGACTTAATCGCCGAGGCCAATGGCGAGCGGGTCATTAGTTAATAGCGCTATTTGGTTTAACAAACCTCACACCGTGCCGTTCGAATGGGCGTGTACTAATGGACTACGGCAAACTGTCAGTGATGATAGACACTGATGTAGGGTACAACTATTGTTCGTAGTAGTCGATATCATACCGTCTAGTAGTTCACACGGGGAAAGCCCCCCACAGATTATGGTTATGGTTTGGGTAATGAAAAAGGAACTGGTTAAACATACTTTCAACTACGGGGTAACCCCCACGGCAATTAAGCCAACGAAAGTCAAACCATGTTTTTCAGAAACAACTTAAAACTAAACAATCAAACGTGAACTCACTCAACTTTGTTGTTGACTCGTTGTTACATGCCTTACAGGTCACTAAACGCTTGGAGCTTGCACGAGGAAGGAGTCGTTGTGGTGTACGGACTGTTATGTTCCGTACTTATTATTTAAATCCTTATGAACTTATTAAACTTGCGTTTTGAACTTTAACTTATAAACTGTGAACTTATGTTTTTGGATTTACTCTTATGCTTCCGCTGTTTAAACTAAACATGGTTAACTAGCTTTGGTCACCAATCGTATTACGTTTGGTTTTATTTACTTAATTATGTTGTTCAATATGATTGGTGGCTCGATCCTGGTCACGTCACGCCTCAAAGCGGTGATACTCCGCATGTGGATTTTGGGGGTGTGACAGATTGGTATCAGAGCCATTGGCTATAGTGAACTTGGTTTTAAAAAGGGGAAAAGCTTTTTGACAAAACCAGACTATAACCTGTACAGTGCTCAACGATCCACAACGACGCTTCGCTCCACGTGCAAGACTCAACATCCTAGGTGATACGGTTTATGTTTATATTACCTACTTGTTAGTTACACGGTACGTTGTTCATGGTATGCATTAGTTAAAGTGATAACTGCTATTTGAACCTTGTGTGCTTACTCTTTTCTGTCACTCCACACTTACGCACTTGCGACACCTTTCTTACGTGTGTCCCTTCGATGTGAAGATCATGAGTGGACGTCTCGACATGACCCAGGGTCAGCTGACAACCTTGATCAACGAACGGATTGCTGAAGCCTTAGCAACCCAAACAGGCAATCAACCCATGCACCCTCAAACACGCATGGGCACCTTCAAGGCGTTCCTAGAATGCAAACCTCCCACTTTCGACGGCACTGAAGGGACAATCGGCCTTCTACACTGGATCTGGATAATCAAATATACATTCGAAGATAGTGAAAGCCCTGCCAGCAAACGAGTAGAGTACGCTACTGGCATGTTGCAAGGGAAAGCGTACTCTTGGTGGAGCGCACAAGTTCGGATGCTCGGATTGGCAGACGCGAATGCCATCCTCTGGAGCGACTTCAAGGATTGGATTAAGGAAGAATTCTGCCACCTGGACGACATTCTGGAACTGGAAATAGAGTATTATGGTTTGAAGATGGAAGGATCAGAGATTGAGGCGTACACAAAGAGGTCTAATGACTTGGCTGCCTTATGTCCTAACATGTCACAACCCATATCTAGGCGAATCAAGCTATACCTCAGAGGCTTAGTCCCGGAAATCCAAGGGTCTGTGAGTGCGGCCAACCTCCCCACAATCCAGCAAGTCGTTCATTTGGCACACCAACTCACTGATCAGGCGGTGGAAGAGGGCAAGTTGCCCAAGCGTAACACTTCCAATGCAAATGCTCTTATTAGTAACAAGTACATTTGGGGTGATCACCAAGGTGAGGGTCCTAGCTCTATACGGCGGGAACCGCACAGGAAACTCGGGCTGAACTACCAAAAGCAGAGGGGATACCTAGGGAATAAACCGAAATGCCGCAAGTGCCAACGGCACCACAGCGGGTCATGTGCGGAATCGTGTTGTCATCGGTGCAAGAAGTTGGGACATATGGCTAGAGACTGTAGGAGCCCATATCCTGCAAACCAGAACCAACGGAAACACCAGCAGGGTAATGAGAGATGTTACCAGTGCGGTGCTGAGAGTCACTTCAAGAGGAATTGTCCGCAGATGAGACAGAAACGTGACAACAATGGCAACCAGGGCAACGGGAACAATAACGGAGACAATAAGGATAACCGTAGGACTGGGGAGCATGAGATCCTGAATGGGCAAGAGGAAGAAAGAAACAACCCCAACGTTGTGGCGGGTAAGTTCCTACCAGACAATTTCCTTGTTTCTATTTTAATTAATTCGGGTGCAGATGTTAGGTATGTGTTCCTAAGAGTTAGTCAGGTGCTTAAGCGTACCCCATTACCCTTAAAACACCAAACATATTGTAGAACTAGCTAAACGGTAAAAGTCTTGAAGCCACACACGTAGTTAAAGGTTGTAACCTCGTCTTAGCTGGTCAGACTTTCTCTATCGATCTTATCCCTATCACACTGGGTAGTTTCGACGTCGTTATTGGGATGGATTGGCTATCTCATCATCAAGCGGAGATTGTTTGCAAGGAGGAAATCGTCCGCATTCCTCGTTCTGGTGAAGAACCTCTCATGATTCGTGGCGACAAGAGTGGTGCTGTTGAAGGCATCATCTCTTTCCTTAAGGCCCAGAAATGTTTGCGAAAGGGCCACACTACCATTCTGGCACTCGTTACTGACACATCCACGGAAGAGAAGAGAATTGAAGACATTCCTATAGTGAGCGGCTTTCCTGAGGTATTTCCTGAGGAATTACCTGGTCTTCCGCCTCACCGCCAAGTTGAATTTCAAATCGAGCTAGCTCCTGGAGCAGCGCCAGTAGCTCGAGCACCATATCGTCTAGCTCCATCAGAACTTGAAGTACTGTCCACACAACTACAAGAACTCTTGGAAAAGGTTTTTATACATCCTAGCTCTTCGTCCTGGGGAGCTCCAGTCTTGTTCGTAAAGAAGAAAGATGGTACTTTCAGAATGTGTATTGACTATCGCGAGCTTAACAAGGTGACTGTGAAGAATCGTTATCCTCTTCCACGTATTGACGACTTATTCGACCAGCTGCAAGGGTCGAGCTATTACTCTAAGATTGATTTGAGATCGGGATACCATCAGCTGAGAGTCCGAGAGGAGAACGTCTCCAAAACAGCATTCAGAACTCGTTACGGCCATTACGAGTTTCTGGTTATGCCATTCGGGCTGACGAATGCACCAGCGGTCTTCATGGATCTCATGGACCGAGTGTGCAAGCCTTACCTGGATAAGTTCGTTATTGTGTTCATCGATGATATCCTGATCTATTCCAAGAGTCAGGAGGAACACGAGCAGCATCTACGACTTATGCTAGAACTTCTTCGAAAAGAGCAGTTGGATGCCAAGTTTTCGAAATGTGACTTCTGGCTTCGCGAAGTCCACTTTCTAGGCCATGTGGTAAACAAGGATGGAATTCATGTGAATCCATCTAAGGTTGAATCGATCAAGAACTGGCCTGCACCCCGAACACCAACAGAGATCCGCCAATTCTTGGGTTTGGCAGGATACTACAGAAGGTTTATCAAGGATTTCTCCAAGATTGCGCAACCACTCACTTCACTGACTCAGAAGGGTGTCATCTATCGTTGGGGTGATGCACAGGAGTCCGCATTTCAGCACTTGAAGGATAGACTTTGTAGCGCACCTATCCTCTCATTGCCTGAGGGCACAGACGATTTTGTGGTTTACTGCGATGCTTCCATCCAAGGACTTGGTTGCGTGTTGATGCAACGTGACAAGGTCATTGCCTACGCATCACGCCAACTTAAGGTTCACGAAAGAAATTACACTACTTATGATCTGGAGCTGGGAGCAGTTGTTTTCGCGCTTAAGATATGGAGACATTACCTGTACGGTACCAAGTGCACCATTTACACCGATCACAGGAGTCTCGAGCATATCTTCAAGCAAAAGGAGTTAAACATGCGTCAACGCCGATGGGTTGAGCTCTTGAACGATTATGAATGTGCTATCAAATATCATCCGGGCAAGGCTAATGTTGTGGCCGACGCCCTCAGTCGAAAGGATACTATACCTAAGCGTGTACGTGCGTTACAGCTTACCATTCACTCTAGCCTTCCCGCTCAGATTCGCGATGCTCAGGTTGAAGCATTGAAAGCAGAAAACGTCAGGGCTGAGTCCCTACGAGGATCGAGGCAATGACTGGAACAAAAGGAAGACGGTGCCTACTATGTTAACGGACACATTTGGGTTCCACTTTATGGAGACCTACGCGAGCTTGTGATGGATGAAGTACATAAGTCTCGTTATTCAGTACATCCTGGTTCGGATAAGATGTACCACGACTTAAAGACCACATACTGGTGGCCTGGCATGAAAGCCCACATAGCAACCTACTTCAGCAAGTGCTTGACTTGTGCGAGAGTCAAGTCTGAATATCAGAAACCATCAGGCCTACTTCAACAACCGGAGATCCCGAAATGGAAATGGGAGCAAATTTCCATGGATTTCGTTACTGGCCTGCCTAGATCTCAACGCGGAAATGATACCATTTGGGTGATCGTAGATCGACTGACTAAGTCTGCACATTTTCTGGCCATCAAAGAAACGGATAAGTTTTCTACTCTTGCAGACATTTATCTAAAGGAAGTAGTGTCAAGGCACGGAGTGCCAACCTCTATCATTTCTGATCGTGACGCGCGTTTTACTTCAGAACTGTGGCAAGCAATGCACAAGTCTTTTGGCTCACGTTTAGATATGAGCACCGCTTATCACCCACAGACGGATGGGCAATCTGAACGCACCATCCAAACCTTGGAAGACATGCTTAGGGCATGCGTAATCGACTTCGGCAATGGCTGGGAAAAACACCTCCCGTTAGTGGAGTTTTCATATAACAACAGCTACCACACCAGCATCCAAGCCGCTCCATTCGAGGCATTGTGCAGACACAAATTCTGATCACCTCTCTGTTGGGCAGAAGTTGGTGACAGCCGAATCACTGGCCCAGAACTTGTGATAGATACCACCGAAAGAATTGCTCAGATACGACAGCGAATGGCGGCAGCTCGTGACCGTCAGAAAAGCTATGCTGATAAGGGAAGAAAACCACTCGAGCTCCAGGTTGGGGATCGAGCGCTACTCAAAGTCTCACCTTGGAAAGGTGTAGTCCGCTTTGGCAAACGAGGCAAACTCAATCCGCGTTATGTCGGACCATTCAAAGTCATTGAGAAAATTGGCAAGGTAGCCTACAGGTTGAATCTACCCGAAAAACTCAGCGGAGTTCACAACGTATTCCATGTGTCAAATCTGAAGAAGCGTCTGTCAGATGAGACCCTCATAGTTCCTCTTAAGGAACTCACAATCGACGACCAGTTGTGATTCGTCGAGGAACCAGTAGAGATTACGGATCGAGATGTTAAGATCCTCAAGCATACCAGGATACCTCTGGTCCGAGTTCGTTGGAATGCTCGTCGTGGCCCAGAGTATACCTGGGAACGAGAAGACCAAATGAAACTCAAGTATCCCCAACTGTTTAAGAAAAACGCAACCACTACTGAGGCTGAAGCTACAGCAGAATTTCGGGACGAAATTCCAAATCAACGGGGGGATGATGTGACACCCCAGGAAAATCAGGAAAACAACGCAACTTATATAGCTCCCTCAGTAACCACGCGCTAAATTTCGGGACGAAATTCTATTAACAGGGGGAGAATGTGACAACCCTCAAATTCCATGTATTCCGTACAATTTATTAATAATAATTAATGTGCTTGACGACTGTGTGGAATTACTTAACTGCTTTCTGATATCTGTGTTATGCTTACACGTATTTGTTAATATACTAATAGTGTACAGAAAGGTCACTAAATAGCCCGTTATATTTTTCCTAAGTGTTAGAAAGTAAAAACGCTACAAAATATATAAATAGGACGCCTTACGAATTAATTAAGCACTTTAACGGAACAGTATCCAACCGAACAACCGGACTTTACCCGGAACCTAAAAATATTGACATGGCATGGTTTTTCTTTTTCTGAGCCAGTTAGGGTCCCCGAATACCCTAACACCCGTTACAAAACATGACACACTTTTATACTAAATTAGTTACATAATTAAAATGGCTAGTGCTAACCACCTAGTTGAAATCCAACTACTTACCCAACCCCCCCATACCCGTTCGGTTTTCCCCCTAGGGAACACACACACCCATTTTTATTATTTTAATCCAATTGTCTCATATCTATCTAGCATATTATCTCTTGGGTAATTAGAGTTGGTGGGATTATATAAGTAATCAAAGGATAACACCATTTCTTCCAAGAACACTTTACAATTTGACACTCTCTTTCTCTCCCTTTGACACTTATGGCTGAAACCAAGAAGCATCACCCCACCATCATCAAATTCTTATCTTGCTATTTCAAGCACATACAAGGGTGAAGGACCACGCACAAGGAAGCCCGGTGCTTGCGGATTGCCAAGGACCTCACTACGACGCTTTTAACCACTCGTTTTTCGCCTAGTTTCTCCCCTAGCCTCGAGCTAGTAGTAAGTGACTCTAAACGCCTTCTTGATCTTGTCTAGAGTGGTTAATAAGAGATTTGTCGGTTAAAAATTATGAACATATAAGATCAAAGTCTAAAAGTCTACTAAAGTGATGAACAAGGTGGTTAATGGATGAATATTAGTGTAAATCATGTAGATCTTGTGTGATTATGATTATTGGTTGATTATCTGATGTCTTGCTGATTAATATTAATATGTGATGTTGTTGTGGTCACTAAACATGATTAACGGAATCAATCGAACACAAGTTAGTAAGATAGAAAGTGAAAACAAAATCTGTCCCGGTTTTACAGCCAATTTTAGTTGGCTGTAAACAGGTCATAAACTCAACGAAAAACTGATATTTTGAATCTATAATATGTTATTATGAAATACGGTTCTAATGGCACTGGAATCGTAATTTTTGGACTTCGGTTACTATTTTTAATGTGTCGATTTGTAACAACAGCTTAAGCTGAATTTTGACAGCAATAAATGGGTGTCATACTTTCAGTCATAACCTGAGTTTTGTGATGAATCGGACCATGAAATTTGTACAGTAGATGAAAACCGATGCATTTGTAATTACCCCACTGGAATTTCATAAATCGGACACTCGATGAATTTTTAATAAATTGTTCCGTGGACTGTGGTCAGAAATACATAAATCTGAGTTCAGTCCGGAATATGAATTTTTATAAAATATTGGTAATGAACCGGACCCCGATATTTTTACACAATAAAATATGGAACGTTTAAGACATCCTGTAAAAATTTGGGAATTTTTCGAATGATTTAACTATTTTATTAAAATGTCCGAAAACAGCCAGTTTTGAATATAAATGCTGAAATGACATAAGTTGTGACTCGCGTGTCTAAATGTCAAGTATGCTATCTGTGAATGACCTAACATGTTATATATGTTATGTACATTATCGTATGTTTGATTTTGAGTGGGGAATGGATGGGAAACTTAGATGGGCATAAACCGTTAAAGTGATGCATGTTGTGTGATAGATACGTGTAAGAACTTTGTGTTCTATTTGAAAGCCACTATATGACTAACTGGTAAATCATACTAGGACGTGATTGACCGACCTTGACCGTTAGCTACATTTGAGAATCTAACCAAGCAAACCGAGGTGAGTTCACACTTTCTACAAGGCATGGGATTCCCGGTGGTTTGGGAATGGGTTAAAGAATTTAAAACTAAATCTACATATCCCTTTGGGAAGATATGTACGGCCATCCTCCATAAAGGGGATGCCATTATTAATCCTACGAATTCTCCTAGTGCAGAATACGTATGTTCGTCCTCCTGGTGCAGGACAACAACCTTAAAACTAGCTAGACAAAACTCTATCAATAAGTCCCTCTTCATATCGACTTAATCGCCGAGGCCAATGGCGAGCGGGTCATTAGTTAATAGCGCTATTAGGTTTAACAAACCTCACACCGCGCCGTTCGGACGGGCGTGTACTAATGGACTATGGCAAACTGTCAGTGATGATAGACACTGATGTAGGGCACAACTATTGTTCGTAGTAGTCGATATCATACCGTCTAGTAGTTCACACGGGGAAAGCCCCCCACTGATTATGGTTATGGTTTGGGTAATGAAAAAGGAACTGGTTAAACATACTTTCAACTACGGGGTAACCCCCACGGCAATTAAGCCAACGAAAGTCAAACCACGTTTTTCAGAAACAACTTAAAACTAAACAATCAAACGTGAACTCACTCAACTTTGTTGTTGACTCGTTGTTACATGCCTTACAGGTCACTAAACGCTTGGAGCTTGCATGAGGAAGGAGTCATTTTGGTGTACGGACTGTTATGTTCCGTACTTATTATTTAAATCCTTATGAACTTATTAAACTTGCGTTTTGAACTTTAACTTATAAAATGTGAACTTATGTTTTTGGATTTACTCTTATGCTTCCGCTGTTTAAACTAAACATGGTTAACTAGCTTTAGTCACCAATCGTATTACGTTTGGTTTTATTTACTTAATTATGTTGTTCAATATGATTGGTGGCTCGATCCTGGTCACGTCACGCCTGCAGGCGGTGATACTCCGCATGCGGATTTTGGGGGTGTGACACATATGTTCATGGAGATTACGGGGAGAAACAATTTGGCAGGACCTTATTCAAAACTAGTTTTTGACAAATCGTAAGTCACGTGCTTTAAGTGCAAGGAAAAATGACACTTCAAGAGGGAATGCCCAAATAGAGAAGTACAGGGCAACAATAATCCGTTTTAGCAATGACTATTACAAGAAAGCTATATATCACAAGACTTCTCAGCATCCACCAAGCTCATCTAGGCCTATCCAAATAGAAGATAGTTCATCCAAAGAAAAAAAATAAGGCTTTGTTAGTAACCCTGGAGGATGAGGGGTTCAACTGGAACAAATACATTCCAAAAACTAAAGGTCTTGTGATGCTGTCTAATATTATCGAAGAGCCAGAACAAAACCGTTAAAGAAGTGACTGAAGATGTTGAAGAAATTTGTTTTCACGATACACCAACTGATTATTATTCTAAATCTCATGAAATGTTACAAAATGCATTTAAATCCAAAATGCCTCCTGACATGTTCAATTCTTTTGCAGGTTTCTTCAGTAACCAGGGCTATAGTGGCATGCATCGTGAAGAAGTAAAGAAAGAATACGTGAATGAAATCATTGATGTGTCGAAAGAGATGAATGCAGAGAACTTGGTTGATATTGTAGATAAAGCCATGATGGCTCAACTCAAAGAGGTAGAGAAAAAGTCTTAGACAGTAAAGATGGTTGAGTCAGTCATTGAGAAGGATGAGAATATGAATATTGAGAAAATAGAGACTCAGTGAAAAAAAATGCACAGAACCATGCACATCCTGTATTGAAAAGGATGAAAGATTTAAACAGAAATGCATGGAACAGTGCAAAACCTGCATTGAAAAAGATGAGAGTTTTAAGAAACTAAAAAGATGAGAGTTTTAAGGAACTAAAGAAACGTACCGATAACTTGTCAAGTGATTTCAAACAAACAAAAGAGACTTATGATAAACTGAGCAAAACGATCAACCAATACTGCGATGCAAGTCGTGAGAGTGAAGCCACAATTTCTTTGCTCAAAGCAACTCTGATGGACAAACAAAAGGCCATAAATATTCATATTCATACAATTGCTAAACTAAAACAAGATCTAGAAAAGGCTAGGATTGAAACGGAAAGGGTTGATAAAAAGTTAATCAGTTATTCAACAGCTTCTTATGTTTTAGATCACATTCTTTTGAAACCAACTGGAAAGGATGAATCTGGGGAAGAAGTGTATGGGTACGGGAACAAAGGTTTGGGTTATCATCGTGTTCCACCTCCCATGAAGGAAAGTTACTCACGAAAGAAACCGGAGGGGGTTGAAAAGGCACTGAATCTGAAATTAAAAACTGAACAAACAAACTAAATTGATCAGTTTCCTGATGATAGAAACGTGACTTACTGATGTGTGCAAAATGCAACATATAAATTACATCAAATGTGGTACAAAACTAACCCTTTTTTAGTACTAATGTTGGAAAAAGTGTGTTTTTGTCTTCCTTTTGTATTTTCAGGATTAAATGAGCTCAAATGAACAAAAGAAGCAAAAATGCAGCTAATTCAAACAATAATATAAGAAAAGGAATAAACGTGGCATGCCCGACCCCTCGACAGCATCTCCCCAAGCAAAAATAAGAGAATAGAAGGTTGAACACGCCCCTTGCTCAATGAGCACGGGGGCGTGCCCAGCGGACACGGGGCCGTGGTCAACGCAAAGATTTGCAGAATCTAGGCAAATCTTGATAGTACAGTTACGCTTCTACACACGGGGTCGTGCCCAGCGGACACGGGGGCGTGGTCAACTAATGCAGACAAACTGCAATTAATGAAGAAAGAGAAGATGGGTGGACACGGGGCCGTGTCCGGGCTTCTGTGCAGGATATAAATAGGGGTGCTTGGCTCACCTGCAAACCATCCCTTGGCAAACCACCTCTCTCACACTTCACCCACCCACCACCACCATCACAACCCACATCCACCACCATCATCCATCATCCATCATAGAGTGTGTGAGTAGTCTCGGGATCTAAGATTGATCGTAAGAGTTCTTGACAATCAAAGGCCATGTTTGCCTAAGTCTCTTACATCACTTGGTGAAGACAAGCATTTAGTGTAATACTTTTTATTTTTAATCTTTTCGCACTTTTTATTTGTTTATGTATTAATGACTTTAATAACTAGTTTCTTATGTTGAAGGTGAATCTTCCTTATCATTTGTCTGTGGTGTCTTGGCATTATTTTACTGTCTATATAAAATAAAAGATTTTCACCATTCATATCTCCACGGTCTATATGGAGATATGTTGGCTACCTGGTCGGGGGTTAAGGGAATGGTTTGGTAAGAGTTTTGCCGTGTTCAGTTTATAGATCCTGCAAGGACCTGGGTCAATTTTAGTAGGACCTCCTTCAATACCCACTTGTATTGGATGGCGGGGGTCCGAACTCATTGATCCCCTCATATGTAAACTACTATTAAAACTTTAACCCGTCTATTTAGGGTTGTATCCTTGCTGACTCAAACTACTTAGCCGAGGGTAGCGTCACCTTCAAAAGAGGGGCCTACCACATTATGCATTAATAACTTAATTAATTATCTTTCAATAATCCAACCCTTTAGGATTGTATCCTTGCTGACTCAAACTACTGGGTTGAGGGTAACGTCACCTTCAAAAGAGGGGCCTACTACTATAACTAATATAATCTCATAAAAAGTGCAAAAGTGCGAAAATAATCAAAGCTTACACTAAAGGCGAGTCGGATCCAAGTGATTCATCTTGTCTATCTGTTTTTATTTGTATTTTTATTTTTCAGCATTTTTACTTTTAATTTTCTAGTTTAAAACCTTTTTCTAAAATTTTGATTTGATTAGACGTTGAGGATAAATCGGTACTAAAAGCTCTTGTGTCCTTGGACGACCTCGGTATCTTACCAACGCTATACTACGCTCACGATGGGTGCACCTGCCCATATGTGTGTTTAGTGTTAGTAAAATATCGTGTTTTGTAAATTTAAAACTTGACTAAAGTGTAAAAAGGGCTAAAAACATACATAAAAATAAATAACGCTACACACGCATCAAGTTTTTGGCACCGTTGCCGGAGACACAAGGATTTTAAGAAAGCTTAAAATCGACGGCCTAATCAGTTTTTCAAAACCTTTTTAAAACGCGCGCACATTTTCTGCATTTTAGTTAGTTTTTACATTTACAGTAGCCTGAACACGGGGCCGTGCTGCATTTTTTTTTTAAAAACACCCAGTTACAGAGTCCGAACACGGGGCCGTGCTCACTGAACACGCCCCGTGCTCAACAAAACCAGTTACTTTTATTAAAACGCCAGATACAGATTCTGAACACGGGCCGTGCTCACTGAACATGGGGCCGTGTCCAGCCTCTGTTTCCGTTTTTATTTTTGTTTTCTGGTCTCTAGACTCTGTTGTGGTCTACTGAGTGATTCTTATGGATCAATACTCAGGAGGCTACAACTACACCTATGAGGAGGATGATTATAGGGAAGACTATTGCACCATTTGTGGTGACCCGCACTCGGTACAATATTGTGACTTATTTCAACCATCCACTTCATACACCTACTATGAGGAGCCCAGGTACGAGCCAACCACTTCATACACAGCCTATGAAGACCAAAGGTATGAACCTTCTCCCTCATACTCATATTTTGATGAACTAAGGTATGAGCCTTCATAGTCATACTTTGAGGAACCAAGATATGAGCCTCCACCTTCGTATGCTTATTATGAGGAACCATGGCGTGAACAACCCACCTCATATGAGTATTATGAAGAACAAAATTACGACCCTTATCCATCATATACTTACAATGAAGAACAATGGTGTGAACCATCTACTTCCTATGAGTTTTATGAGGAACAAAGGATCGAACATCCGGATTCAAGCTTAGAGGATCCTGATCCTTACTCTATCACCGACATAGCCGATAGGATAATAGAAAAAATTAAAACTATCGAACGATACATAAAAGAATCTCGCGCAAGGGAAGAGGAGTCCCGCGCAGGAGAAGAATTAACTCGTAATAAAGAAGAGATAGTTGAAAATGTAAAAATGGAAGAACAAGTAAGTGAAAAACCGACACATGAGTTAAACAACGAAAAAGGTGAGTCCGACAACGTTAAAATTCAAGAAGAGTCTAATTTTGAAAAAATTAATCTCTTGTCACCCTCTTTCGTAAATCATTGTTTAGTATCCACTCATGCTAAGTTTTTAAAAGAGTTAAACACTAACGCTAAAATTGACGAAACGGTAAGCATTAAGTTAACTAATGACCAAACTTCGCTAATAAAAGAAGTCCCATTTGAAATTAACATTACACCGGTTCCATGTTTTTTTCAAAACTACTTTATTAGTAATATAACAATCGATAAAGATCTTTGTGTTAATATAATGCCAAACTACATTTTTGAAAAATTAAGTATTAGTGATTTTTCTCCACTTCAAATACCCATTTTCCTATCCAATCGGAAAGTAATGAAGTCAATCGGTATAGTTGAGGATGTCTTGGTCCAAACAAATCAAATGGTAATCCCAACCGACTTTGTCATCCTTGATGACGCTCCTCTAGTGTTGGGACGACCCTTTGTGAAAACCCACGAAGCTTTGAAAAACCGGAAGTACAACAATCTATCTATTCAATTAGGGGCATTTAAAAGAAGTGCCGATCTTGAGCGTTCAATGAAATATCGATACGGCAATAATGACCCCCTAATTGAAGATGAAGATGAACCACCCAATACAAGAGAAAAAATTGACCACTTTGTTGAAGAAGAGGTCGCCATAGAACAAACTTTTGTGGTTCTTGATCAAAATGAGCAACCAAATAAGGAGTCTCCTAAAGACCCACCTCTTTAGCTCAAAGAACTCCCAAAAGGTTTGGAATATGCTTTTCTAGACAAAGATGGTAAATCACCGGTAATTATTTCGTCAAAATTAAGTAGTTTAGAAAAAGAAAAATTAATTTCACTTTTAAAAAAACACAAAAATGAGATCGCTTGGAAGTTTGTAGATATTAAAGGCATAAGTCCTTCCATGTGCACTCACAAAATTTTAACGAACGATGACTATAAATCGGTAATACAACCACAACGTAGAGTAAATCCAAATGTCCAAGAAGTGGTTAAAAACGAAGTCATCAAATTACTTGACGCCAGACTTATCTACCCTATCTCCGATAGTCCGTGGGTAAGTCCCGTCCAAGTAGTTCCAAAGAAAGGAGGTATGACGGTAATAACTAATGAGAAAAATGAATTAATACCAACGAGAACCATCACAGGATGGAGGGTATGTATAGATTATCGTCGATTAAATGAGGCAACAAGGAAAGACCACTTTCCTTTACCTGTTATTGATCAAATGTTAGAAAGATTTTCCGGTCACAAATGTTATTGTTTCTTAGATGGTTTTTCAGGTTACTTTCAAATCCCGATAGCACCCGAAGACCAAGAAAAGACAACATTCACATGTCCCTATGGAACTTTTGCTTATCGACGCATGCCGTTTGGTCTATGTAATGCCCCCGCAACCTTTCAACGTTGCATGGTGGCCATCTTCCATGACATGATAGAAAAGACAATGGAAGTCTTCATGGACGACTTTTCTATCTTTGGAGATTCATACGACCAATGCCTCGATAATCTTGAATGAATGCTATCCCGATGTGAGGAAACTAACCTCGCCCTTAACTGGGAAAAATGCCATTTCATGGTAACGGAGGGAATAGTACTCGGTCACAAGATCTCAAGCGAGGGAATGGAGGTAGATCGAGCCAAAATAGACACGATTTCTCGATTACCACCCCCATCCTCCGTTAAAGCTATCAGAAGTTCCCTAGGGCACGCCGGATTTTATAGACCAGTTATCAAAGACTTCTCTAAAATCTCAAGGCCTCTAACAAAATTACTTGAAAAAGATGCCCCTTTCATCTTTGACAAGGATTGCAATCAAGCATTTCTAACCCTAAAAGAAATGCTAGTCAATGCACCTATCAGATAGCGCCTGATTGGAAATTACCTTTCGAAATCATGTGCGATGCAAGTGACTTTGCAGTTGGAGCCGTTTTGGGACAAAAAAAAGATAAGCATTTTCACCGAATTTATTATGCTAGTAAAACAATTAACGATGCACAGGAAAATTACACAACAACAGAAAAAGAGTTACTAGCCGTGGTATTTGCTTTTGATAAATTTCATTCTTATCTTGTTCTTTCTAAAAAAATAGTTTATACAGATCATGCAGCCGTTCGATATCTCTTCAAGAAACAGGATGCTAAACCACGTTTGATTCGGTGGATTCTACTCCTCCAAGAATTTGACATTTAAATCAAAGACAAAAGAGGAGCAGAAAACACCGCAACAGATCATCTTTCGTGCCTAGAAGACCCAGCTTTGGAGGCAACCAGGGACGAGCAAATCAATGAAAAGTTCCCAACGGAGTCCCTGGAAATGGTGGAATACCGAGAAGAACCATGGTACGCCGACTATGCTAACTACCTAGCTAGCGGTATAGTCACGAAAGGATGGCCACATCATCAAAGAAAGTAATTCTTTGCCGATGTGAAGCATTATTTTTGGGAAGATCCTTATCTTTTCAAAATGTGTGCCGATCAACTCATCCGCCGATGTGTACATGGTAGTGAAGCAAGGAGAATTCCGCGCCATTGTCATGAAGGTCCATACGAAGGACATCATGGTGCCGCAAGTACCGCACGAAAGGTATTTGATTCAGGATTTTACTGGCCAACCATTTACAAAGATGCCCAAAGTCTTGTCAAGACATGTGACACTTGCCAAAGATCAGGTAATACTTCTTCCAAAAACGAAATGCCACAAAATGGCATTCTTGTTTGTGAAATTTTTGATGTGTGGGGACTCGACTTTATGGGACCTTTCCCACCGTAAAAAGGAAACAAATATATACTTGTGGCGGTAGATTACTTGTCTAAATGGGCCGAGGCACTTCCAACCAACGATGGGAGAGTCGTGGTAAGATTTCTGAAAAAAAATTATTCTCTAGTTTTTTGGAACACCAAAAGCATTAATAAGTGATAGAGGTACCCATTTGTGTAACCATCAACTCGAAAAAATTTTAACAAGGTATGGGGTCTATCACCGGGTCTCAATGGCATATCATCCTCAAACAAACGGACAAGCCGAAGTGACTAATAGAGGTTTAAAACGAATACTTGAAAAAACCGAAGGGTTAAATAAAAAGGAATGGGCCGATAAGTTAGACGATGCTTTATGGGCTTTTCGAACTGCTTATAAAACAACAATAGGTACAACCCCATATAAGCTCGTCTATGGAAAAAGTTGTCACTTGCCAGTAGAAATAGCTCACAAGGCCTACTGGGCAATTAAAAATGTAAACTTGGATTTAGAATTTGCAGGTAAAAATCGATTTTGCCAATTAAACGAATTAGACAAAATAAGGAATTATGCATACTCTAACTCCGAAATTTATAAGGAAAGAATGAAAAATCTGCATGATAAACATATTAAACCTAACGAATTTCGAGTAGAAGATCAGGTTCTATTGTTTAATTCACGACTTATATTGTTTCCTAGCAAATTAAAGTCTAGGTAGTCAGGACCTTTTTCCATCACCCATATTTTCCCACACGGTGCAGTAGAAATTAAATCTCGAAATAGAATTCCATTCAAAGTCAATGGCCAACGGCTGAAGCTATATCAAGGATTCATTGAGGATGAGGAAGAAGAAATCTCGCTTCAAACGGTCGAAGAATGAAGGCATCAACATCATACCTGGTAAGTTACGAACAATCGGGAGAACATCTAAATCGGTAAGATTTCTAAAACCAAAGTTTCGAGAAAACAGGGCACTCACACGAGCACTAAAAAAATTAATTTGCCCGCCCACAGGGCCGTGTCCGCGCAACTGTCGGGAATAAAACCCCCTTTTCAAACAGCTTCTTCATTCGACACGCCCCGTTTCCCCACAAACTCTCTGGTTCCGGCGATTTTTCTGCAAGATTTTGACGTCTCCTCTACTTCTAACAACATCAAGGTATGATTCTATCATCATTAGTAGTTAGATTAAGCACTTGCATGTAGTTTAACATCAAAATTTTGGGGAAAATCTAGGGTTCTTGAACTTCAACTGGATCGAACCTCAAATTTTTGCTTAGATCTGTTAGCATTAGTATAGATACATATTATAGGAAGTAAACCAACTTGTATTGTTTTTAGATTTGCCCGATTTCTCACAAAAACACCAAACCCTTGTTTTTTTTAACCGAAAAAGATAAAATTGAAGGGGTAAACGGTTTGTTTTGGGAAAAACGGCACTTGGGGTTTCATTTTCAGGGAAAACCGCCCCTACTGGACCGAAAATTTTCAAGTTTTCGGGACCGGGTCGAAAAATGGGATTTTTGGGAAACAGACGCCTGGACTCGGGGTCGTGCTCGCTGAGCATGGGGGCGTGTCCAGTCGAATTCTGGTGAACTTGGGGCGTGTCCACCGAACACGGGGCCGTGTTCAGTAGACTGTTTTCAGTTTTTTTCTGAATTTTTCACTGTTTCTTGCTAATAGTTTGGTGTTTTCTTTCAGATGGCCAAGAAATTCACTCGATTTAATGCTAACGAGTTGGCGGCTCAAGCTCGTTATGATGTGTTAAGGACTAGGCCCGAGGAGAACCCCAGACAAGTTTGCACAAACACTCTTGAAGCAGTAAACCAACTAGACCGATTCAACAACATCGTCACCGGGCCACTACGAGTTGCCCTTTGCACCCGGCTTCATTCTGTGTATGAATACATCATGGAGTTCTACAGCACGCTCGTTTTCAACACAAGAGCTGAGCCGTTTAACAATGAAGGGGTTGAGTTTCGCTGTGGAGGAACCACTTATCGGATCTCAACTGCTCAGTTCGGGGCTCTGGTGGGGTTGTATTCAGAAGAAGATGTTGGGGATGAGGAAAACACCGGCGGTCTCCGCGAGATTAGGGAAAATGACCGCCAAGCTGCTTGGGCTCAGATAGGAGATGGCAACTACAATCCGAGCCGAACTAAGAGTACTCAGTTGAGAGACCCTCTTTACCGCTACATCCACAGGGTCCTCACCTACTCTCTTAGTCAAAGGCACGACAGCAGCGGTGTTGTAGGTTTGTGGGATCTACTAGTCCTTCACTGCATCCACAACCGGGTCAACCTTGATGTCCCATATCTCCTACTCTGAAACATGCACTGGAACCAGCTTGCTACTCCCCCGACTCCTATCTTCTTTGGAGGGTGGATTTACCGCCTTTTCAAAAACTTCGTGAACATGCCGAGGTCCTTCCGTAAAGGACCATGGTCGGGGAGAGTGGACATGGTCATTTGCCGCTCCATGAACGTGATTTACGAAGCGGAAAATGGGACGGTTAGCTTTCAAAGAGTTCAAGGGCATGCATGGAACCCGCAAGAAGCACTCGTCTTACACGCTCCACCCGTCCATCCTCCTCCGCAGTACCATTACCAGCTCCAGGGTGATCCGGGTCAATCCTCCTCACAAGGAGGCGGTTTTCCTAACTTTCAAAGCTTACATGATTTATTGCAGGAAAACCTCATGTGCACCAGGAATGCCTACAACATGGCTAGCAACACATACACCCAGGTCGGAGCAATAGAAAGAAATATCTCCGACATACAGGATGACATTGGAAACATTCGGGAGTATATGGCGGGCCACGAAGGAGGTGATGATTATGATGATGATGATGAAGACAAGGACATGGATTAAGCGGGAGGAGTAGGAGGTAGCATTCCATGGTTGGAGGTCCCACAGGTTAACCCCCTTATCTTATGAACAATTTCGGGCCTGCGTGCCGCTTGTTGAACAATTTATTTTCTCTAACACTTTTTTTTATTTCTGCATTTCTTTTTCTTTTTAGCTTGTGATGTGGATGATTAACTTTGGTAATTTAGGATGTTTGTTATGATTGGTGTGGTATTTATTAGTTAAACAGGTACATACGAGGCTTAGAGCACTAAACATTAGTGTTACTAAAGCCGGGACAGGAAAACCGAAGCCAGAAACCTGTTTTACACCTTTGCAGTTTGTCCACACGGGGTCGTGTTCAGCCAACACGCCCCCGTGCCCATTGCCCCAGACCTGCTGTTTGTCAAAATTATGCAGATTTTTGCCAGACACGGGGTCGTGCCCAGCCAACACGCCCCCGTGTCCACCTTCTGTAAGTTCCCGTTACTGGCAATCTGACCATGGGGTCGTGTTCATCCAACACGGGCCCGTGTCTAGATGCCCAGTAACAAAAAAATTGTTTTTAAACACACTTTTACACATTCAATCAACCTAAAAACTTATTTTTGGTTCACATTGAGGACAATGTGTAATTTAAGTGTGGGGGGGGGGGGTGCTAAACCCTTCAATTTTGCAAATCCTAATTACAAGCCTTACACAAAACTCTATTGGAACTGCTAAACACCCCAAATTTTTTCAAAATTTTTTTCATTTTTTTTACTTGTCTAGGTTTAATTTGGGAATTTCAAATTCTAAAAAGGTTATATTTTTACAAATTTACAACCGATAGCGTCGTGATAAAAAGAACCAATATAAGAAAATTATGAAACTGCATGACAAATCTAGTTAAAATTTGATTATATATACTTGATCACATAAAAACCCATTCCCACAAAAGTGAGTTTTGAGCCTTTATTGAGCATACAAAATACACATCTTTAAACTAAATGCTCATTTTTCGTTTCTTGTGTGAATAGCCGCTTGGTTCTTACAACTCTAGAACTTGCCACGACGATACATTCCCGGTCCTTACCAACTTAAACACAAGTAAGTAAATGATGGAGGCATTAGGACTAACCCTTTTTTATTTCAACACCATTATTTTTTCTTTTTTTTTTACCATCTACCCAAAATCCCCCTAGTTAACCCCTTTGAGCCTAAACCTTTTCATTTCTTAACCCAAATCAAACACCCTTTTTACCCACCAAAACCCTTTTTCATTTTAAACCCTCTATCTTAGTAACAAAGCTCGGTTTACTTGTGACTTCCTTATGAAAAAAAAAATCATAAAGAAGAAAAGAAAAATGAAGTTAGCAATAAACAAACAAAGCTCATCAAAAGAAGGCTTATTTGAATAAATGCTTCATTGGAATAAAAAGTCACAAAAACAAAATGTTTTACGAAAACCGACGCTTTTTACGCCTTTCGCCCTTTTCTACTAACCACTAACCCAACCACCTACCTTTAACCCCAAGCCTAACCCTTCCCCCAAAAGTCCTCTTGATATTTACTAAGGTTTATAGTTAAAAAGGAGGAGGATTGATTGCTTGGCAAGCTTATGGTAGGAGTAAGTTCCATACCGCTCTCGAGTGCTTCACAAAAATACACCTTCGGCCGAGTGTTGATTGATCCCCCGTGAGGTATGTGAACTTGTATATAAATGGAATTTTAAAGAGGCATGTTATGCCCTAATAAGTAATTTATCTTATGTAATGTTCTAAATAAATCATGATGAATAGGATTGTAAATAAAATAAATTAAAACCTAATAAAGAATCTTGGAAACCCGACACTCTATGACAAGCCCAAAAACCTTCTCTTCTACCCATTCCATTTGGGAGTGTAAGCCACATTATAAAGAGAAGATGGGTGGACACGGGGCCGTGTCCGGGCTTCTGTGCAGGCTATAAATAGCGGTGCTTGGCTCACTTGCAAACCATCCCTTGGCAAACCACCTCTCTCACACTTCACCCACCCACCACCACCATCACAACCCACATCCACCACCATCATCCATCATAGAGTGTGTGAGTACTCTCGAGATCCAAGATTGATCGTAAGAGTTCTTGACAATCAAAGGCCATGTTTGCCTAAGTCTCTTACATCACTTGGTGAAGACAAGAATTTAGTGTAATACTTTTTATTTTTAATCTTTTCGCACTTTTTATTTGGTTATGTATTAATGACTTTAATAACTAGTTTCTTATGTTGAAGGTGAATCTTCCTTATCATTTGTCCGTGGTGTCTTGGCATTATTTTACTGTCTATATAAAATAAAAGATTTTCACCATTCATATCTCCACGGTCTATATGGAGATATGTTGGCTACCTGGTCGGGGGTTAAGGGAATGGTTTGGTAAGAGTCTTAACTTGTTCAGTGTATAGATCCTGTAAGGACCTGGGTCAATTTTAGTAGGACCTCCTTCAATACCCACTGGTATTGGATGGCGAGGGTCCGAACTCATTGATCCCCTCATATGTAAACTACTATTAAAACTTTAACCCGACTATTTAGGATTGTATCCTTGCTGACTCAAACTACTTAGCCGAGGGTAACGTCACCTTCAAAAGAGGGGCCTACCACATTATGCATTAATAACTTAATTAATTATCTTTCAATAATCCAACCCTTTAGGATTGTATCCTTGCTGACTCAAACTACTGGTTTGAGGGTAATGTCACCTTCAAAAGAGGGGCCTACTACTATAACTAAGATAATCTCTTAAAAAGTGCAAAGGTGCGAAAATAATCAAAGGTTACACTAAAGGCGAGTCGGATCCAAGAAATTCATCTTGTCTATCTGTTTTTATTTTTATTTTTATTTTTCAGCATTTTTTGTTTTTATTTTCTAGTTTAAAACCTTTTTCTAAAATTTTGATTTGATTATACGTTGAGGATAAACCGGTACTAAAAGCTCTTGTGTCCTTGGACGACCTCGGTATCTTACCAACGCTATACTACGCTCACAATGGGTGCACTTGCCCATATGTGTTTTTGGTGTTAGTAAAATATCGTGTTTTATAAATTTAAAACTTGACTAAAGTGTAAAAAGGGCTAAAAATATACATAAAAATATATAACGCTACACACGCATCACTTACACCAAATCTGATGATGATTGTGAGTCAAAATTGGTCAAAGAAGTGGTTGAAAAAATTTTAAAAAATCGAAAGTGACACCACCAAATATGAAAGTTCAAAATCACATTTTGAAGATGATGAAAGATTTCACAAAAACTATATTCTAGAATCAGCTACTAATTTGAATGATGGTACAAATGTGGTGATGTACAAGATGAATGGATCTGACAAATTATACTCTGATGAGGAATTTCTGATTCAAAATGTGAATTTGAACAAGATTGAAAAGGTTTTCAAGTTGGTGGAAGTCGAGTTGTCTGAAATTGATAATCTGTCAATGTTTGGATCTGAGTTTGATTGTTGTGACAGTTAAGATGATAATAATGGAAGAAGATAAAACAAAGATGGAAATATGCAGCTGAATAATTAACTTTTCAATCACAACAATGGAGATATTGCTTTCATCATCATGTTTTTATAAAATTGCAATTACAATGTTTACGTATGCATGAGAATTACAACTCCCCCTCAGCCTGATCACTCCTTGTTTGTTCGTACAAAAATGTCAAGAGGAAAGTGATGAATAGAACAGTACAAGAACTGTTCTATTTATAGTACAAACGAAACATCTGAAGCATCTAAACTGACTTCACCTAGATAGCGACATCAAACAGCTTAACAAACTCCTAACATCTGCTATAGCCTAAGCATTGTTACATTGATAAACTCCATTGATCATCAGCTGTTAATAATCCTCTATTGGTCTTTAACATCTGTTGATCCACAGTAGACCTTTAGCTTCATCAGTAGAGGGTGACCAGACCTTTGCTTAAACAGACTTTGTCTTCATCAGTAGTTGTTCTCTTAGGAAGACCTTTGGCTTTAGCAGACTTTTGAGTAGTAGATGTTGAGTCTTTGCCATTGGGGGGAGCAGATCTTCAAAGCACTGTTATTGGTGATCAGAGGTTGTAGACTATTTTAGTTTTCCAATCATCTGTTCTTTTGTGGGGTCCACTAAATCCAACAATCATCCCCTAGAATAGATGATGCTAAAACTCTTCTTTATTTCTAATCTTTATTTCTCATAAACATTTCCTTGATTTGGCCTTTGAATTGTAATTCAAAGTTCAAGGAAACCATATCTTCGTTGTCCCTTTCAAGTTCAAGGTTCAACAGATCTTAGAGGTCACCTACATTCAGACCATATGCATCCTCCATTTTTATCCTTTGAACTTCACCATCTGATCTGAGGAAAGTCAATTCGTGGGTGTCTGAGGATGGCTTCCACTTTAGAATTTTTGAATCAGATGGTTTTCTTGGGTGAAGAGTTATTCTTGATGAGTTTGGTGATTGTGGCATGCTCTCAATTTGTCAGTGGCAGTATCTGTGTGGTATAACAACTGGGTTTTCAATCCCACTTTCCTGTAGTAGTCATACATCTATTCATCAGCCTCAAACATCTGCTTCTGCCTTTTGCTTGAATTAAGGAAGCTATGGATAAGCCAGATGCTGAGGACAGCTTTTTTAATGTGTGGGTCTGTAGAGGGACAACCACAATTGGATATACTGGCTTCTTAGGATGTCACACCCACAAAATTTCCACATGCAGAGTATTACCGCGAGGCGTGCGACTGCCCAGGATCCAGCCACCAATTATTTTGAACCATTTACGATATGTGTAAATTATTCCCAATGATACAATTGGTGATTTAGTTTAAAAGTTTTAAAAATGTACTTTAAGTTTGCAGCGGAAGTGTAAAATAAACTTATCGCGGTTAGAAACCACAATTTATACAAATATACAAAACCTACCACTTTCCAAACCACACACACTCTGTCCGTTTGCAACATCCGTCCACAGCTGTACCTGTAGATCTGTAAGCATGCAGTAGTATGTCAACATAAAGTTGGCGAGTTCACAGTTTATCAGTGTTGTTCCAAAAACGTAGGTTGCTAAATTACTCTGTTTTATAAAACATGTCATGGGGAGCTACCCCATCTTTTTAAGCTACTAAACTCGTGCCATACCAAAACTAACTGTAGTCATGTTTTGTGCCCCACGTCAATGTCTATCATCATTGACTAGTTGCCCAGGCATAATAGTTCACTCTCGTCCTTTGCGGCACGGTGTGAGGTTTGTTAGACCTAATAGCGCTACTAACCAATACCCCGTTCGCCATGGCCCCGGTGATTAATCGGTATAAAATGTGTAGGGACTTTCAGATAGAGTTATGTCTAGTCCGCTTAAGACATGCAGTATAATAGTAATTTAACCGTATTCCATCCCCAGGAATACTAGGCAATCCCAAACCAGGGAAAGTGTTGTTCATTCCGTTCCCAACCACCGAGAATACATGCTTTTAATAAAATGTGTGAACTCACCTTAGCTTAGCTCGGCAGATTAAATTACTTGAGCAAGTATGGTCAACCACGTCCTATTATGGTTACCATTTAAGAGTTAGTGTGTGTGCTTACGCTGAAACACGAATCCTACACGTATCTAGAACGTAGCACACTTTATTATACAATACTAAATATCATGCATGCATCTATCACGACATCGCTTAGCGACAACACAAGTGTCATGAAAGATTTAAAATACTCTTCAATAAAAATTAAGCAATATAGTGCATTTTCAGACAGTTTTTGGAGTGTTATCCGGAATAGTTCGTGTACAGAAAAATTCCCAAAACATTACAGCACGTGTCAAGCATCGACTATTGTGTAAAAATTTTGTGAGCAAACTCCTTACGGATTTTCCGTGACAAATCTTGCGCCAAACAGTGATCAGATTCGTCGTAATCTGACCCTGTTTTCCGAATTATTTATTTAAAAATCTACGTTTATCCGATTGACGCGAAACCAATGACAACATCACTTAATCAAGAAAGGTCATCTACAGTAAAATTTTCACATCTAAACAGTAAACACATACCAAGTTATGACACGAAACGTGAGCTGCATTTTCTGTAGAAAAACGCAGCTCTAATTGCTGAAACGAAATAATTTGTTTAAAATAGCAAACGACATCCAAAAATCATGATTCTAGCGCCGTTAGAAGCGTATTTAGAAATAGCACGTTATACACTCAAGAAAATCAATTTTTCGTTAAGTTATAACCTGGTTACAGCCGATTAAAGTCGGTTGTAATTGTCGGACAGTTTGCTATTTTCGCTCCCCGAACCCGCAACCGACTAACTAACACACTCAAAGATCCATAACTTTTATTTTCAGCGGATCATCATTATCATACATCATATTTACTATTAAATCAGTAATATTCATGTTGGTGCATGTTTTGTGACAACAGCTTAATAGTTTGTTTATTTAGTCTTTGGATATTTTGTATTGGGCTTAGCATTATTGGTTAGGGAGTTAATTGTGTTATGGGCTTGGAGAATGGCCTAGCCCAGACCAAAGCCCATGTGCAAACCTTGTCCTATATAAACAAGGCTTGGCATAAGGGTTTAGGTTACACACTTGGGGACATTTAGAGATTTTTGGAGATATTGTGAGAAATCTATAGAGAGTGGCTAGGAGATTTCTTGTGGGTCTTGAGTTGATTGTAAACTTCGTGTTGGATAATCAATAGAAGACCGGATTGAAAGTGTATCGGGTTCTTGATTCTTGTTCTACTCGTTTTCTGTGAAATCTGATCTAGAGGATTCCGCACTCTAGGTTAGATCGACGATTCTGTTATGATCCATATGGCTCACGGGACCTACAATTGGTATCAGAGCTTTAGGCTCTTGATTGGCTTGGTTCATAATCGTTTCTGCAGAAAATCGGCGTTTTTGGACGTGTTTGGAGGCTGTTCTTGAGTGCTGCTACTGATTTCGGATAGAATTCAAGCATTTCGGACCATTACTGATCAAAAAGGCTTGGATTTCGGACCTAAAATCAGTCATTTCGGATCATACAGCATCATTACGGACCAGAAACAAGCAATACGGATTCACAGGCTTGCATTTCGGACCAGAAACAAGTAATTTCGGACCATTACAGATCTTCTGACTGCATTCCGGATCTCCTGACTTGCATTTCGGATCAGTTGACTTGATTTCGGATCAGTACTAGTTGATTTCGGATCAGTTGACTGCATTTCGGACCAGTTGATTTCATTTCGGATCAGATAGACTTGGTTTCGGACCAGACAGACTTGATTTCGGATCAGACTTACCATTTCGGATTAGAGAAGTTGATTTCGGATCATTTCTGTCAATTCCGGATAAACATTTCGGATTTAAAGCCATTTCGGACCATTTCGGACGGGGTGGAATTTTTCTTGGCTTGCGTAAGAAAAATTTCACAGTTTCGTGTTTAGGAAATCATCCGTAACTCATCTCAGGAAACCGTTTGCACCGTTGGAATCCTTGGATTTTTAGGGTTAAAAAAAAAAAAAAAAACAGTTTTCGGATAATATTTGTACGTAATTTCGAGACTCTGGAAAATCTTGAAATAGGTTTTTGACATTTTATATCATTGGAATCGTAATTTCGAGACGAATCTAACGGTATAATTTGATAAAAATAGTTTTCGGATAATATTTGTATGGTTTTATCAGTTCGCTTACGGTAAAAGCTCAACAAGGACCAGTAGAGAAGTTAGAATTGGATTTTGACACAGGTTACCAAAATTCATTTAAACTTTTACGCTGCGTGATGCCTAAGATGAATAATGGAAGTGACGTTGTGAAAAACTGGCCAAAGCTTACAAACATTAAAGAATATGCTGACTGGAAAGAGGAGTTTGAGGCATTTATGAAAAGTGAAGATACGAAAATGTGGACGTGTATGATAGATGGATACGTTGCACCCACACGTCGTGTTGATGGAAGGGTAAAAGTAATTTCTTATGAGAAGATGGATGAATCTGAGAAACAGTTGGTTGATGCTGAGAAGAGAGCTTTAGCAGTGATCAAGAAATCCTTACCTGAGGGCATTAAGCATACCTTCAAGAACTATGGAAATTCTAGAGATCTGTGGGAAGCTTTAGAAAAACAATATCAGATTCCATCAAAAGTGAATACTTGTGATCAAGCATTGGTAGCTGAGTTTGCAGCGGTGAAGATTGGAGAAGTAGTTGCTGAGGATGAAGAGAAGAGGAAAGCTGATGAAGAGAATGCTGAGAAAAAGGAAGCTGAGAAGGAAACTGCTAAAAAGGAGGCTGCAGAAGTTTCAGAGTGCATGAATGGTGTGAATGAACTTGCAACAGAGGTGAAGGTATCGTCAGAATCTGTAAGTCATACATGTCTTAATTGCACTGAACTACAGGGTAAAGTTAACAAACTATCGGAGCAAAACAAAATTCTGTTAGCCGATTTGGAAAACCGAAAAGAGTTAAATGTTCTTTTGATTAAAAGAGAGTCAAATTCTTTAGAAAAACTCAAATCAAATGAACAAAAAATTAGCAGTTTAACAAGCAAAGTCAATGAACTGTTACAGGTCATTGATTTAGCTCGTGAAACTGTGAAAGAAAAGACTAACGAGCTTTCAGAAAAGTGCATAGAATTAGCTGATGCACAAGCCAAAATTGTTGAACTTCAGGGGAAGTTAAACGATTTTGGGAATTCTTCGTTAGTCAGGACTCAAATTCAAAAAGGATTAAAAAGGAGTAATGATAAAACAGGGGTGGGGTTTATAAAAGCTTCATCTTCTGGAAATCAAGACTACTCATTTTTACCAACTGAAGATGAGCTAACTGATTTTGTAACCACTGCACAAGTAGTAGTGGATCCGATAGCTGTGGACTTGCCAAATAGTCCAGTTTCTTTGAAAGAATCTGTTGGGTCTAACGGTACACCTCATAAAGTGGATGAGGATACCAAAGACAAAAAGACCAACACATTTAAAAAGGGATCAAACAAAAAGAAAACTTATAAGAAAAGATCCTGTTTTAAATGTCACAACAAAGGGCACGTGGCAAGTTGTTGTCCTTTAAAGAAAGGTAAGCAAAAAGTTGATGAGGTTAAGGATGGGAATCAGGTTGGGTCAAGCAATAGTGTAAAACCAAGTTGTCAGACAAAGAAACCTGAATCTCAATCAAAACCCTCAACTTCAAAAAGATTTGATAGACCAAGAAGTATTTCTCCACAATTTAGTCAATATAGTGGTAAATCAAATCGTTTTCAAAGTCAAAATAAAAATTTTGGATATCAAAATCGATACCAAACTGCTGGTAATCGAAATTTTCAACAAAGAAATGGACATAGGGGTTTTAGTAACTCGAATGTTCAACAACATCCAAAATTTTTTCAAAATTCATGGTATGATTATGGGAGAAGAAGGTCTCAAGATAAAAAGTTACCCAAGGATCCACTGAAGTGTGATGGATATTGGATGGATGTTCTTGTAATGGATGCATTTGGAAAACCCAAGACTATCAGGGCTTGGGTTCTAAAGTCTAACTGAGTTGTTGAGTGAATGCAGGATAACCAAGAAGGACTGTTGATGTGTTCAATAGTGGTTGTTCCTGTAAAGCATCTGAGGTGAATAGTAGGTTAACATGGGTAACGAACTATTTACCTTTGTGTTTGTTTTGAGTATTTTAGCCTTTAACATTGAAAAACTTTTGTCAGGTTAAGGTGGGAGTTTGTTTGTGTTTTTAAATTTATGTTTTCAAAACTTACTCCATGAAAACAAAAATTTAAGGGGAGAAATTTCCCTAAGCCAAAAAGAGTTTAGTTAGTGCGTGTGTTTAGGGGGAGTAAGTTATAAATTTTTAAAAAATTCAAAAACATAAAAAAAAATAGAAAATAAAAAATGAGCTATTACTGTGTGAAAAAGAAGAAATGATAGTTCATCAGCAAGTTAGGCTGTCACACTCGAACTGGATTAAAATGCTTAAGTGTGATAGCAGCTTCATCATATGATGCACCAGTAGGCAAAAGCATGAAATAATCAACTTACCAAAGTGATATAAACCTAAATGCACTGAGTATGAGTGGGGAACACATCAGTGGTGTATGGTTTAATGACCTTAAATCTTGCGTTGATAGATTGCCAAAATCTGAAGTTTTGGGTCTTTATACTGTTATTTCATCCGGGGATATCAGGGGTGTCCTTCTGCTGCATCCAGATACATGCTGACCTAGACACACCCATGATATCTTAAAAGAGCTAATAATGCCAAAACCCTGAAAATGAAGAAGCTCTCATAGAGAGTCATTCAAAATAAGTGCTAAATGCACAAATCGTACCATAAAATGGTATCTGTCTTAGCCCTCGATAAGATATTTTGGTCTCTCTGCTGTACGGAAGTACTGACCTGTTCGCCAATTATCTATCGTTGAAAAATAAAACGGATGAATTCAGTATACTCACCTACTACGATGAATCTTTGTGCATACCTTGATCGTGGGGGTATATCCTGAAGTGGGACACACTAATATTTCAGTAATAATATTACCTTAACGTATCATACGGTAATGGTACTTGAAATGTTCATGCATTTGTTTAAGTGGACAAACATATTGGTAATCGTCTTGAACTGCTTTTCACGAAAAATTACATAAAGAATTATCTAATAGTGTGAAACAGTTTGATTGTGCTGATATGATCTTCTTACCGGTGATTCTCACAAAAAGAAATTTTGTAAATATTTTTAAGTTTAGTTTAGTTTGTTTTGAAAAATATTAAAAATGCCAAAAATATTTTCTTTCAAAAGTCTTCCATTTTGAACTGACAGGTAGTTGGTTTTTGCATGATAAGATAAAATATTTGTTTATCTTTAAATGTGAAAAAGACTAATGGTTTTTCGAGATACTTGCTTGTGTTTCTAAACAGATTGATGCAGTTATCAAAATGAAGTGCAGAATACAAGTAAAGTGCAGATTGTGAGTGAAGTGAAGAACGTGTGAAGATGCATGGTAGGATCCTTCTACTACATTGCAGAGAGAGATTTGGAAAATTTGGAGATACTTGCTTAATCAAAGATTGCTAGTTCGCTGATCTACAACGATGAAAGTTTTGGAGATTGGAAGCATCAGCTAAGGGGGAGTTTGTTGATGTCAGAAACTGTGTAGCTGACGCTATCCAAAGACCAAAAGACCGCACGATGTTTGAAGACAAAGTTACACTATGAAGCTATTGTCAAGGGGGAGTTTGTTGGTGCATGTTTTGTGACAACAGCTTAATAGTTTGTTTATTTAGTCTTTGGATATTTTGTATTGGGCTTAGCATTATTGGTTAGGGAGTTAATTGTGTTATGGGCTTGGAGAATGGCCTGGCCCAGACCAAAGCCCATGTGCAAACCTTGTCCTATATAAACAAGGCTTGGCATAAGGGTTTAGGTTACACACTTGGGGACATTTAGAGATTTTTGGAGATATTGTGAGAAATCTATAGAGAGTGGCTAGGAGATTTCTTGTGGGTCTTGAGTTGATTGTAAACTTCGTGTTGGATAATCAATAGAAGACCGGATTCAAAGTGTATCGGGTTCTTGATTCTTGTTCTACTCGTTTTCTGTGAAATCTGATCTAGAGGATTCCGCACTCTAGGTTAGATCGACGATTCTGTTACGATCCATACGGCTCACGGGACCTACAATTCAAGCCAAAAACGGACCCTAGTTAACACATATAAGCCTATGCATAACTAATCGGTAAAACAAACGCCATATGCGATTTTCATTCGTGCTATTCATCAAGTTTAACAGTATTATCAACATAATCATCAGGATATAGAAAAACACAGCCAAGTCATAATGGTTTCATAACAGAAACGTGCATGAACTCATCGTAATATCACAAACAACTCCTATCATCCTCACCATATGTAATCCTAGTAACTTATAACATCAAGTAGCAGTTTCATAATGTAAACGCAGTTAAGTAACGAAAAACTTCAAACCGCAAGCAACAAATAACATACTAACCGATGATGGAGTGCGAGAGGGAGAGAGTTCGAGCGAGAGGGAGAGTGCACCAAGAAGGGAATCACGACCGAAGGGGGTTCTCCTGCAGCCGACGTCGAGAGGGATAGAGAGTAGGGTGTTAGGGTTTGTTTTCTTTTTTTTTCCTGAATCACAAATACACGCACAATAGTTTAAAAGGAGAGGTGGGCTTGGGTGGTTTGGAAGTTGGCATGTGGGTAGAAAGTAATATAGGGGGGGGGGGGGGGTAATGGGGTTTTGGTTTTGGTTTGGGCTAGTTATAAACATACAGTTAATGTACTTTAACATAATACATATATATTCATTAGTTTCGGTGGTCGTTGATGATTTCTATACACACTATCATATTTCAAACTCTCAGAAATCACATATGAAACAGTCTTTGTCATGTGTGTTGCTTCAGTTGTTGTTTCAGATGTAAACGCATTGTAAAACGTGTTGTAGAATTCTTCAGCCATAATTCCTGCAAACAATCAAACACTTGATCAATCTTCAAAAACAAACAATACAAAAACCGATTTGGACGGATGTACTCGTAACCGACAGATGGGATCAATATGTGTTGGTGCATAATGTCTATAGACTACATCTAAAGTCTAGGTCATGTCGGTAGCTTGTATAGGGGTCAAAATGTAATTTTATGATGTTTTGAAGTAATTTCGCACGAAATAGCATGTTGCTATTTCACACGAAATTAAGTAGTGTAATTTCGCATGAAATTACAAGTGGTTATTTCATGCGAAATTAACTGCCTATATATATGGCAGTGGTGCTTCTCATTTGGTACGAAATTAGTTGGTGTGTAACGAAGTCCTGCCCAATTTTCACCGTGTAATCAAGTCAAATATCAATGAGAAGCTTGTTTTAAGTATCATACTCTGTTTCTACACCATTCTTACACTGATTTGAAGTTGTTTGACTGTTTCCGCCTTTCAAACAGCTTTGTGTTGACTCTGAACGACTCATTAGGTCGCAAAATTTCATATTTCCAAACTGACTGTGAATCACCCTGATGTTGTAGCAGAACTAAGATATCCTCTTTGATGGCTTGTTGTAGAATGCTCATCATTTTCTTTTCTGCTTTGAAATCATCTTGTTCAATTGGTGTCAAACTGCTAATCGTTTTCTCAATTCCCGAACCATTCTTTGGAGGAATATATTTAGACTCGATTTTCATCCAGCATTCAAAATGGTTGGCTTGCACCCAAGTTTTAAACCTTTCCGACCACCCAGCATACTCATCAATGTTCATCAACTTCGGCGGTTTCTGCATAGTACCGAGTTCATTTTCCATGTTCACATTTTGCACTATACTGGCTGGAGTTTGATACTGTGAAAACTCATTTTGAAAACTACATTTCTGATTCTGAAGAAGATGGTAACTTCTTGGACAAGTTCATACCAAAATCAGACAAAGTTGCGAATGATGATTCGATCATTGTGGTTTACACAATGACCGGAACTGACAAACTCTATTTTGATTTTGAGTATCCAATCCAGAACGCGAACATGCAAAATGTTGAAAAAGTGTTTAAGCTTGTGGAGATTAACATTTCTGAGGTTAACAATAACGTGTTTCTTTCAAAACCTAAAAAGTCTTTTGTGAAACAACAACCGAACAACCATGGGAAAAGGGATTGGGTGGGTAAAAATGGGTCTAACAAAAGAAATGGTAACAACTTCAAAAACAAAGGTGTTGGATTTGAAAAGAAAATGGCTAAGAACAATGTCAAGCCAAAAGAAAAGATGAGTGATATTTTTGTTGCTGGTCCTAGTGTTGATGCTGAAAAGGATTATATCTTCAGTCAAAAAGCCATTGACGATTTCAATGCAGCTAAGAAGTTAAGAGAAGAGACCTACAAATCAACTTTTGTCGAATATGACAAAAGAATTTGTTACCGCTGCAATGAAATTGGTCATATGGCCAAGCAGTGTGTGAAAAAGATTGAAAAACCAGTTTTGCAAAAACCCAAACCTAAAACTCCAACTGATGTTAAGGGTAAAACACCAATGGTTTCCCCCGTTCGTGTTTTAAAAAGAGGTGAATCTTTGAAGACCGAGGATAAGCCGAAATCAATATTTGAGATTGGTGAATCTTCGAAAACCCAAAAGACTTCAAAGGTTTATCCAAAAACAAAATTTTTGAAAACCAATCATGGGTGGCAAAATCAAAACAATCAGTTGAAGAAAATAAGATGGAAAATGTTTTGAAATTTGAATCAAAAGTTTTTGAAAATGATGTTGAAAAACTGGAATTTGAACTAGACAAGTTGCTAGAGGAATTTCCACCAATTAAGGAGGGAAATTCAAAACCAAAATCCAAATCTGCTGTTCCAAATGTCATTTTTAACATTCCGAAAGTTGATGTGAATTGTGATCTTGTGTTTGGTAGTGTTCCAAAAGTAAAGAAATCATGGGCTTCATTGTTTGAATGAATTTATTTCATGTTTGCAGGGGCTTCCGAGGTCAATAATCTCAAAGTGGATCATGGACAGCGGAGCTTCAAGGCATATGACGGGAATGTTGGCTTTGCTCTATGACGTCAAATCTATCAACGGAGGATATGTTGGATTTGCAGGGAATCAGGGTGGAAGAATAGTTGGTGAAGGAACTTTGACAAATGGAGTCGTGACGTTTGACAAAGTGAACTATATTATCAAACTTGAAAACAATCTGTTGAGCATCTCACAGATCTGTGACAAGTCTTTTTACAGTACACTTTACTAAAAATGAGTGTTTAATCATAAAACCTGGTTTTAAAATTCCTGAAGACATGGTGTTGATGCGAGCTCCCCGGGAAAACAATTTGTATGTCCTGGATATGAGCGTCGCAACAACAACAGATATGAAACCAAAATGTTTTGTAACAAAAACGAAGGCGACTGAAAAGGAGTCAAAAATGTGGCATCGAAAGATGGGCCACATTCATGTCAGAAAAATGAATTTCCTGGTACACAATGATCTTGTTGAAGGGGTAAATCTTAAAAATTTTCATTTGAATGATGATTGTGTAGAGTGCAAGAAGGGAAAACAAACAAAGAAGACACACCCACAGAAGCTCTTAAACTCAATCAGGGTACCGCTCGAGAGACTCCACATGGATCTCTTTGGACCAGTTAGTGTGCAGAGCATCAGTGGAGACTTGTACTGTCTGGTGGTCACTGACGACTTCACTAGATTTTCTTGGGTGATGTGTCTGGAAAGAAAAGATCAAACATTTGATTCACTGATGATCCTATTCAAGAAGATGGAAACGTTGTATAAATTGCCAATCAGGGGAATACGAAGCGATAATGGATCAGAGTTCAAGAATAATCACATGCTCGAGTTTTGTAATGAAAAAGGGATTCCTCATGAATTTAGTGCACCATACACTCCACAACAAAATGGTGTAGCTGAAAGAAAGCATCGCACCTTGATTGAAACAGCTCGAACAATGCTCGCCGATTCCAAGTTGCCAATATTTTTCTGGAGTGAAGCAGTTGCAGCAGCGTGTTATACACAGAATCGTGTCCTCACAGTGAAGAAATACAAGAAAACATGTTTTGAACTACTTCATCGTTACAAACCAAATTTGAAGTTTCTAGAACCGTTTGGATCTCCATGTACTTTTATTGATCCAGATGGTAAGTTTGGTTCTAAATCTAATGAGGGTTTTTTTATAGGATATGCGAGTCCACTGAAGAGGGTGTTCGTTCCATGCCTGGGGAAGGTAATTCAAGTTCAGCATGTTGATTTTCAGAAGCATACTAATCCACCACAAGTTCCCGGACAAAGATTGCTGTTCGACTATGACAAACTCTGGGAGTCTTTTCAACTGCCGACTCAGCCAAGTGAAGAGGAACTAGCACTATTGTACCAATATCAGCAGTCTATGTCACAAGAACAAGTGCCAAGACTGCTAGTAGTTTCTCCACCCACCGAGGGTTCAAACAATCACGAGGCCGGTCCAAGTGGAACTGCTCACGAACCTCCAGAGGAACCAGCTCCAACATTTGATAACTCCGATGACTCAGAATCAGAAGACGGTCCGATTTTTGACGAGGAACCAAATGTGGCATCGACAGAAGCTGTTGATCACACCGGTGATCAAGAAATCACAAACTTGCAATCGGAAGTTAATGTGCCTGACTCTATCTTGCCAAGAACTTTGTCTTATCATCCTTCAGAGCAAATAATTGGTGATCTTCAGAGTGGAGTAAAAACGCGAGATCAGATCAACAAAGCTCTTACATGTTTTTATACATCTGTTGTTCCTTTACAAGTTGATTTCTCACTAAAATGTTTCATATCGCAGGTTGAACCAAAAACATATAAAGAAGCTTTAACTGAAGAAAGCTGGGTAAACGCTATGCAGGAAGAGCCGCAGCAGTTTGAGAAGCTAGGAGTATGGAGATTGGTGGATCTTCCTGAAAATCAGAAGCTGATAAAGACTAAGTGGGTCTTTAAATGTAAAAGGGATGATAGAGGAGTAATTATAAGAAATAAAGCACATTTGGTAGTACAGGGATTTAGTCAGCAAGAAGGCATTGATTTTACCGAAGTGTATGCGCCTGTTGCTAGACTCGAGGCAATAAGAATCTTCCTTGCATTCGCATCCTGGAAACGATTCAAAGTCTACCAGCTAGATGTGAAATCTACATTCCTTTATGGCAAAATCAAAGAAGAAGTGTACGTTGGACAACCACCGGGGTTCACAGATCCAGTGCACAAAAACAAAGTCCATCTTCTTGATAAAGCGCTTTACGGACTACACCAAGCCCCGAGAGCCAGGTATGAGACCCTTTCCCAATATCTGCTGGACAACGAGTTCACCAGAGGGACGGTTGATAGTACTTTGTTTACAAAAGAGGTTGCAGGACATCTATTGATCGTGCAGATTTACGTCGACGACATCATCTTTGGATCGACAAATGATGATTTTTGTAAAGAGTTTGAGATAGTGATGAAAAGAAAGTTTGAAATGAGTTCGATGGGGGAGATGAAGTTCTTCCTAGGGCTAAAGGTGGAGCAAATGCCTGAAGGAATTTTTATTCATCAAACCAAATACGTGAACGATGTTTTGGAAAAGTTCAACATGTCTGAATCTACTCCAACATCAACCCCCTAGCTCAAAATCACGGAATCTGTCCAGCTGAAAGTGGAGAGAAAGTGGATAAGACGTATTATCGGTCGATAATTGGATCTTTGATGTATCTGACTGCTTCCCGCCCGGACATCATGTATCCGACTTGCTTATGCGCCCGATATCAGTCCAGCCCAAGAAAGTTACACCTGACGATCGTGAAACGAATATGACGGTATTTTAAAGGCTGCCCAAGCACCGGCTTGTGGTATCCTAAGTCTGGTGACTTCTCTCCTTCTGGTTTTGCTGATTCTGATTTTGGTAGCTGCAAGCAAAATGCAAAGTCCACAACTGCAGGTTGTCAGTTCTTTGGAACTCGACTAGTCACCTGGCAGTGCAAGAAACAAACCTCAGTCGCTCTCTCTACATGCGAGGCTGAATACGTTTCGGCCTCCAGCTGTTGCTCTCAGATCCTTTGGATTCAGCAGCAGATGAGGGACTTTGGTTTGCAGTTCTTGGATACACCCATTTATGTGGACAATGAGGCAGCGATAAACATAACTAAAAACCCGGTTCACCATTCTAAACCAAAACATATTGAAATTCGGCATCATTTCATCCGTGATTGCTACGAGAAGAAATTGATTCGAATTGAACATATACACACCGATGATCAGAAGGCTGATTTTTACACAAAACCTTTTGATAAAAAGAGATTTAACTATCTTTTAAAATTAAATGGGTTGAAAAATTTGTTTTCTGGGAGGATTGTTGAATGTGAAGCCGAGGAGGACGGCGATCTGAAGTGATCCACGTCTTGTTGTCAAGTTTTTGTACAGTTTTTTTTTCTGTTTTTTTTAAACCAAAAACACAAAAATATGTTTTTGTTTTTAGGGGGAGAAAGTTTGCAGAAAATCCAAAAACATGATAAAATGTCAAAATCCAAAAACATTGAAAAACTGAAAAAGAGTTTGTGTAAAAAGGGGAAATGATAGTACATCAGCTAGACAGTTGCAGTACGCTAAAGAAATGTAAAGATAAAATGTATTAAGCAATCTTGCTGATGATGTGCCGATAGGTTTTTACACATTTAGTAGGTTTGTTCAGGATCTAAACCTAAATCATTTTCTTGCTTTTACGTGGGGAACATCTTCAGGATATATAGGTAACCCCTGAAATCTTGTTTGAAAGATCCCTCTTTCTGAGATACTAGGTCTTTATACTTAGTGATATCTGGGGTATTATCCCGGGACTTCTGATTTTGCGGAAGCAATGGCCTAGTCCCCGGAGAATACTTTAAGCTGCTTGAAATATAAGCTTCCCCTCAGCATAAAAAATGATGAAACATTGAAAAATGTTAATCATGTGTTGTTGTAAAAGAAGATCCCCAAAGGGGACACACCTAAAGTCAAAGCCATCATCTCTCTGATTTTGCGGAAGCAATAGCCTGAGCTCTCATGGCCCTCACATTTAACCCCTTACAGATATCATCTAGGTATACTCACCTGTAAGACTGAATATTGGGATCTGGATACGGGAGTATATTCTGAGGTGGTACACGCGTATAAGTTAAGACTTTAAAACACTAAACTCGTATCCTGAACAGATTGAAATTTGTGTGAAAAATTAAGAGGATCAGTATATCGACAATCAAAGCGAATTGTTTAATGAAGTATGAAATCAAAGCTTAACGGTACTTGTATCTTGTCGGCAGCTGATATGATCCCCTAACACGCTCACCAAAAATATTGTATGTACAGTTTATTGCTTATCAAAAATCCAAAAAGATTGTCTGTTTGTTTAGCATTTTATACAATCCAAAAAGATTTGTTTTTCATCTTTTTTTCGACAACGGACGTTGGGGATCTGATGATCAAAGTCTCAATGTGCTGAACAAGTTTGGATCATGAGGGTTGGATAAGCAGATTATTGTGAAAAGGTGTTGGTAATTGTTTGAAAAAGTTCAAAAGTTCATTAATTTGAACTTATATCTGTTTTAAAAGTCAGCAAACTTCATAAAATGGTTAGCCAAGGTCATTAACTTGGACTTGGCAGGCTAAACAGTTGACCAGGGTCATTAACTTAGACTTGGTTAACTGGGTGTGATGGTAAAATAACAAAAAGATTAAAAATTTGAAACATTTCAAACGAAATGACTATTTCGCACGAAATAGTCATTCCGCTTGAAACAGGTGATTTCTCTTGAGCTGGTGATTTCGTTTTAAAACTTGATTTCGTTTGAATTGGTGATTTCGCTTGAACATGTCCCAGTGCCTATTTCACACGAAATAGGACTGTCTATAAATAGTGAAGGTATTTCGCTTGAACAGGTCAGTCTTCTGATTTCGTTTCAAAAATCTTGTCAAAGCGATTTCATACGAAAACACAAAATCGTTGATTTCTAGTCGAGATCTTGCCTGTTTGTTGTTCATATTCAAGATCTAAGTTTGGTTTGTACATCTTAGATCATGGGAAAGGTGAGCAACTGTGTTAATTTGACCCAGATATGTGTGTTTTCATTTGAACGATGATGAACAGGACATCGAACTTAGATCTAGGGTTTATCTGTGTGTAAAAATGATCGATTAACACATTAATGAACTCGGAATATGATATAGATCTTGCTTAGGGCTTCAATTTGATCTGTATAACATGTTTTCGTTTGTATTCGGTAGATCTGAAACTTAGAATGTAGATCTGGATCGATTTTGTGGTCAAAATTGAAAATCAAACAGATTCTTGTGCTCGGAATTCACTAAATAACAAACCCAGAGAATTAATTTCATCATCAGATCATGAAAAATCATTGTGTTAATATTGTCAATTTTAAACAAAATAAGAGTTGATTTCAAACGAAACTATGACCTATTTCATACGAAATAAGCATTCCGTTTCAACATGGTATTTCGTTTCAAATGGCTTTTTCGTTTCAAACTGTGATTTCGCTTCAAACTGTCATATGTGCTTTCGTTTGAACTGATTCATTTCACATGAAATGTGATTTCGTATGAGGGTATTTCGTTTGAATGTAGTGTTGTTGTTTTTCAGGCATCTAATGTGCAGTTCGATCCATTACACAACATTTGTTGTGTTTATGATGAGAAAATTCCAAAGATGGCCAATTTCAATAGTATTCTGGAGTTTATGGGAAGGTTACCGATTCAGAAAGCTTTGACGAATCAACATTTGGTTTTCAGATCACATATTGAGCGTTTTTGGGAGAAGGCAACTTATGACGAAGAAAAAAAGACAATAAATTCGATTGTGAGCTTAAACGGCCAAGATAAACCAATAATTATCACAGAGCAACTTGTACGAGAGGTGATAAACTTTCCGGATGATGAGAATTCTCCAACAAAGTTCCCAGAGAGGATGGTAAAAGGATGCATGTTGCGTATGGGTTACAATGGTCCACTAAACAAGGCCAACTACTTGAAAGCGTGTTTTCCAAAGTCTTACAAGTTTGTTATACATTCAGTATTGCATGCACTCAGTCACAGGAAAGGAGGTTACGATGTGATGAGGGACTATCAAATGAACATGGTGACAGCTCTCGTGTTAAACAAAAAGTATAACTTTTCAAAGATTGTATTTCATTACATGGTAGAAAATATCATTTCAAAGTGCAAGACTTGGGTATATCCACAATTTGTTCAGATGATGATAGATCACGCTTATCCTGATTTGGAGAAAGATGAAAACAATGATCTGTTGGTATTGTTCCATATGGATAATGAGTCTTTGAAACAATTGGCCAGATATCACCCAAACCATACAGAGCCAACAACGAAAGCTGAATTCTTTGGTTTCATCAAAGATAAGAAATATCAAGATCCAGATCCAATCAATCATCAAAACTGAAGAAATGAGAAAGAAATGAAAGAAGCAAGTTATGCAAATGAGTTGAAAACACTTGCAAGCTTCAGAGAAACAAGAAACGAGTGGTTTGTAAAAGAAGAGAAGAAAAAGAAGAGCAGGAAAGCAACTCCGAAAGTTCAAGTAGAGGAGGGTTCATCATCTCAGCCTAAGAAGCGTCAAAAGAAGGTTGTTGAGACTATGCTTGTTGATGAATCTGATAAAGAAGATGAAGCTGAAGCTGAAGCAGAAGTTAATGTTGAAGGAGATGTTCATTTGTCTCCTGAATCTGCTAAGTTTTTGAAATCTCTTAATGAGTTTAATGCTGAACCAGAAAAGACAGCCAGTGATGAAGAAGGTGATGATGTAGATAAAAGCTCATCAAGCTCATCTGATGAAGAAATTGATGAAACAGAACGTGCAAAGAGAATTAAAGCTGAGATTGAAAAAGAGAAACAGCTTAAGAGAAAGAGGAAAGAGGATAAAGATGATGAATTATACAATCCATCTCCTGAGCATGCTATAGAATCTCGGACACCTCCATCATCTGGTGGCAAGAAGAAAGTTAGTGCAAGAAAGCGTGTGATTTCTCCAAAAGCAGCAAGGAGAAAGTTGATTGTCAAGTTGCCTAAACGTACACCAAAATCAAAACCTCCTACACCACCACCATCATCTCCACCACAAACTGAACAACAATGTTCACCACCACAACCACCATCACCACCACCACAACTATCACCACCACATGAACAACCTATTATCACTGCACCACATATACTTCAAACACCACCATCTACCCAACCACAAGTACAAACCACTCCCGGTTCTTCAGGTCTTAAAAATTTTCCAAAGGTACATGAGAATATTGCTCTTGAAGACATCAGAGATTTCAGTTTTGTGAATGATGAGCAGGTAAAAAGGTTGGAAAAGAAGGTAGAGGAAGTGTTGGTTGAAAATAAAAAGTTGGTTGATCGTGAGAAGAAATTGGAAAAGCGTGTTAAGTCTGTGGAAGCTGAAAATTCTTCATTGTTAAAGAAAGTTGAAGCTGATCAGACAGAAATTGATATTCTCAAAGTTAAATTTGCTGAGTTGGAAGAAGAGAAGGCACGCAGAGACGAACAGAATAAGTATTTCAAACTAAAGAACAAAGAGTTAGAGACTGCGAATACAAAGAAAGAGCACGAGATGTATATGTTGAACATAGTGTTAGAGAATTTGCTTGGGAAGTCTGTTGAACAGAGGTATGAAGAGATTAAGGTTGAAGAGGTGAGAGCTCGTCGTCAAGCTGCGATTGATGCTGATATGAAAGATAAGGGCAAAGGTGTTCAAACAGAAGTTTCTGAGAGGGCAATTGTACCATCTACTGTTTCTGAGTCACCTATTCAGAATCCTCGTCCTATTTCTGCAGTTTCTGCTATATTTGAAGAAGATGTGTTAATTGATGATGTTATTAATGATGAGGAAGATGTTGAAGAGGATGATGATGAAGATAAAGTAGATGATGCAGATGATGTATTTTCTGCAAGCAGTCATAGTGATGATGATAATGATGACGACGGTCAAGTGGTACAGGAATTAAAGTTACAGAAGCGTCTAATGAAGAGAGTGTCGATGATTATCTTCATGATAATGCAAATGAAGAACCTGAGGATGCTACCGGTGAGGGGGAGAACGTTGATGATGAGAACGTTGATAAAAGTGAAAAGTTGATATTGCGTCTTGAACCTGAAGTTGAGGAAGGAGAAATCAGGCATACTTACACCATGGCTGATATTATCGAGATGACGCGTATTGATGATCCTAACTTCAAGTTTGACTTTGAAGATGAATTGAATGCATTTGATATCAACCAACAGCCTGACTATCAGTACAAGTATGTTGATGAGGTAGATAATTATGATAGGGTTGAGATTGAAGACTGCATCGATGAAGAAAGTGTGAATGTAGACACTTCTAACTTTCCAACGCTGGTTGAATTTTTTAGTCAACAAAACATCGATGAATTGAGAAGGAAAGTGGAAGAATGTTTGAAAGATAAGAATTTCGATGGAACGACAAAAGATGAAAGTCGCGAAGAGAGGAAGAAATGGTTCAAAAAAGACACAGAAAGAAAGTTTAAAAGGCCATTGAAGTTTTATAAGAGAGAAAGGGATGTGTCACTGGGGGATATTATCAGTTGGGGCTTTCTACCACAAGTTAATGTGTATGCAATTAGAAGAGAGTATGGTGTGCAGTATTTTGAGTATATACAGGATATCATGTCACTACCCTGGTGGGATGTTGAAGAACTTTCAAAAGTTAGAACTTTGGATTATCCTGTCAGAAAGCATGATGTACCTATCTGGGGTCTGATGAAATTTGAAGCCTTCAGAGGATTCAAACACTGGAAGCCTCACTACCCGAAGAAAGTGAAGAGGGTAGATCCAGTGACTGGTGTTGAAGAGACAATTTTGAATGTGAAGAAGCCTAAAGTGATTAAGAATATTCCAGTGCCAAAAATGGAACAAGATTTTCATAAAGGATTTGTGTGTTGGGTATACAGCTGTTTGACAACTGAAGCTGTGATCACCTACAAGGCTGAAAATGAAGTTAGACACATCTTTGTATATGATCCATTATGGTTGGTAAACTGCTCAGCAAAAGACATAGAATGTTTGTTTGTTAACAAGATCTGTTATAAAGTTGTAGACAAAGAGCAGGCGATGCAATTTCAGAAGGTTGTATCTATTTGTTTCCAGAAAGGAATTAATGCTGAGAATAAATGGTCAACTAAGTGGAGAGAGATTGAAAAAGAGGAAGCGTTGAAGGCTGAGAAGGAAAGAAAAGCTCGAGAAGATAAAGACAACATGCTAAGGCATACTGTTGTTCAAAGAATGGATGCTGAAGAAAACCAAAAGGCTGAAGAGAATGAAAAGCTTAGGAAGATGCTGCTGAGAAAGCCTAAGCCGAGGAAAGAAAAGTTCAAGTCGTTATAAAGAAAGAGCTGAAGACCTGACTGAAGACTCTGGCAATATCCAAGGGGGAGTTTGTTGGTGCATAATGTCTATAGCCTACGTCTAAAGTCTAGGTCATGTCGGTAGCTTGTATAGGGGTCAAAATGTAATTTTATGATGTTTTGAAGTAATTTCGCACGAAATAGCATGTTGCTATTTCGCACGAAATTAAGTAGTGTAATTTCGCATGAAATTACAAGTGGTTATTTCATGCGAAATTAACTGCCTATATATATGGCAGTGGTGCTTCTCATTTGGTACGAAATCAGTTGGTGTGTAACGAAGTGCTGCCCAATTTTCACCGTGTAATCAAGTCAAATATCAATGAGAAGCTTGTTTTAAGTATCATACTCTGTTTCTACACCATTCTTACACTGATTTGAAGTTGTTTGACTGTTTCCTCCTTTCAAACAGCTTTGTGTAGACTCTGAACGACTCATTAGGTCGCAAAACGATCCTACAATATGTCCGAATGGGTCTATTCATCCGGATGAGTATCCGTCCGGATGGGTTCTAATCGTCCGGATGGGAATATGTCTATCCAGGCAGATGGGAGTAACGGCTATCCGGACGTATGAAAAATAAGTCTATCCGGACAGATGGGCTTAATGGCTATCCGGACGGATGAACTATGTGGATCCGTTCGAACCCACCTGAATACGAACAGCCATGTTTTTCAATGATTTAAAGTCATTTTTGTTAGAATTTTGATCTGAAACTTTGAAGGATTGATTAAAACTGGTTTTCACACAACATATTCAAAATTTAGCCAATTTTAACCGTGGAAACTTCATAGATCTGAATTTAAAGTTCAAAAGAATGTGTAGAAGAAGTGTAGAAGAAGATGTGAGTAGAAGATGATGAATTCGGCTCTAATGTTGATGAATCAGCTTCAATCTTCATGTCTTTAATCCGTGCAAACAATCACTCGCTCTGATACCACTTGTAGATTCGCTCCATGGATCGATTCCTTAACCGTTGTATGTGATGAACACGTATCTTGTGCGGAATCCAAGTACGTGTGTGGATTAGACACAAAGAAGTAATTAACTGTTGATTTCTATTGATAATATGACAAGTGCAATACCATGAAATCAAACTGACAGAGTTTCCCCACTCAAATCACCAAAGTTCCCAAATGAACAAGACCCTACACCTCTATTTATAGAAGTGATGGCTTCGTACGAAGCTAACCATCTCCCTTTGTACGAAGCTGTAAGTCTCCCTTCGTACGAAGTGAGTCCCTTCATATGAAGCTGCTTAAGCCTCCTTTCGTACGAAGCTGCTTAATCTCATTTGTACTTTATGCTTAGATCTGCTCAGCACCAGTCTTGTATCATCTGATTAAGCTACGATACGTGATTGATGGAAGTAATAGACATTATGTACTCACAAATCACTCTTGCGCATGTAGGACTCTTACGTGTGTATAACCAAGCAGTACAAAGTCAAAGCGCATGACTCATACGGTCAACACTCTCTTACATTACAAATTTAGATGTAAGACTCATGTGTTTGATACTTTTGTGTGCGGATGACTTTTGCATTAACACTCTTACGCGCGAATGACTCATGGGCTCTAACAATCATGAAATGAATAAGCACCATTTTTTATAATTTTGACGTGTTTCTTGATGATTTTTTAAGTGGTTTTCCAATATGTTGAACAAAAGTGAAAAATAAATCTTCTGGGATGAAATTTAGAAATTTTTATCCATGAAATAGCTTCAATTTGCAAAAGAACGAAGTTTTATCTCCAAATCTTCACTTCCAAGCATGAACACAAGTAGATATCTTGTCCATAGCTCTAATACCACTTGTAGCAATGGTGAACGACACACTAGACATTGTAAAACGTTGAAATCGGTGCACATGATATCTATGACAACATTATAAGTGCGGAATCCAAATAGTGTTGATGTGTTAGGCTCACAGAAGTAAATATAGCTCTCTGTACTCAAAAGGGCAACACTTCATTACAATTTGCTCTCACTATCAAAGCTCTCCAAAAGTCAACCCATGTGCATGAAACACCTATTTATAGGTTTATGACCCTCATGCGTATGACTCCTACGCACGGACTACTCATACACTGTGTAGGACTCTTGCACGCGTATTAGTAGTTTAAATTTCAATTTTCAAATTCTAAAACATAAACTAACTCAAACAAATGTACTACCCTATAAATAAAAGGACAAAATATAAAAGACACAGGCATTAGACATATATGTATCAACATATAGAACAAGGAATTAAGGATTTGGCAACCCGTTAGTTTTTAGATTTTCTTTCTTTCGGTTTAATCTTATTTGAACATGATACATGCTATTGTTTACTTGTGTTTTGTTTATCTGAACATGTTTAGAGGTTAGTTTTATTATTCCACCTAGGTTTTGATGAACTTAGAACCTTTATTTTGACTTTTATATTTGACTTTTCATCTATGACGCATTTTGATTTAAAATAACTTTGATTTATTGCTGAATATGATCATGTGTGCCTCTATTTTGCTGTGATTAAGAGGTGTAAGATGGAGGCAACACATAATATCAAGTCAAATCCTAAACAACATCACAACTATGTCATTTGGAAGAAGACTATTTTCAACCAGGTAGTCTAATCGAGTAGTGCATCAGATAACAACAAAGGATAAGACCAACACAGAGCATGCAAATAACATTGCACACCCAAATGGCCATAATGAAGGGTCAGCGAGTTATACATTAGCCAATAACCAACATCAAAGTAGCCATAAATCAAAAGTTTGCACACCCAAATGGTCATAATAAACATCAAAAATTGTTTTCGTTAGTGGGTATTTAAGGGTTGTTCTTTATGGGTTTTGCCTTCACTCCGAAGCTTTCAGCTTCTGTTGCTAACCAAACGAGAAAATAAGAAAAATAATAATGTTAATCCACACAATCCAATCCAAAGAGTGAAACTGACGTGCAAAATATGGTTTATAAATTTACCTAACTTAAACACACTAGTAATACTCTAGACTCTCCTAATGTTAGACCACAAGACAAACAAGTATACCTATCAAGTGTATAAAGCCTAATGAAGTCCGGATATCGAACCCACTAGACACTAGCGATGCTAAACTAGACTTTGACTCACCTAATCATTTAACTGGTTTTCAATTGATTTGAGGGTTGTTAAGTTATTAATTAACTAATGTCCTAAATTAAACTAAGATGAATTAAACAACCAAACGACTAGGAACAAGAACTTGAAATCAATCCAAAGGAGAAGCCATATAGGCAATGAATCCCTTGGAACATGTGATGACTTATCACTTTGACAATAGACTAAATATCTGATATCCAATCTGTCCAACCTCCTGTTAAGGATGATTAAGTCTTATAATAACTATTTGGCTCAGAGCAAGACCCCCACTCTCTAGTTCCTAGAAACTAAACTATGAAAAACAATCAGAACACGTAATGGAGTGCTAAGATGGACTGACTCGACCAATTGACACTGAATCCCATAATCATTAGGATCGTAGTTATCAAATGCGTAAGGCGCACTCAAGCTGCATAGGCCTCGTCGGTTGCCTAGACGAGAAGTGCAAAAAAAAAAAAAAAAGCACGAGACTGAGAAAAAAAACACAAGCAAATAAAAACATAAAAAATACTAATATGTATTGAAAGAAAAAAAACATTTTCTTCAAATTCCAAAAATATTCCAATCATCTTATACAATGAAGAGATTCACAATAGGCATGTTAAAATCAATTGTTAGTTCTTTAATTTGGCCAATTTTCGTCCTAACCCTATTATTAGAGATAATATAGGTTAACTATATAATCAACTAAAATCAGTAGACAATAGTGTGCATCAAATTCCATTGATTGAATATATGATTTGGGATTGCTAGGTATGGTCTAGGCGTTGTCAGATAGTTTGAACACTCAATAGCTCAGGGTTCTTCTGTTTATTTGCGTTGTCTGTGTTGTACTCAAAACTTTTTCTATAAAACCTATGTTGCTCACCAACTTCTTTGAAGTTGATTCATGATTTTCACATCTTTCAGGATACTGTTTGATGACATCAAGATTTAGTATCACATAGGAAATCTCAAGGCTTCTGCCTTAGAGTAGACATTTAAACTAAACTCTTGTTGTGTTGTTCTTTTGATCAGTTGTATTGTTTGTATGTTTTGGTTTGAACATGTAATTTGTCTTATTAATATATTTAAACTTTAACTAGGTTCCATGTGCTATTGAACAATCTTATGGTACGACAACCTAATGTTTTCGCTGTCGGTGGGGGTGTCACATCCAAGGTGGAAACGAGAGGTGCCTCCACGGAAGGTTTTCAAGCATACGATTAGCAAACATCTACATGATTTACAATAAATAAATGATACCAAATATATTGTTTTTAAAACGTTTACATGACCATAGAATTTGTGTTATTATACATGCCCAAAAGAAACATCATGTCACCAAATTGTTTAGATAAGGTTATAATTTATAAAAAAAGGCTTTGACCGATATATCGCGCACGAAGGGGGAAATATACGGCAAACCCTCCCAAAATGGTATCATCTTATGCATCCTAATGTTGACCTTTCAACCATGCGATGTTGCTTACTTTCCTGAAATACATGTTAATAAAATTGTCATCATATTATTGGTGAGTTCATAGGTTTTCGTATCACAAACGAATGTTTGAAAACTTTTGAATAAACTGGTATCCATAGTTCTAATGAAATTCGTACAATCAAAATAACGTTTAGCTAAGACATTAACGTAGATGTCGACATAAGCTAGTTGATAATGTTACGTCGTACGATGCCACCAAATCCCGATGTGCCCGGCTAGGGACAAAAAAACACTCCCACATGATCACGAGCGACCACGAGTGGGGCTTGCCAAAACCCCATAGATCTATCCAACTGCTCCGCAGTCCTTTTTGACTACTCAAACTAATATCCCCCGGAGATTTTCACGAGAGCAATAACTACAACTTATGCAAAAATAAAATGATCCTAGTGATTTCATTCTCTAACTACCATACCATTTGAGAAAACATATATCTCCCGTAGTATTTAAAAGTAAAAATGTTTAAAAGAGGGGTCGTGAAACTCACAACTTTACGTTCCGTGCAAGCTAGCAATTTCAATGTATAATGTAAAATATTCCCGACCAACAAGTGTCCTAATTTAATAAGACACTAAGGTCTAACTATGTGTTTCTTTACAAGTCTTTCACCAATCTTGTTAAGACTTAATGTATTTTCCATTTCAAAAACTCTTGTTTATTATGACATGTTGGTGACTGATTATCCGAATGACCACACATGTATATTATTACACGTATACATATATATACTTATATGAATGGTATCCGGGGCCTAGCCCCTTCTATAAAGCTCGTGTTGGCACACGATTGATCCGATTTGTAAAAATAAATATTTTTTATCTCGTGAAGTATCGTTCCACAAAATTGGTAAGCTGATCGCAACCGAAAATATATTTATCCTTTAATCATCAAAAATAATATCTTTAATATTATTCATGTTTATTTGCCGAAAAATCATTTGTTGTCACGAACGTTTGTTTATCTTCCATGTATACGTATACATATGTATAGACACACACACATTTCCAATCAGTGAGCACACATCATGTAATATATACATATACATACTTACAACCTATTAGTTCGTATTTGCTAAGCGCGTTAAAATATACATAATTACGTATATTTGTGTGTGTGTATATATATATATATATATATATCATGTAACATTTCACACTTAGCAATTTGTCAGTTTTTCGGAAAATATATTCTTATGACAACTTGGAAATATTTTAATATTTTCATAACTAGCTCATATATATATATATATATATATATATATAGGATAAGGATCATGTGAGAAGTAGTAGGCTAAATGAGAAACTTGAGAAGCATTCTGGACCACACATTTTCCCTAAGCAAAAAAATGCAAAAAAAAAGGTGAAAAAAATGCAATTTTTTTTTTTTTTTTTTTTTTTTTGGAAAAATCGCAGTTTTTTCTTTAAGAATTAAATTTTTTTTTTTTATAATTTTTTTTTTTTATTTATACACATGTGTATATTGTTAATCTTTTAACTATACATATATGTATATTGTCAATTATACATATATGTATATACATGTTTAAAATTGAAAAATAAGTGTTATTTAGGGTTTAGCATTAGTATTTAGGGTTTAGCATTAGGGTTTAGGGTTTAGCTTTTTGGTTTAGGGTTTAACATTAGGGTTTAGCAATAGTATTTAGGGTTTAGCATTAGGGTTTAGCTTTTGGGTTTAGCTTTAACTTTTCGGTTTAACTTTATCTTTAGGGTTTGTATTAGAGTTTAGCATTAAGGGTTTAGCTTTAGTGTTTAGTTTTAGCTTTTGGGTTTAGCATTAGGGTTTAGCTTTAGGGTTTAGCTTTAGGGTTTAGAATTAGGGTTTAGCTTTAGGGTTTAGCATTAGGGTTTAGCTTTAGGGTTTACTTTAGGGTTTAGAGTTTAGGGTTTAGCATTAAGGTTTAGCTTTAGTGTTTATGGTTTAAGATTAACAATATACACATTTTTTCAATTTTAAACATGTATATACATATATGTATAATTGACAATATACATATATGTATAGTTAAAAGATTAACAATATACACATGTGTATAAATCTAAAAAAAAATTTTTTTTTTTTTTAAATTTTTTTTTTTAATCCTTAAAGAAAAAGCTGCGATTTTTCAAAAAAAAAAATTTGCATTTTTTTTCACCTTTTTTTTGCATTTTTTGCTTAGAGAAAATGTGTGGTCCAGATTGCTTCTCAAGTTTCTCAAATAGGGTGGACTTCTCTTAGGATCCCTACCCTATATATATATATATATATATATAGGGTAGGGTTCTAGAGTGAACACTAGGTTGAGAATGAACTGTGTGAACTAATCTGGGCCATTGGATTGCATCATCTAAAGATTTGTAAACAATGGCAAGATTGTAATTATAATGTTGTAACTCCCCTTTAAAATAAATGACAGAAGGGTATTTGTATCTTTTGTAAATTGCATTTATTAAACAATACAATCAAAATCGCTAAAATCTCGCTAGTTTCCGTATATACAAGATACATAGTTGTTAGTGTATACACATGTGTATAGTCTCGCTAGTATCAGTTTATACAATATACACAGCTGTTAGTTTATACACATGTGTACAGTCTCGCTAACCATCAGTTTATACAAGATACACAGCTGTTAGTTTATACACATGTGTACGGTTTTTTATACATCTTTGTATGATATTCAGAAATGGTTACATATGTGTATATTAACAACATATAGTATATTAGGCATTCACACGAGTAGATTCATATAAAAATTATGAAATTATTGAAAATGAAACATATCACATGTATGCAAAAATAAATAACTTCATCAAATATTCAAAAAAAAAACATTAATGCCAAAAAATAATTACAATTTCAATCTCAGAGAAATTTTTTAATGTTTATTGAAAATTATAAAAAGTTAAAAACAATGTATTATGATATCTATATATACGGATAATAAAAGAAAAACAATATTCAAGTTAAAATTAAAACAAAATCTATGGATAAAGAAATAATTAAATATGAGAGAGAGAGAGAGAGAGAGAGAAAGAAAGACAGTTAAGAGATGAGAAAATTAAGGGATTTTAATTAAAAATACTTAGGTAATGTCAATCTTACCCTTTTAATATAAAAAATGACCAATGGCTAAGATTAGTTCACTCAGTTCACTCTCAAGAAGTTGTTCACTCTTGATCCTAATCATATATATATATAGGATTAGGTTCAAGAGTGAACACTAATGTAGTTTGCGAACTGAGCGAACTAATCTTTGCCATACATGTGTGTAGATCAATGGCCAGGATTTGATGATGAAATATATTAGTGTATTTTACGATTTGATGATGAAATCCTAGCCATCCACGTGTGTAAATCAATGGCCAAGATTTGTTCACTCAGTTCGCAAATACATTAGTGTTCACTATAGAACCCCACCCTATATATATATATAGGGTAAGGTTCATTTGAGAACCATCTTTATTGTGAGAACCGCGAGAACCAATGTGAACACAACAAAATAACCTAAAAAAACCTAAGAAAAACCTAACCCCCCCCCCCCCCCAAGCTAAATGTTAAAAACTAAACCCCTCAAAAACCTAAAAAAACCTACCCCCCCCCCACCCAAGCTAAATGCTAAAACTAAACCCTCAAAAAAGCTAAAAAAATCTAAAAAACACGCAAAAAAATTTTTTTAAATATTTTGTACATAAAAATCGCTACTTTTAGTAGCCAAATTTTTTTTTAATTTTTTTAATAACGAAATACAGCGAATTTTAAGTAAAAAATATTAAAAAAAAAATTGTGTGTTTTTTAGCTATTTTTAGGTATTTTTGATTGTGTTCACATTTAGGGCTGTAAACGAACCGAACGAACACGAACGAGACCTTGTTCGTGTTCGTTTGTTAAAAAATATATGTGTTCGCGAACCGTTCACGAACACTTATCGAACGTGATTTTATGTTTGTGTTCGTTTGTTAAGGAAATGAACTTGTTCGTGTTCGTTTGTGTTTGTTTGTTAATTTTAGGCAACGAACGTTGGCGAACACAAATGAGCACAAACTAATGTTCATGAACACAAATGAAAATAAACGAACACAAACAATCGTTCATGAACAGAATATATAATACACTGACACTTATTAAATATTTAATTTGTCAGAATTTTGATATATTTAAATAAATATAAGAGCTAAAAATATTAATGAACTATCAAACACAAGCGAACACGTTATCGAACGTTCACGAACATAAACGAACGAACGCGACCTCTGTTCATGTTTGTTCATTTAACTAAACGAACGAAATTTCTTGTTCGTGTTCGTTGGTTTAATAAACGAACGAACACAAATGAACTTCCCGCCGAATGGTTCACGAACTGTTCGCCGAACGTTTGGTTCGTTTACAGCCCTATTCACATTGGTTTTCGTGGTTCTCGCAATAAAGGGTGGTTCCTAACGGATCCTTCTCCTCTAATTATATATATATATTTATAATAGTTCGCTAATATATATTTTTCACCCAAAATATATATGCATGTGAAAATACTTCAAAACATTCTGTAACATTGTCGTTTTATTGAAATCCCATATTTCACCGAAATAACGTATTTTGTACCAAAAATACCTATATGCTTTGAAAACCCGTTTTCCACAAAAAACCTTGTCTTGATTATTTTTCACCATTTTCTCATTTTAACCCCTAATTTGTCCAAAAAAACCCTTGAGGATCTTAATTGAGATCATCAAGTTATAATTTTCCAAGCTTGGTTTATTTTGTGTTAAAATATCTTTTTGAAATCATTTTCACCATCTATCATATAAATCTATATTTTTAACGGATCTTTGTCCTATATAATATATATATATATATATATATATATATATATAAACACATAATATGTGAAAACTGCCCATTTTAACACTTTTAAACCCTAGTTTACCAAATGTTACCATTAACTTGTTAACGTTAGGTTTTTAACATATTAATAATCTTAGAATCATCATCATCTACCAATCAGCATCCTTAACAACACTTTTAACAAGATCTAAGACAATGTAATTTATATAAAAACCTACAAATTCCAAGAACACTTTCATGATCTTTTTCTTTGCTAAACAAGTTTATTCACACTACTGTAATTTGTAAACATGTAGGATCACTTTTAACACCAAATCATGAGTTAAAACATGTATACTAGCACAAATAATATCAAGATCATCAATAACCGTCAACTTTATTTAAAAGATATTTTGTTTCCTTTTAACCTCATCAAGTGTCTTAACAAAGTATTGGTGATCTCTTGTATTTTTAACACTTAATCAAACTTAAAAGCAAAGATCAAGAACTTAGTACTAGCCAAGCTAGGGAAGACTAGTCTTGCAAGAACAAGCCTCTTTGGTGATTCCACCACCTTGTATCCCTCGGTATAAGTGGTAAGTAAAAGGGTGCTCACTTCTTATCATACAATTTCCACACAATCTTCTTAAAGTCAAGACAGCCTCACCTCATAATCTATACTCTATCAACAAGTATGGTGAGGGTGGGCCCCATTAGGGCCATAGCCAGGAGGGAGGAATGGGTGGGAGTGGGGGTTTTGGTATAAGATCTTGCATAATGATGTTTTTGGAGATATTTAGGTTGTTAGGGCTAATTAGGGTGTTTAGGGTGCTAATCTAGCTTTAGGATACTAGTTAGGGCTAGCTAGTTCACTAGACTATGCTTAGACGATACCTTGATATAAAACAAACATTAATTTTGCTAGTTGTTAGGCTACCGAGCCATTATGTGATGGAGATCGGTATTTATTATTTAGAGATCCATATGATATATAATATCCCTAATTGCACCCGATATTAATCAGTGTCACCTCTTGATTATATATTGGTATTTGTTCGGCGAAAAATTCTAAGTCTTGTTGTTAAAAATGGACAAAAATAATACTTGTGCGATTTACTGGACAATCAATGTACTTACTTATCCGAAAAGAGTTTTTATCCGTTATTTTTATCGAACACATATTAATACCATTGGTTTAATGTTCCAGGCATATTGGAACAATTTTGTTATCAAACTATTAACTGCATCAACGTTCATTAAAAACTGGTTTCATCATAACACGATGAGACGAATATGATTATATTGAATGCAAATATTCATTAATTTCCAGGATATTGCTAGAATTCATGGAGTTAATTAATACATAATTAAGTCTAAATACACGTAATTTTATAACTAAACTATGATTAGGTTGTACGAATTTATCTGAATTTTTGCTGTTTGTCACATTTATACTCTTCTGATTCTTTATTTTTTTTGGCAAGTAAAACATATTCTGATCCTGATAGAGAATTCAGAAGTATATCAATTGCTTCTCATTGTTTCATATAAAATGTTTATGATTTAATTCATATGTGTTTATCATTTTAATTTTGATTCTTATTCTTGAAGTATATTTTGGAGATTTGAAATGATTGTGCTTTCCTAAGTCCATGGTGATATCTTTTTCTTATACTTTGAGCCTGTAAGAAGTAGATATGACTGACATGCGTGAGTTACAAACCACAGAATCACAAGTATGTTTCAAATTAGCCACTCTTGCCAACAAACACTATAATAGGCTCTGTTGAGAATAGTAATTAGGTCATACGGGATTTCTCGTACGTTGGTTTTCCTTATAGGCTATGATGAGTCAATGTGTCTGATTGAAAACTTGATGAGGATGTCGTTTTGGCGTGGTAGGGTTCGAAGATGGCAATTCATTGCTTGCAACCTTCCCTACAACCAAAATGGTTTCGTTATTTTGTTTACTCTAAGCCTTTCAGAAGTAGATTTTTGAAACTCATATGGTGTTAAATTTAGGGGTGGGCATAGAAAGATTACTTTCTGTAAATTTTTGTTTCATTTCTTAATACTCCGATTTACTATAATTTACAACTAAGGGCTTAATGATTCATCCATACTTCAATGAGTTTTACATCAGCCTGAGGTTTTTTTAAGAAGAAAGAAGGTTGGGGTAAAAAAAATAGACCGAACGACAAAGGAAACTTGGGTTCCAAAACGAGACCGATCGGCCATGCCAGTTGGAAAGCCAACCGCTTAACGCAGACGGAATAATCAGTTGTGTCATTGATGTGTACAAAATGCAACATATAAATTACACCAATAAAGGCATAAAACCAACCTTTTTTTAGCACTAATGTTGGAAAAAGCGCGTTTATTTCTTCCTTTTGAATTTACAGGACCAAAAGAGCTTAAAAGAACAAATAAGAAACCAAAAACCAACATAAATACAAGAAGAAGGAATAACGTGACATGCTCGACCTCTCGGCAGCATCTCCCAAGAAAAAAACAAGAAAACAGAAGCTGACCACGGGGCCGTGCCCAGCCACCATGAGGCCGTGGTCAGACCTCACACATAAAGACAAGACCAGCAGAAGCTTCTACGTCCACCACGGGGCCGTACCCAGCTAACCATAGGGCGTGGTCAACTATTAGATTTGTAGAATCTTGATAGTACAGCGAAGAGTTGATCACGGGGCCGTGTCCAAAGGCCACGGGGTCGTTTGGGGCCCTCTGCTGACAGCTGCAACTAATGAAGAAAGAGAAGGAGCTGACCACGGGGCCGTGGTCAGGGCTCTGATCTGACTATAAATAGGGGTGCTTGGTTCTTTCAAAGGCTTCCCTTAGCAAACCACTTCTCTCACACTTTGCCACCATTCCACCACCACTACAACATCAACACCCACCACCATCATCCATCTATCATCTTTAGAGTGTGTAGTAGTCTCGGGATCCAAGATTGATCGTAAGAGTTCTTGTCAATCAAAGGCCATGCTTGGCTAATCTCTTACATCACTTGGTGAAGACAAGTCTTTAATGTATTACTTTTGATTTTTAATCTTTCGGCACTTTTTAATTGGGTTTATATTATTAACTTTAATAACTAGTTTCTTATGTTGAAAGTGAATTTTCTATACGATTTCTTCATGATGTCATTGATTTGCTCATTCGTGTCTTTACGGTCTATATAAAGCGCGTTAACTACCTAGAAGGGGGTTAGGATGGTGGTTTGGTAAGGTTCTTGTCTCGTTCAGTATATAGATCCTGCGAGGACTTGGTTCAAGCTTACTAGAACCTCCTTCAATGCCCAATTGTATTGGATGGCAGGGGTGCGAATAGCTTGAACCCCTCATATGTAAACTAATATTAATACTTTAAACCAGCTTCTTGGGATTGTATCCTTGCTGACTCAAACCACTTAGCCGAGGGTAACGTCACCTTCAAAAGAGGGGCCTACCACTTTTCACATTAATAACTTACTTAATTGTCTTTCAGTATTCCGACCATTTGGGATTGTATCCCTGCTGACTCAAACCACTGGGTTGAGGGTAATCACCTTCAAAAGAGGGGCCTACTACTATAACTAAGATAATCTCTTAAAAAGTCCGAAAGTGCGAAAATCATCAAAGGATACATTAAAGATGACTTGGATCCAAGTGATTCTATCTTGTCTGTTTGTTTTTCATTTATTTATCTTTTACTTCTTAGGTTTACTTTTATGTTTAAAAACTTTTCTCAAAAATTTAGATCGATTAGACGTTGACGATAAACCAGTATTAAAAGCTCTTGTGTCCTTGGACGACCTCGGTATCTTACCAACACTATACTACGCTCGCGATGGGTGCACTTGCCCAAGTGTATGTTTAGTGTTGGTACAATATCGTGTTTTATAAATTTAAAACTTGACTAATGCGTAAAATTAGCTCAAACATATTAATAAAATCATACCACTTATCAGAGTGTCGCGCTCCGGTCAAAGATAAGATTTATAAGCCCAAATTACCCTTAACAGATAGCTAGTGGTAGCAAGGGGTCGAACCATGAAGAGTATGTGGTTTGTGTGTGGATTCGATTGAATTAAAACAATTGTCACAATTTATGAAGCTTGCTATGATAATCTTGTATTTTTGTTTTGTTGGATTATGTGAATTTAAACTAAGTGAATTGGTTTAATTGAATAACAACTACTAATTAACAATTGCAATAAAGATTGATTACTAAACAATAATAAGAAAAAGGATTCACACCCGGTTTCGGTAATTGCCAACCTAAGGTTTCTACCCGTTTTTAGATTCAACTCAACTGCATACGATTAGCGGATTTAGTGTACCGTGACTTAGGTGCCAATAACTATCAACGTCCCGAAGAACGGACAAGAATGCACTTTATAATCAACACAAGTAAAACCTAACCACGATAATGCACAATTACATATAACCATTTCGTAAAGTCATAACTTTTAACATCGTTCGACAATTTACGAATTCGCAACAAATGTAACACTATTATCAATGGTTTCAAAAATCAAACACAATTTGTCACAAAGTTGAAGCAATAAACAATTCGAAACCCTAAATTAAACAACTACCTACGCCGGGGTGAAACCGAGATGATTAGCCGCTCATGGTTGAAGAAGCTTGATCACTGGATGATTGGGACTTGATTGAGATCATATTGAAGCTTGAAGGATGGAGGAATGGTGAATGATTAAGATTTTTGGTGAATGATGATGATGGTGGAAGGATTAGGGTTTGTGGATGATTGATTGGTGAGATGGTGATGGTCTTCGATTCTTGATGATTCGGATTATGTTGTGAGTAGTGATGGAATAGAGATGAATGGTTGATGATTCTTGGCTCCAAGATGTGATTCAAAACTTCAAAATAATTGTAACCCCCGAGTTGAATGACCCCCCATCAATTGTAATCGTTTCCAACAACCAACAACCAACATTTCGCGTTCCTGTAATCCACTGCCCGTCGCCGATGGGTCCTACCCCGTCGCCGACGGGTTCCCGGTAACTGAAGTGTGGCCGACGGCCTAGTTTGCTGGATACGGGGTCTTTTGGGCTACGGGCATTTGTAGAGGGTGTCGCCGACGGCTTGGGACCCGTCGGCGACGGGTTCTCATTTGTGAGATCTCCGTTTTTCGCGTCTTATACTCCCGGTTGACCCGTAACGCATCCCGGTGCTCCGGTTTTCGATCCAGTGACTCGTAATGCTCCCGAAAAGCTCCTTAAACTCTATCAAACCTGCAAAACACATTTTTGATTAAAAGTAGGCTATCCGAAATTAAAACTTATGTAAAAGCATCAAGTTATGCAATAACAAACACCGGTTTTCAACCACGTATCACATCCCCACACTTGTCTTTTGCTTGCCCTCAAGCAAATTTGTTTTTCACTTTCACGTGGGTCGAACAATGAATACACTTCCCATTCCCGAGACAAAGGTTAAGGTCTATTGTCATACAAAAGTTCAAACCTTTTACAATTTACAACATATTTACCGGTCAAGTGAATAATCACATATAATAATAGTTATCCAAGATTAACCCGCCCGTAAAACTAACAAGTCATGCATATCCCTCACAATATTCTCTCCACTCGGCTTAAAAAATGGCTAATGTGTATAATGTATTAGCACTTCAACAATTAATCGCTCAACACCGATTAGAACACGTACCCGCATAGGCTTGCAACTCAATCATTCTCCACCACCGATCACAAATACTAAGCACAAGTCATAAGGTCTTTGTAAGGGTTGTAACGGGGCTGGGCTAAAGGTAGGAAATGGGATATTTTAAAATGGCTAAGGTGATGAAAATTCGATTTTTATTACAAAAGACTACTCTAAACAAAACTAAACTATAAATATCAACTACAAGGCAACAATTTTAGCCTTTTATTTCTCAAACTAAGAACATATATTTTTGTTCTTTTCGCACAATTTTTCTATCTTTTTCATACATTTTCTGATTTTTTTTTATTTTTTTTTCATATATGCAAACAAACAAACAACTATACAAACTTCACTCCTATAATCGAATTTCCATCACACGGGTTTAAAAGAGAAAGGTTATAAGGTTATTGGCTAAAGGGTGGTCAAACGAAGGGATTAGGCTCAAAGTTGGCTACTAAGGGATAACTTTTGGGTAAGGATATAAAAATGGTGTAAAAGGAAAAGGTTTACCTAATGCCTTAATCATTCTCGTGCTTGAATTCGGTCTATGGTCTCGAACGTATCAAAAGTTGCAAGTTCTACAATACGCGACTAGTGGTCCACTCAAATAAAGAAACATGTAAATGTAAATCCATGATATAAAAGTGGCTCAAAACCTCAAGTATAAGGGTATGATATGTGATATGCATCAAATGCTAGTTCCTTAGGCGAATTATTCCCAAATAACCACCCGCTAAATACCCGTTATGTTTATTAATTTGAACTTGACCATGACAAAAGACCACATGGGTTGTGCCATCCCTCGTTGACTTAGTTAATTGTGCTTTTAAGATCACTTTTGAAACAATAATTTTTGATTTTTTTTTTGAAATTTTCCCCCATCCCCACACTTGAGGTAAACATTGTCCTCAATGTGTAGTATTTAAATGAACGGGTCAAAATCGAAAACTTTTACTACTCCCCCATCCCCACACTTGAGGTAAACATTGTCCTCAATGTGTAAGAACTAGAGTTTTAAAACGCACAAGGGATGTGACACGGCTAACCTTCCCAAAATTTCACCCCGGAAAAATAAAATACAAAATACAATCCACTTATTACTAAACTAAGAATCAAGGTAAAAAGGAAACGCATGCACCTGATTTTTTTTGCCGCTTGATGCTCATATCTTCTTCTTCTCTTCATAAAAACGGTTGTCCCGCGAACATGTTGTACCTACAAATTCTAACCCTTGTGTAGAAGCATGCTTCTCACAACCATCAAAATTTGTTAGTTACCTAGTTCTACCACTTTTATGAAAATATCAACAAGCCATGTGTTATTTCACTTTGATTTATGTGGAAAAATAATTTACAACAACAAACCTAACTCACTTTCGTAGGAATCACGGTTGCATTTAGCTTATGCAACAAGCCCTTTTAAACCCTCCAATAGCTTGGGAGGACGAGAGGTCTCGTGAGGGTTATATAGGGAACACACCCACAACGTTCATTTAACTAGGCAAAAAGTAAATAATAACGAAAAAGAAATAAAGAACTAAAGTATACAACAACAACAACACAAAACATACCTTGCCTTCACCGCTGATATCTCTCGTTGGGATCAACTGGTGGGTTTGGCTGGTATGGATAACCAGTGAGGGCTTCAAACATCTCCCTGTAGTTATCAAGTGGGCTCGACTCTCCTTGAGGTGGTGGCTGATAGGGTATCGGAATGAAGCTGGAGCCTACGGCTTCGGGCCAGTGAGGAGAGGGATCGGATGGGCCTCGTGGAACGGGGAGGTTGGGGTAGTCGGTCCACCCCGAGTGCTCGACATAAGGAAGACCGGCCTCATAGTCTCTTCGATGTCTCTCCTGATCGTGGAGGATTTTGGCATTATTAATATCCATTTCATGTGAGACATATAGGGCATTCCAGCGGCGGTCTTCCAATGTGTTTCTCTCATGTCGCGCTTTTTCCTCCCTTTCTTCCCATGCTCGTCTTCGGGCCATATCTTCTTCTTGCAATTGCAACAAGCGTTCCATGTGAGCTCTTTGAAGTGCTTGTTGCTCTTCCATACGTTTCTCCATCCTCTCACGGTAGGATGCTTGGGAGGCCCACTGTTCTCGGTTGTAGGCCCCGTGCATCTCTTCCCAGTTCAATCTCCTCCTATTATATTCTCTACCCTAGCCTATACATGCTGAGACAGTATCATAAGTCACTTGTTGCCCGCGGGTAAAATTTCTGTACGACGGCACCTGTCTTTGTTTCACAAAACCAGCCACTTCTGCATTAATCTCCCTGTGTGGCCTCATGTACCTCTGTTGTGGTCCCCGTGGACCAGAAGGCTCATCCTCGTCTTCTTCATCAATCATCTCTTCATCTCCCCCAGCTCCTTGCTGTGCATCTGGATCAACAAAGTCATATCTGTGACCCAATTTGTCGGTCACCACATACTTGTTTCCCGACAGATTCACATCTATTTTCCAATTTTTCCTCATTGTTGCTATGTTGAATTCTTCCAGAGGTTTGGATACCCAAAGTGATTCCGGAGGCAAACAATTCTGTTGGACAATCATAGCACTAATGAGGCGTGCATATGGAATAAAACGCCTTTGAGATGCCTCCCGGGTGATCCATGTATTCATCATGACTATATGTCTCCATGATAAAGTAGGGGTCCCGTACGACAAAGAATGGACAACCCTGCAATTGCTTGCTCTCACTCCTCCTCGATCACCGAATCTTACCATCACATTCTCTAGGGAAATTCCTTGAAGAATTTTCCCCTGATCGTCATTTTAGTTCTTTTAGCCTCTCCCCCATCACTGTATGGTAAAATAACCGCTGTCATCTGCTCCGGATCACCATCGTTCATATGATTATCCAAAAAAATTTCCATGGTTGGATAGTCATATGCCTGCACCCCCAAAGAAACAAAGCGTGCGATGCAATTAATGGTTTCGAAGGACATCGTCATTGACCCTCGGCTTGTCTTACCAACCAATTTCCATTGAGCGGGAGGACCATCCTTATTCATGAACCTCAACGTTGACAACCATTCGCACACCTCCGCCAAGTACACCCGAGAGGTGTTGTCTTCACACCAATCAAGGACTCTCTCCCATCCTTGACGCTTGAACATTTGCACAATCCCGATTTGCCTAAACTCTTCCACATTCACCACTCTTTCACATATAATCCTTTCCGGTACCGAAGTGTTCACACCATTGACCATCTTCCACTTCCAAAGTTTGGCCTCCATCTTCCTATCTTGATACGCTGATAAAGGTTTGTTCTTCTCATCATCCCATACTTGAGCGCTTCTACTATCTCTGAATTTTTCCCACGCCCAATCCTGCCTATACAATCTTGCATCCCCCTCTTCTACGGAGCTTAGTTGCTCCCACTTCTTCGGTATTAAACCGGAAGAAGATCCCACTCCCGATGATGAACCTTGCCCTGTAGTATTTTGCTTCTTTCTACCTCCAGCCATAACTACAAGCACAAAACAAACAAAGCATCAATATAAACCCCAACCTTTACTAAACTCTCAAACTTTGAACATGATGTGTGATGTTGAAGTTTTAATTAACAAGTAGATGCAAAATCGCCTTTTTAAACTTCCAAAGTCGCTCATTTTATCATATACCTATCAATTTTACTTGTTAACTTTCAATTTCTTATAAATTCAACAAGGTTCAACATCAACTTCATGTTCAATCATGTAAATAACAAGTGTAAGCACTTCACTATGGTTATAACATGCTCAAATCCCATCCCAAACAACCAATCATACTTAAATTCATGCTAGAATAACATACATTGCTTAAACAACCTACTCTTAAACTAACAAGTTTAAAATTTCGGAAGAAAAACAACTAACATATGATAATCATGCATAACTTTGAGTAAAATCCATACCTTTAGTGTTGTAAACAAGAAGAACTAAGAAAAAGATGTAAAGCTAGCAACTTGATGAACACCCCTTCAAAAACCCGAAATTACACGCCCAGAAATCTTGCAAACTAGCAAGAATTGATGAAAACCGTGATGGGGGTTTTATTCCTCTCGAAAAATAACGCAAGATGGACCAAAAAATCAGGTGATTTGGTTTAGAATTGAAGAAGTTATGAGAGCTTGAAGGTTTTAGGGTTCTTGTGGGAGAGGTGAAGAAGATGAAGTGAGATGAGAGAGGTAGAGGGAGTATAATGTGATTGTGGAAGTGTGAATAAGTTATGGCCAATATGTCAGGATTGTCGGGTCTTGTATGTGACCAAAAATGACTTTAAAGTGAGTTTAGGATGCAATCATGTGCCATGGGTTCGAGTTTTACACTAAAAAAACGAACCAGAGTCAGAACAATATTGGTAACCCGTCGCCGACGGGTCCCACCCCGTCGCCGACGGGCAAGGGATAAAAGATGTGGTGCCGACGCCTTGTTCACCTGTCTACGGGGTTTTGCACCCGACGGCCATTTCCACTGCCCGTCCCGGACGGGTTCCTCCCCGTCGCCGACGGGTCCGAATTTCCCAAAAAATATTTTTTATTTTATTTATTTATTTTTTTTTTGAAAAAAAAGGGAAAATTTTATGAGTTTTTAATAAAGGGACTATATACATTAAAAATTCCTAAAAATTATTAAAAATCTTTTTGTAAATTTTTATAAGTTAAAATTTAAACACACGAAAACCGTTAACGGTCCTACCACCCCCCAAAAAGTCGTGTATTGTCCTCAATACACATAACCAAGTCTAAAAACATACCTTACATCTTCAAGACTCGTTCGGAATATCCGGACTTCACACAATCAAACGGGGTTAGTATGAAACGGAAACAATTATATCCAAAACACACAAACAATTAAAAATTATACATAACTCTACACGAAATGTTACCGGTCCTTTTTAGTTGACCTCGTAAATCGGTGTGCTTACCACAAAGCTCACCAATTCCTTGTTGTCGTCCACTTTTTCGTTACCGTCGAGGAACGGTTTTAGCCGGTGACCATTAACCGTTTGTCGTGACCCATCCTTCGGGTCCTCAATGGTAACATCACCCAATTGTCCGACCCGGGTGATCACATAGGGTCCCATCCATTTGCTTCGAAGCTTTCCGGGAAAGAACTTGAGCTTCGAATTGTAGAGCCACACCTTTTGCCCAATCTCGAATTCTTTCTTCCTCAACTTAGCATCATGCGCCTTCTTCATCCCATCCTTATACTTGGACGCGCATTCATATGCCATTTCCCTTAACTCCTCCAACTCGCAAAGTTTAAGCTTCCTTTCCTTACCTGCATCATCATATTTAATATTGACTTCTTTAATAGCCCATAATGATTTATGCACGAGTTCAACCGGTAAATGACAATTTTTACCGTAAACCAACCGGTAAGGTGTAGTGTCAATGGGTGTCTTATGTGCCGTACGGTAGGCCCATAAAGCATCGTTCAACTTAATTGACCAATCCTTACGGTCCGCCTGCACGGTCTTTTGCAAAATCTCTTTGATTTGCCTATTTGACACCTCAACTTGCCCGCTTGTTTGCGGGTGATACGGGGTAGCAATTCTATGGTCAACACCAAACCGTTTTAAAAGTTTTCCAAACCGAAAGTTTTTAAAGTGAGATCCTCCGTCACTTATGATGACACGAGGAATCCCAAACCTTGAGAAAATATTGGTTTGAACAAAATTACAAACTACGGAATGGTCGTTCGTCTTGGTGGCTATTGCCTCGACCCACTTCGACACGTAATCAACGGCCACCAAGATATACAAATTGCCATAAGAGTTGGGGAATGGGCCCATGAAATCAATACCCCATACATCGAAAATGTCGACTACAAGGATTGGTTGCATGGGCATCTCATCCCTTTTTGAAATACCCCCTAGTTTTTGACACTCTATACAATTCTTGGAAAACTCATTTGCATCTTTAAAAATAGTTGGCCAATAAAGACCACTATTCAACACTTTATGACCCATTTTGTGGCCACTAAAATGGCCACCACATGCAAACGAATGTAGATGCTGCAACACGCTTGGAATTTCCTCGTCATCTATGCATCTTCTAATCACTTGATCCGCACACTCTTTCCACAAGTGCAGTTCTTCCAACCGGTAATACTTGATTTGAGACATGAAATGTTGCCTCTTCCGTCTATCCCAATGTGCCGGTAAGTCACCTGTAACAAGATAATTCACAATGTTAGCATACCATGGTAACTTATCTAATCTCATAATATGCTCATCGGGAAATGACTCATTGATCTCTAAAGCTTTAGGATCCTCTTCAACCATCAATCGGGACAAGTGGTCCGCTACCACATTCTCGGTACCCTTTTTGTCCCGTATCTCCAAATCAAACTCTTGGAGCAACAACACCCATCGGATCAACCTCGGTTTTGCATCCTTTTTTCTCCATGAGGTACCTAACTGCAGTGTGATCAGAATAAATAATCACTTTACTACCCCATATATATGACCGAAATTTATCCAATGCATATACCACCGCGAGTAGCTCTTTTTCGGTAGTGGTGTATTTCAATTGTACATCCGAAAGAGTCTTACTCGCGTAGTATATGGCAACGGGTTTCTTGTCAACCCGTTGTCCCAACACGGCCCCCACCGCATAATCACTTGCATCGCACATAATTTCAAAAGGGAAAGACCAATTTGGTGATTGCAAGATTGGAGCCTCAACTAAATTTTCTTTTAATTTGTTAAAAGCGTTTTGACAATTTTCATTAAAATCAAACGGTTGGTCTTTTAACAACAAGTTACACAAAGGCTTGGTTATATCACTAAAACCCTTAATAAACCGTCGATAAAAACCCGCATGACCTAGAAATGACCTAACACCTTTAACACTTGTGGGATACGACAGAGTTGATATAACTTGTAACTTTGCACGATCGACCTCTATCCCACGACTCGACACTACGTGTCCCAACATGATTCCCTCTTGAACCATAAAATGGCTCTTTTCCCAACTTAGGACCAAACTAGTTTCGACACACCTTTTTAGTACTTTATCCAATTGGTCCAAACAAGCCTCGAATGACGACCCAAAAATTGAGAAATCATCCATGAAGATTTCCAAAAACTTCCCCACCATATCTGAAAAGATACTCATCATACACCTTTGGAAGGTTGCGGGGGCGTTACATAGTCCAAACGGCATTCGCCTAAATGCGAAGGTGCCGTAGGGACAAGTAAACGTGGTCTTTGATTGATCTTCTGGATGGATGGCAATTTGGTTATAACCAGAATAGCCATCTAAGAAGCAATAAAATTGTTGCCCTGACAGTTTCTCAACAATTTGGTCAATGAACGGTAAAGGAAAATGATCTTTGGAAGTTGCGGTATTCAACTTCCTATAATCAATACAAATTCGCCACCCGGTTACCGGCTGAGTGGCTACCTCTTCACCTGCGTCATTTTTGACGACTTGTATACCCGCTTTCTTTGGAACCGTCTGCGTTGGGCTCACCCATTGGCTATCCGAGATCGGGTAAATGATACCCGCATCAAGCCATTTCAGCACTTCCTTTTTCACCACCTCCCGCATATTCGGATTCAATCTCCGTTGTGCATCTCGAACGGGTGTCACATTTTCTTCCGTGATGATTTTGTGCATCACCACTGAGGGACTAATACCCTTAAAATCAGCAATGGTCCATCCAATCGCCGCCCGATTTGTGACCAAAACACCCATCAATTTTTCTTCTTGCTCCTCGGTTAAGTTTGATGCAATGATAACCGGGAGTGTATTGCCTTAACCAACATAAGCATACTTGAGATGTTTCGGCAATGCTTTCAATTCAACCTCTGGAGGCTCTACTAACGACGGCATCAACTTGGTATCAATGCTCTCCGGTAAACTTTCAACTTGGTGCGTCCATGTCGGTTTTCCCTCTCTAACCGCAAGCACCTCCAAACTTTTCACTTCCTCGTCTATGCTCTTTTCCATCTCCACATGTGACCTGTCAAACATATAACAATCCTCCATTGTGTTTTCCCCATCCACGACTATATCGCAAAGAGGTATACACGTGTCAACAATGTCTGCCATATAGCATTCATCATCAACTGGAGGGTTCATAAGTCCGGAAAAAACATGCAAACCCAACCTTCGGTTTCCAAATGTCATGTCAACCATTCCTGTTTTGCAATCAATTTAAGAATTTACGGTTGCTAAGAACGGTCGACCCAAAATCACCGTAGGTTGCTTGGTTGGGTCCTTGGCCACATAATCAAGTACTAAAAAGTCCACCGGATAGTAAAAATCCTCGATTTTTACTATCACATCTGAAACAATTCCACGAGGTAGTTTGGGTGTCAAATCGGCTAACACCATGGTGGTGTTTAACGACTGAAGTGGACCAAACTTGTATTGGTCATAAAAACTACCCGGTAGAATGCTCACATTAGCACCAAGATCTAGAAGTGCCCTATTGATTTTAAAATCGCCTACTTGAATTGAAATGATAGGCGCACCCGGATCTTGGAGCTTAGGTGGAAGTGCACCCGAAAGAATCGAACTCACATTTTCGGTTAAATCTAATTTTTTTGGAAATTTATGAGTTCGTTTCTGGGTACACAATTCTTTCAAATACTTAGCATAAGACGGTACTTGTTTGATTGCATCCAAAAGAGGTAAATTGATTTTTACTTGTTTGAAAATTTCCAACAACTCTTCTTGTTGTGGACCTCTTTTGTTTACAACTTTCTTAATGGGTCCCTTCAATGCTTCGGAATAAGGGGCGGTATTAGCCTCCACACCCTTTTCCTTAGCCTTAGGGACAGGGATGGTTACAACAGGAGTATTGTTATTCTTTTTTAAATCATTTTTGTTTTGACCCGTTTGACCATCCTCATTCTCATCCTCACTAGCATCTTCCACCACCCCTTCAACAAACTGGGGTGATGGTGTTTTGACACCATTATCCACGACTCGACCACTACGTAAAGTAATTTTATTAATTGGTACCTCACGTGTGTTCCTTGAGTTTGACCCTTGATACTTAGGGTTCACCGTGGTGTCACTTGGAAGCTTTCCCATGCTTCCCCTCATTTGAGCCATCTCCTCCGCGAGTTGGCCCACTTGCTTTGCCAATGCCTCATGTGCTTTGTCCCGAATCTCGTTTGTCTTCTTTATCTCCTTAATGTCATTGTGAGATTCTTTTTGCATATTTAACAAAGCATCCATTTTGGCACTCAAGTCATCACCACCGGTTTGATTGTTCGACCCGCTTCCATTACCGCCTTGATTGTTGTAATTCCTTTGGTACCCACCTTGGTAATTGTTATCCCGACCTTGGTACCCTTGATTGTAATTACGTTGGTAACCCCCTTGGTTACCACCTTGGCGATTTTGATATGATGACCCGCTTTGATTACCCGGTTGAAAGTTTGGGTTCATTTGATTCACGGCATTCCCATATCGGAAGTTGGGATGGTTTCTCAAGCCGGGATGGTAAGTGTAGGATCGTTTTCAGACCCGAACGAGTCGATCAGAAGAGTTTATCTCTATACGAAAGGCGGAAACACACGTTTCGAGTTCAATTCAGCTGAGATATCACTTAAAACTGTCCGTATATTGATTTTAGATCAAATACAAGTCTGTGGACACTTCGGCAGCACTTCGTTACACTGACCGGAACTATTCTAAACTGATCTCGCTTGAACACCTATATATAGGCCCATGATTTCGCTTGAGAGGGTTCTAAGCGAAATCAGAATTCCAAGCGGAATCTGATTCCGCTCGAAATAACATTCATGTTCATTCAAGCGAAATCACTCATTCAAGCGAAATTACATGAAATCTCGAAATACGTGCCCTATTCTAACATTCTAAATACAAGACTCGATACAAGACGAAGTCGATAGACGCATGCACCAACAGTAAGTGTTCGAATTCATGTCATTATTCTTTCTATCCCCGAACACTTGATTTACTTCCTCGGCGTACTCACCCGGCCCCGTTGGACATTGATTGGTCCTATGGCCAATATCCCCACAATCTTCACACACTGCGAATTGGACCGCATTCACCTCTTTCTTTTCCATACGAGCCATTTCCCGTTCTAAAGTGGAAATTCGATCTTTAGAATCAAGATCGGGTAGTGATCGGGAAACGGGATGTTTCTTGGCTCTATCGGCCGATTCCTTTTCCTTTGACCGTTTGCTCATCCGCTCAAGAAATTCCCAATCGTCATCTTCATGATTGCTCAAAAGAGTCCCGTTGCTCGTCGACTCGAGGCGATTCCATGTCGCGTCATCCAAACCACGTACAAAGCACTTCACCAATTCCCAATTTTCTATTTGGTGATGTGGGCATCTCCGCGTCAATTCTTTGAATCGAGTGAACGCTTCATGTAACGGTTCACTCGATAGTTGCCGAAACGACCTTATTTCATCCCTAGCATCGTCGGTCTTCGCCATCGAATAGTGTTCGTCTAAAAAGACTTGTTGCATCTCACCCCATGTCTGGATGCTATTCGCCGGAAGTGTGAGAAACCATTGCTTTGCCTTGTCTTTCAACGAAAATTGGAACAAGCGAAGTTTGACCTCCTCTAATGCGAAGTTGTGCCCCCCGATAGTGTTACAAATGGACGAAAACTCCGCCAAGTGCGTGTACGGCTCATCATTAGACCTCCCATTGAAACGGGGAAGTATATTAATGTAATGAGGTTTACAATCAAACATTCTCCTTTCGCACACTATCGGAGAGTCATTATCGGTAACTACCGGTCGAAAACGGTCATTCACTCCCCGTGGAGGTTGTTGATGACGTTGTGGACCGTTAACCTCTTGATCGACCGGTCTTCGGTTATCCCTTCGATCACCCCTTCTATCCCCACCTTGATTCCTACCTTGATTACCTCTTTGATTTCCTCCTCCAACAAAACGAGAAATCCGATTAGGATTGACATTGTTGTTGTTGTTGTAAAACCCATCATCTCGATTTCTTTGGTTGTGGTTTCGTGGTTGGCGGTTATTTTCGTAACCATCATTCCTCCTATTCCCATACCCGTAGTCATCATTCCCCACATAGTTGGCGTTTTGATAGCCAAACTCCTCATCTTCAAATCTTCGTGCATTGTAAATATTACCCTAATTCACATATCCCCAATCTTCGTCATCATTAGCCCGATCATCATAATATCCTCCATCATCCGAATTTTTCGTATGCACGCTCACATGTTCCGGCGATTGATAACCGGGAACACTATACGGTTCGTCATCGGGGATGGCGTTCCTCAAATCGTCTATATTGAAGAAGGGGTCTTCGTTCGCGGGATTGCCACGATCTCGATTACCTCGACGGTCGGAATTGACATTCCGGTCATCGAGATTGATGGGTAAAGAAGTTTGTCGATGAAGGTTTTGTTGTTGGGGTGTTCTTTGGGTGTTGTTGGGATTTTGGTTTTGAAAAGGTGGTGTGGGTGGCCCGTTATTGTTGTTACCCCTCGGTCGCTCTTGAGGTATAGGTTGAACGTTTTGGGCGGGATTGAAGTTGCTTCGGTATTGGAATTGGTTCGGGTTTTGGTTTGAGTTTTGGTTCGCCATTGAATCGGTTTCAATGGATGGTGTGAGTTGTGGTGTTTGGTTGGTTTGATTAGAAGCAAGTGTTGCCTCTAACCGGCTTGCTAAATTCCTCCTTGCAACTCTTTCAATTTCCGGTTCGTAGACTAAAGGTGAAGTCTTCCCGGAGTTTCGCGTATGCATACACTACCTGTAACCTGCACAAGTAACACACCCGCGTAACAAGGAAATAGACAAAGTGCAAAAAGAAACTAACAACTTAAACAGATAATCACGAAATTCAAACAATAATCCAAACACAAAGCGCACGCACACCCCGGCAACGGCGCCAAAATTTGATCGGAGTGTCGCGCTCCGGTCAAAGATAAGATTTATAAGCCCAAATTACCCTTAACAGATAGCTAGTGGTAGCAAGGGGTCGAACCACGAAGAGTATGTGGTTTGTGTGTGGATTCGATTGAATTAAAACAATTGTCACAATTTATGAAGCTAGCTATGATAATCTTGTATTTTTGTTTTGTTGGATTATGTGAATTTAAACTAAGTGAATTGGTTTAATTGAATAACAACTACTAATTAACAATTGCAATAAATATTGATTACTAAACAATAATAAGAAAAAGGATTCACACCCGGTTTCGGTAATTGCCAACCTAAGGTTTCTGCCCGTTTTTAGATTCAACTCAACTGCATACGATTAGCGGATTTAGTGCACCGTGACTTAGGTGCCAATAACTATCAACGTCCCGAAGAACGGACAAGAATGCACTTTATAATCAACACAAGTAAAACCTAACCACGATAATGCATAATTACATATAACCATTTCGTAAAGTCATAACTTTTAACATCGTTCGACAATTTACAAATTCGCAACAAATGTAACACTATTATCAATGGTTTCAAAGATCAAACACAATTTGTCACAAAGTTGAAGCAATAAACAATTCAAAACCCTAAATTAAACAACTACCTACGCCGGGGTGAAACCGAGATGATTAGCCGCTCATGGTTGAAGAAGCTTGATCACCGGATGATTGGGACTTGATTGAGATCATCTTGAAGCTTGAAGGATGGAGGAATGGTGGATGATTAGGATTTTTGGTGAATGATGATGATGGTGGAAGGATTAGGGTTTGTGGATGATTGATTGGTGAGATGGTGATGGTCTTCGATTCTTGATGATTCGGATTATGTTGTGAGTAGTGATGGAATAGAGATGAATGGTTGATGATTCTTGGCTCCAAGATGTGATTCAAAACTCCAAAATAATTGTAACCCCCGAGTTGAATGACCCCCCATCAATTGTAATCGTTTCCAACAACCAACAACCAACATTTCGCGTTCCTGTAATCCACTGCCCGTCGCCGACGGGTTCCCGGTAACTGAAGTGTGGCCGACGGCCTAGTTTGCTGGATACGGGGTCTTTTGGGCTACGGGCATTTTTAGAGGGTGTCGCCGACGGCTTGGGACCCGTCGGCGACGGGTTCTCATTTGTGAGATCTCCGTTTTTCGCGTCTTATACTCCCGGTTGACCCGTAACGCGTCTCGGTGCTCCGGTTTTCGATCCAGTGACTCGTAATGCTCCCGAAAAGCTCCTTAAACTCCATCAAATCTGCAAAACACATTTTTGATTAAAAGTAGGCTATCCGAAATTAAAACTAATGTAAAAACATCAAGTTATGCAATACCAAACACCGGTTTTCAACCACGTATCAATCACGCTTAACGCACACCAAGTTTTTGGCGCCGTTGCCTGGGACACAAGGATTTTAAGAAAGTTTAAAATCGACGGCCTAATCATTTTTCAAAACATTTTCAAAACTGCGCGCTCGTGATTTAACTTTTTAGGAATTTTTAGCAAAACATTAAGCTGAATACGGGGCCGTGTCCACTGGACACGCCCCCGTGCTGTTCATAACCAGTAAACATTTTCAAACGCCCAGATACAGAAATTGACCACAGGGTCGTGTCTGCCCACCACGGGGCCGTGGTGAGATTCTGTTTCAGCTTTTTAATTTTTTTCTGGTCCCGAGACTCTGTAATCTGCTGAGTGATTCCTCATGGATCAATACTCAGGAGATTACACTCACTACTACATAGAGGATGATTACGAGGAGGAGTATTGTACCATTTGCGGTAATCCTCACCCGGTACAATATTGTGACCTTTTCGAACCATCCACCTGATACGCTTACTATGAGGAACCAAGGTATGAACCATCCACCTCATACGCTTACTACGAGGAACCAAGGTTTGAACTTCCAAAATCAAGCTTTTGGGATACTTATCCCTCTAACATTCACGAACCACCGACTATCATCCCCGAAGCCGAAAGCCTTATACAAAGTCTCAAAAATCTTGAACGCTTAATAAGAGAATCCCGGGAAAGGGAAGAGGCTGTTTGTACTGAGGAAGTGATAATTGAAGAAGTAAAAATGGAAGAACAACTAAGTGAAAAACCTAAGCATGAACCAAACGACGAAAGAGGTAAGTCCGAAAACGATAAATTCGAAAAAGAATCAAATTTTCAAGAAACTAATCTTTTGCCACCCTCTTTCAAAAATCATTGTTTGGTACCTACTCATGCTAAGTTTTTAAAAGAGTTAAGCACTAACACTAAAATTGATGAAATGGTTAGCATTAAATTAACAAACAATCAAACTACGCTAATAAAAGATGAGCAATTTGAAATTAACATCACACCGGTTCCATGTTTCTTTCAAAACACCTTTATTAGTAATATTACGATTGATAAAGATCTTCGCGTTAATATAATGCTAAACTATATTTTCGAAAAATTTAGTATTAGTAATTTTTCTCCACTTCAACTTCTCATTTTTCTTTCTAATTGGAAAATAATAAAAACAACGGGAGTGATTGAGGGCTTGTTAGTGCAAAAGAATCAAACGGTAGTCCCAACCGACTTCATCATTCTTGATGATGCTCCATTTGTGTTAGGGCAACCTTTTGTAAAAACCCATCAATCCTTGACCAACCTGAAGCAAAACAACCTACCAATTCAATTAGGGGCCGACAAAAGGTATGTTGATCTTGGCCAATCAATGAGATATCCAATCGGCAATGACGACCCCGTAATTGAAGATGAACCAGAGCCACCCGATACGGTGGGTCTAGCCAAGGACCCTTATAAACGTGGCGCACCATGGAAGCATTCCATGGATTATAAATCAATAAAAGTAGTTTACTTAAACATACTTGTTAAACTTTCAAAAGTAAGGCTTCTTATATTTTGAAAGGACAATCATGTTTAAGATTTAGTTTAGTTCTTAGTTAATGCTTTTATTTTTAAGTTTATAAATTAATAGGGATAATAAACACTCAAATAATGATTGGAGATGACAAAGGGACGTTGAAAAAGGGACTCCATGCACGTAAACAGGAGCCTCCCGACAAATTTCTAGCATTACAGCATTGCAGCACGGGGCCGTGGCCACCTAACACGCCCAGTGCCCAGGGTTCTGCAGAAAAATTTTCTAACAGGTAACTGACCACGGGCCGTGTCCACTGGGCACTCCCCGTGGTCAACCTTCTATAACTTTCTGTTACTGGCAATCTAACCACGGGGTCGTGGTCAGCCCACCATGGCCCGTGGTCAGCTGCCAAGTAACATAAAAACTTGTTTTTAACCCACCTTTACACATTCTAATCAACCAAAAAACTTATTTTTGGACACATTGAGGACAATGTGTAATTTAAGTGGGGGGGGGGGGGGGAGCTAAAACCTTGAATCTTGCAAGTCCTAATAACAAGCCTTACACAAAACTCTATTGGAACCGCTAATCACCCCAAATCTTTTCAAAAATTTTTGTTTTTTTGTTTTTTTTTTTTTTTTTTTTGCTTGTCTTGGTTTAATTTGGGAATAATAAGTTCTAAAAGGTTATGTTTTTACAAATTTACAACCAATAACGTCGTGATAAAAAGAACCGAATAAGAAAATTAAAAAAAGGCATGACAAATCTTTTTAAAATTTGATTATACTTGATCACATTATAAACACATTCCCACAATAAGTGAGTTTTGAGCCTTTATTAAGCATACATGCATACATCTTTAAACTAAATGCTTATTTTCGTTTCTTGTGTGAATAGCCGCTTGGTTCTTATGACTCTAGAACTTGCCAAGACGATACATTCCCGGCCCTTACCAACTTAAACCCAAGTAAGTAAATGATGGAGGCATTAGGACAAACAATTTTCTTTCAAAACCATTGTTTTTCTTGTTTTTACCCCCTACCAAAAATCCTCCTAGTTAACCCCTTTGAGCCTAAACCTTTTCGTTTCAAAAACCCGAAAAACAAACACCCATTACCCACCAAAACCTTTTTTTCCTTTCAAACCCAATTGTTTTAGTAAAAAGCTCGGTTATCTTTTGACATGAAAAAAATAGAGATTTTTGCAATAACTGATGCGTGTGAAGTGTCGTATAGTTTTTAATGTATATTTTAAGCCCTTTAACACTTTTTAGCCAAGTTTTAAATTTATAAAACACGATATTGACTAACACTAAACACACATATGGGCAAGTTGATATTCGTTAATTTACACATATTTTAGTTCCCCGTTTTACCCCTATTTTATGCGTTTTTGGCCGTAAAACCGTCATTCGGATACTTATTTATCTACATTTGTGTTTACAGGCCTAAAACAGCATACCAGACAAGATGATAGCAAAAACGAGGACTTTTCGGACAAAACGACGAAGCTGCGGACTTTCTGTTAAGGATTCTGAACTGGACCTGTGGAACGACCGTTCCACCTGATGCACGGTCGTGCATCTCCGACAAAGCTGATCAGCTCGGTGATGAACGAGAGGTGCGACTGGGCGTTCTAGGAAAACAAGTGGCTCGGTGAAGAACGGTCGTTCCATCTGAGGAACGACCGTGCGTATCCGATGAACCAACAGAGTCTCAGTGATGAACGACCGGTGCGACTCGGCGTGCAACAATAACCCGGAACTGAACGACCGTTCCACACGAAGAACGGTCGTGCCATTTCGAATCTGGTCAACGATCTGATGACGTATGCAGTATGGTGACCCATCCCCAATAATTGCATAAAGTGCACGGTCGTGCCATATGGAGAACGACCGTGCAACAGCAAAAAGTATAAAAACAGAACAGAAACCTTCTGCTCGATATTCTGGATTTTTGGAGAGCTTCACAGGCGATTTTCAGGCTCCGGAGGCATTAGCTTTCACCCGGATTCAAGCCACATTGTCCCGTTTAGCTCGATTACTACCCGGATCCTTAGTCTAGTACTTGTTTATGGTTTGATTTTCTAATCTTTCCATGATTTTGTTAATCTTTCAAGTACTTAGATTATTGTTTATGTATTATTGTAGCCTTTGGGCAAAAACACAACAATCCCTTGCTAGATTATAGCCATTAGTATGTTAAACTTTGTTTGTAATGACATTTTGAAGTATTTTCTATGTTAATCTTTGATGATTAGTTTGCAACCTTGTTATTGATATTGAATTCTTGATTATAAGTAATTGTGTTGGATGATTAGTGCTTGGTTAGTTAAGATAGTTGAAAAATGAAGCTTAATTAATCTTGTATTAGTAAACTTTGAATTTGGTTAACTAGTTTAACTTGGTTTAAATGTATGCATCATGATACTAGAAATGGTTAGTGATTTAATAAAATGTAATTATTGTTAATCAAGAGAGCTTGCCGTCACGTAAGGACCTTAACGGGTTAGATGGTGTCGTTATAAATTCTTGCCATGATTTGTTAGCTTAGTTAGTAGTTTAGGCCAAAATTGCTATCTTAGTGAATTATTGTGCAAGATTTGTAAAATGAACTTGGTTGTGATTTAATCTAGTTTATGCTTGTCTCGGTAGTTGCATTGTGTTTATCGGTGTCTCTTTCCTTGATTAAGTGCGGTTAGAAAACTCCTAACGGATGACTAGCTTATTTTTAAGAGATTTTCATAGACATTTATCAATTGCGCGTTAATGAACAATTTTAGGTGGTTAAAGTGTGTTTATCGTTTTAACTTTTCGAATGATTGTCATGTTAGGATTCCCGAAAGGGATACTAATTGTCTTAAATTGGAAAATTGACCGAATGCTTCTAGTGCTAAAACTGACTTAGTTGACATGCTGTGGTTGTGTATTTAGCAAGGCTTTTTATCTACTATCTATTATGTTTTTATTATGTATTTGGTTATGCTTACTTTAGTTTAGTTTAAATCAAACAAACCTATGTTTTTACCGGTAGTTTAGTGACAAAGGTCTAGTATTATTTCTCCGCCCATTTCCTTGGATCGATACTTGGTTCTTACCAATACTTTATTACATATATGACGGGGTACACTTGCCTCTTTAGTGTGTGTTTTGATGTAAAAGTAATAATCACTTTTATAAATTTAAAACCAAATCGTGTGTAATTTCATTGCAAAATTATGTATATATACGCACACGTCAAGTTTTTGGCGCCGTTGCCGGGGAAATGGCGAGTTTTAGGAACGACCCGAGTCATCTGGTTATCGGTGTAAATACTTGTTAATATTTGTGTATAATTTCTTGATTATTTATTTGTTTATTTATTTGTTAATATTTCTTGTTTTTATTCGATTTATTCATTTTTGCGTTATTTTTGTTCTATTTATTTATTTGATCCGGATTTATTTATTCACTTATTCTTTGGGTTTTCGGCACCCTAAAGCCATTTTTGTATTAGTCGATTCATTTATTTATTGTGTTGAATTTTTATAAAATTTCGGATTTTTCGGATTTTTATAAAATTTTCAGCCCATTTATAATAATTTTCTGCTTCTATTCAGCTGAAAAAAAAAAAGCAAGCAGAATTATTTAATTAATAAAATATTCATTGTGTCGATTTTTCGTTTGCAGGTTAATGTCCTATACCCCCGCTCCCAATCCTATTGAGCCGTCAGACGAGCCCGAGCGTGATCTGAGGAGACGTCTTCGTGAGAAATCTCGTGCAGTTGGGCGGATACTTGCAGCAGGTGAGCCGGAGCCGGTGGTACCCTTTGAAGCCGAGGGCTCAGGAGGATACGAAATCATGGCAGACGATAATCAACCTTTGAATGAGACGAATCAGCCCGGACGAGAGGGCCTGGAGCCCAGTATTATTAGACCTACTATTGATGCACCTTCATTTGAAATAAAATCTAGTATTATTAACATGGTGCAGAATTCAGTACAGTTCGACGGGCGTGAGCACGAGGATCCCGGGAGACACATTGCGGCTTTCCTCCATGTTTGCTCCACATTCAAGATTAGGGATGTTTCGGAGGACGCAATTCGGTTGAGGTTGTTTCCGTTTTCATTGCGTGAAAAAGCCAGAGCTTGGCTTATGTCACTCCCAGCCGGGTCCATCAGGACCTGGAATCAGTTGGCGGAGCAGTTTATGCATAAATACTTTCCACCTGAGAAAACGAACAAGCTACGGAACCGGATTACTTCATTTCGCCAGGACGAGAGCGAATCGTTGCATGCAGCTTGGGAGAGATTCAAGGATTTGTTGATTGATGTGCCACGTCACAGCTATTCCAAGAGACAGCTGGTTTTGACATTCTATCAGGGGCTCAGCTACAACACGCAGGAGCGATTAGATGTTAACGCAGGAGGCGATCTGGGAACGAAGACGCCGGCGGAAGCATACGATATTATAGAGAAAGCCGCGTTAAAATCCAGCTCGCGTCGGGAAGGCGATAGAGGTCGGGCTACATCATCATCTCGCCCAGGAGCTCACGCTGTGGACGATTACACAGCCATTACTGCGCAAATCTCGGCTCTGGCGACGAAATTCGATAAATCCCAAACAGCCGCGCAAGTTGGCCCTGGATGTGACCAGTGTGGAGTGTCACATGTGCCAGGTACGTGTGAGCAGGGTGTTATGTTTACCGGTCACGAAGAGGTGAACTATATGGGCAATCAAATCAGGCCCCAAAATAACCCCTACAGCAACACGTACAATCCAGGGTGGAGAAATCACCCAAACTTTGGGTGGAAATCTGGTTCTGGGAACCAAAACGCGCCCGGTTTTACTCAACATGCTCCCGCGCCACAACATTCTCATGGTCAATCCTTCCAGCCTCAATATCATAATCAAGGCTCAGGAAGCAGTTCACAGCCGCACGCCTCTCAAAGCAACGCAAAGCTAGAGGAAATGATGGCACAACTGCTGAACAACTCCAATAGTGCTAATCAAATGGCTGAAAAGCGATATCAGCAGCATGAGGAGCGATTCTTGGTCAACGAAGGAGAAATGCGGAGTCAAAAGGCTTCCATTCAGAATGTCGAGAATCAAGTGGGCCAGTTAGCAAAAATGTTGTCGGAGAGACCCCCAGGTGGACTTCCAGGCAACACGGAGCAGAATCCGAAGGGGCGTGGTAATGGCCCGCACACGTAAAGTGTGGGGACATGAGTCTTGCTATCGACTCGCCGACAAAAATTTAGCATGAGTCTTGCCATCGACTCGCCGACAAAAATTTAGCATGAGTCTTGCTATCGACTCGCCGACAAAAATTTAGCATGAGTCTTGCTATCGACTCGCCGTCAAAAATTTAGCATGAGTCTACGCTGCTGACTCGCCGACAAAAATGCAGCAGGAGCGTCTTTGGCGCTGTAAGGGCAAAATTGTCCCTTTTATTTGTTTTTGTAGTTTTATTGTAATTTAGGTTAGTTAGGTAGTTTTCGTTAGTTTGTTTAGTTTTCGTACGTGCCGGGCGAAGGTTCTGTATTGCAATATTGTTAGAACAGTTGGTGTGTCGAAAAAACGGCGAAAAACGGCCGAAACGGTTGCTGGAAATAGCTTCTGCAGAAAATTCTGCATCTGCAGCTGATGCACGCCCGTTCCTCGGGTCGCACGACCGTGCATCTCCGAGAGGACCGGCACGTTGGATCGCACCCTCGGTGCATATCCGAGAACATGATGCAGGGTTTGAACGATGTCGGTGACGCACGCCCGTTCCATACCAGGAACGACCGTGCCACAGGCTGAGGGCAATTTTGTCATTTTGCACACTATATATACCCTCATCTGCTGCAAAATCCCTCATTCGCGAACCCTAGCCGCTGCAGACCGTTCCAGGGCGATTTTTCACCATATCGCACGGTTTTTCGCACGATCTAACACCCTTCTTCGCACGGTACGTTCCTAGTTGTAGATTTATTGTTTTCTTGCTTTCTAGTGTAGATTTCTTCCGATTTTTCAAGGAAATTTTTAGGGTTCTCTTCATAAACAAATCGAAACCCTAACCCTTGTTAAATTGAAGTATCGTGAACACCCGGTTGATTCTCAGACCCCTGTTAGCCCAATACTTGTTGAAATTTTTGCAAAAATCAGATTGTTCCAAGTACAGGGGTCAAAAACTGCAGATACGGAGTCGCACGGTCGTTCCTCGTGTGGAACGGTCGTGCCTCACCGGCTTATTCACGATATCGCTGGGCTTGGTCTGTTAGTTCTCGGAGACGCACGACCGTGCGTCCCGAAGAACGACCGTGCCATTCGCCCAGTACAGTTGGACAGTTTCTTCATAAATTGCTGCTCGGCTGTTTTCAATTCTTTTCTCTCCTGTTTCTGTCTTCCTAACATTTTTCCCCATTGCAGATGAACCATCCCTTCCTACAGTTTGACCCCAACATCGAGAAAGAGCGTTTGTGTATTCCGAAGCGCGACGCATTATGGGCGAGACGGGGGCAGTTTGGAGTCCCCCGATGGTTAGATTGGGAGGTCATGCGTGATCTCAACCAGTATGATCGACTGGACGAAATGATGACTCGCACGCTTGCAAATTTGGTCGGTTGCAACCGACCCGTTTACCGGGAGTTGACAATCGAATTCTTCACATCGTATCAGTATGAAAGGCCGGTTGCACATACAGAGCCCGATTTCCGCTACAGGGAGCGGGTGACCTTCAGGTTATGTAGGCGATGGCATACATGGTCGGTTGGTCGTTTGGGACGTAGGCTTGGGATTTATACTCGGGAGGACATGGATGATCCCGACGTCTTCAACGATCAGTTCAACTTCCCTAATGATGCAGCGCGAGATGCATTCTGGGCACGAAACGCTATTGGGGAACCCTACAACCCACGGATGTCAAAGGCCTCACGACTCAGAGACCCTCTGGTGCGAGTGATGCACCATGTATTCAGCCATTCGATATGCGGACGCATGGACAGTCTCGGTAACTGTCCCACACCTGACTTGCTTTTTCTATATGCGTTGGTTGACAAAGCACCAATCAACCGAGCCGCGCGAATGGCTGAGTACTTTGTCAAGTGCTCGGGGCGAACCACGAGCAGTGAGATACATGGAGGTCAGTACGTGACCGAAATAGCGTACAATGAGCGCTATATGACGCCGAGGGTTCTTGAGGGTCTCACTTTGATTACTGAGGGGGTTCATGTTGATATCCGGTCTCTGAAGTTCATGGGGGTGATTGCAGAGCTTGATGGGGTAGATAGGTTGAGGGGATTGAATAACAAGGTCTGGGACCCGTTACCTCCAGGTGAAGGGGGAAGATGAAGATGAAGAAATGGGAGAGCAGCACGAGCCACAGCCACCGACACCACCACACTCGCCGCAGCACCATGCATTTCATCAGCATGAGGACTGGCCCACATTCTACCAGCAGTTCCAGGATATGCGTGTGACGCAGGAGCAGCATGGTACATACTTTGATGATATTAGATTTAGCCAGGACCAGATCCGGGCTAGCCAGGACGAGATTCAAGCCAGTCAGGCAGAGCTTCGGGCCACACATGACCAGCTTCAGCATCGCCAGGATACTTTATATCAGGGGGTCAGCGCGGGATTCTCGTATCTTTTCGGGGAGATGCATCACGCATACCCCAACTATTTTCAGCACCCGCCGGAGTTCCCACCGTGGAACCCCCCTGGCTATGGCGATCAGGGCCCATCTGGCACGAGACATGATGATGATGATGATGAGTAGTTGGCGGTGGTGTTAGCATTTGGTGGTGTTTTATGTTTCAGCACTTTGCTTTTATTCGGGTGTTTATTTTGACTATTATTTAAAACACCCCGGATATGTATTTTCAGACAATTTCCTTTGTGTTTTGTTTGGATGTTAGTATTTATGTACATTATGGTTGTTTTGTGATTTTTCTATTTTCTGTTATGTTTTGGGTGCACATGACATACTCGCAGGTTTTATCTATCGGATCTTGGACCGGAGCATGTGCCAGATACAGCTTCGGAAGTCTCGTGGCACCAACATCATCTTGAGGGGAGTATTTTTTATCCCTTTCTCTATATTTCGGGTCTCGCATTGGGGACAATGCGAAGTTCAAGTGTGGGGAGGGGGTTAACTTTGTTAACTTAGCTTTGTTTGTCCTCTTAAAAAAAAAAATCAGAAAATCAGAAAAATAATTCAAAAATACTTGTATTTTGTATATATTTTTGTAAATAAACCGGTTAGGTGTGTTTTAGAAAGCTTCGGACTTGATAAAAACTCGACAAGCAAAATATTTTTGAAAAAGGAAACCGGAAAGCGTGACAAACAAAGAAAGACTTGCATTATAGTTTTCACACTTTTACCCATTCCTTCCGTTACGTGAGCATATTTGAGCCTTGATATTGTTATATATTTGTTCATTTCGGATATAGGAGTGAGCCGGATGTTATGTGTAATTTAGAACTTGTCACTAGTATGCTTGTTAAGACCATAAACGTGCGGATTTGTGTAAAAGTGATAGAGGCACTTAGATTACCCTTTGTTGTGTACCTTGTTCTTTGTGTTGTGCTTCCCGTTCACCTTATATTACCCTTTAGGATTAACCTTGTCGAGCCGTCCCGTTCACCTTTGTTTACCCACATTATCGCCCAATTAACCAAATTTAGCCTTTGTATGTTTTAAACCCTTTTTAGTGTTGAAACTCGGTTAAAATAATAGTTTAACTAGCTTATTATTGTTTATATTTCATTGTATAGTGTATATGTTAAAAAAAAAAACAGAAAATAAAACACCCTAAAATAGGGTGAATTTGATAGAAATCGAGCAATTTTGAATGCTTAATTGTTAAAAATTTCGTCGATAAGCTCGATTGCGCTTTAGTCGCCTTTTTAAGGCGGTTGTATGTATAGTTGTACTATTTTGTTGCTAGTTAAACGCTAAAACCGAGTTTTAACCATTTTCGCCACTTTATATGTCCACTTCCTTACCCTTCGCCCAAGCCTAACGTTATAACCCGTAAAGACCTCTTGATTTACACTTATTTCGCATGTTAGTTGGTGGAGACGAGATCTTATGACAAGCTTATGTTATTGCGCATTTCATTGACTAGGCATTGAGTGTTTACACGTACACATTTTATGTATGTTTCATAAATAAAACCGAGTTTGTGTGAACATTGTGAGTTGTGTGAAGATTAACATGTGAGTCAATTAAATGTTTTGTCACGGCTTTTTGGTTGTCGCTTTTTAATTGCATATGCTTGTTGGGTTCGAGTCTTTTGATGTTGTCTTTCGACAAACCGGCTAACCGTTTATATTAGTTTTCAATAAAATAGTGTGTAAATTATCGTTCTTATTTGTTTATGTCTTGTATTGCTTTTTAGTTTAGCTTGCTTGAGGACAAGCAAGGTTCAAGTGTGGGGAGATTTGATATTCGTTAATTTACACATATTTTAGTTCCCCGTTTTACCCCTATTTTATGCGTTTTTGGCCGTAAAACCGTCATTCGGATACTTATTTATCTACATTTGTGTTTACAGGCCTAAAACAGCATACCTGACAAGATGATAGCAAAAACGAGGACTTTCCGGACAAAACGACGAAGCTGCGGACTTTCTGTTAAGGATTCTGAACTGGGCCTGTGGAACGACCGTTCCACCTGATGCACGGTCGTGCATCTCCGACAAAGCTGATCAGCTCGGTGATGAACGAGAGGTGCGACTGGGCATTCTAGGAAAACAAGTGGCTCGGTGAAGAACGGTCGTTCCATCTGAGGAACGACCGTGCGTATCCGATGAACCAACAGAGTCTCGGTGATGAACGACCGGTGCGACTCGGCGTGCAACAATAACCCGGAACTGAACGACCGTTCCACACGAAGAACGGTCGTGCCATTTCGAATCTGGTCAACGATCTGATGACGTATGCAGTATGGTGACCCATCCCCAATAATTGCATAAAGTGCACGGTCGTGCCATATGGAGAACGACCGTGCAACAGCAAAAAGTATAAAAACAGAACAGAAACCTTCTGCTCGATATTCTGGATTTTTGGAGAGCTTCACAGGCGATTTTCAGGCTCCGGAGGCATTAGCTTTCACCCGGATTCAAGCCACATTGTCCCGTTTAGCTCGATTACTACCCGGATCCTTAGTCTAGTACTTGTTTATGGTTTGATTTTCTAATCTTTCCATGATTTTGTTAATCTTTCAAGTACTTAGATTATTGTTTATGTATTATTGTAGCCTTTGGGCAAAAACACAACAATCCCTTGCTAGATTATAGCCATTAGTATGTTAAACTTTGTTTGTAATGACATTTTGAAGTATTTTCTATGTTAATCTTTGATGATTAGTTTGCAACCTTGTTATTGATATTGAATTCTTGATTATAAGTAATTGTGTTGGATGATTAGTGCTTGGTTAGTTAAGATAGTTGAAAAATGAAGCTTAATTAATCTTGTATTAGTAAACTTTGAATTTGGTTAACTAGTTTAACTTGGTTTAAATGTATGCATCATGATACTAGAAATGGTTAGTGATTTAATAAAATGTAATTATTGTTAATCAAGAGAGCTTGCCGTCACGTAAGGACCTTAACGGGTTAGATGGTGTCGTTATAAATTCTTGCCATGATTTGTTAGCTTAGTTAGTAGTTTAGGCCAAAATTGCTATCTTAGTGAATTATTGTGCAAGATTTGTAAAATGAACTTGGTTGTGATTTAATCTAGTTTATGCTTGTCTCGGTGGTTGCATTGTGTTTATCGGTGTCTCTTTCCTTGATTAAGTGCGGTTAGAAAACTCCTAACGGATGACTAGCTTATTTTTAAGAGATTTTCATAGACATTTATCAATTGCGCGTTAATGAACAATTTTAGGTGGTTAAAGTGTGTTTATCGTTTTAACTTTCCGAATGATTGTCATGTTAGGATTCCCGAAAGGGATACTAATTGTCTTAAATTGGAAAATTGACCGAATGCTTCTAGTGCCAAAACTGACTTAGTTGACATGCTGTGGTTGTGTATTTAGCAAGGCTTTTTATCTACTATCTATTATGTTTTTATTATGTATTTGGTTATGCTTACTTTAGTTTAGTTTAAATCAAACAAACCTATGTTTTTACCGGTAGTTTAGTGACAAAGGTCTAGTATTATTTCTCCGCCCATTTCCTTGGATCGATACTTGGTTCTTACCAATACTTTATTACATATATGACGGGGTACACTTGCCTCTTTAGTGTGTGTTTTGATGTAAAAGTAATAATCACTTTTATAAATTTAAAACCAAATCGTGTGTAATTTCATTGCAAAATTATGTATATATACGCACACGTCACAACTGCACCCATCGTGAGCGTAGTATAGTGTTGGTAAGATACCGAGGTCGTCCAAGGACACAAGAGCTTTTAATACCGGTTTATCCTCAACGTCTAATCAAATCAAAAGTTTAGAAAAAAGGTTTTTTAAACTAGAAAAATAAAACTAACTAAAATGCTGAAAAATAAAATAAAAATAAAAACAGATAGACAAGATGAATCACTTGGATCCGACTCGTGTTTAGTGTAACCTTTGATTATTTCCGCACTTTTGCACTTTTTAAGAGATTATCTTAGTTATTGTACTAGGCCCCTCTTCTGAAGGTGACGTTACCCTCAACCCAGTAGTTTGAGTCAGCAAGGATACAATCCTAAAGGGTTGGATTATTGAAAGATAATTAATTAAGTTATTAATGCATATTGTGGTACGCCCCTCTTCTGGAGGTGACATTACCCTCGGCTAAGTAGTCTGAGTCAGCAGGGATACAGTCCTAAGTAGCCGGGTTAAAGTATTAATAGTAGTTTACATATGAGGGGGTCAAGGAGTTTGGACCCCCGCCATCCAATACCAGTGGGTATTGAAGGAGGTCCTACTAAAGTTGACCCAGGTCCTTGCAGGATCTATACAGTGAACAAGGCAAGACTCTTACCAAACCGTTCCCTTAACCCCCGACCAGGTAGCCAACATACCTCCATATAGACCGTGGAGATATGAATGGTGAAAATCTTTTATTTTATATAGACAGTAAAATAATGTCAAGACACCACGGATAAACGATAAGGAAGACTCACCTTCAACATAAGAAACTAGTTATTAAAGTCATTAATACATAACCAAATAAAAAGTGCGAAAAGATTAAAAATAAAAAGTATTACACTAGACACTTGTCTTCACCAAGTGATGTAAGAGACTTAGGCAAACATGGCCTTTGATTGTCAAGAACTCTTATGATCAATCTTGGATCCCGAGACTACTACACACACTCTATGATAGATGATGGATGATGATGGTGGATGATGGTGTGTGGTGGTGGTGGAGTGTGGGTGAAGTGTAAGAGAGGTGGTTTGCCAAGGGCTGGTTTGCAAATGAGCCAAGCACCCCTATTTATAGCCTGTACAAAAGCCCGGACACTGCCCCGTGTCCATTGGGCACAGCCCCGTGTCCACCCGTCTTCTCTTCCTTCATTAAATGCAGTTTGTCTGCATTAGTTGACCACGCCCCCGTGTCCGCTGGGCACGACCCCGTGTGCAGAAGCGTATCTGTACTATCAAGATTTCCTCCGATTCTGCGAATCTTAGAGTTGACCATGGCCCCGTGTCCGCTGGGCACGCCCCCTTGGTGGGTGATAGAAGCTTCTACAGCTTTGTCTTTTCTACAGACACCTGGGCACGCCCCCGTGCTCATTGAGCACGGGGCGTGTTCAGCCTTCTGTTTTCTTGTTTTGCTTGGGAAGATGCTGTCGAGGGGTCGGGCATGCCACGTTTATCCCTTTTCTTGTATTTATGTTAGATTTGGCTGCCTTTTTGCTTCTTTTGTTCATTTGAGCTCATTTAATCCTGAAAATACAAAAGGAAGACAAAAACACATTTTTTCCAACATTGGTGCTAAAAAAGGGTTAGTTTAATGCCACATTTGATGTAATTTATATGTTGCATTTTGCGCACATCAAATACCCCCACACTTGAATCTTTGCTTGTCCTCAAGCAAAACTCTCTATAATGTGGCTTTACACTCCCAAATGGAATGGGTAGAAGAGAAGGTTTTGGGCTTGTCATAGAGTGTCGGGATTTCCAAGATTCTTTATTAAGTTTTATTTTTATTTATTTACAATCCTATTCGTCATGATTTATTTAAAACATCACATAAGATAAATTACTTATTAGGGCATAACATGCCTCTTTAAAATTCCATTTATATACAAGTTCACATACCTCACGGGGGATCACTCAACACTCGGCCGAATGTGTATTTTTGTGAAAACTCTCGAGAGCGGCATGGAACTTACTTCTACCATAAGCTTGCCAAGCAATCAATCTTCCTCCTTTTTAACTATATACCTTTGTAAATATCAAGAGGACTTTGGGGGAAGGGTTAGGCTTGGGTTAAAGGTAGGTGGTTGGGTTAGTGGTTAATAGAAAAGGGCGAAAGGCGTAAAAAACGTCGGTTTTCGTAAGACTTTTTTATTTTTTGTGACTTTTTATTTTGATGAAGCAATTCTTCAAACAAAGTTCTTTTTGATAAACTTGTTCGTTTATTTCTTTTGGCTTCATCATTATTATTTTTTTTTTCAACATACGAAAGTCATAAGAAAAACCGAGCTTTGTTACTAAAATAAAGGGTTTAAAATGAAAAAGGGTTTTGGTGGGTAAAAAGGGTGTTTGTTTTGGGTTAAGAAATGAAAAGGTTTAGCCTCAAAGGGGTTAACTAGGGGGATTTTGGGTAGGTGGTAAAAAAAAATAAGGGTGTAGAAATAAAAAGGGTTAGTCCTAATGCCTCCATCATTTACTTACTCGGGTTTAAGTAGGTAAGGACCGGGAATGTATCGTCGTGGCAAGTTCTAGAGTCGTAAGAACCAAGCGGCTATTCACACAAGAAACGAAAACTGAGCATTTAGTTTAAAGATGTGTATTTGTATGCTCAATAAAGGCTCAAAACTCACTTTTTGTGGGAATTGGTTTTTATGTGATCAAGTATATATAATCAAATTTTAACTAGATTTGTCATGTCGTTTCATAATTTTCTTATGTTGGTTCTTTTTATCACGACGCTATCGGTTGTAAATTTGTAAAAATATAACCTTTTTAGAATTTGAAATTCCCAAATTAAACCTAGACAAGTAAAAAAAATGAAAAAATTTGGGGTGTTTAGCGGTTCTAATAGAGTTTTGTGTAAGGCTTGTAATTAGGACTTGCAAAATTCAAGGTTTTAGCATCCCCCCACACTTAAATTACACATTGTCCTCAATGTGTCCCAGATATAAGTTTTTACACTACGTCAAAAAAGGCTTACAGCCACATAAAAAAAGTGTGACCATACGCCTTTTGCCACACTTTTTTTTCCAGCTCAAGTGTGACCAAAGGTCAAGTCATCGTAGGTATCATACGGCCACATTCACTTATGTGTGGCCGTAGCAACTTAAACCGTGGCTAAAAGGTGTTGCTGAAATCAATCATTTTATCCAGAAGTGTGGCTAATGGGTAGCAACAGCCACATAAATTTACTATGAGTGTGGCCAATTCTATTATATAATCACTAATAAATTTGTTTTAGCCACATCAATTTTTTTTAAAAATGTGGAAAAAAGGTTTTGTAATCAAGCAAATTGTCAATTAAATGTGGCTAAATGGTATCAACAGCCACATAAGTTTAGTGTAAATGCCAGCATTTCTATTATATAGTCACATGGTTTTGCTGTAAGTGTGGCTGTTTCTATTATATAGTCACTAAAAAGTTTAATTTAGCCACATCAATTTAAAGAAAATGTGGCAAAATGGTTGTTGTAATCAAGCAAATGGCCCATTGAGTGTGGCTAAATGGTATCAGTGGCCACATAATTTACTATAAATGTGGTCATTTTTATTATATAGTCACTAAAAAGTTTGTTTTAGTCACATCAATTTAAAAAAAAATGTGGCAAAAAATTGTTAAAATCAAACAAATGGTCCATTACGTGTGGCTAAATGGTATCAACGGCTACATGAATTCACTGTAAATGTGGCTAAATGGTATCAACAGTTACATAAATTCAGTGTAAGTGTGGCCGTAACTATTATATAGTCACAAGAATTTATTGTAAGCGTTGCTAAAAACTATATATAGACACATAAAAAATGTAAATTTAAGTGTGACTATTATCTAACCTTTAGTCACACATATTTGTTATAGTTTTATGTGGCCATTTTCATGTAAATAGCAATTTTATTTTTAATTTTTTGTAAAATTAAAATAGTAAACATGAACAAACCTAAAAACCAGATTAATGATATAACAATAATAAACCAAAATCCATACATAAGTTTTCAATTTTCATACTAAATACATAAACTCCTAATCAAAAGTTATCTACAAATGAAGCAGCAGCTGCAACATAACCTGCAGCACTTGCAATAGCAACATTTTCGTCTAAAAGCCTAGATCACTCCTAGCAGGACTTGCAACAACATGGCCTCCTAGCAATTTTCGTCTAAAAGCCTAGATCACTCCTAGCAGGATTTGCAACAACATAACCTCCTAGCAGCACTTGCAACAACATAACCTCCTCTCATTCTCTAAAAAAGTCTCCCCACTTTCATTTTGGCCCTTAGTTGGTCCTTTTGTCTCAGCCAATCAAATGATTTAAGGTCTTCGCAATGGTAATGGTTTGCCTGCAAATGATTCGACAACACATGTTTCGAGTACAGATGATTTAAGGTCTTCGCGATGGTAATGGTTTGGCCAGGGTATAAGCAAATTTACTTATGTCATCAATGGGAGATGATCTTTTCGTAAATGTATTGTGTTCGTCTTTAAGAGGGGCCCGTAGCCCGCTTGCACAAGAACCAGTTGAAGTGCATTTGAAAGATGACATAACAGACATGAATTTCTCCATTGATTTCTCTGCTATTTCTGAATATTTTCCCAACTAGGAAATATTACATCCAAATTTCTCTTCTACATCTCTTGTTGCTTGCATTTGATCATCAAGATCCTAATTGCATACACCTAGAGATTAAAAAAACAATTTATCATTGGCATTCATAAAGTTAGTAATAATTGCAAAAAATAATAAATCTATAAGTTTCAATTGTTACCAGCCTCAAAAAAGAAAAGCTAAAATACAAACAAGCTCTGCAGATCGAACCAGCACTAGGCCAACTGTTCTCATCTCCACTGCTCGATACTGCAGGTTTGGTCTTATAACATGTATTTTTCTGTTTCTCTACTTTATCGCTATACATGAAATAGCAGGTGCTATTTCGTTGCTATCGCTACGTAGCATATAGGTAGCTTGTCGCTATTGACCGCTATTCGATATTGACACTATGCTTAGAGGTGGCGATTTCAACCCAATACCTTATAAGTGGGTTGATTGGGGCACGTTTTATTCTTATGGGTCAAATGGGTAAAAAAGTTGGCTAAAACGAAAACGTGTAGAAAGTCGCCAAAGTGTTTTGCTACGGCGTAAAACTTAGTATATATGTTTTACTTTTGCAAAACAATTTATATATAATCATAATAATTCATATTATTAATAAAAAACTTTAAAAATTGGAAAAAAAAAAGTGATTTGGGCCAACCCAACCCGCCCATTTTACCACAGAAACACTAATAATGCTATCTAAGTATCAATTATAACGGATGGTAAACGCATGAACCTGGAAGTAGCTGTATAACTTATTTTGTGCCTCGGGAGATAATATATCATAAAGCAGATTATACAGTTTCACAGCAGGTTCCAAAACCGGTGCAGCATCCCCGGTAGCTGGCCTGAAAACATCGATGACACCAGATGGCGACAGCTCGTCCAACGACTTGTAGTTCTCAAAAACGACAGAAAAAATCTGCTCAATTTGTTCTTCAATCTCACCCAAATTCGATCCGTAACTCATTTTAAGAATGCAGTGAGTACTTTTGGACTAAACGCATCATACCGCATTACGCGATTTAAAACCAAGACAGCTATACAGACCTTGGTACCATTGTAGAATTCACCACCATACAGTATCATTTCGGTTTCCTTCAAAGGATTAATATTCAACTGCACAACACCACACCCCTAGTCAATCCTACATTCACAGCACATCCTTACTAATTGTCTAATTCAAATACAAAATTGAGTAATATACCGAGCAATTGGACCGTGGAGAAGGCTGAGGCGCGTTTTCTTCAACATGAAATTCATTTTTCTTAGCTTCTTCTTTCTGAATGCTTAACTAAACACTCAAAAATACAAATTTGGTAAGTATAAAAACAGAAGTGAAAAAACAACTGTTTATTCAACAATAATATGTGTTTAAGGAGAGTACCAGAATAGTATCAATGTCATCTTCAGGTGAGACATTCTTGGACTCCCTGCGGATTTTTTCTCCTCTGCTTTGGCTGTTTTTCTCTCCGTTTTCTCCTTCCCCTTTCCGGGCTTCTTCGTTTTTTACCCATTCTTGACGATTGTTTGTTTACGCGACGGAAAACGGTTTCGGTTCTTGACGATTGGTTGTGGTGGAGATACTGTGTAGATCGGAACTAGGGCTCAGAAAAGATTCGCACTGAACTTGGTGAGTTGGTGGGGTTGAATTTGTTTTAGGAATGTGGGGAAAATTGGGGGGTTTTGAGGAAGAGGAAAATTGGGCGGGGTGAATTAGGAGGGAGTGAGGGAGTGTGAAAACTAAAATTTTTGAAACCACATCTAAGAGCTGCACAAGGAAAAGGATACCCGGAATCGGTTTTTTAATACCCAAAACCGAAACTGACCTTATCTGTATGATATAAATAGGGTGTGCATTTTAATCTTAATACCTAGAATCGGAACCGATCATACCTAATTAATACCCGAAACCGGACAAAAACCAGAACCGATTATACCTATACCAGAACATGATTCTAATATCTATCTATTAAATTTATGATAGTGTATTTATTTTAACCTTTTTACATTATACAATGCATATTTAATAATTATAAACAAAAAGGCAATAAAATAGGGTAATAAAAAAGAAATATATTATCAAAAAACCTGATAATATGGTACTAAAAACTCGGAAATATGGTATAGAAAAACCAAAAATCGGAACTGAACCGGTTATAGAAATCCGATTCCAGCCCTTAAAACGAGAAACCGAAACCGGAATTGGTTATTAAAAATACCCAATTTGTACAAATGGTATCGGGTACCGGTACCGAATTTCCCGTATTGGTTCGTTTTTCGATACCGATTTGGTACCGACATGTTGCATTTTTTTGTACCGGTCTGGTACGGTACTGGTAAATACCGGTTTTTATCTTTAAATATTGGTCCATACCGGTATCGAACCGTACCGTATCGGGTATCTTCGTTACCGGTACCCATTTCTTGGGATTCTTAGTACTGGTATTTTTGGTATCGATACCGGTTGGTACGGAGCTCATCCTTAGTTAAATGACTCGTATTCGTGGGATGGTGGTTTCAACCCGATCTGAATCCGAAAATTTTATACGAACCCGAACTCCAAACTCGTGTCAAATACATAACCCGGATACGACTCATTTGACCCGATTTTATTTTTTTTATTTTGTCGCATATTAATAATTTTAAAATAAAACTTTACACAAAAAAATACATATATATATATATATAAACACATTTAAAAAAAAGTATATATATAACACAAATGGCCATTGTGATCTATTAAGACCCAATATGGTCCATTATGACATGTATGATCTACTATTAGCCATTATTATCCATTAAGACCCAATATGATCTATTAAAACATGTATGATCTACTATTGGCAATTGTGATTCATTAAGACACAATATGGTCCATTAAGACGTGTATGGTCTATTGTTGGCCATTTTAATCCATTAAGGCTCATTTTAGTCCATTAAGACATGTACGATCTACTATGGTCCATTGTAATCCATTTAGACCCAGTATGGTCGATTAAGACGTATATGAACTACTATTGGTCATTGCATCCATTAAGGCCCAATATGGGCGATTATGACATGTGTGATCCACTATTGACTATTGTGATCCATTTAGACCCAATATGGTCGATTAAGACATATATACTGTACTATTGGCCATCGTGATCCATTAAGGCCCAACATGATCCATCAAGACATGTATGATCTACTATTGGCCATCATGATCCATTAAAACTCAATATGGTCCAATAAGACATGTATGATCTACTGTTGTCCATTGTGATCCATTAAGGCCCAATATGGTCCATTAAGACATGTATGATCTATATTGTCCATCGTGATCCATTAAGGCTCAATATTGTCCATTGCGATCCATTAAGGCTCAATACATGTATGATCCACTATCATTTAGGCCCAATATGGTCCATTAAGACATGTGTGATCTACTATTGTTCATTGTGACCCATTAAGGCCCAATATGGTTCATTAATATATCTATGACCACTATTGGCCATTGTGACCCAGTAAAGCCCAATATGGTCTATTAACACATATATGATTAAGGATGAGTTCGGTACCGGTACTGGTACCGAACATACCGGTTTCGAAAATGCTGATACCGGAAATCATCAAATACGGGTACAGGTACCGGTACAAAAAATGTTCGGTATGACACTGTATAGTACTCGTACCGCAATGCTATTTGAAAGTAAATTTCGGTAAACTACCGGTACCGTATCAAACTGAAAGTACCAGTACCAAAAACAATTAACTACGACAAATTCGGCACCATTATTAATATGCATACATTAATATATTATTTAGAAGAAAACAAATATGATATAAAATTTATAATATTTAATAATACTTTGAATTATTAAATATCTAGTACGATTTTTTCTTTTGTTTTTTAATATTAAATAATGTAATTTTTTAAATAAGAATATTATTTGAGAGGAAAGTTTTGAATCAAATATATATTTTTTTTTTTTGGGGGGGGGGGGGGGGAGTTTAAGTTGTATGATGAAATATTTTGGGGGAAATTTAAGTTTTAGGATGAAATATTTTGGGGGGAAGTTTAAGTTTTAGAATAATATTTTGGGGGGAAGTTTTAGGATGCAATATTTTAGGTGGAAGTTTAAGTTTTGGAATTAAATATTTTGGGGGGAAATTTTTAAAGATGTAGTAAGTTTAACATTTGGTCATGCATTTTTTAATGACATTTGATAATATGTCGTCACACAAAATAAACAAAATGATGATTGTGTGACGAATGTTAATGTAAGACCACATTAAATTTTGTAATTTTAAGTGTGACTATTATCTAACCTTTGGTTACATAAAATAATATATGTGGCCATATGTATTAGATTTTAGCCACATTATTAAACATATAATGTGGTCGTAGAACACATTTGGCCACACTTTTCTAACGTGGATGTTTTTTCTTAACGTGTGGCTAAAGGTTTGGAATAGTTTTGTGTTTAGTCACGCGAAACAAATACAGTAACCATAGATCAAATTTGGCCACACTTTTTTAGTGTGACTAATAAATGTCACAGTTTTTTCTTAAAGTATGGCTAAAGGTTTTGAATACACATGTTATTGGTCACAGGAAAATATATAATGTGATCATGGATAACATTTAGCCACACTTTGCTAGTGTAGCAAATATATGTCACAGTTTTTTTCTTAAAGTGTGGCTAAAGGTGTCAAATACATGTTTTTTCGTCACATGAAACACAAATATGTGGCCATATATCACATTTGGCCACACATTTCTATTTGTGGCTAATAAATGTCACATTTTTTTCAAAAAGTGTGGCTAAAGGTTCTGAACCGGTATAAATGGTCACATTAATAATAAAAATGTGTGGCTAAAGATGTTTTAAAATGTAATGAATAACCTTTAGCCACACATTTTTACAAATGTGTGGCAGGGGGGTTTTGCCAAAAGTGTGGCCGTAGCCCCTTTTTCACGTGGTGTTAGGTTGATTGAATGTGTAAAAACTTGTGAAAAAGCAAAAATGTATGTTACTGGCCATCTGGACACGGCCTAGTGTCGGATGAACACGACCCCGTAGTCAGAGTGCCAGTAACAAGAACTTACAGAAGGTGGACACATGGGCGTGTCGGCTGAGCACGACCTCGTGTCTGGTAAAAATCTGCAGAATTTTGACAAACAGCAGGTATGGGGTAATGGGCACGGGGGCGTGTCGGTTGGACACGACCCCGTGTAGACAATCTGTAAAGGTGAAAAACAGGTCTCTGGCTTCGGTTTTCCTGTCCTGGCTTTAGTAGCACTAATGTTTAGTGCTCTAAGCCTCGTATGTACCTGTTTTATCAATAAACACTACACCAAACCATAGCAAGCATCCTAAATTACCATCCTTCAAACATCCATGTCACAAAGTTAAAATAAAGAAAATGCAGAAAAGTAAAAGTGTTAGAGGAAAGTAAATTGTTCAACACACGGCACGCAGGCCGGAAATTGTTCATGAGAATAAGGGGTTAACATGTGGACCTCCAACCATGAACCGCTACCTCCACTCCTCCCGCCTAATCCATGTCCTCGTCTTCATCATCATCGTCTCCTCCGTGCCCCGCCATGTACTCCCGGATGTTCCCAATGTCATCCTGTATGTCGGATATGTTTCTCTCTATTGCTCCGACCCGGGTGTACGTGTTGCTGGCCATATTGTAGGTGTTCCTGGTGCACATGAGGTTTTCCTGTAATAAGTCATGTAAACTTTGGAAGTTAGGAAAACTGTCTCCTTGAGAGGAGGATTGACCCGGATTACCATGGGGCTGGTAATCGTACTGAGGAGGAGGTTGTAAGTGTGGACCATGTAAGACGAGTGCCTCTTGCGGGTTCCATGAATGCCCCTAGACTCTTTGGAAGCTGACCATCCCGTCTTCTGCTTCATAAATCAGGTTCATGGAGCGACAGATGGTCATGTCCACTCTTCCTGACCATGGGCTCTTTTCGAAAGACCTGGGTATGTTCACGAAATGCTTGAAGAGACGGTATATCCACCCCCCAAAGAAGATAGGAGTCGGGGGAGTAGCAAGCTGGTTCCAATGCATGTTTTGGAGCAGGAGGTACGGAACATCAAGGTTGGTGCGGGTGTGGATGCAATGGAGGACTAGTAGATCCCTTAAACCTACAACACCGCCGCTATCGTGCCTCTGACTAAGAGAGTAAGTGAGAACCCTGTGAATGTAGCGGTAAAGAGGGTCCCTCAACTTAGTGCTCTTAGTGCTGCTGGGATTGTATATGCCTTCTCCTATTTGAGACCAAGCAGCTTAGCGGTCACTTTCCTTTATCTCGCGTAGACCGCCGGTGTTTTCTTCATCCCCCGCATCTTCCTCCGCATACAACCCAACTATCGACCCAAACTGTGCTATCGAAATTGAGTACCTAGTCCCTCCACACCGGAATTCTACACCATCATTATCGAATGGATCGGCTCTTGTTTTGAACGCGAATGTGTTGTAGAATTCAAGGTTATATTCATGGACTGAACGAAGTCGAGTGCACAGGGCTGCTCTCAGCGGGCCAGAGACTAGGTTGTTGAATCGGTCAAGCTGGTTCACTGCTCCTAGAAGATCCATGCATACTGTTCTTTGGTATTCCTCCGGCCTGGTTCGAAGCACGTCGTATCTTGCTCTAGCATCCAACTCATTTGCATTGAACCACGTGAATTTCTTGGACATCTGAAAGGAAACACCAAAAAATTAGCATGAAATAGTGAAATTTTCGGAGAAAACAGAAAACAGTCAGCTGAACACGGCCCTGTGTTTAGTGGACACGTCCCATGTTGGCCTGAGTTTGGCTGGACACGCCCCCGTGCTCAGCGGGCACGGCCCCGTGTGTAGACGTCTGTTTACCAAAAATCCCATTTTTCGACCCGGTCCCGAAAACTTGAAAATTTTTGGTCCAGTAGGGGGGGTTTTCCCCGAAAATGAAACCCCAAACGCCATTTTTCCCAAAACAAACCGTTTACCCCTTCAATTTTATCTTTTTCGGTTCAAAAACAAGGGTTTGAGGTTTTTGTGAGAAATCGAGCAAATCTATGAACAATACAAGTTAATTTACTTCCTATAACACGTATCTATACTAATGCTAACAGATCTAAGCAAAAATTTGAGGTTCGATCCGGATGAAGTTCAAGAACCCTAGATTTTTCCCCAAATTTTTGGTGTTTTAACTACATGCAAATGCTTAATCTAACTACTAAAGATGATAGAATCATACCTTGATGTTGTTAGAAGTAGAGGAGACGTCGGAATCTTGCAGAAAAATCGCCTGAACCATAGAGTTTTCGGCGAAACGGGGCGTGTGGAATGAAGAAACTGTTATGAAAAAGGGGTTTTATCCCGACAGTTGCGCGGACACGGCCCCGTGTCCAGCGGACACGGCCCCGTGTTCGGGCAAGTTTCAATTTTTTTTTAAGTGCTCGTGTGAGTGCCCTGTTTCCTGAAAACTTGGTTAGAAGACTTACTGATTTAGATGTCAACCTGCTTATTCGTAACTTACCAGGTATGATGTTGATGCTTTCATTCTTCAATCGTTTGAAACGAGATTTCTTCCTCTTCATCCTCAATGAATCCTTGATAGAGTTTCAGCCTTTGGCCATTGAATTTGAATGGGTTTCCATTTCGAGATTTAATTTCTATTGCACCGTGTGGGAAAATATGGGTGATGGAAAAAGGTCCTGACCACCTAGACTTTAATTTACCAGGAAATAGCCGCAGTCGTGAATTAAACAATAGAACTCGATCTCCTACTTGAAATTCATTAGGTTTAATATGTTTATCATGCAAATTTTTCATTCTTTCCTTATAAATTTTGGAGTTAGAGTATGCATAATTCCTAAGTTCGTCTAATTCATTTAATTGACAAAATCGGTTTTTACCGGCAAATTCTAAATCTAAGTTTACATTTTTAATTGCCCAGTAGGCCTTGTGTGCAATTTCTACTGGGAAATGACAGTTTTTTCCATAGACGAGCTTATATGGGGTTGTACCTATTGTTGTTTTATAAGCAGTTCGAAAAGCCCATAAAGCATCATCTACTTTATCGGCCCATTCTTTTTTATTTAACCCTACGGTTTTTTCAAGTATTCATTTTAAATCTCTATTAGTCACTTCGGCTTGTCCGTTTGTTTGAGGGTGATATGCCGTTGAGACCCGGTGATAGACCCCATACCTTGTTAAGATTTTTTCAAGTTGATGATTACAAAAATGGGTACCTCTATCACTTATTAAAGCTTTTGGTGTTCCAAAACGAGAGAATAATCTTTTCAGAAATCTTACCACGACTCTTCCATCGTTGGTTGGAAGTGCCTCAGCCTCGGCCCATTTAGACAAGTAATCTACCGCCACAAGTATATATTTGTTTCCTTTTGACGGTGGGAAAGGTCCCATAAAGTTGAGTCCCCACACATCAAAAATTTCACAAACAAGAATGCCATTTTGTGGCATTTCGTATTTGGAAGAAATATTACATGTTCTTTGGCAAGCATCACATGTCTTGACAAGACTTTGGGCGTCTTTGTAAATGGTTGGCCAGTAAAATCCTGAATCAAATACCTTTCGTGTTGTACTAGCGGCACATTGATGTCCTCCGTATGGACCTTCATGATAATGGTAGAGAATCCTTCTTGCTTCGCTACCATGTACGCATCGGTGGATGAGTTGGTCGGCACACATTTTGAAAAGATAAGGATCTTTCCAAAAATAATGCTTCACATCGGCAAATAATTTTTTTCTTTGATGATGTGGCCATCCTTTGGCGACTATGCCGCTAGCTAAGTAGTTAGCATAGTCGGCGTACCATGGTTCTTCTCTGTATTCCACCATTTCCAAGGACTCCGTTGGAAATTTTTCATTGATTTGTTCATCCCTGGTTGCCTCCAAAGCTGGGTCTTCTAGGCGCGAAAGATGATCTGCTGCGGTGTTTTCTGCTCCTCTTTTGTCTTTGATTTCAATATCAAATTCTTGGAGGAGTAGAATCCACCGAATCAAACGTGGTTTAGCATCCTGTTTCTTGAAGAGATATCGAATGGCTGCATGATCTGTACAGACTATTGTTTTAGAAAGAACAAGGTAAGATCGAAATTTATCAAAAGCAAATACCACAGCTAGTAACTCTTTTTCAGTTGTTGTGTAATTTTCTTGTGCATCGTTAAGTGTTTTACTAGCATAATAAATTGGGTGAAAATGCTTTTCTTTTCTTTGTCCCAAGACTGCTCCAACTGCAAAGTCACTTGCATCACACATGATTTCGAAAGGTAATTTCCAATCAGGCGCTATCATGATAGGTGCATTGACTAGCATTTCCTTGAGTGCTAGAAATGCTTGATTGCAATCCTTGTCAAAGATGAAAAGAGCATCTTTTTCAAGTAATTTTGTTAGAGGTCTTGAAATTTTAGAAAAGTCCTTGATAAACAGCCTATAAAATCCGGCATGTCCTAAGAAACTTCTGATTGCTCTAACGGAGGATGGGGGTGGTAATCGAGAAATAGTGTCTATTTTGGCTCGATCATGAAATGGCATTTTTCCCAATTAAGGGCGAGGTTGGTTTCCTCACATCGGGATAGCATTCGTTCAAGGTTATTGAGGCATTGGTCGTATGAATCTCCAAAGATAGAAAAGTCGTCCATGAAGACTTCCATTGTCTTTTCTATCATGTCATGGAAGATGGCCACCATGCAACGTTGAAAGGTTGCGGGGGCATTACATAGACCAAAGGGCATGCGTCGATAAGCAAAAGTTCCATAGGGACAAGTGAAAGTTGTCTTTTCTAGGTCTTCGGGTGCTATCGGGATTTGAAAGTAACCTTGTTGCTTCATTTAATCGCCTATAATCTATACATACCCTCCATCCTGTGACGGTTCTTGTTGGAATTAATTCATTCTTTTCATTAGTAATTACCGTCATACCTCCTTTCTTTGGAACTACTTGGACGGGACTTACCCAAGGACTATCGGAGATAGGGTAAATAAGTCCAGCATCAAGTAATTTGATGACTTCGTTTTTAACCACTTCTTGGAAAATTTGGATTTACTCTAAATTGTGGTTGTGTTACCGATTTGTAGTCATCGTTCAATAAAATTTTGTGCGTGCACATAGAAGGACTTATGCCTTTAATATCTACAAGCTTCCAAGCGATCGCATTTTTGTGTTTTTTCAAAAGTGTAATTAATTTTTCTTTTTCTAAGCTAGATAATTTAGACGAAATAATTACAGGTGATTTACCATCTTTTTCGAGAAAATCATATTCCAAACCTTTCGGAAGTTCTTTGAGCTCAAGAGGTAGGTCTTTAGCAGACTCCTTATTTGGTTGCTCATTTCGATCAAGAACTACAAAAGTTTGTTCTATGGCGACCTCTTCTTCAACAAAGTGGTCAATCTTTTCACTTGTATCGGGTGGTTCATCTTCATCTTTAATTAGGGGGTCATTATTGCCGAATGGATATTTCATTGAACGCTCAAGATCAACACTCTTTTTAAATGCCCCTAATTGAATAGATAGATTGTTGCGCTTCCGGTTTTTCAAAGCTTCGTGGGTTTTTCCAAAAGGTCGTCCCAACACTAGAGGAGCATCATCAAGGATGACAAAGTCGGTTGGGATTACCATTTGATTTGTTTAAACCAAGACATCCTCAACTACACTGATTGATTTTATTACTTTCCGATTAGATAGAAAAATGGGTATTTGAAGTGGAGAAAAATCACTAATACTTAATTTTTCGAAAATGTAGTTAGGCATTATGTTAACACAAATATCTTTATCAATTGTGATATTACTAATAAATGAATTTTGAAAAAAACATGGAACCGGTGTAATGTTAATTTCAAATGGATCTTCTTTTGTTAGCGAAGTTTGATCATTAGTTAACTTAACGCTTACCGTTTCGTCAATTTTAGCGTTAGTGTTTAACTCTTTTAAAAACTTAGCATGAGTGGGAACTAAACAATGATTTTCGAAAGAAGGTGACAAGAGATTAATTTCTTCAAAATTAGACTCTTCTTGAATTTTAACGTTGTCGGACTCACGTTTTTCGTTTCTTAACTCATGTGTCGGTTTTTCTCTTATTTGTTCTTCCATTTTTTAATTTTCAACTATCTCTTTTTTATTTAATTCTTCTCTTGCGCGAGATTCTAATATGTAACGTTCGATAGTTTAAATTTTCTCTATTATCCTATCGGCTATGTCGGTGATAGAGTAAGGATCGGGATCCTCAAAGCTCGAATCCGGTTGTTCGATCCTTTGTTCCTCATAATACTCATAGGAAGTAGATGGTTCACACCATTGTCCTTCATTGTAAGCATATGATGGATAAGGGTCGTAATTTTGTTCTTCATAATACTCATATGAGGTGGGTTGTTCACGCCATGGTTCCTCATAATAAGCATATGAATGTGGTGGCTCATATTGTCGTTCCTCAAAGTATGAGTATGAAGGCTCATACCTTGGTTCATCAAAATATGAGTATGAGGGAGAAGGTTCATACCTTGGGTCTTCATAGGATGTGTATGAAGTTGATACCTTGGTTCAATGTTGCCGAGAAGAGGGTTGTTTTATTCAAATAACGTCTCCGTTATTGATGGGTTGGCTGCCATTTCCAAACCCGTTAACCTGGATAATGTGGAGAAAGTCAGCTCTGAAAATCAGGATGCTGAGAAACATCAAAATCATGTTGCTAGTAGTCAACAGAATCCTGCTAATATAGTAAAACCTTTGTCATATGCTGAATCTGTTAAGGGAGCTAGTGTAAGGAAGGTTAACTTTCGTGCATTGGTGACTGATGAGAAGCAGGATGGTTGTGATGTTGTATTGTCTAGGGACTCCATCAGAGTAGTGCAAGATAAACTGGCCAACACGCTGTATGGATACTTTTTGGGGGATCGGGTAGCGTACCCCATTGTGGAATACTTTGTTAGGAATAATTGGAAACGATTTGGACTGCAGAAATCAATGATGAATGCCAATGGCTTTTTCTTTTTCAAGTTTGCTGATCAAGCAGGTATGCTGAAGGCTATTAATGAGGGACCGTGGATAATTCGTTCACAGCCGTTGTTTTTGGAAATTTGGTCGCCCTCGGTTAAGCTTGAGAAGAAGGAAGTGAAAAGGGTTCAGGTTTGGGTTAAACTCCATGAAGTTCCTATTGCGGCGTATACGGAGGACGGTTTAAGTTTGATTGCAACAACTATTGGGGAGCCGAAAGCTTTGGATCCTTTTACTACCTCAATGTGCGTAGATATGTGGGGTAGAAGCAGTTTTGCTCGTGCATTGGTTGAGATCTCAGCCGACAATGATCTCAAGGAGGAGTTGACTATTGCGGTTCCGTGTTTGGATGGAGATGGATTTGTTAAGGAAAAGGTTTATGTTGAATATGAATGGTGTCCCCATAGGTGTGGTCGATGTTGTGTTTTTGGCCATGATGAAGGAACTTGTCCAAAGCAGGCTACTAAAGTGTCTAATGGTAAACATCAAGATGGCAAGATTCCTGGTCATGATAAGAAGTTTAAACAGCCGATTCAAGATAGGGGGCCTTCAAAACGTCAACCCGCTGTGGACGAAGATGGCTACATGACTGTTCAAGGTAAGAAGGCAGCTAGGAAGGTTGGGTTTAATAGGAATAAACCTAAGCAAAAATTTGAGTATCGTCCTATTGCTCCTAAGCCGAAGGATGTGGTGAAGAATGTCGCGTCGTCTAACAATATCTTTTCTTGCAATCCGTTTGATGTTTTGAGTAATGAAGGTGGGGATCAAGGGCAAAGTAGTAACGATGCTGGTGGTAGACAGGATGATTCTGATGATGAAGAGGTTCTTGAAGTCTTTAATGAAACTGATGAGTTTATTATGGAAGGCACTCGTAATTCTAATAAAACAGGGGCAAGCACTCCTTTACAGATAGTGTCTAATGGTTAGTTTGGCTACGTGGAATATAAGAGGGTTGAACCGCCCTCTTAAGCAGAAAGAGGTTCGTCAGGTAGTGAAAGACAGTAATCTTAGTTTGTGTGCTATTCTGGAGTCTCATGTGGATGTGGCGAATCTAAGTAAGGTTTGTTCTTCAGTTTTTCGTCGTTGGGATTGGACCTCTAATGGGGGTTGTTGTGATAAAGGTACTCGCATTATCATAGGGTGGAACCCGGAGGTATTTGATGTCATGGTCTTATTTCAGTCGACTCAGCTCATGCATATTCAGCTTGTGTTTAAAGAAGACAGGAAAATCTTGTTTTGTTCTATTGTTTATGCGGCAAACTACTACATTACTCGACGTGAGTTATGGGCTCAGTTATCTTTGCATAAGCATATGGTAGCCGACAAGTCATGGGTGATTATGGGAGACTTTAACTCGGCGTTGCACCTAGAGGACAAGTCTATAGGAACATCCACGTTTTCAGCAGGTATGCGTGAGTTTCAGAATTGTGTGCTAGATATTGAAGTGATGGATATTAACAGGTCGGGTCTCCATTTCACATGGAATCAAAAGCCAAAGAAGGGAGTTGGTTTGCTTAAGAAGATTGATCGGGTTATGGGTAATTCTTCTTTTATTGCTGAATTCCCGAATTCGGTTGCTGTCTTTCATCCATATCGGTTGTCGGATCATGCTCCTTGTATTCTTAAAATCCAACATCAGCTCAAAAGAAAACATAAACCTTTTAAGTTTGCCAACTTTTTGGTGCATTAGCCGGATTTTATGAGTATTGTCAAGAAGTCTTGGGATGTGAATGTCAATGGGGTGGTTCAGTTTCAAGTTGTGAAGAAGCTTCGGCAACTAAAGTCTCCGCTGCGAGCTTTATTATTTAGCCAGGGTAATCTTCACAAGAAAGTAATAGAGCTTCGTGGTAAATTGGACGATATTCAGCATGAGATCGATAATGACCCCTTGAATGTGGTTTTAAGAACTCGAGAATCTAAGTTAACTTCTGATTATCAGGAGGCTTGTTTAGATGAGGAAAGGTTTCTAAAACAAAAGTCGAAAATGGAGTGGCTTAGGGCGGGTGACGCGAATACTGCATTCTTTCATGCAGCCGTTAAAAGTAGGAATCATTGGAACCGGATTCAGGTTATTTCGGATGTTAACGGGGTGATGCATGAAGGTGAGGATGTTAGCTCTATTTTAGTTCAACATTATGAGAGCTTCTTGGGTTGTCAAGATGACCTTTCTTTACAACCTACTCCTGATTTATTTACTAAACATGTGAACCCGATGGATGCTTCTAATATGGTTCGGCCGGTCACGATGGATGAGGTTAAAAAAGCTATGTTTGCGATAGGTAATGACAAGGCGCCTGGTCCGGATGGATACACGGCTGCCTTCTTTAAAGCAGCTTGGCCGATTATTGGAGATGATGTTTCGAAGGCGGTTATGGATTTTTTCGTTACAAGTAAATTACTTCAGGAATTAAATCATACTTTAATTGCTCTTGTGCCAAAGAAATCGACGCCGATGCTGGTCACGGATTACCGTCCTATTGCTTGCTGTAATGTTTTGTTCAAGTGTATTACCAAGATTATTGCTGAACGTTTAAAAGGTGTTCTCCATCAAGTTGTTAGCATAAACCAGTCTGAGTTTGTCCCTGGGAGGAAGATCTCGAATAACATATTGTTGACTCGGGAGCTTTTGCATAATTATCATAGAAGTGCGGGTCCGCCTAGGTGTGCTTTTAAAGTGGACATTCAGAAAGCCTATGACACGGTTGACTGGAAGTTCTTGAAGAATGTGCTGCTTGGATTTGGTTTTGATTCTAAAATGGTGGAGTGGATTATGATATGCGTCTCGACGGCATCGTATTCTATTTGTGTCAATGGCAACATTTATGGGTATTTCAAGGGAAAGCGTGGGCTTCGACAATGAGATCCATTATCCCCTTATTTATTCACTCTTGTCATGGAGGTGTTGACGTGTATCCTTCAGCATACTACCAGGATTGATGCTTTTTTCAGGTTTCACAATAAATGTGAAAGACAACGGATTATTAATCTTTGTTTTGCAGATGATTTATTTTTGTTTGCGAGAGGAGATATTAATTCAGTCAAGTGCATTATGTCTTCTCTTACAAACTTTACCAAAATGTCTGGATTGGTGCCTAGTATTCAGAAAAGTACGGGTTTCTTCTGTAATGTGCCTACTAATGTTAAAACCCATATTCTCGATATTATGCCTTTTGTGGAGGGATCGTTACCAGTTCGATATTTGGGTGTTCCGCTTATTTCATCTAGACTCTTATATAAAGATTGCAGCATCTTAGTAGAAAGAATGGACCAACGAATTATGAGTTGGAAAAATAAGTTCCTTTCATTTGCTGGCAGGTTGCAACTGATTAACTCGGTACTCTCTGCTATTCATGTGTATTGGTCTTCTGCTTTTATTCTTCCTACTCGGGTTATTTTAGAGCTGGAAGCGAAAATGAGGAATTTTCTATGGTCTTCAGCTGGCTCGTTTCAAAAGGGGAAGGCAAAGGTTTCATGGAAGTCGGTTTGTGTCCCTAAGTTTGAAGGAGGGTTGGGGGTTCGTCGCATTGGCGAAGTTAATTAAGCTCTTATGACCTCTCACATCTGGAGTATATTGGTTCAACGTCAGTCCTTATGGGTTGATTGGATTCATTCGTATAGACTAAGAGGTAAGAGTTTTTGGGTTTGTCAATCTGTTTCTAATTGTTGTTGGAGTTGGCGTAAGATCCTTCAGCTTAGACCTTTCATTAGAGATTTTGTATGGTCCAAGCTAGGGGATGGTAGTAGTACTTCGGCTTGGTATGACTCTTGGTGTCAATTGGGTCCGTTAGGTAATTTTCTGTCACCGAGAGCTATCACTTCAGCAGGTTTCAGTCTTAGTGCTACGGTTCAAGATGTTCAATTTAATGGTGTTTGGAGATGGCCGGTTGCTTGGAGAGATCTTTTTCCAGTGCTTAATCAGATAGATCACATCCATTTGGCCCCTAACCGGCGAGATAAGCTTCTATGGAAATATGGTAATGATTTATTTGAGCATTCATCTTCTCAAGTTTGGCATTCAGTTCGGCAGCGAGATCAAGAGGTGGATTGGGTGAATTTTATTTGGTTTCCTCAGTGTATTCCGAAGCATGCGTTTTTTGTGTGGTTGGTTATTCGTCGTAAGCTCTTGACGCAAGACAAAATCCTACAGTGGGATATTTCGAGAAGAAAGAATATGAACATGATGTGTTGTCTCCTTTGTTATGCGAATACGGACTCTCATACCCATCTTTTCTTTGATTGTAATTATTCGAAGCTAGTTTGGAATTTGGTTCGCAGTAAAGGTGGTATGTTTCATGTTGGTTCTGATTGGAGCTCTATTGTCGACTGGATGGCGGCTAGGTCTCGGTCAAAATCTGCTTCCAATTATGTTAGCAGGTTGGTTCTTGCAGCTACTACTTATTTTATTTGGCATGAGAGAAATGCAAGACTTTTCAAGAACCAGACAAGACCTCCAGATGTTTTATGTGATACAATTCTTCATACGGTTCGCTACAAACTTATGGGAGTGAAGTTTAAGGACACTGTGAAGGTGAGGGAGCTGCTTCGTGCTTGGGAGATCTGCGATACTCGATTGATTCATGATGGCGGCTGATTTTTTATAGTGTATTTGTTTGGTTCCTTTCTAGATTAGTAGTCTAGTTGTTTTGTTTGGGTGTCTTGTGTTTTGTTGGTTTACTTTCATGGGGGATGTCCCATGTTTGAACTAGTATGGACTCTCCATACTACATGTTATGTTTTGGTTTGTTGATATATAGAATCACCGGGGTAACCCTTTACCCAAAAAAAAAAATATCTGGGCTCCTCATAGTAGGTGTATGAAGTGGATGGTTGAACCGAGTGCGGGTTACCACAAATGGTGCAATAGTCTTCCCTATAATCATCCTTCTCATAGGTGTAGTTGTAATCTCCTGAGTATTGATCCATGAGAATCACTCAGCAGACCACAACAAAGTCTCGAGACCAGGAAACAAAAATAAAAACAGAAACAGTGGCTGGACACGGCCCCGTGTTCAGTGAGCACGGCCCGTGTTCAGTGAGCACGGCCCGTGTTCAGATTCTGTATCTGGGCATTTTAATTAAAGTTACTGATTTCGTTGAGCACGGGGGGGGCGTGTTCAGTGAGCACGACCCCGTGTTCAGACTCTGTTACTGGGTGTTTTTTTTTTAAATGCAGCACGGCCCCGAGTTCAGTGAACACGGCCCCGTGTTCAGGCTACTATAAATACAAAAACTAACTAAAATGCAGAAAAATGCGCACGTTTTAAAGAGGTTTTGAAAAAAAATGATTAGGCCGTCGATTTTAAGCTTTCTTAAAATCCTTGTGTCCCGGCAACGGCGCCAAAAACTTGATGCGTGTGAAGTGTCGTATAGTTTTTAATGTATATTTTAAGCCCTTTAACACTTTTTAGCCAAGTTTTAAATTTATAAAACACGATATTTACTAACACTAAACACACATATGGGCAAGTGCACCCATCGTGAGCGTAGTAGAGTGTTGGTAAGATACTGAGGTCGTCCAAGGACACAAGAGATTTTAATTCCAGTTTATCCTCAATGTCTAATCAAATCAAAAGTTTAGAAAAAGTTTTTTAAACTAGAAAAATAAAACTAACTAAAATGCTGAAAAATAAAATAAAAATAAAAACAGATAGACAAGATGAATCACTTGGATCCGGCTCGTGTTTAGTGTAACCTTTGATTATTTCTACACTTTTACACTTTTTAAGAGATTATCTTAGTTATTGTAGTAGGCCCCTCTTCTGAAGGTGACGTTACCCTCAACCCAGTAGTTTGAGTCAGCAAGGATACAATACTAAAGGGTTGGATTATTGAAAGATAATTAATTAAGTTATTAATGCATATTGTGGTAGGCCCCTCTTCTGGAGGTGATGTTACCCTCGGCTAAGTAGTCTGAGTCGGCAGGGATACAGTCCTAAGTAGCCAGGTTAAAGTATTAATAGTAGTTTACATATGAGGGGTCAAGGAGTTCGGACCCCCGCCATCCAATACCAGTGGGTATTGAAGGAGGTCCTACTAAAGTTGACCCAAGTCCTTGCAGGATCTATACACTGAACAAGGCAAGACTCTTACCAAACCGTTCCCTTAACCCCGACCAGGTAGCCAACATACCTCCATATAGACCGTGGAGATTTGAATGGTGAAAATCTTTTATTTTATATAGACAGTAAAATAATGCCAAAACACCAGGGACAAACGATAAGGAAGACTCACCTTCAACATAAGAAACTAGTTATTAAAGTCATTAATACATAACCAAATAAAAAGTGCGAAAAGATTAAAAATAAAAAGTATTACACTAGACACTTGTCTTCACCAAGTGATGTAAGAGACTTAGGCAAACATGGGCTTTGATTGTCAAGAACTCTTACGATCAATCTTGGATCCCGAGACTACTACTCACACTCTATGATGGATGATGGATGATGGTGGTGGATGATGGTGTGTGGTGGTGGTGGAGTGTGGGTGAAGTGTGAGAGAGGTGGTTTGCCAAGGGATGGTTTGCAAATGAGCCAAGCACCCCTATTTATAGCCTGTACAGAAGGACCGGACACGGCCCCGTGTCCACCCGTCTTCTCTTCCTTCATTAAATGCAGTTTGTCTGCATTAGTTGACCACGCCCCCGTGTCCGCTGGGCACGACCCCGTGTGCAGAAGCGTATCTGTACTATCAAGATTTCCTTAGATTCTGCGAATCTTAGAGTTGACCATGGCCCCCTGCCCGCTGGGCACGCCCCCGTGGTGGGTGATAGACGCTTCTACAACTTTGTCTTTTCTGCAGACACTTGGGCACGCCCCCGTGCTCATTGAGCACGGGGTGTGTTCAGCCTTCTGTTTTCTTGTTTTGCTTGGGAAGATGCTGTCGAGGGGTCGGGCATGCCACGTTTATCCCTTTTCTTGTATTTATGTTAGATTTAGCTGCCTTTTTGCTTCTTTTGTTCATTTGAGCTCATTTAATCCTGAAAATACAAAAGGAAGACAAAAACACACTTTTTCAAACATTAGTACTAAAAAAGGGTTAGTTTAATGCCACATTTGATGTAATTTATATGTTGTATTTTGCGCAAATCAATAACCAAACAAGTCCTTCAAAAAGCTTGTTTGAATATGCTTAGTTTGAATAAATGTCACAAAAACAAACAAAAAAAAAAAGTTTTACGATAACCGACGCTTTTTGCCATTTCATTAACCACTAACCCAAAAACCACCTACCCTTAGCCCAAGCCTAACCCTTCCCAAAGTCCTCTTGATATCTACAAAGGTTTATAGTTAAAAAGGAGGAGGTTTGATCGTTTGGCAAGCATATGGTAGAAGTAAGTCCCATGCCGGTATCAAGTGTTTCACAAAAATACACCTTCGGCCGAGTGTTGAGTGATCTCCAGTGAGGTATGTGAACTTGTATATGAATAGAATTTTAAAGAGGCATGTTATACCTAAATAAATAATTTTTCCTAACAATTTGTTCTAAATAAATCTTGACGAATATGATTGTAAATAAAATAAAAACAAAATTAAATAAAGATCTTGGATTCCCGACACTCAAGATAAGACATGAAACTTCTTCTCTACCTATTCCATTTGGGTGTGTAAGCCACATTTAAAGAGTTTTTCTTGAGGACAAGCAAGATTCAAGTGTGGGGTATTTGATGTTTACAAAATGCAACATATAAATTACATCAACAGAGGCATAAAACGAACCCTTTTTTAGTACTAATGTTGGAAAAAGCGCGTTTCTTTCTTCCTTTTGAATTTACAAAACCAAAAGAGCTTAAAAGAACAAAAGGAACAAATAAGAAGCCAAAAACCAACATAAATACAAGAAGGAATAACGTGACATGCCCGACCCCTCGGCAACATCTCCCAAGACAAAAACAAGAAAACAGAAGCTGACCACAGGGTCGTGCCCAGCCTCCACGGGGCCGTGGTCAGACCACACACATAAAGACAAGAACAGCAGAAGCTTCTATGCCCACCACGGGGCCGTGCCCAGCCCACCATGGGGCGTGGTCAACTCTTAGATTTGTAGAATCTTGAGAGTACAGCAAAGAGTTGACAACGGGGCCGTGTCCAGAGGCCACGGGGTCGTGTGGGGCCCTCTGCTGACAGCTACAATTAATGAAGGAAGGGAAGGAGCTGACCACGGGGCCGTGGTCAGGGCTCTGATCTGACTATAAATAGGGGTTCTTGGTTCCTTTCAAAGGCATCCCTTGACAAACCACTTCTCTCCCACTTTGCCACCAATCCACCACCACTACAACACCAACACCTACCACCATCATCCATCTATCATCTTTAGAGTGTGTAGTAGTCTCGGGATCCAAGATTGATCGTAAGAGTTCTTGTCAATCAAATGTCATGCTTGGCTAATCTCTTACATCACTTGGAGAAGACAAGTCTTTAATGTATTACTTTTGATTTTTAATCTTTCGGCACATTTTAATTAGGTTTGTATTAATGACTTTAATAACTAGTATCTTATGTTGAAAGTGAATTTTCTTTACCATTTCTTCATGATGTCATTGATTTGCTCATTCATGTCTTTACGGTCTATATAAAGCGCGTTAACTACCTGGAAGGGGGTTAGGAGGGTGGTTTGGTAAAGTTCTTGTCTCGTTCAGTGTATAGATCCTGCGAGGACTTGGTTCAAGCTTACTAGGACCATCTTCAATGCCCAACGGTATTGAATGGCGGGGGTGCGAATAGCTTAAACCCCTCATGTGTAAACTACTATTAATACTTTAAACCGGCTTCTTAGGATTGTATCCTTGCTAACTTAAACCACTTAGTCAAGGGTAACATCACTTTCAAAATAGGGGCCTACCACTTTTCGCATTAATAACTTACTTAATTGTGTTTCAATATTCCGACCCTTTGGGATTGTATCCCTGCTGACTCAAACCACTGGGTTGAGGGTAACGTCACCTTCAAAAGAGGGGCCTACTACTATAACTAAGATAATCTCTTAAAAGGTCCGAAAGTACGAAAATCATCAAAGGATACATTAAAGATGAGTTGGATCCAAGTGATTCTATCTTGTCTATTTGTTTTTCATTTATTTATCTTTTACTTCTTAGGTTTACTTTTATGTTTAAAAACTTTTTTCAAAAATATAGATCGATTAGAAGTTGACGATAAACCGGTATTAAAAGCTCTTGTGTCCTTGGACGACCTCAGTATCTTACCAACACTACACTACGCTCGCGATGGGTGCACTTGTCCAAGTGTGTGTTTAGTGTTAGTACAATATCGTGTTTTATAAATTTAAAACTTGACTAATGCGTAAAATGGGCTCAAAAATATTAATAAAATCATATCACGCTTAACGCACACTAGTCATGAAGATGCATTAGCATAGGTTGTGCATGTCAGATTTAGTCGTGTAATTTAGAAACAAAAGGTTGACGTTATATTTTATTCAAAGTGTTTGTAATACCAGTTTGACTTTAAATTTGTTGTTTTCATTGTAGCCGTTATAATAGCAATTATACTTTGAATATGTTGTGCTTAAAAACTATCGTTATTTGTACCAAATCTCGCCGCATTACGCCAGATACTAATTCTAGTTTAGATTTAAATTCAAATCATCTTGTATAGCTACATATCATTGGGGTTTGTGGTCCAATAATAGAGGCAAAGCCTCTAAAAGCACCTAAGATTTGAAGGTGATAGTTTGAAGTCTCCACGTAACAGAATTAAAGAAATTCATTGTTTTAAAAAAATCTATGTAACTAAATGGTATACGTTGTTATAATTATACATATAATTAAAAGCTACGCAATATATTCTAAATTACATATACCAAATTAAGTAAATACCAAAAACTAATGAGAAATTAGATTTTAATAATTCTAACTTTGTCCTATTAGCCGGTATTAAACTATTAATCCCAACTTAGAAAATATGTACAAAAAGTCCAAACTTTGAACGGGTTTTTTCTCGGTGATCTCATACTAATTGAAAGTTAACCTTCTTAGTTTTTCAACAAGGTGTATTGCTTATGTGAAATAATATACCTCATGTTTATATTTTTTTATTTTATTTTCTTGTCTACCTGCTGAATTCAAATCATAATTACGTGAAGAAATAAATTAATTTAACAAGATTCTTAAGGTTACCTCATGCCGCCGCCACCACCATCACCTACCAACTCTCTCTCTCACACATACACGACCATAACCATTAGACCAGAGGAGTTATACCATCGGACCACCACCACCACCACAACAAGATTTGGTCTCAGACGATTAGGGGCAGATGATTACAACTCATTTGAATCCGTTCATCTCTCTCACAAATCCAATAGCACCAAACTGGTCTCATACTATTAGGTCCCAAATTAATCAGAAAGATATTGAGAAATGAAGAGAAAAGAAGGTGATCTGATTTCTTGGAGAGACAAAGATACAGAGAGGAAGTGATATAGAGGTTCAGCCAGTCGCTATGGTGTTAACCATCAGTCACGAGAGTGATTTAGAGTTTCGATCAGTTGTGAACTATTGACCGGGGCTTTAATTAGTCTCTAGGGTGAGAACCATGGTAGGTTTCAGGTGGTTTTCGATCAGTGGCGAACATGGATGGTGATTGATGAGGATACGTCCTTGGACAGACCGAATCATCAGCAAACATAGAACCGAACTATAGCACCTAAAGGTCGGATCGCACCTCGTGCTGTAGACGGAACAACGGAACATGTTGGTACGCTTTAACTAACTGGGACCCACAGCTATAACCGCCCTGACAGTGACTGGTCCGACCCTAACTAACTCGCCATGTCAGCATACCCAAAGACTATAAATACCCTGCCAAGACCCCCCGCAAAGGGTAATCGCTATTTTCTCTCTCTAAACTCTCATCTCTCTCTCCCTGACCTATTCTCTCCTCACAAATACTTATTCTCACTCCCGAGCTTGGTCACAGAGAGGCCCCCCTCCCTATGACGAGGCTAACGGTGTGCTTGTTTCCTTGTGATCTTGCAGGTTCTTGCTAGGTCATCTGAAGATATACTCTAACCAGGTCGGACCAACTGGTTCTGAGTCTTCAGTGGCGCCATCCGCTCGAATTCACTTAATTTGCTTTGCTAATTCTGTTTATTCCAAGTCATGGAATCCACAACAGCTGCTCCAACAAACACTTTCCCGTCTTACAACGACATATGGGAAGGAAACGCTGCATCCACAGCTGCCTCAACAGCAGTTGCCGCCGCAGCGGCTTCGATAGGATCAGCATCGGCACCACCAGCTGCAAGTTCTGTGATCGCGAGTTCTGTCACCACGCTTTCGATTACCGCTCCAGTCGCTACACCATTGCCTACTTTCGACAACGCTTTCCTCCTACGGAACGCTGATTTACTACGGCAGCTACAACAGCAGCAGCAGTGAGAAGAAATGTTGCAGAGCCTCCGCACGAACTTGTGCAGCAGTGTTTATCCAGGGGCTAATCCCGTTTCCGTTGGAGCCTTCACCTCTGGATCTATGGTAAGTCCTATAATCTCCACTCCCATAACATGTGTTGCACAATTTTCCTCGTTTACGAGTGCTCCAATGAATAACGGTCTCAACGACCTGTTTCGCCAGGGATCTATGGGTCTAAACCCTCAAGATCAGGAGCTAATCATGCCGTATCATCCCACATCTATGACTTCTCAGTCAAAGTTCACGTTGCGGATTGTTAATGCCCCACTCCCGGCCAAGTTAAAGATGCCCCCCACATTGAAATTCTATGATGGTACGTCCGACCCAGACGATCACATGTTCGCATTCGCCGGAGCGGCTAAGGTCGAACAATGGCCCATGCCGGCATGGTGTAACATGTTCGCTTAAACTCTCACCGGATCGGCAAGGGTATGGTTCGATGGATTGCCAGAACGGTCGATTGATCACTTTGAGGATTTCCGGCGTGTATTTTTGCAAAACTTCTGCCAGCAGCGGCGCTGCAAGAAAGACATTACCGAGGTTCACCATATAAAGCGCCGCGACGGAGAATCCGTAGAAGATTTGTTGGTGCACAGAATGTCTGATGACTACGTCTTAGTTGAGTTTTAGGTCTAGATAAGTTAGATTGGAGCTTGGAAATGAAAAGGTGAATTTATGTTGTAATTTCGCTCCAAATGACTTTTATGTCATTAGAAGCGAAATCAGGATAACATGTAATTTCGCTCCAAATAGTTTATAGGTGATTCCGCTCCTAATGTAAGTTTGTGATTCCGCTCCTGAGTATATTGAGCAGTTTCGAGCGGAATTAAGGGTCCTATAAATAGGTTAGTGTTGAGTTCATTTGTAACGTTGGAGCGGAAACAGGTCTTGTGTTAGGTGTCGAACTTCTGTCAAAATTCATTCAGAAACACGTGTAAAGGATAGCAATCAGTAATAGAAAGAAAGATTAAAAGGAAACAAGTTGTTGTGACTCCGTTTACTTTGATTCCGCCTCTGTAAACGAAGATGAACTGCTTTTACTGACTTTTAGGGTCACGCACACGGTCCAACAAGTGGTATCAGAGCTCAAGACGAGGAGTTCATACCATAGTAGCTTGATTCTATCGGATTTTCTAATTTCTACTCACTTCTTCTCATACTTTTCTGATTTGAACGAGTTCTAGCGGTTGAAATTGTCTGATTTTCGAGTATATTGTGTAAAACATAGTGTTAACAAACCCTAGAAAGAACCAGGTTAAAATTCAAAGTAAAAATGGTAAAAATAACCTAAAAACCTGATTTCGCTCGAAAAGTTCATCGAAGATTCCGCTCTAAAAAGTTAATTCCGCTCGAAAATCACTTAGTCATTAGGAGCGAAATAGCTGATTTCGCTCGTAAAGAAAGAAAAGTCTGATTCCGCACGTGAGACACCTTCTGATTCCGCTCGAAATCAAACTTTTCTGATTCCGCCCGAAACGTATCATCTGATTCCGTTCGAAATTAGAATATATCTGATTTCGCTCGAACACATTCTGTTGATTTCGCTCGAAAGCTGATTTCGCTCGAAATTAGCTGTGTTTCAAAAATTTCGAAAATTTTCTAAGTGTTTGCTGATTTTTCAGGTACGTACAAGATGGATGATTTCAATCCGTTTTATGATGTCTTTGCATTTGCTGGAGACGGTGGAAATGATACATCTTCTAGTAACACCAATAAGAACACACCAAATACAAAGAAAAAGCTATCGGATGCATTGGAGGTTGAAAGTGCTTTCGGAACCTATAACAAACCCTTGAAGTTGATGGCTATCGAAGAGTACAGTCGGTGGGCCAAGAAGTTTGAAGATTGGTTGAGAGCCTTTGCTTTTCCCAGCTGGAAGAGTCTAAAAAATGGTTACGATGATGGAGGCAAAAGTGGCGAAACCTTATCATCACCTGAAGAAATAGAGGCATTTGTCGCTGAGCAAAAATGCGTTGCACTGCTATTTCAGTCTGTTCGAGAAGATATAATATCTTTGATCGAGTACAGCAGTTCTAAAGATCTCTGGGATAAGTTGAAAACCAAATGTTTAGGAAGCACAGAAATTGTGAAAAACAAAAAGAAACTACTTAGAAAAGAGTTTGATTTGTTTGGGTGTTTAAAGAATGAATCAGTTTGTAAAATGATTGAAAGGTTTGGACACCTGAAGCTGGAACTGGCGAGACATGAAATTTCTTATACTCAAGATGAGTTAGTCGACAAATTGTTTGATTCGTTGCCAGATGAGATGGATTGGCAATATTATGCGTTGATGCTAAAGAATACTATCAAGCCGCCAGAAGTGTTGATAGTAGACTTGCTGATTGAGAGACTAGAAAGTCACGAGTTGGAGTTAAAGAAGACGCACAAAGTCAATAACTCATCATACCAGCAGAACTTGGATTTGTATTATCCAAAGAGCATGATGCCAAAGAGTACATCTCCCAAGACAGCTTTTTCTGCCGAAAATGTTAACACATCAAACAAAGAAAGTCAAAGCAGTGGATTTCACAGTGGATCTTCATCATCTGCAAATCATTCTGATGCAAAGAATCTATTTCAATGCAACATCGCTGTAGACTTAAAGAACGCTCAGAACTTCAGCGAGGAATCTGCTAAACAACAGATGGTTTTCTTAGCATCTGTGCTAGAATCTTATGAAAGTCTTGTAGCAGGGAAGATTGGCAACACCAACCTGACAAAAGAAGATTATGATCAGATTGATCCTGAGGAGATGGAACTGATCGACATAAGGTGGTGTATGGCCAGTGCAGTTCGTCGAGCACAGCGTTTCATGGAGATAACCGGGAGGAAGTCAATTGGTGGACCATCTACCAAGTTGGGCTTTGATAAGTCTAAGGTGATGTGCTTCAAGTGCAAGCAGAAAGGTCATTTTAAGCTTGAATGCCGAAATGCGTATGCTGATGAGTCTGAAAATCCGTTTAGAGAAGACTACTACAAGAAAGCGATTTATCATCAGAATAAATCGGAGCCGCCAAGAATGAAGCAGCTTGAAGATAACAAAGAAAAATCTAGAGCTCTTGCGGTGATTCACGACGATGAAGGTTACGACTGGAGTGAGTTGTTACCTGAAGAGGATGCGGTTGGATATGCTTTCATGGCAAAAACTGAACCTATTCCTTGGAAAGATAACAAAACTGAAGAACAGAAGTGTAATCACAGAAAGTCGTTAGCTACAAACAAATTGATCAGAATAGCTGGTATCTTTTCTGAGGCAAAAAGAGCAAAAAGATGGGATCCAGACAGAGAATGTTATCTTGACCCCTATGGAAATATTGCTATTGATCATAACACTCTTGATGTGGAAACCATAATCAAAGAGTATAAAGTTGAAGATGATTATTGGCAGAAGAAATGGTGGGGAAGCGGAGAAGAAGAAGAGAAAGAGAAGAAGGAAAAAGAAGAGAAAGAGAAGTCAAAGAAGATTGACACTGGGATCATTGACACGACACAGGAGTTGAATGCTGAAAACATGGGAAAGATGGCTGACAAAGTGCTGGCAGCTAAGGCACTTGAGGTAGATTCTAAATCCGTCTCTGAGTTTAAAAGCCAAGTCAGTTCAAACGCGTCAACGACTGAGTCAGGTAAGAAAGACAGTGGTGATGTTGACTGCAAAAATTGCATCAAAGAATGCAAGGTTTGTAGTACAAACACTTATCTCAAAGGTAAGAAAATTGATGATCTGACTGCTAAAGTCAGAAGTGTTGAGGATCAAATCCTTGATCGTGACAAAATGGTGAAAGCTTCAACTGAACGATTAAAAGAATTAACTAATAAAATTGAAACTGATAAAATTGATCAAGAAAAGGTTAGGAAAGAAAATGAGAGGTTGGTTCTTGAAAATCGTCAGATTACTGAAAAATTTGAGAAGCTTAAAATTACGGTTAAAGATAATGATGATAGAAACGGTAAAACATACAAAGAAAATTGCCAATTGCAATGTGTTTTAAGGATTAAAGAAGAATTAATCAACAAACAATTGGATGAGATTGCTAAGTTGAAGCTTCAATTTGAAGAAGCTAAGATTGAGAATGAGCGAATAAATTTGAAATTGAACAGTTACAACTCTGCAAGCTTTGTTTTGCAACACATTATTCCCAAACCCATTGGGAAAGACAAAGCAGGTGAAGATGTATACTGTGATGGAACAGGGGTGGGTTTTCATCAAGTTCCACCACCAGTTCTATACAATTATTCGAAAAAGCAATCTGGGTTGGTTAATCTTGAGGAAGAAAATGAAATGAAACTTCCTGATTCAATTGATGTTACATTTTCTTCATCATCATCTGATGACAGTGTTCAAACTGAGATTGTTAAAACCACAGCTGAAAGTGTTTTGATGTCTGATTCAGCTGGAGATGATGAATGTTTCTTGAACAAATACATTCCGAAACAAAAGTCCAAAAACAACTTAGGTGATGAACCGGGTCTTGTGATGTACAAGATGGCTGGATCTGATAAGTTGTATTCGGATTCTGAGTTTTCTTTGGAGAATGTGAATGTTTCAAAATTGACGAATGTTTTCAAATTGGTTGAAGTTGAGTTGTCAGAAGTGAACAGTTTGAGTCAAACAAAGAGACAAATGAATTTTGAGAAAGATAAAGCTTACTACAAAAAGCCTGTAGTTCCACCGCGTTTTTATAACAACAATCGAAACAATTGGTCAGGTGGTTATCAGGGTGGTAAGAACTATTAAAGAAAGAATTTTCAAAACAAAAGGTTTGTTGAGAAGAAAGTGTTTGTGAATGGTTCGTATTCACTTTCTGATGAAGAATCTGAGATTTTTTCGAAATCAAATGAGGAATTCTTTGAGAAGAAAGCCTCACAACCTCAGTCTGAAGGCACAAGTCGAGTAGTTGATACTCGTACATGTTTTAGATGCAACAAAGTTGGTCACATTGCAAGAAATTGCACCAACTTCAAGCCTAAGACTAAAGTTGTTGAGAATCAAAAGAAGAAGGTTGATGCTAAAGGAAAAGCTCCAATGGTTGTTGAGAAAATTTTGGAAAATGAGAAAACGAAAGTTAAAATTGAACCTGCTAAAAATGTGGTAACTAAAAATGACAAGTTTTACAAATGGGTTGCATCATCTCAACAAACATGGAAACCAAAATCAGAGAAACAAGTTTCAACTCTACAAGAGAAGAAAGTTGTTCCTAAAAAGATTCTTCAAAATGAAACAAGAAAAGAAAACATTCCAATTTCTTATGAAAATTTTGTGAAAAAGAATGGATCATTGGAAAATGAGGTTAAAGTCGAAATTAAAGAGGTTGTTGATAACAAATTGGAAATGAATGATAAAAAAATTTCCACCTCTTAAATCGGTTGTAAAGTGCATTAATGAGATTAAGTTACCCGAGTCTAATGAGGCTTGGGCAGCTTATTTCAGCTAATCAACTTTTGACTTGCCGGAGCTTCCTAGTTGGTAATTTTGAAGCATGAATCGGCATCTTTATTGAATTATTTGTGATATGTGCAGGAACTTCCAAGAGCTATTTCAAGGTGGATTATGGATAGTGGAGCGTCTCGACATATGACAGGAAAGACTGCATAGTTGTACGATGTTAGAAATTTCAATGGTGGTTATGTGGGATTTGCTGGAAATCAAGGTGGTAGAATTGTTGGTGAAGGAACGTTATCCAATGGGATTGTTACGTTTGAGAGAGTTAACTACATTGCTGAGCTGGAGAATAATCTGCTGAGTATCTCGCAGATTTGTGACAGGATGTATACCACTCACTTCACAGACAAAGAATGTTTGATCTTGAAGCCAGGATTTGTTATCCCTGAAGAATGGATTATCATGAGGACACCTAGAGTGAATGATCTGTATGTGTTGGACATGAGCGTAGCTACTACAACCACGGGTCAGGCTCATTGTTTTGTGTCTAGAGCAACAGAGAAAGAATCGAAGTTGTGGCACCGGAAGATGGGGCATATTCATCTTAGAAAAATGAATCACTTGGTGCACAATGATTTAGTTCTTGGTGTTAATATCAAAGGTTTTCATCTGGAAGGGGAGTGCATTAGTTGTATCAAAGGCAAGCAGAAGAAAAAGTCACACCCTAAAAAGCAAGTCAATTCAGTTTCCAGACCGTTAGAGAGACTACATATGGATTTGTTTGGTCCAGTAAACGTCAAAAGTATTACAGGGGATCTCTACTGTCTTGTGGTTACTGATGATTATTCCAGATTTTCGTGGGTATCATTCTTGAAGTCGAAAGATGAAACGTTTGATAGTTTGATGGCGTTGTTCAGAAAGATTGAAAATCTGTACCAAAGGCGTATCAAAAGAATTAGAAGTGATAACGGTACTGAATTCAAGAACAACAAGATGGAAGAATATTGTGATGAAAGAGGTATATTGCATGAGTTTAGTGCTCCGTACACTCCGCAGCAGAATGGAGTTGCAGAACGCAAAAATAGGACGCTAATCGAAACGGCCAGAACAATGCTTGCTGATTCAAAGCTACCGATTAATTTTTGGGCAGAAGCAGTTTCCGCCGCATGCTATACACTCAACAGAGTTCTCACGGTCAAGAAATTCAACAAAACATGCTTTGAGTTGATCAATAACCGCAAACCGAATCTGAAGTATCTTGAACCGTTTGGGTCACCCTGTACTGTTCTAGAGCCTTTTGGAAAGTTTGGTCCGAAGAGTATTGAAGGGATATTCATAGGTTATGCAAGTCCGTTACAACGAGTCTTCGTTCCAAGTCTGAAGCGGATTATTGAAACTCCTAATGTTGAATGTCAAGGTTATACAATGCCACCGCAGAATCCTGGAGATTCATGGCGTTTTAATTATGACAAGTTGTGGGATTCGTTTGACATGATGGAAGAACCAGAAGAAGAAGAAGATTTCTTTGATGAGTTGGATATTTGCGACAATATGAAGAATCGCAGGAAAGGTTCCCAGCTGAGTATTCAAGAAGACCACGACAAGCTTTGAACGATGATGAAGCAGGTCCAAGTAATGCTGGTGAACATGATGATGTCCAACAAAATGAAGTTGCTCAAGATAATCAGTCGGCAAAGAATGATAATCAAGAATCTGAGAACATGCCAGTATTTGATCATGGTGATTCAGATTCTGAGGGGGAGCAAATTCAGATCTCAAGTCAAACAATCCCAGTCAGTGAACAAGGTGCAAATCAGAATGTTACTAATCTGGAAGGCAATGTAGATGTTCCAGGCGAAGTGATGCCACGAACTCTTTGATACCATCCAGAGGAGTTGATCATTGGAGAGTTGTAAACAGGAGTTTGCACTCGAAGACAGCTTGATAAAGGGCTTACATGTTTTTATTCAAAAGTTGCTCCTTTACAAACTGAATTCTCATTGAGTTGTTTTATCTCGCAGATTGAGCCAAGAACTTATAAAGAGGCGCTTACTGAAGATTCTTGGATCAATGCAATGCAGGAGGAACTAAGCCAATTCGAGAAGTTGGGAGTGTGGAAGTTAGTGGATTTACCTGATGGTCAGAGGAAGATCAACACCAAGTGGGTGTTCAAGTGCAAGAGAGACGATAGAGGAGTTGTGGTTCGTAACAAAGCTCGACTCGTAGTCTAGGGTTTCAGTCAACAGGAGGGTATAGATTTCACCGAAGTGTATGCTCCTGTAGCTCGACTAGAAGCAATCAGAATCTTCCTAGCATTTGCATCTTGGAAAAATTTCAAAGTATATCAGTTAGATGTAAAATCGGCATTTCTCTATGGGAAGGTAAAAGAGAAGGTATATGTCGGTCAGCCACCGGGCTTCACCGATCCAAACCACAAAGACAAGGTCTACTTGCTAGACAAAGCGCTGTATGGTTTACACCAGGCCCCGAGAGCTTGGTACGAGACATTGTCTCAACACCTACTAGCCAACAGCTTCATCCGTGGAAAAGTGGATGCCACTCTCTTCACCAAAGAGGTCGACGGTCATCTTCTGATAGTTCAAATTTATGTCTCTATCCACATGTAGAAAAGTTAATGCTAAATCAACAATAGCAGGGTGCCAGTTCTTTGGATCACGTTTGGTCACCTGGCAATGCAAAAAGCAAACCTCTGTGGCTCTATCCACATGTGAAGCGGAGTATGTATCTGCTAGCAGTTGCTGCTCTCAGATCTTGTGGATCCAGCAACAGATGCGCGACTACGGTTTGCAATTTCTAAACACCCCTATCTTTGTTGATAATGAGGCAGCGATTAACATTACTAAAAATCCAGTTCATCACGCTAAAACCAAACATATTGAGATTCGTCATCACTTCATTCGAGATTGTTTCGAGAAGAAGTTGATACGAATTGAGAAAATCCACACTGACGATCAAAAAGCTGATTTACATACCAAAGCATTTGATAAAACACGTTTTCAGTATTTGCTAAAACTGAATAGTATGAAGCTTTTATCGGTGTTGGAGGAGATCATTGGCGTTGATGAAGGAGATATTGTAGATGATGTTAAGAAGCAATCTACAATGGTTTGTCGATTTTTTACCTGTTTTGGTTTTAAGGGGGAGTATAGGGTAATATTTTTCAGAAAATACAAAAACAATAAAAAATGACAAAAATACAAAAACATGAGATATTTTCAAAATCCAAAAACAATAGAAAACAAGAAAAGAGCTTGTGTAAAAAGGGAAAATGATAGTACATCGGCTTGACAGTCACGGTATGCTAAAGATATGGAATGTTTAAATGCATTAAACAGTCTCGCTGATGATGTGCCGATAGGTTTTTACACATTTAGTAGGTTTGTTCGGGATATAAACCTAAATCTTTACTTGCTTATTTCGTGGGGAACACTACTTGGATATATAGGTAACCCCTGAAATCTTGTTTGAAAGATTCCTTTTTCTGATATACTAGGTCTTTATAATCAGTGATATCTGGGGTATTATTCCGGGACTTCTGCTGAATGGAAGTTCTGACCTAGTCCTCGAATAATACTTTCCGCAATGCTTGAAACATAGCATCACCTTCAACATATATGATAAGACAATAAAATTGCTTAGCAATGCTGTTGTAAAAAAGATCCTCTAAAGGGGACACACCCAAAAGTTGAGTCATGATCTCTCTGCTGAACGGTAGTTCTGACCTGAGCTCTCATGATTCTTCATAATTTATTAACCCCTTACAGATATCATTTGTAGTATTCTAACCTGTAAGACTGAATATTGGGATCTGGATACGGGAGTATATTCAAGAGGTGGGACACACGTATAAGTTTAAGTCTTTAAAACACTTAATCCGTATCCTGGACAGATTGAAAATTGTGTGAGAATTTAAGTGGATCAGTATATCGACAATCTACGTGAATTGTTTAATTCTGTGTATGAAATTGAAGCTTAACGGTACTTGTGATTTGTCGAATAGCTGATATGATTCCCTAACACGCTTAAACAAAAATATGTTTGTAAATAGTTTACTTTTACTGCATGTTAGTTCTGTATTTCATTTCTAGTTTAGAACTTTATTCAAAATTCAAAAAGATTTTTCATTTCTGCTTTATTTTTGACAAACCAAAGTGGAGAGTTGATCTTCGGATTCGAAAGTTGAAAGCAGATGCAGGAGGTTTCTGGGCTGGAGGATGAGTTTGGAGCTAAAACATGATAAGTTTGTGAAAGTTGAAAAGTTTAAGCAAGTTTATTAACTTGAAACTTGTAATTTTCAGAAAAAGTTGAACAAGAAGTCAGTGTGTATTATCTCTGATTAACTAAGGTCATTAAGTTGGACTTGGTAGATTAATTGAGTAATCAGAATCATTAACTTGAACTTGAGTACTTAAGTGGATTTCTAACACTGAAGGTTAAAAGGTAAGTTTGAATTGAATCTATTATTGTCATATATCTTATATTTGGGTAGAGTATATGCAGGTAATAGGAATCTCCATGGCAATGAAAAAGTCAAAGTTTGTACCAGAATTTGAACCCTAGCTGATCGAGAGGGGGAGTCTTTGAAAGGGGGAGTTCACATTCTGGATCAACAGTCAACGGGGAGATTGAAGATGAAGCTAGATTAAGATCTTAAACCTGTGAGAAGAAAGAGTTTGAAGACAGAGTTGAAAAAGTTTAAGACTGAAGACTCAATGCCAAAGACTTCGTCAACATCCAAGGGGGAGTCTGTTGGTGCACAGAATGTCTGATGACTACGTCTTAGTTGAGTTTTAGGTCTAGATAAGTTAGATTGGAGCTTGGAAATGAAAAAGTGAATTTATGTTGTAATTTCGCTCCAAATGACTTTTATGTCATTAGAAGCGAAATCAGGATAACATGTAATTTCGCTCCAAATAGTTTATAGGTGATTCCGCTTCTAATGTAAGTTTGTGATTCCGCTCCTGAGTATATTGAGCAGTTTCGAGCGGAATTAAGGGTCCTATAAATAGGTTAGTGTTGAGTTCATTTGTAACGTTGGAGCGGAAACAGGTCTTGAGTTAGGTGTCGAACTTCTGTCAAAATTCATTCAGAAACACGTGTAAAGGATAGCAATCAGTAATAGAAAGAAAGATTAAAAGGAAACAAGTTGTTGTGACTTCGTTTACTTTGATTCCGCCTCTGTAAACGAAGATGAACTGCTTTTACTGACTTTTAGGGTCACGCACACGGTCCAACAAGATTTCATCGATCGCTTCAATCGAGAGAGCATGCAGATAAGTGGAGCGGTTGACCAGCTCCGAGTTTCTGGATTTTGTCACGGAGTTTGGAACAATCAGCTTGTAGAAAAGCTCCACGAAGATCTCCCAAAAACCATGGAGATACTTATGGAACGAGCTCGAGCCTTTGTTCGAGGAAAGAGTGCCTGCGGTCAACCAAACGAAACAGCGACAAGAAATGCCAAGGTTCGAACCACATCGTGGAGACGGAACGCGTCACCACCCAAGGATAGAAGCAACAACTGGAACAGGAGCCGTGGTCCATATCAGAAGTCAGATCGAAGCAGTTTCCGAACTGGAAACGTGCGTTTTAACACCTTCTCCGAGCTAACAAAATCGCCAAGTGAAATCCTTAGTACGGAAACCACCCGGTTTCCTACACCGTCAAAGCAACGACCTACCTCGGATAAGCACTCCAAGAAGTATTGTGAATATCACCGAGACAAGGGGCATACAACTGATGAATGTTGGGCTTTGAAACAAGAGATCGAAAAAGCTGTACGATCTGGAAAACTCTCGCATCTCGTGAAAGAAGTAAAAGATGGGAAGAAATCCGCAACAGCGATCGATAATCCAAACACAGAGGCCGGAACCAATATGATTCTGTCTACCGAGCCAAGAGGGGTAAAGCGATCAAGCCAACATATGGTAGCTTGGATGCACCAACCAACGTACTTTCCTCCGATTGATCCGGAAGATGCTCGAGACGGACCAATCACGATATCGGCCGTAGTCGCAGGACACCTGGTCCGGCGAATCTACGTAGACGGAGGAAGTGCCTTTGAGATCATGTACTTACAATGTTTCCAACAGCTAAACCCCCAAACGAGGAAGAGATTGATTAAAGTATCCACCCCTCTGGTAAGTTTTTCGGGGGAGGTAGTTCGTCCAATAGGGCAGATTACCCTCCCGACCACATTCAAGGATGGTGACAAGAGTAGAACTGTTCAGCTAACCATTTTGGTTGTTGGTACTCACTCGTCTCAGGACATAATACTCGGGCAACCCGGGTTGCGAGCTCTTGGAGCAATTAGTTCGACGATACATGGTGCCATAAAATTCCCTACCGAAGCTGGGGTCGCCACTATCCTTTCAGAATCAAATTTGTTCGTAGCTGAGGTAAGAGACGCGGCAGAAACAAGCTCCAAAAAGTGCGAAGTGCCTACAGAACTCTGGGCGATTAATCCGGACTTCCCCGAACAGCAAGTGGCTATCGGTGCTCAGCTCCCAAAACGAACGAAGAAGCTCCTATGGGAGTTATTAAGTAACTCGGTTGATGTTTTCGCATGGAAGCACTCCGATATGCAAGGGGTCCCCAAGTCTATGGCACAGCACCACCTGAACGTAAAAGAATTAATCAAGCCAATAGCACAAAGAAAAAGGTATATGGCACCGGATCGAGCCAAGGCAATTGTAAAAGATGTAAAAAGCCTCCTAGATACCGGAATTATTCGAGAAGTCCGGTACCAAACCTGGGTGTTGAATCCAGTTATGGTGCGAAAAAAGGACAACTCATGGAGAATGTGTATCGACTTCACCGATCTAAATGATGCGTGCCCGAAAGATTGTTTCCCATTACCAGAGATCGACGAGAAAATTGACTCCGTTGCCACGTTCAGGCTGAAATGCTTTCTAGATGCCTACAAGGGATACCACCAGATACAAATGGCAGTCGAAGACGAGGACAAGACAGCCTTTGTCACCAACGAGGGAGTTTACTACTTCACTAAGATGCCGTTCGGTTTGAAAAATGTCGGTGCTACGTATCAACGTTTAATGAGCAAAGCTTTCAAAGACCAGATCGAACGAAATGTAGAGGTATATGTTGATGACATCGTAATCAAAAGTCACGATGAAGCCACCATGCTGAAAGATATACTCGAGACGTTTACCCGGCTCCGAAGTATTAACATGAAGTTAAACCCCAAAAAATGTACATTCGGGGTAGAAGAAGGAAAGTTCTTGGGGGTAATGGTCGGGTCAAAAGGCTTACGAGCCAACCCAGACAAGATCGATGTTGTTCTTACAATGAAGCCTCCAACATCGGTTAAGGAGATCCAGTCCTTAAATGGACGATTGGCCGCCCTCCATCGATTCTTGTCGAAAGCAGCAGATAGATCTCTCCCATTCATGGACGTGCTCAGAAAAAGCTTCAGATCGGAGTTTAAATGGACTGAAGAAGCCGCACGAGCCTTTGAAGATCTTAAAGCTTATCTCGGCACCTTGCCGACACTCACCGTACCAGAAAAAGACGAGGTACTAACGGTTTACCTAGCAGCATCGTATGGCACTATCAGTGCAGTGCTAGTCGCCCACCGAACCGGAGCGCAAATCCTCGTCTACTACGTAAGCCGAACACTAAAAGATTATGAAACAAGATACTCAAACTTGGAAAAGTTAGCTCTGGCACTAGTCCATGCTTCGAGAAGACTTCGTCGGTACTTTCAAGCCCACCCGATTGAGGTATGAACGGATCAAAGAATCCAACATGTTCTCCGACGACCCGAGGTTTCAGGACGCATGGCAAAATGGGCAATCGAGCTGAGCGCATTCAATATCACCTTCAGAACCAAAGGTCCGTTGAAAGGGCAGGTGACAGCCGATTTCCTGGTAGAAATGCCGGAGGATAAAGAAATGGAAGAAACGGAGAAAGCTCCAGACAAGCCTTGGTCTTTGTATACAGACGGGGCTTCGAGCGCCGAAGGGGCAGGAGCAGGCCTAATTCTCACCGATCCAGATGGTACGGATATAACGTATGCTCTCCGACTAGAATTTAAGATTTCTAATAACGAAGCCGAATACGAAGCCCTATTAGCCGGCCTACGTCTGGCAGTGAAAGTCGGAGCAAGAAATGTCGTGGCCCATGTAGATTCATTGCTTGTAGCGAATCAGGTGAACGGAGAATATGAAGCAAGGGAAGTCAACATGGTCGAATATCTTGAACAGGTAAAGCAAGTCATGGCATTGTTCGATTCATGTAAAGTTGAACACATTCCCCGCAGTAAAAACAAAAAGGCTGATGCGTTGAGCAAGTTGGCATCCGTATCATTCAGTCACCTAGCCAAGGAGGTGAGGGTGGAGGTGCTAACCGCGCCTTCAATTGCCACTCCTCACGTTATGCAAGTTGAAGCTCCATCATAAACGTGGATGACACCCATAATCAACTACTTGGTGCAGGATGTCTTGTCGGTCGATAAAGCAGAGGCAAGAAAGATCCAAATCAACTCTCTTCAATACCAGATGCAGGAAGGAGGTTTATACCGAAAAACTTTCCTTGGGCCTCTGTTAAAATGTCTCGACCCGGAGCAGGCCAGCTATATCATCAGAGAAATACACTACGGCATTTGAGGTATTCATGTCGGGCCAAAGATGATCGTAACAAAGGTGAAAAATGCGGGATATTATTGGCCCGGGATGCACGAGAGTGCGGTCAAAGAACTCCAGTAATGTGACGAATGCCAAAAGCACGCGCCAGTAAGCCTTCGAGAAAAGAATGAGATGATCCCGGTAATCACCGCATGGCCTTTCCAAAAGTGGGGCGTCGATATAGTCGGTCCTTTTCCACGATCGAGCGGAAGTGCCCAGTACTTGCTAGTCGCGGTGGATTATTTCACCAAGTGGGTGGAAGCCCGGCCATTCACAATCATCTCCAGCTACAACGTAACAAGATTCTTTTGGGAACAAATCGTATGCCATTTTGGTCTTCCACTTTATATTATAAGCGACAATGCAAAGCAATTCGCGGAAAACCCATTCAAGCGTTGGTGTGAAAACCTGAAGATCAACCAAGTCTTTTCCTCAGTTGCCCACCCCCAGGGGAATAGGCAGGTCGAACAGATAAACCGATGAATCGTTGATGGGATAAAGGGAAGACTTGGTTACGAAGGCAAGGGATGGGTGGATGAATTACCGAACGTTCTATGGGCTCACCGAACGTTACACAAGACTAGTAACGGAGAAACGCCATTCAGTCTTACATATGGAACTGAGGCCATGATCCCCGCAGAGATCGGACTCCCAAACCAAAGGTGCAAAAATTGGGAGGAAAACGAGCGTGAGCTTCGATCCAATCTTGATCTGCTAGAAGAGCGACGGAACATCGCGGCGATTAAAGAAGCCCGATACAAAAAGAAGATCGAGAAGTACTATAACGTCCGTGCCAAGCTTTACAAATTTAAGGTTGGAGACTTTGTGCTCCGAAGCAATGATGCGAGCCGTGTCGAAACCCCAGGAAAGCTAACCCCGAAGTGGGAAGGACCATACCGAGTCAAAGAGGCCAGTGAAAAAGGCTCGTATGTGTTGGAAAAAATCGATGGAACCCCCGTACCCAGGACATGGAACGGGTCCATTTGAAAAAGTGTTTTATGTGAACAAGCCTGCTACGGCCAAGAAAGATCGCTATTTTTTACTCTTTATTTCCAATTTCCATGTAAAAATCGGGAGGGTAGTGCCCCGAAAGTATTTCCATTTTTCCTTGTAAACCAGGAGGGTAATGCCCCGGAACTATGTTTAAGAAAAGTTGACAAATAAAGCGATCTATGTTTTTACAAGTATAAAACATAGCATACATATGTATATATATAAGTTCGAACAATATCAAAATGTGCACAAACGGGCCTCGACCCATGCCTCGCACCGATCGAGAAGGCTTAAATAGTTCCAAAAATAGTAAAATCTATTAAGCAAAAGGTCCGTACCTAATGCGGTCCGACTACAAAAAATCTGTCAAGCACGAGAAGTTAACTTCTCACCTAGATTCGGCCACTTAGATGACCAAGCGGTAACCCGGCTGAACAGCGAAAAGTTTGGACGCAAACTCAAAAGCTGAAAAGCCGGACATGAATATGTTTAACTAAAAAATATATGGCTTCGTATAAAGATAAGTAAAACATGGTTCGTCAAAAATACGAGCAAGAAAATTAAGTTGTTCGATACATGCCACAACAAAAAACGAAATACTGTACGGTTACAGAAGTAAACATCAAATCAAACTTCATAGTCTTCTTTCACGATAGGGAGTTCACACCTCTGTTTAATGATGGACAAAGGTTTATCTACTAAATCCGCAACCTTGCCAAGAACGGAGATATGAAAATTATCAAAGGCCTTTATTGCGGCATCCAATGCATCCTTTGCTCCTTCGTCATATCCGGGAACTTCCTCGGCCGAACGGACTGAGTCCAAAGCGGCTTTGAAGCCTTGTTTGATTCCTTCATTCACTCCAACTACGTTTACACTGTTGACCGGGTCCGCAACGACCTTCTCCAGCTCAGGGCTTTGATGAACCAATTTGACTACCCAAGCAACACCGTCCGTCAGAAACCATTGTTTAGTGAGCATGAGCTCTGACACCTGGGTATATAATTCGACCATTTCACCATCACAACGGGTCAGCATGCCCTTCGCCTCGTCAATCGTAGCCTTGTGCGACTCGATCACCTTGTCACGAACTCTTTCAAGTTCGTCCTTATCTGAAGAAAGATAAGATTTAATTAGCAAGAAAAGTAAGCATTGAAAAGTAAATTACGAACGCACCATTTATCAGGCGGTGATGATCGGCCAGAAGTTGGTCATAAGATGTTTGCATTTCTTTCAGCTCAGCCGTGTGCCTCTTCTCCGCACCAGATAACTTCTTCTCCAGATCACCAAATTTCAACTTGAAAGCTTCCAAGTCTTGAAGGGCTTTGTCTCGAGCTTCATACGCAACCGCAGCCGAAGCCTGGGAAGATTTATTAACTTCTTTCGCTTCCAAAACCTGTTCTTTCAAACGGTCAATTTGAGATCGGAGAAAAGATAGCTCCTGCTTTGTTTTCGACCGAACATTGTCTTCACTTTTCAAGTTAGCAACTTCACGCTCAAGCTTGCGACAGTTTGATTCCGACTCGATCCAACGCTTATAAGTCTCCACCACCAGAGAATTCGACTGAGCTTGATTCAGCATTAGGGCATTCCCAAGCTCCGGACCGCTCATCTTTCGATAATGCGCATGCTCGGCCGGAGTCCCCAAATGAAATAATGCCATCTTCACTGACAGAGCATCCACAATCCTATCCCTGTTCGTCAGTGACCACTCAGGCACATACTTCTCCAAAGCACGAGTAGGGTCCAAATTCGCAGCATAGCCCGTACCTAACTCCCGGCATAAGAAAACGGCTTCAGTTTCATACCATAAAGGGGAGGAAGAGGCACTATCCCCACCATCAAATGGTTGTGGACTTGGCCTTGAAATGTTGGAAGCAACCCCCCTTGTAGGCTTACCGGAAGGAGATGGGTCAATCTTCTTGAAAGATAGAGGGTCGGGCATGTGTATATCCTCAATGACTTTAGTAGCCCCCCTCCAAAAGATAATGGGCTCATTGGGATATTGACCGGACGATCCCTTGGGGTACGACCACCATGAAGATGGGCGTCCAAATTTGCTAACAGGCCTCCGGCAGCAGAAAACTCGGTAACCTGATCATCCTCATCATCCAATGTGATGGTCTTGAAGTCCATTTTCTTTTTCTTCACCTGCTTGGGTTTCGGATCGGACTTCGAAGAAGTAGTCCGTCTTCTTTTCAAGCTAACTTGGGGACGCTCCTCATCATCACCATCATCACCCTCTTCTCCCCCTTTAGCATGTACCCCTTCGTCTTCGATTGAAACATGTACCCCCTCATCTTCAATAACAAACTTGGAACCGGATCCTTTCGTTCCGCTTGAGCTGGTCTTTTTGCCTTTATCACTACCAGCCACCACCGCTGCCTGAACTGAAGAAATGTTCAACATTTGTGCCGCAGGAGCTGAACCCGAGCCTCCCTGGCCACCCGAACCTCCCTGACCAGCCGAACCCCCCTGGTCAGCCGGAGCTACCGGTTCCCGAATCGGATAAAGGTACTCCTACACGACGCTCAGATATGGAGGATCACCCTTCGGCGTCCTGGTGGCCGGGACATCAAGCTCCTTGGAATCGAAGGACTTCAGCCTTAAAGCTTCTTTTAAACCCATAGCTGCACAAAAAGCAAACAAAAAATAATATCCATAGTCCGGCACGATATAAAGTGTACAAACGAGTAAAGTAATCAAACACAAACTCAAGGAACACCGTATCAAGTTAAAAGCTCGACTAACCCTTTCCGTTCCACTTAAGGGTGGGATACCACTCCGTTTCGGTCCACATCGTGCTGATCCGTCCCATGACAAGAATGTGTTCCGGAAACTTTTGTACACGCCCTGCCTCCTTGATCAGAGTCGCATACAGATCTCTGTCGTATTCAAAGTCTTCAGGAAGAGGGGGTGGGAGGCGCGACCTTTTCAGTCTCCATGTCATCTCGGCCGGAACGCATCGGTCGTCGATCCAAAAGAAACGATCCTTCCAATCTTTTATACTGGTGGTAATCCACGAGTAACAACAAGAATTCTTATTCCTGACTTCGAAAGTATACCAACTACCGGACCGATTCAACTTGTAAAAAGCCTGGAACACATCCAAATCTGGGCCGGAGCCCAAACCACGACAGGACAACTCGAATTGACACACCTTGGCAAGGCCGAAGGGGTTCATTTGAGAAAGGTGAACCTCGTGAAATAGCAGAACGTCGATCAAAAACTTCATCAGAGGGAGACGATAGTTACAGTAATCGAACAAACTAGTATAAATCCCTATCTTCCACGGAGGAAAAGGATAAATAGGCTTATTCTTTTCAGGGAGAACGGGGTGTAAAGAGGCAGGAATTGCATATTTATCGACGTACCATGCTAAGCCATTTATATTCAGAATATTAAAGCAACCGGACAAGTTGCTTTTATTCGCCATTGTATAAGGAAGGTACTAACCTGCTTGATGAGTCGTTTCGCCTCAGAGGAAATGAAGAAGAAGATGAAGTAGAAAAGTGAACAAAAGTTACTTTTTACTCCCCTTTTATAGGGATAATACACCGCCTCAAAAGTAACCAATCAAAGAGTGACACGTCACAATAACTGACGCATATCAAACGTCATGTCAAAGGGGAAGATAAAACGACCGTCAGTTACCCAGCAAAAGTCACTGCCCAAAAATTTAAAATTTAAAAAACAGCAAACGACAAATCAGGGTGTCAGCCCGCCAAAAATTACGCCGTTATAGTTCGAAGCTTTTACCTAAGAAACGCTACGAACTAGGGGGGCTTGATGAGGATACGTCCTTGGACGGACCGAATCATCAGCAAACATAGAACCGAACTATAGCACCTAAAGCTCGGATCGCACCTCGTGCTGTAGACGGAACAACGAGACACGTTGGTACGCTTTAACTAACTGGGACCCACAGCTATAACCGCCCAGACAGTGATTGGTCCGACCCTAGCTAACTCGCCACGTCAGCATACCTAAAGACTATAAATACCCTGCCAAGACCCCCCGCAAAGGGTAATCACTATTTTCTCTCTCTAAACTCTCCTCTCTCTCTCCCTGGCCTATTCTCTCCTCACAAATACTTATTCTCACACCCGAGCTTGGTCACAGAGAGGCCCCCCTCCCTGTGACGAGGCTAACGGTGTGCTTGTTTCCTTGTGATCTTGCAGGTTCTTGCTAGGTCATCTGAAGATATACTCTAACCAGGTCGGACCAACTGGTTCTGAGTCTTCAGTGATGAAGGGGGTTTCAGGTGATTTTGAGCTCCGATCAATCATGAACAGGGATGGAGACAACAGTTAGGGTTTAGCTGCTGGTGGTGTTGCTCAGAACTGACGATTGTGTATGTGCAAATGAAAGAATGAGGAAGGAAATAGAATATAGTTTTTAAAAAATATTTATGTTTTGTACATAAGCAGTCCACGTCGTTAAAAACTAATGGGGTTAACTTTCAGTTAGTATAGGATCTCAAGATGTAAATACGTTTAAAGTTGGAACTGTTTGTAAATATTTCCTGAGTTGAGATTAATCATGGCTAATAGGTTAAAGTTGAGATTCCCAAAAATAACTAATATACACTAAACCGGAGAAGCTCGAACTTGTGAAACTAAGGGGGTGTTTGGTGTTGCGTTGTCAAAATAGATTATGCGTTTTCAAAATAGATTTTGCGCTTTCAAAACTGCATTTTGAAAAAAACATGTAGGTACATGCTTCTCCAAAACTGCGTTTTGGAGGCAGATAATCACTTTTTCATCCAAACACCTTTTTAGATTATTTTTGTTTTACAAACACAATAATCAAATAATCACTTCAAAACGTAATCCCAAACACCCTCTAAAAGTCGAACACAAACATTAGACATAGCTAGATACGAGATGTGCTCAAGCTCAAACTCCTTTTATAATAAACAAAGCAAGCTTGAGCATAAACGATCACGGTCTTTAGGTAACTTGTTTAAACCGGGCGGCTATCAGATAATTAAACAAGTTGAACCGGTGCACCGGACCAATGGTCGTGCTGGATTTCAACATTATCTTTTCTTTTAAAATATGTTATATACAACTACTTCAGTCCATATATTTTTCGGTCCATATATTTTAATTATTTAAAGATTCATATATTATTAAGAGTAAATTTTCATTTTGTTTTATGTGGTTTGGTCGTTTTATCGGTTTTGTCCTAGTCATTTAAAAATAGCCATTTTCCTTCCTGATGTTTTCATTTTGTCTCCGGTTTGCCCCACGACCTTAACTCCATCCATATTGTATATTAACTGGAAGGGAATTTTCGTAATTTCAAATATAAAATAAGGGTACTTTGTTAATTTATACTTAAATATAAACTATTAACATATATTTAAATGTAAGTTATTATTATTAATATAATATATACACACATAACAAATATTAAGTCTCTACTCTCTCTTTATAAGATCTCATTCTCTCTTTTACACCACCACCCACCACCTGACATCATCGCCACCGCCCGCCACCCACCACCCACAACCCGACATCACCACCACCATTCACCACCTCACCCGACATCACTACCACCGTTCACCACCACCTGACATCACCACCCCAATCACCATCAACCACTTCCTACCTTACAAACCACCAATACCGGTCCGAACCACATGAAACTCTGACCCAGACCCTTCCCGGTCCGAACCCTAATTTCATGTATAGTGGCAACAGATCTGTACAACCCATTCATCCCTCGCTAATTGCAGATACGAAAAAAAAAACCCACACCAAAAAACCCTCACAAAAAAACGAGATTATTGGTACCTTTTTAATTTGCCCATTCAAATATTTGATTTATAGGTGGTAAGGATTAGTTTTTCCATTCAGCCACCGTTAAACACCTTATTTGCAGGTCGTTCTTTTTCAACGAAACCCAGCCAAGAAATCAGATCTGAGCAAACCCTAGCCTCTTCTTAATCAAATTAAAGAAAATCCTTTAGTGTATAAACTTCCAGCGATGGCCAGATCTGAAACCTCTGGCGGCCGTAAAAACGTTGAGAAACAGAGTGGTGGTGGTGTCAGATGTAGAGAGATACATTGATGGTGGTGGTAATGGCGGAGGTGGCGGCGGCGGATTATGGTGGCTGCGACGAATTATGGTGGTGGTAAGAGTGTGTGTGCGAGAGAGAGAGAGAGTTGTGCTAGTGGTGGCGGCGGATTATGGTGGCGGTGGCGGATTATGGTGGCGCTAATGGTGGTGGTGGGTGATGTTTGAAGGTGAGAGCTGATGAATGATAAAGTGGGTGATGTTTGATAATGTGTCCGTACATATATGAAAAATAATAATGTTTTTAATTTTTTAATTTTTTTGTGTCCGTACGTATATGAATAAACTAGGTTTTTACCCGGGATTGCTTCCCGGGCTCGGGAAACTTAGTTATATTAATTACTATTTGTTATTAATACGACCACATTACATCAACCATCTCATTCGATTCAACAACAATGTCTTCAAATCACCGGATTAGATCATGAACCCATATTAGAGGTCAAAATTTGAATGACTTAGACAAAATTTGAATGACTTAGACAAAATTTGAAGTATATAAATAAGCTATTGAATGAGATTACTTAAATAAATTAATGGGAGAAACAGGCACAAATTGAATATTTTTTATAAACTGTAATATATGACAGATACTTATTAAACCTTAGTGGGCAGGGATAACGGTAAAAACCAATAAAGAACAACCACATCCACTGATAATCCTATATAAATTATGAGATAATATAATAAGATTAAAATTGCTTAAAGATTACAAATGTTTGTAGATAAAAAGGTTGTTATTTGGGTTTATACAATATATATTATAAATTGTTGCTCCTATTCATACACATAAGTTTTAAACATAAATATTAAATATTGAACATCTCAATATTTATTTAACATATACATTATAACATGCAAAGAAAGGTCATACTCATTATAATATTACAACATAACAGTATAATAAGCAGATAAGTTTTCAGGAATTCAAAACCACACAATCAGTCCAAAACATAACAACACCAAACACCCAAAACCAACAAAACGAAAACCATAAGTTCAACGTGGCAACAGCATATGAAATCAACACGTAAATGTATTTGAAAATACAGAGAAAACTATTTCTCAATCTTGGGAATTAAAAGCGTCAAAACACCAGCATCTTCATCCTGAGACAGTTCATCACTCATGCGGTGCTTTGTCGAGGAGCAACCTAATGCATCATCTACGTCGCACACTTCACGAATATTACGTTTTGTTTCATCAAAAGAGAGATTCTTAACGCCTACGAGTGCTTTGGATGCAGGTGTAACATTGTCACCACTGTAGGACATCTCATCCTGATATAAAAAGATAATAAATATTAACATTTCAAAAAATTTAGTACAAATAACCAAATTCTTATATTACCTTCATAAGGTCAACAGGAGTAGACAAACTGCAGGAATCTGGAACATCTAACGATTCGGACTGCTCATGCTTTAAGTACATAATACACAGTAACATAAAATACACATAATGGTATAAATCTATTTCAAAACGATATGACTATGAAATGAAAAGAATGACATAATGAAGATTTAAACCTGGTTAAGATTGAATTTGGCGTAGAGCGCGGCAAGGATCTCATCATCGTTAGTGGCCATTGAAATACCATAGTTTTCAACCTAATGCTCAATGTTATAGTCTTTAACATTTATGATGAACGCATACCTCTTTCCAATCAACGTGTCAAAAATCTCAGGATATGGGTTCGGTATCTCTCCAGAATTAACAACCTATGATTTTATAAAAATTAACATAAATTACAATGAGCACAATGATTACATAATTGAGAACCTACAATTTTATAAAAATTAATTTATAATTATATTTACTACATGGCCAAATAACTGACTGCATGTATTTGTTACCTGATCTTGGATTGCAAGTAACTCTTTGGCAGTTTTCTTAAGAATCTTGTAAGCTTCGAAATCAAACAGTGTCAAAGACACAGTACCGGAAGAGTCTTGCACCCTAATAGGTATCTTGAAGCTATCAAGTTAAAAACAAATGAAAACATTAGTATTACTAATAACAGAAGTGTGGTTCATATTAGTTTTTAGTATAAGGAAATAAAACTGTAATCTCAAACCGCGGAATAGAATAGATGTCGACTCCTTCACATTTATCATTTGTACACACCAAAGATTTTGCATGATCAACATCAAATGAACCATCCACATTTTCTTTCGTTACAAATCTTTCATCCACACTCGACTTACAGTGGTTACAACCATTGTAATACCAAAGTTTATCAGTGCATATAGTTGTGATTGTGCCAAGAACCAAAACATTCTTTGGCTATCAATATCAAACAAAAATAATAACACTTAGAAAAGACTATAAAAAAACTCAGCATGTAAAGTACTTATAAGAAAATACACACCGTTGATATGGTTCCAAGGAAACCAATAAGCATGAAATCAGGGTTATTAAGAAACTCATCTTCAACACTTGAGATAACGTTTGAACCAACATGCTCATTTGATGAAGATGAAGCAGAAATTTTCTCTACATACCTAAACAGATTCATGTGATCAAATTAAAACGTAAAAAGTAAATGTAGGTACAAAATAATACTGTTTAATGTTTATATGCATATTACTAACTATACCTCTTCCTAAAAGAGGATATCTCTTCAATGTCAGTGTCGATAAAAAGTCTGCTAAGGTCAAACTCGTTTGCAACTCCACGCTTGCCTGAATTTAAAAATAAAACCAAATGTAGATCAATATAAACAGTGTCAAATTTAAAACATATATATAAATATAAATTACTATATAAATAAAAATTAAACTAATTAAGCTTAAATTGTACCTTTGTAAAGGTTGACCATACCAAAATGACATAGAATAACAACATACTTCTCTCGTTTCTTATCATTCATGTAAGCAAACATGTCAATAGCAAAACCATCCCACAAAGTAACCGGACACTTTTGGCCTCTAACATATTAACATAAAACATAATAACATCAAGCAACCTTGTCATGCTTTAAACGTCAAAATGCAACAACTTAATAAAAAGAACTCACTCAAGGTCTTCAACTCTAAGATTAAGCCTCTTACCCTTGCTCCCATCCTTCTTTGTTGTATCCTCAAGATTGAAACATACTTCCACATAACCAATCCAATCTATAAACAAAAATATATTGTTAAAAGAAAACAGCATTAAGAAGCGATAACATGAAAAAAAAAAACAATAAGACAAAACAGTACATATATATCATGTAGTGATTTACATACCAATAACTGTATTAACTTCAATTTTATTTTGAACAACATCCTTGAGGTTAACGAAATTAAAACGGTATTTCTGTCCAGACCAGTCAAGGCATTTCTCAACAGAAGTATAGAAATACAGTGATATTTTGTCATTTCTCTTGGTATACTTAGCAGAGGACCTATTAGCGGCAAGATACGGTTTGGTGATAAGAAGACATTCATCCAACTGAAGGAAGTCTTTGAATTTTCCTAACATCTTATACAGACAGCTGGCTTGTATCATAGTTCCCTAAGAATATGAAACATCCGATTAAATAAAAAACGTGTTATATAACATTTGGGTATTCATATGTCCAAAATAATTATAAGACAAATATATACGGTACCATCTCATCCATGAAGATCATATCAAGACGATATATTTCATTTTTGTTTTCATTTATCATATTCTTCGACATGCTAACAATCTTCACTCTAATCGAATAGTTGTTTGAGAATGTATTCAGATCGTTAAGCATGCTAACCTTTGAAACCTCCATTTGAAGACTGTACATAAAAAAAAAAAGAATAAGCAAAATATATCTATTGCTAAACGTAATATGATAATACAATAAGCATGGATGTTCTTAAAAAAAATATCAAGGTTGGAATTCAAGCTTACCGATTCTCCATTCAAAATTTTAATTGATTGCAGTGGCAAATGTAATTTGAAAGGTAATTACTGTATATCCTTATATCCTGCTTTATTAAAGTAATTAAATATTATAAATGATATGCAAGGTAGGAAAAAAAAAAGAGAGAACATCAATTTTAAATTACCATCTTGCATATTTTGAATTTCAAAATTACTGATATTATCAGTAATTACTGATTTGATTTGAAAGCATTTGTCATGATGAATTTTCTAATTTTTATTTTAACTTTAATTAAGAGATAATAACCGTCAATTTGAAATTCACATTTTGCATATTTTAAATGTCCAAAGCTCAAGAAATTAGCATTAATTATTGATTTGATTTGCAACAAATAGTCATCAAGAATTTTTTTTATTTTTTAATCTAACTTTAAATTTTATAAGGAAAACAATGTTGGAGGAACTCTTATCTCATTGGAATGTAACGATTAGGTAAAATGGTAATTTCATTGTAATTCTAGTTTTCATTTGATAATTTCAATCTATCACTAATTAACACCATCAATAATAAAAATGGGAGCAGTGGCTGTTTTTTAGGGAAACCGCTGACGGTCAATATCAGTGGATGTCAACAATAAAAAAGTGAGTAGTGACTATTTTTCCTATCAGTGGATACCCAACAGTTTTTGAAACACTGATGTTTGGTCAGTCAGTGGTCAACACAAAGATTGAAGAAACAGAGGTTGTATCTCAGCAGTGGATAACTTTTAACAATCAAATGTTTGAACCAACACAGTGGTTGTAACTGGCTTTTAAACATGTTGGGGCTTAAACAGATGTTTCGCCTTATATATCAGTTGTCTGCCCTTAAACAGATGTTTGCCCATAAACAGAAGTTTGGCCATAAACAGATGTTTGGCCTTAAACAAATGTTTGAGCTTAAACAAATGTTTTCCCATAAACATTTGTTTGCAAAAAAAAGACCAATTTCAAGAATACTATACCTAAACAATCAAAATGAGGAACTTAATAATCATCCAAGTGTACTTGATTTTTATTTATTAGTATAAAGATGAAACAACTGTTCAATTTATAGTATAGATCAAATCACTGAAGTGATGTGATAAATACTGTTACATATAAACACTGTTGTGATAAACACTGTTACATATAAACACTGATGTCATAAAAATTGTTACATATAAAACACTAAGGTGATGACATCTAACAACCTAACAGACTAAAAAACACTGATGTGAAAAACATTGTTACATATAAACATTGTTAACATAAACAAAGGTAGAATAACTAATGTTGATGCTGAACCAATGTTGTTGTTGGACAGTGGTTCACCTTTGGTTAATCAGGCCTTTGGTTCATCAGCGCTTGTCTTCAACAGGACTTTGGTCTTCATCAGTGGTTTGGTCTTCAACAGTGGATGATGTTCATCAGTCTTTATGTACAACCATCGTTATATCCAACAGTTGTTAGGCAGATCAGAGTTTTGCCTTATTAACTTGTTATAACCACTGTCATTGTAGGAAACTTAGCTGGGCAGTGCTTATTGTGGATCAACGTGCAGCTTCAACAGCCAAATCAGCATCATCTTTATCTCCTTCAACAATATCCACTGTGTTTTATTTGGTTCTTGGATCAAACATCTCGAACGATTTCCCTTTTCATCAAAATAATTAATCTGAAAAAAACACGTGGAACTAACAGCAAAAAGTACACCTGAAACAGAATCGTCGATTAAGAATAAAAAAAACATGTGGAATTAACAATGCATAGATTAGTGAAGGAAACTTACGGTGCTGATTAATAAAACTCCGTTTAATTGCTCAAATTGAGATGACGGGTGATCTGCAAGCGACTACAAATGAATCAATGCATCAATAAACGGTAAATCAAAAGGTTACGAATACCAAAAAATAAATCAGACCAATTGAGGTTACCTTGGTGTTGTGCAATCACTTTGATGTCCATGACAACAGCACCTTCATAAAAAACAAAGTAATACTGATTGTAAGATTAAAACATTCAAGAACTTAGAGTACATGGGTCCAAATGATCTCAATCATGCACTAAAATTCCTATACTCATCTGAGATTGTCTTCCGCTCCACCATCTTAATTCGTCTCTCCACAACTTCAATTGTAAAGAAAAGAGCAAAAATCAAATACATGACTAACACAACCTCATTGAAAGTGGGACTGTAAATGAGTACCATACCGAATAACAAAAAGGGATTAAGCCTAAACTTTTGGGCCGGTATCACTTATCAACAGACCTGAAAACAAAATCAGTTTCTAAACAACGACTTCATGAAACTGAAAATCATTAAAGCAAACACAAATTAAGTAACAACCAACCTTAATTTAAAAGCCTGCAAATATAAAATTGCCACATGAACAAATGAAGTACAACTTGCTGCAAAAATAATAAAGTGTAAAAACAATCTCAAAAACTTCTCTGTAATTAAGTAGTTAAGCTACTTAATTTAGTTAACTACATAAACAATCCAACAATAAATTTACCGTCCTTCTCCTTCTCTTTCACATTTCCATCACGTCAACAGCCGTCCGGCAGAGGTTGCTTCTAATCAACAAACTCTATAAAATAATAATAATAATAATAATAATAATAATAATAAGCATAAAATCTATATATTCTGCTTGGATTGCTAGAATAATAGTATGAAAGTTGAAATAAAAACAGAGGATCAAGAAACATAGGAGCATCAAAAATTACTAACATGGGTGAATAAATCAACAAAACGGCTTGTGAAAGACATAAACTACAAAAATATCAAAATCAGCCTACTCGTAATCACATGATACAACAAAGCAAGCATCTGAATAAACAATAACAAAAGAAAGACAAAATCAAAAGCTACAAACAGAGTTATTCATATATTTCATACATATACAATAATAAAAACATTATTACAACATACCAGTGTCACGATTAACAGGAGCTTGTACAAAAGGGTTCATCGAGTACGATAAGAAACCCTAGGAGATCTACTTCTTCTTCTGAGGGTACAAAAGGGTTCATCGTGTCCAGTATGAGAAAATAGATAAAACGAAATAAAATTTCTGAATGAAAAAATAGATCTTACATGAATAATATGTTCTTCAACTACTAGACGGTACATGATTTAGGGTTTCAAACGCAAATGTATGCAATACAAGTAACCTCTGCAGGACGTTGTTGAAGAGATGGAAATGTGAAGAAGGAGAAGGATGAACATCAGAGAGAAAGGGGATCTTGAATGGAAATGTGAAGGAGAAGAATGAAATAAGGTTTGTGAAAATGTGATAATAAAGGGCAGTGGTTACTGTTAGGCGGGAAAAGGGGAAAACGATGCCCTAATTAAGTGACACGTGGCCCAAATCACTTTCATTTATTATATATAATAGATAATAATGTTTTTATTTTTTTATTTTTATTATCCAAAAGTTTACTCATTTAAGAATTAGTAATTAGTATTAAGATTAAATACTCATATATAAAATTACCGAAATACCCCTAATTTCAACTGAATGTTTTAACTGAGTTAGAGCCTTGGAGTAAACTAGAGACAAAATCAAAACATCAGGGAGGAAAATGACTATTTTTAAACGATTGGTGCAAAACCGTTAAAACGACCAAAGCACAGGAAGCAAAACGGAAGTTTACTTTATTATTAAATTAAAGATTAAAAATTCACATTAGTTTTTATTATATTAAAAAGAGAAAAATGTCCGGATAGTCCATGTGGTTTGCTTCATTTTCACCTTTTGTCCCTAACTTTCTAAAATTATAGCTATAGTCCCCAACTTTTGCAATTTCGTTCCCGGATAGTCCCTAGCATGGATGGAGGTTAGTTTTTTTATGTTAAATGAGTGTGAAATGACCTAAATACCCTTTCTGTCAAATTAATAATTTAAAATTTAAAATAAATATAATTAATATTTTAGAATTTATGTGGGACCCACCACCCACCCCATTTCATCTTCCCCACTCCTCACCACCATCTCCACCTTTCACCACCACCACCACCCACCGCATCTCCGCCATCTCGTCCATCCATCCACCTAAATACCATTATTTAAAAACCATTAAACTAAAACAGAAAAGGATATATATAACTCTTACTGGACTTTGACCTGCACCAACCACCGCCCATCTCACTAGTTCCAGCCTCCCACCCGAACCATTGGCCATCAGCCATCTTCACCACTCAGGCACCGTCCATCTCTTTAAAGACTCCCCTATCTCGCCTGACCACCGACCTCAATGGCCGCCTCTGTAGATCTGTGTCACGGTGCTTGTCCGCTGGCGTAATTACGACGACTCTTAATTAGAGAGATAATCAGATTTTAAAGTCGCCGTAAGCGGAAGAGCTGAGGAAAATTTTACAGTAATTTTTGTTTATAGATTTAGCTTCAAATTTGATGGGTTTAATTTGGTAGGTCTTTCTTGTTTCAGTTACTTTTTGGTGTCATTGATTCGATTGAATTGAGAAACAACTTAATATGGAATTTGAAGCTCATTTACATATGTGTGTATGGTGGGTTTTTAAGCTTTGGTGATGATTGTTTTTTTGGGTGAACGGTAAGGAGGAGTGGGGAAGGTGGGTGGTGGTGGTGGCGGCGGTGAGGAGAGGAGTGGGTGGGTGGGGTGGGTGGGTGATGGGTCCCACATAAATTCTAAAATATTAATTATATTTCTTTTAAATTTTTAGTTATTAATTTGACAGTAAGGGTATTTGGGTCATTTCACACTCACTTAACATAAAAAACTAACCTCCATCCATGCTAGGGACTAACCGGGAACAAAATTGCAAAAGTTGGGGACTATACCAGTGGCGGATGTAGCTTATACCAGGGGGCAACGCCCGCTACGGCTTGTCGCGGAAAAATTTGGAAAAATTAGTGTAAATTTCGGAAAAATTTGACGTTTTATCGATTTCGTTACGGCTTATTTATAAAACGTTACGGCTACGATCCGTTTCTAGATCCGCCACTGGACTATACCTGTAATTTTAGAAAGTTAGGGACTAAATGTGAAAATGGAGCAAACCATAGGGACTATCTGGGCATTTTTCTCTATTAAAAATTAATAGCGCATATACTTTTAGTTTTAACCATTTCTAACCAATTCGACTAGTAAACGAGACGGCTTGTTTCCGTCAGGTTTCTTATATTTCTTTTGTTCCACGTTGATGCTTGATGAAAAGTTATTAAATTGAAAACTCTCTGAATTGAGAGTTTGTAAACGTAATAAAGTTCATTACTTTTTAAAAGGAAAGTTTTATGTATATTCATATGCTATTCAGTAGAAAAAACTTTATCCAAATTCTTTAAAAAAGGAAAGTTTTATGAATATTCATATGCTATTCGGTAGAAAAAACTTTATCCAAATTATTTAAATTCAGATAATATAAACGGCTGATTCTATACACACCCCCCCTCCTCCTGATTATACCCTCCCTTGTGAGAGGAAAACTGCCGGTCCAACGCAGGCCCATGTAACAAAGTTGATTAGACATGCACAACTCATAGATTCATAGCTTGTTACCGTCCATATATACCAACACGTGGATGGACCAAATTTGTTACCACTATTATAGATATATTTTTATGTACTCATCAAATGATAACTTGAACAATAATTGTACTTTTTCCTTTAGCTTTAGGTTTATGGTTTTTTTAACGTTGTATTTTAATTTAGAGTTATACATTTTTAATATGTCAAGTACTTGATTTAACTGTATATAGGGGAGGTTCATTTGAGGAGAATCTTCTTAATAGAAGAAAAAAAAATTAATCTAGACCCTATATTTTTTGGATCAATGGTTGTGAATCAAGATATCATTTTTTTGTCCACTTTTAGTTAATGATTTAATTACTAAGGGTGGTATAGACATTTTGATGTAGAATGTTAATAAATATTTTAGAGAGTTCCTCAAGTATTGTTAATGCAACCATAAATTCTTCTCCTTCATCATCATTAATGTATTGACTCCTACACAAATTTTATTAGAAGTGACAAAATTATTTAAAAAAATTGTGTCCTACACGTATTTTATTATGAGTCGCAAAATTATTTAAAACTGTTTGAGTCCTACACATTCTGTATCTTACATCAAAATATTGTTTTAATGGTGTAGGAAACGTTGAAAATGTAAAATCATGTGCAAGATTGTTTTTATTGTTTAATGTGCTCAACTAGTTTATAAGATAGACTCATTAAATGATTATTGTTCATTAATTTGAATAACAAAAATAAATAATAGACTTATTAAATGATTTGTTCAAATTACCTTTGTATCCTTTATTCTTTTTATTCTTAGACCAAGCGGTATGGGGGCCGGCTTAGGCCCGGCGCCGGTCCCCCACACCGCCCCCTCGCCCCATCATGTGATAACCGGCTACACCAAGACGTTGAAGACGGGCCGCTTTCTTTCTCTCTCTCTCTCTCTCTCTCATCTTTGTCTCTCCTCTATCTCTATCTCTCTCTAAAATCAGAAAAAAGTTTTATATTTTTTAATTGTTGTGGGGCCCCATCCTCCACCCCCTAGGTCCATCCCCTGCAAGCCCCTTCGACGTGGCGCGCTGACGTGGCGGCCCATCCTCATGGGGATTAGGCTCCCCATAACTACTAGTCTTAATTTTTAATTCTTCTCATTTGAACTCTCCACAATGTATATATTAGTGTAAACTGTTTGACAAGTTCTTTGGGTTGAAAAAAATTGAGTTTTACTCGTTTATATTGTGATAGAACTATTTCGAGTTTGTGTTATTTCGAACTTTATCTTTAAATCTCCACAAAGGTACAAGCTTGGTTTATTTATCATTCAAAAAAAATTTATTATAATCATTTTTATATGTTTATAACGATAATTATGTATGAGATATATAATTTGATTTCTTATTAAATTTATAAAACGAATTTTTAGAACCAGCACGTTGCGATGGGACACTCAGACCAAACAAAAAAATAGGCGTAAAAACATTTAACCACACATACATGTTGAGGGGTGTTTACTCATTAAATTTTGAACAAAAAAATAACTAAGTCGAAACTAAAACAAAACACACGTAAAAAAATTGACGTCGAAGCGACGAAAAAAAAACAATTGTTAACACATCTAAATAAGCAAGCCACAATGTTAAGCAAACACGTGGAAGCAGATACCAAATAGTAAAACATATATAAAAATAGAAAATAAAACCTAAGCTAAAATTTTGGTATACATTAAATTGGGGGCAATGTTGATGACTTGATGGTACAGTACGTGGAAATATAATGAAAATGATAAATAAACAAACTAATATAAGTGATCATATGTCGAAATATAATAAAAATGATAAATAAACAGACTCGTTAATGTGACCCACTCATATGAGGTAATTATTTGTTAAAAGAAAACATTGTAAAGATTCAAAGGTAAATAATTTTAGAAAACAATAATAACTAGAATTACCACCCGCCACAATGCGGCGGGTGATTCATTAGTTATATCATATTAGATGAAATGAAAATGTTTCTTACATGATCGCGAGCCTGTGTGTAAAACATAGAAAAGAATAACTAAGTCGATTTCTGACCCGCGCGTTGCGATAGACCTATGAAACAGGAAAAATAGACGTGTTGTGGACCTGTCAAACGGGAAAAGTAGATGAAAAAACGTTGAAACCCACACACACGTTGCAGTGTGTTAACTCGGAAAATTTAGAACGAAACAGTAAACGGAAAATTTGCGAAACATGAAAAGTATAAGCGATCAAAATTGAAAGTAAAAGGTGTTGGAATTAAATTGCAAAAGATAAAAAGCTTTGGGTTAAAAAAAAAAAAACAAAAGGGTTAAATTGTAAAAGATGGAAACTTTTGAATTAGCAGTGAAAAATCAAATTAATCAAAGGGTTAAATTACTAAGATTGAAAATTTAGACTTAAATTGTCAAAGATGAAAGCTTTGGAGTTAGAAATGAAAATTTTAATTTTTTTTTAAAAAAACTCCCAAAGCCAAGAATACAACAACCTTAAGCATAAACATGTTGCTTATTATAGTATTATAATATAATATAATATAATATAATATAATATAATATAATGAGTAAACTACGATTTTGGCCCCCGTGTTTATATCACTTTTACCTTTTTAGCCCAAAAAGTAATCTTTTAACATATGAGCCCCCAACGTCTTTTTTATAACCATTTTGCCCCCCCCCCCCCCCCCCCGATTTTGGCCCCCGTGTTTATATCACTTTTACCTTTTTAGCCCAAAAAGTAATCTTTTAACATATGAGCCCCCAACGTCTTTTTTATAACCATTTTGCCCCCCCCCCCCCCCCAATGTCTTTTTTTCTAACACTTTTGGCCCCTATAAGTAAATGGATGGAGTTAGTGTTATGGGCCAAAAATGTTAGAAAAAAAGACGTTGAGGGCTTAGATGTTAAAAGATTCCTTTTTTGGCTAAAAGGATAGCAGTGATGTAACCACATGGGCCAAAATCGTAATTTACTCTTTTATAATTAAACCAAACATGTCTCATAATAAGTTATTGGGTACAAACCACTGTCCTAATTTACACTTTATTTCACACACCTACAAATAAAACAAAATAGCTATGCAATATGTAAAAGTATATAGAGCATTAAGAGTGGTAAAAAAAATTAAGGAAAAACTACATGTTTTGTCCTTTATCTTGACACTCTTTTTTAGGCGGTGTATTTTTCAATGAATTTGACAGGTTTTGCCCTTTATAGGAAATTTTGTTGCACATTTTGTCTTTTAACCCTAAATGTGGACCCCATATAAAGGTATTGTTGTCTTTTCACATCTTAATATATAAATAAACCCTTTAATAAATTTTATAAAATCAATTATTCCCTTCCCACCCACTCTACTCTCTCTAAAAACTCAGATACCCTTACACACTCTCTCTCTAAAAACCCATCATCAACACCACCATCATCTACTTCAATCTGTTGAAATCAATCATAATCCGTAAACCTAACAAACTTGAGTTGAAATCGAGCACTGCAACATAAGAAAACACTAATTCGATTGATAAAATTCATATTCGATTAAATCTTCCGGCAATAATTATAGCAACAAGGAATCAAATTATCGAACAGATGATACAATTGGCATAACTCTACCTGAGTTAGTAAGATGAGAAGAACAGAGACAACGTCTTTGTTGTGGTTGTCGCTAAGATGGAATTGTAAATCCGAATCAATTTCAAGTTTGGAGGTTGGAGTTGGATTGGGGGTGTCTGGATTTGTGCAAATCGTCGCCCACACATCTACCACCAACACCATCCGCCATGCTTCTCAACCATCATCCACCACCACCACCACCTCTCACCATAACCATCCGTCGTCGCCCACACATCTACCAACTCTATTTTTAAAACGTGAACTCGCCAACTTTATGTTGACATACTACTGCATGCTTACAGGTCCGTAGATACAGCGTTGGAGCTTTTTCCTGGAGGAGTGTGGTGACATTTCAAAATCCGTTATGGACTCTTAGACTTATGTTTTAACGGTTTTGGACCTTGTGTTTAATGTTTTCACTAAATACTTTAACTTTATTTTAAGACCTTAACAGTGATGTCACTAATCGTATTTTAAATGTTGGTTTTGCTTAAATTTATCTTGTATGTTCAATATGATTGGTGGCATGATTCAGTCAGCCGCATGCCTCGCGGTAATACTCCGCATGTGAAATTTGAGGGTGTGACATATGATGTCTTAAAAAGTCAATGTGTCTATTATAAACTAAATATAGGTACAGTTTGACTACTGAAGTCAAACATAATGGTATTTAGATTATTTTGACATTTTCAAATACTACTTGCCAAGATAATGGGGGATGTACTCGAGCAAGCTTTTATAGGTTGTTGCCTCTTAAAACATCATTCAAAGTTATAAAAATTCATTTAATATTGAAAATTGAGCAAGTAAATCTGTTATATTCGGACCGGTCAACTCCAAAACGTGGAAGCAACGGTCCCACAAGACGATTTCCACGCTTTCTTTATTAGCAAAAAGTACCCTTGGTGAAGTTTCCTCAAGCTCATCGCTCAAAACATGACAATTATTAATAGATTTGTAAGAAGTATTTTCTTTATACAATCGGTGTAACATACGAGAACTTAAATTAGTATAATAATATGTTTAACTAATTGATTTATTATAATCACAAGAATGACCTAGTAAGAATGATCAAAACTTTTATACCATTTTTTTGGTTTAGACATGTTAAACACAATATATTAAAAAAAAAAAAAAAAAAAAAAAAAACTAGTAGGGTGCATGTGTTATGTGATGAAGAATACATACATTATTAAACACGTAACATATTAATATTTTTAAATTAAAAAGATATAGCAATACCGTACTTAATATAAAGAGAATAAAATGATCATGTGTATGGTGTAATTTTTTTTAAAAATATTAACATATAAAAAGTTATGATCTTTTGAAAATCATGGACGAAATTGATTTAAAAGGCAACAATATATTTAAAGTTTTTTTTTTTATAATATGCTATAAAAGTTATAGTTACTTAAAATTTTAAACACTTAAAAATTACTTTTTTGTTCTTATGTATTATAATATAGATACACATTACGGCATAAAAAATGCTTCATATTCATATAGATATTTAAAATGAAACGTAAAGAAACTTAAGAAAAATAACAAATAAATATATTAAAGACACTCTAAATTAAGTAAGGTAATAAAAGAGTTAATTGCCAAAATCGTCCCTAAGGTTTGGGCACGTTTGCCATTTTCATCCAAAATGACACTTTTGTACCAAATTGCCCTCAACGTTTGTAACTTTTTGCCATTTTCGTCCAAACCACTAACTTAGTTTATTTTTTCTGTTAAGTTGAGGATATTTGAATGAAACTGGCAAATATAAAACCCCAGGGATGATTTTGGCAATTTACTTAAACCCTTTTTAATTTCTTTTATTTACTTATTTTTGTTACATCTATACTATTATAAAAAGGAGAAGTGATGTACACACATGTAATTTTACATGGCGTCCATCATTTTATGCAATATGTACAACTAAACAATGCTTATTTTATAAGGATGAAATTGTAAAAAGTAGAGAATTTTAAGACACTTAGAGGGTATAAGAGTAATTTAGGTCACACTCCATAAGCACGCATAAAAAAACCTTTCCTCATCTGCCCCTCAAGAAACCTAATAGTCATCCAGTGATTGAAAACGGAACCATTAAGGCGAAGAGCAGATTGAAGGATGGAAAGGTGGACCGTGAAATTGAAGATGATGATTCAATTCTCTCCTCATCCACCAATATTTAAGATCAAATCCATGCTTCAATTATGTACTTCTTTGCTACTTCAGTGCCCTGTTACAGATAGCAGAAGAATACAGAGAGGGGGGAGAAGGCCCAGGCCTCCCCGACCACAGCAACATCGATGACGACGGGGATTTGTGTTGAGAGAGAGACGATCTAGAGAGGATAAACTTTGGCTTATTTTACACAACTTTGTTTGTGAGGAATCACAGCTGGGAAACAGAAGGGTATGTATTTGGGATATCAACTTCTCTCTCTGCTAAATCTAAACCCTTGTTACTTTTCTCCGGTTCATCCAGATTACAATCGCAAAACAGGTAATTTTCAATCGCCTTCAGTAATCGTTGATATATCCTTTTCAATCATCTCAGTTTTACCAACAATTTGTTCTATGGATTTATGTGATCAATTTGGGTTGGGTGTTCCATAATGGGGTTGGTCATTTGAAGTTGATTCCGATAATATCAGCCATCCCTGGGAAATGTTTTTTTTTTCAATCTTTGAGTTGTGTTGTTACTGGTGTTTTTACTATTACAGTCGTTTAGATTCAGTAATTTGGCAGAAAGATTGTTACCGATGGGCTCTTGGCTGCTGGATACTCTGTTTCTATCTGTAAATCCCGGTGGGAGAAAACTTCTACTTATCCTGCTGGTAAGACAGATTTTCCCCAAATTTTATTGTTTCTTTGTATGAAATTTATAAAATGGTAGTTTAAGTTATAGTTTTGAGGAAATTACTTTACTTAATAACATTTATGGCTTTAGTTACTCACGGTTCACAATTAGTTTAGTTGATTTCATCAAATTTTGTAACAATATTTTTTTCCCAAATTCTATTGTTTCTTTGTATGATATTCTTTATAAATTTTCTTTTGATTGCCCTTGTATAGTTTAGTGATTTTACTTTACCAAGAACATTTCTGGCTCCAATTACTTATTGTTCATAATTAGATTTGATTTCATTAAATTTTGTGATAAAATATTTTCCCCAAATTCTTTTGTTTCTTTGTATTAATGATGTTATTTGATTGCCATTATAGTTAATGAACATTTCTTGCTCCCATTACTGATTGAATTGGTTTGATTTCATTGATTTATGTAATATGTAATAATATTTTGGGGATTGTATATGAACAAGGGAATATGAGTATATTGATGCTATGCTAGAAGGGGATCGAGTGATTGTGGACATTGATTTCAGATCAGAGTTTGAAATTGCAAGATCCACCAAAAGCTACAGAGCAGTTCTTCAAATACTTCCTCATATATTCGTGGGTAAACCCGATTGTCTCCAGAACATCATCAACATAGTTTCTGACGCTGCAAAACAGAGCTTGAAGAAGAAAGGAATGCCTCTTCCCCCATGGCGTAGAGCCGATTATGTCAAAGCTAAATGGCTCTCACCTTGCATCTGAATGGTCAACAATCTAACTGATGATAAGAATAACCAATCGTTCACTGAAACCGCAAGCAAAGCAAATCAAACCCGATTCTAGAACCGAAAGACCCGGTTTTGAATATAGTTTGAATGGTACCAAAGATCGGAAGTAAAGTGGGAGGTACTGAGGATGCTGTGAAACAGTTTGAGCCGTTAGAGATCAAACCAAAGGTACCAAAGATCGGAAGTAAAGAGGTTAGCGGTCTAGCTGCTGTAATCGAAGGCAAATGATAATGGTGGCAGGGTTCAGTTGATCTAAATTCAATCCAAATCCAGTTTCCAGTTTGTGGTTCTTGATTTTCTTGGCTAAAATCTTGAAAATGGAACCATAATCACTAAAATGATTTGGATAAATTGGGATTTAGATTGACTTGGACCCCATGTGTTTTTTATATTTTGTGAACTAGAATCTAATTGTTGTATATGGCACTGGAAAGCCAAAATGAAGCATTCAGAATCCGAAGCATCAAAGGCATTACCAACGCCTCGACCAGTGGATCTGGCAAATTGTTTTCTTGTTAAAGTCTATGGATCAAACCGCACACCGATGGCTAGACGCGGGTTTGGAACCAAAGGCCGGAGGATCTCTATGCTGACCAACCATTTTTATTGTGAAATTGAGCACCAACGGTGACCACCTCTATCAATTATTAGTATAGTGTACCCTTCTACTCTTATATATATACAGTTTGTTACATACAAACTATTAACTATTCTATATGCCATTTGTTTTCTTTTGAGTTGTGCTAGATTGTTGAAAGCCTTAGTTACCTTTTGGAGCTCTGGTATATAGATGGAGACCATAAAAACCACAGGTAGTCATATTAAATACAAGTGATAACTTTTTATTCGGTTTTTCTTTTGAGTTGTTTGTATTTATTTATTTATTCATTTTGTTTGAAAACTAACCATACTCTTTGTAAAAGCTCCTAAAAGACTTGTAGTACAATGGCTTCTGCTATGTCATTGCATAATGCAATGGCTACTGTTATGGCTTCAAGTGGGTCAAGCAATTCTAAATTACACTTGATTGCCACAACCAGGTAAAGAGCAATAGGGTTTGGATTTTTTTATTACGTGCTTTTAAAAATGTGTTTGTTGTGGTTTGAATTGTAATAAATAGGATAAATTTCAAATGTTAATGGAGGAAGCTTTGTTGTATAAATATATTCTCATATTTTGCGTTCTCCCAAAAACTTATGCTTTCATTCAGATGCTTAAATCTAAATACCTATGTATTTCAACTACAAGTGTCAATTTTGACCCATCTGCTTATGATATATGAATGGGTCAATTTGGGTTATGTTCCATCTTGAACGTGATGATCGGATTGAAAGCGGGGTCTCAGGTAGTGGTGCTCAACATGTGATAATAAAAGAACCTATTTTTGCTTAATTGCAGGTACCAATTTGACTATGGGAATTCATGGTCAGTTTAGTCCTGTGTTTGTTGTTTAAAGGTTTCGTGGTCAACCGATTGATTCTGCAGGTCATACGGATGCCTATATCTTAACATAAAGCATGCCCTTAAAGCAATTGCGTTTTTGAAGAAAACATTTCAACCATGATAACCGAAGCTTTTAGCGATTTGGCTCTTATCTAAAAACTTTTGTTGTAAATTGCATTATCTAACCGTTGTAACGAATCGAACACGTGAAGGTAACGCATTTGTCATATTACAACTTTGTTTTTTGGTTATTCTCTTTTGCTTACTATAGCGTGTCACGAGACTGAATCGAACACGTGAAGGTAACGCATTTGTCATATTACAATATATTCTTATATTGTATACTGATTTAGCTTGTTGAAGAGATAAGTTTTGTTAAACTCTAGAGTGGTGGTTCTGCAGAAATAGTAGCAGAAGGAGCTTCCAGTGTACATTAAGTTTTTAAACTGAAGTAGTCTTTTGGTAAAAGTGCTTGTAATTTTTATCTTTTTAAGTTATAAATATATCTGAAGTAAAGTTGCATTTTGTTATGTGTTTTACACTTGACTACACATGTCATTTTATACTTTGAATGTAATGTACAGAACATCATATTTTAAGTCGATCATTTTTATGAATAAAAATTTTGTTGTCATTTTGTGCATGTTAGGGAATACAAAACCAATTTTAAGACAGAGACCAACAAAATTGCATAAGCACTTGTATGTACTGGAACCAAATTTAGTGATAGAGTTCGAGAAAGAGAGACATTTTTATATTCAAGAGTATAATCATGTGAACTTTAGCTCAATAGAAGTTAAGTGATAGTGTATAAGTTGTTTAGAGACTGGCTAAGAAGGGAAGAAAGGAAGGAGGGTCTGGTGTGTCTGTTCCTATTGTTGCAAGTAAACATAAATGTTTTTTTATCCGTTGTTCTAGGGAAGAGGCAGCAAGTACTGTTACATACACACACATGTATGTTAAATTTGAGCTTGGAAATTGCTAGGTTTGAACATTTAAAGTCAAATTTTGACCTTTTGCCTTGCGGATACTTTTTTTAGCACGACAAATTTCTACTATTAAGTCACTTGTGAAACTTAAACCCGTGACCTCCAAGACCTTAGGTGCTTCTAGAGGCTTTGCCTTTCCTATTAGGCCACTAACCCCAATGGTATATATTATTTTACTAATTAAAAATTGTGTGCCAGATTTTTAACTACACACACAAAACATGTATTATGCATATTATGTGGAATACAAACTTCTACGACTATTTTTTTGTTGAATGGAAAAAAGTGTTACACACCCGTAATGGGTTGTGGTTCGTAATAGGCATCAAAATTGATTCTGATATGAGTTCGGAGATCCGCCGCAACGCGCGGGCATTCCCGCTTATATAACAAAAAAGAATATACATGGAGTTTTTAGAAAAAAAATAATTAATAGTTTTGTCACATAATTTTTATAAATTTTCATCCAAATCACTAACTCAGTTTATTTTTTCTGTTAAGGTGAATGATGTTTTAAATTTTATAAATTAACACATAAATTAATTTACAGCTTCTTTATATAAATCAGTTTTATAAAGAGAAAACGTCATTGGTGTGCAACAAATAACAATCGATTAGAACTTTTAGTATTTATCAGTTGTAGAGATAGAAAAAAAATTGTAAAACGTTACATATTTTTTAAATGTATTGAGCACCTAAGAAATATGTTGGTAGAAATAAAACATTTATAATTAAGATTATGATGGTAACTAACTAATACTTATTCTGAGTGGATTGAGTAAAGAAACTTTTGGTTCATAGCATTATAATTACAATTTGGTGGGTAATTTTAAGGTTTGGTAATGATACGTTGTTTGATAGGGGGGGGGGGGGGGACTGACTTCTGTTTTTCCTTATGAGCGAATTTAAAAGAGTAGAAGATAAATTATAAACTTGGTACATATGATAAGATTTTTTTATTTGACATTTTTCAATAAGGTCACCAGCATTTTAGTTTTATAAAATTTAGAGGTTTAAGTACATTTTATTTTTATAAAACTGGTCTATATAAAAAATTAGAAATTAATTTATGTCTTAGTTTATAAACATCCTTCGCCTTAATAGAAAAATTAACTTAGTTAGTGGTTGGATGAAAATTTATAAAAATTATGTGACAAAGCTATTATTTTTTTCATATAAAAATTGCATGTATATTCTTTTTTATTATATATGTAACAAAATTAATTAAATAAAAGAAATTTAAAAGAATTTGAGTAAATTGCCAAAATCGTCCCTATGGTTTTATATTTGCCAGTTTTATCCAAATATCCTCAACTTAATAGAAAAAATAAACTAAGTTAGTGGTTTGGATGAAAATGGCAAAAAGTTACAAATGTTGGGGGCAATTTGGTACAAAAGTGTCATTTTGGACGAAAATGGCAAACCTGCCCAAACCTCAGGGACGATTTTGGCAATTAACTCTAAATATAAAATATACTCTAATTTAAGTAAGGTAAAGTATGAGGCTGTTTGTTTACCTTTTAATGATGCTCTTAATAGTTCAGATCTCTTACTGCTTCAGCACTTAATGGTTCAGACTCTTTGTTTCACGAACAGATGTCTGAATGGTTCAGACATTTGCCTCTGAATGGTTAAGCATTATTCAGAGTCTGAATGGTTAAGGCCTCTAATCTGAATTGGGTAGACATTTGCCTCTGAACGGTTAAGCATTATACAGGCTCTTAATGGTTCAGACCTCTTACTGGTTTAACACTTAATGGTTCAGACCTCTTACTGGTTCAGTACTTAACACTTAATGGTTCAGACCTCTTACTGGTTCAGTACTTAACCATTCAGATGTTGCCAAACAAGAAAAATATAGCAAAGTAACCAAGTAAAATTAAAATGTAGACATTTCATATTAAATTAAATAATATAGTAAATAAAAATAAATACCGACCAAAATAAAATCTATTAGGTGTGTTTTCATGTCAAAGTCTTAGCTTGCCAAACTGGCTCCATCGTATTGAAAATTCCAAATGAATGGGCGAGTTGGACTCTTCAACAACTCTATTTATCTCTCTTTCTTCTTTCATCAAGCCTACCTCAATCAAAATGCGCCAGAAAATCTTCTCTTTTAATAATCTTTCGCTTTAATACTCCAATCGTGAAATTTTCAAAGGTTACGCTTAGAAAAACATTGAACCAAACACATTAAAGCCGATGCGTAGAAGAATACATAAAGAACAAAGGGGATACATGCAATATTTTCAACCAATGTTAATATATAAGTGTATCATTTGTTAATATGATGTCTACAAGTTACTCAATATATAGGTGTATCATTTGTTAATATGATGTCTACAAGCAATAAATGTGCATAACATTTGTTTATAGTTGTATTTCGATAATGTAATTCGAATAGAATGATCATGATTTTCTCGTGTTTGGATAATGTTAGGACAATGTAATCTGAGAATGATCTTGATCTTCATATAGGTAGCTTTAAGGAAATCTTCTACACTAGTTTTTATTTCCTCCGAACAACCTAAAATATACATCAAAATGTGCCATAATTCGTGAATGCTCGGCACAGGTTTTAAGGAATAGAGATTTATGAAAAAAAATCCAGAAATCTAAGTGGAAATGCGTTATGTCTTCTGTTGATACAACAAATACAAGACCAACGGTGGTAGCTTGACTGGCTAGGCAGAAGGGTTGAAGGGTTCAACCTTGCCTAACGCAGGTCGTGGGGTCCCCCCACGTTTGCGAGACGTGGAAGGAGGTTTACTAGTTTGTTATTATTCTTTGCTATGGATCCTTCTCTGAATTGTACTCAGATTCGGAAGTGGAAGCAAAGAGAATGTGTGTGTTGGATGTGAAAGGGAATGACTTGTGCGAGACAAGCATCCGATGTGAATGACCAGAGATAGGAGAATCAGAGCTGGTCCAGATGTCTCCCTGAAGTAAATGAAGTGTCATTTTATAAGGGAAGGCATCTCCCGAAGTGGAATGGATTTGACTAGCAACCTCGCTTGCAGTGGAGGGTTTCCCCTTTTGGGGGTTGAAGGCTTTAGTCCCCCGGATAATAGCGTGCATCGTGCAGACCTGCAATGCCTTTGCGGCTGTGGGTTGGTGAAGCAATCTTCAGATGTGACTTGGCTACTGTTTCCGTGCTGCTTTTTCCTTCCACAGCTTTTTAAGCCTTGAACCATTTAACCATTTAAGCGTTTACGTAATTAGCCATTTTATTTAGTCTTGGGCTACCCCCGTCATCAGCCCCCCAAGTCAGAGGTTTTTGGGAGATGAGCTCAAAGACTTCTGACTTTATACGCGTGTTTTACTGCCCAAAAGTTTCAAGGGTTCCATGCTTGAAGGCTTGAAAGGTTGAAGGCAGTTAATGTTTTGAATTTGAATTTTAAATAACTGACAATTGATGTGATTGATGTATGGCAGTTGATAGGGTGGCGGTTTTCGCAGAAGTTACTGTGTTGCCATTATTACCCCTATTGTAGACTTATATTTATTTTATGTTTCCATACTTATCCCTTTGTTTCATAATTTATTCCCGGTTTCAATTCCATTCCTCTTCTCTAAGGTAAGTCCCTGTTTCTTATTCGTCTTTCATTCTGCATTTTTCGCTTTCAAAAAATGGGTGCTCGTAAGGACTTAGCAAAATCTTTTTCCCGGTTAACACAAGAGGAGATAGATTTATTTTGTATGGAATATGGTATTGATAGGAAATTTAACCCCACTGTCCCTGCTTGTGATCTTCCCGTTGATAAACCACCTTCTGGTTCGATTGCCCTCTATTGTAGTCATTTTGAGTTCTCAAATCTTCGATATCCCTTTTCGTTTTTTGTTTTGAACTTGTTGGAGTATTATCGTGTTTCTTTTGGGCAAGTCCATCCAAAGGGGATGGCTAGGGTTTTGCATTTTGAGGTTTTATGTCGTGCTCTCGGCTATGATCCTTCCCTTTTACTCTTTCGCCGGTTTTTTCGTTTGGCTAAGAATGGTGATTGGTTTACTTTTGAAACAACCAAAGTTGATACCTGCCTTATTGCATCGATGGTTACCACACTTGGGGCTTGGAAAGACCGCTTTTTCTGGGTTTCCGATACTATCATCCCTTTCAAAATGGTGTGGAGGAATCCGGATGCTGTTCTCAATGCTCCGGAACCTTCCGAGTCTGAATTGAATGATGTTTTTCTCAATGCCATCCGGGGGTGCCCTTCGAGGGTTCGCCCCTTTCCTGAACACTTACTTGTTCTATTAGGGGTTAGTAAAATTTGGGGGAATGTTGATCGGGATCCAGTTCTTATGAGGAATGGCATGGGTATGCATTTTCCTTTTTTGTTCTTTTTATGTTTTTCTTAATTTATGACTTATGTGTTGTTGTATTTTGCAGTCATGTCTGCTTTGGATTTTATTAAGAGTGACGACACCTCCGACGTTGTTTTGGAGGATGCTCCGTGTGTTCCTGGGGAGAATGTTGTGGTTAGGACTGTGGACCAAAGGTTTGAGGGCTCAGGTTATGTTAGTGCTGCTACTGCCAAGGGTTTTTCTAAGTCTAATGTTCCTAAATCCTCCACTCGTCGATCTTCTCGTCGGTTGCTGAAAGCTGGTCCTCAATCCACTTCTACTGAACCAGTGGACTTGAGTGACGATATTGAAGTTTCAGAGGATCAGGATGTTGAAGCAGGTGTTGAGAAGGCTAAGGAATTGGTTGTTCATGGCAAAAAGGTTTCGGGTAAGAAGGTTGCTGCCACTCCTGTTCAGGAATCTTCGAGCAGGGACGTTGAAGGGTTGGACCCGGAAGGGATTTATGTGCCTACTTGGTCGGTGAAGAATGATGATAGTTTCAAAGATGCTTCTGTTTGTGAGGATGCTCTGAGTCACATTGCTCCTCCCTCTGTGCACGAGACTATTGCTGGGATGGATGATGACATGATGCTGTCCCGTATGGTGTTGAGTACTTGCAACCTAGCTGCCATGCTTCCTCAAGGCATTGCTCGTTTTCGTCAGAGAATGCGGGAATATGAAGAATTTTCCAAGAAGAAGGATAAAATGAAATCCTCCATGGCTGGGATGAAGAAGGAGATAGCTGGTTTTGCCGAGAAGGAAGCAGCATGGGAGAAGAAGGTTAGTGATCTGAAAAAGACTCATGAGATTGAGATAAGTGATTTGAGAAAGAGCTTTGAGGCATCTAGGCTGAAACTTAGGGCTGACCGGGAGGCTTTGTTTGTTCAGCAGCAGGCTTTTATTAAGGAGAAAGAAGGGTTGAAAGCTTCAGTTGTTCAGGCTACTGGGGATAACCAATGGCTCATAGAGCAAGGTTTTCACCAAGTGGTTACTTATCTATTGCACTCCAAAGAGTTTAACTCTGCTCTTGGTGACGTTTACACTAAGCTTCTTAACCTGGGGAAACACCAAGGCCTCATTGCTGGGTATAAACTTCATGAATCCGGTCATCCTTTGGAGAAGTCGCCTCTGTTTCGTCCCGAGGCTTCTGACGTTTTTAAAGGCTCCGTTGAGCAAATGGAGAAGCTGACCTACCCCTACATCCATCAGGTTTCCACTTGTTTTGGTAAACCTCTTTCTGTATTGCAGGAATTGAAACCGGAGGGCCTAAATGAGAAGGTTTGTGCTGAGGTTTTGGGCTCTCTTTCAAGGAAGAGGTCCTATTCGGGGGATAGCGATGATACCCTTTCAGGTCAGCCGGATGTTCCTAAGGATGCAAGCTTGGAGGCTTCGGCGGTTGGTGGTGATGGAGGTGTGAAGACTAAAAAGTTGAAGAAAACAAAGAAGGCCAAGGGCGAAGGTTCTGGAGTTTCCAAATCTGTTGATGCTTGATTCGTAGCTTTCTTAGCACTGAAAACAACTTATGTTTGTAATGTTAACTTGAACAATGTTAGGTTTGGTAGGAACCCCTAAGGTTCCTTTTGGTTATGTTGAAGGCCTGTATGGCCGTTGGACAATGATTAGATTTGCAAGTTACTAGGACTTGCCTTAACTTATGTTTGGAAGTCTTTTTAGGACTTTTTATGATGTGATGTTTTAACTATTTTTCTTTTTGTTATGGTTTTATGCTTGTGCCTTTTTTGGACAAGGTAGTTTATTTGGAGTTTGCCTATTGAAGCCTTTTGGCTGTCGTTTAAAAGGTTGAAACCTTAAAGGCTTCGAGGTATTGCCCGAGTGGCTTGAAGCCTTGAAGGCTTTTTGGTTTTGCGTCCTGGCTTGGTTTGTACCTTTGTGATTTTTTCCAATTGACTTTGTTCTTTTTGTAACTTTGTCTTTGTCGGGTTTGTGTTGCCCTTATGTTTTTTATTCCTAAAAGGGTTCAGTGCTGCAGACACTTAGCCTTGGCATTTTTAACAAGAAGAGATAACACCTATCCTTTTCATTATTTCTTTTGGTTTTTCTAGCCTCTTTGTAGACTATATTTCTAAAACTTCGTGAGCATTTGGTGTAGGCTGCTTATACCCGTCTATGAGACAATTTTATTTTTTCTTGACAAGTCTCATGGAGTTGTGTTGATTTAGGAACTCACCCCTTATATAGGCTCATTCAACCCTTGAACCTATTGAGCGATGTGGCCTGGGAGCTCATCCCCTTACATGGCACTTGCCATGGAGTTTTTTGCTAGGTTCTCAACCTGATTTTAGGATAGAAAGACAAGTTTGATAGAAACAACTTCATTCATTAGAGCAATACTTGCGTTTTACAAAAGGTATTCTTAGTCCTGCTTGAAATACATTTTGATACAAACCAAACTTTCCGTTTAAACATGGAACCTTTTCAATGTTTTGCCGTTCCAATGCCTTGGAAGCCTTTTGCCTTCTGAATCAGCCAGCTTGTAGGATCCACCTTTGTGTGCTTCAAGGATGGTGTATGGGCCCTCCCACTTTGGGCCAAGCTTTCCTTGATTTTCTTTCTTGCTGGCTTCGTTGTTTCTGAGGACTAAGTCCCCTGGCTTGAAACGTTCGTTTTTGACTTTTTTGTTGTAGTAAGCTTCCATCTGTTGCTTGTATTTGGCTTCTTGAATTGCGGCTTGATCTCTTGCTTCTTCTAGGAGTTGTAAATTCAACATGGTCTCTTTTTGGTTTGCTTCGGGATCCATGTTGACAATTCTTTGGGTTACAACTCCTATTTCGGCAGGGATCACAGCTTCGGATCCAAATACCAAGCTGTAAGGTGTTTTCTTATGGCTTGTTTTTTCCGTTGTTCTAATTGCCCATAGAACACTAGGCAATTCTTCAAGCCAGTTGCTTTCATATCTTCCCAATCTTGTCTTGATTCCTTCCACTATGCTTCTATTTGTTCTCTCAACCTGCCCGTTTGATTGTGGATAAGCCACTGAGCTGAAAACCTGGTCAATTTTGTATTCTCTGCACCAAACGCTGAAAGGCTTCTCAGCAAATTGTCTTCCGTTGTCGGTAACAAGTACTCCTGGCAACCCATAACGGCAAATGATGTTTTCCCAGACAAAGTCAATGACTTGCTTTCCTGTTATCTTGGCAAGTGGTTTGACCTCGGGCCACTTGGTGAAATAGTCCACCGCCACCAATAGGAATTTTACTCCTCCTTTGCTTGGGGGAAATGGACCAACAATGTCCATTCCCCACTTGTGAAATGGCCAAGCGGGGGTTATTGGGACTAAGTCGTGCTTGGGACGTTTTGGGATTGGTGCATGGATCTGGCAGGCATCACATTTCTTCAATTCTTCGGCTGTGTGACGATGCATTGAAGGCCAGAAATATCCGAGGTTCATGAGTTTTGCAACTACCGATCTAGCTCCAAAGTGAGCTCCACACACTCCTTCATGAATTTCCTTGATCAAATACTTGCTTTGCTCGGGGCCGACACACCTTAGCAAGGGAGCAAGGTAACCCTTTTTGTAAAGGGTTTCTCCTTGCAGCATGTATTGTCTTGCCTTGATTTCAACCCTTTTAGCTTCCACTTGATCATTGGGTAATTCACCATTTTTGAGGAACTTTCTTATGGGAGTCATCCAGTTTGGTTCTTCTTCGGTAACCACATCTTGAACCTCCAATTCGCTAATGGATGGGGCCTTCAACACTTCTACCAGTACCTTCTTGGTGAGGTGGGCAAAGGTGAGAGATGCAAGCTTACTTAAGGCATCGGCCTTTTTGTTTTGAGATCTGGGGATCTGTTTGATGTTGCATGCTTGGAAGGTATTCATTAGTTCCTTTGATTTTTCTCTGTATTTTTTCATGTTGGGCTCTTTAGCTATGTAGCTATCATTTACTTGGCTTGAGACCAGCAACGAATCCGTGAACACTTCAAGCTTTTCAACCTTCATTTCTTTGGCCAGCCTTAAGCCGGCTATTAGTGCTTCGTATTCAGCCTCGTTATTGGTGGTCTGAAAATCAAATCGAAGAGCATATGTGAATTCCAAACCTTTTGGGTTAATTAAAATTAATCCGGCCCCTGACCCTTCAACGCTTGAAGCCCCATCGGTAAAAAGCTTCCAGGCTTCAGGGTTGGAAGGTTCAGTGATGGCAGTGTTTACTTCAATAAGTGTTTGGTTTGGGGCTTCCACAATGAAATCGGCCAAGACTTGAGCCTTTATAGCTTTCCTTGGGACATAGGTGATGTTATGTTCACCCAGTTCTATGGCCCATTTGGCTAATCGGCCCGAGTTCTCAGGTTTTTCAAGCACACTCTTAATAGGTTGGTCGGTGACCACTTGTATGGGGTGTGCTTGGAAATACCTTCGAAGCCTTCTAGCTGTTTGAACTAGAGCTAGGGCAAGTTTTTCAAGGGGAGGGTATTTCGTTTCAGCTAATTTTAAAGTTTTGCTGAAAAAATAAACGGGTACCTGGGCCTTGTCTCGCTCAATGGTGAGGACTGCACTGATGGCCTCATCCGTAATTGAGAGGTACACCGATATTAACTCCCCGGTTTTTGGTGCCGCAATGTCTGGTAGGGAAGCTAGATGTTGCTTCATCTGGTTGAAAGCTTCATCAGCTTCTTCAGTCCATTTGAAATCCTTTTTATCTGAGCAGTTCTTGAGCGTTTTGTAGAAAGGCAGAGATCTTTCGGCTAACTTGGAGGTAAAACGCTTCAAGGCTGCAAGCTTCCCATTCAAGCTTTCAACCTCCTTCTTGGTCTTTGGTGGCTTGGTTTCAAGGACGGCTTTTACTTTGTTAGGGTTGGCTTTGATGCTTTGTTTTCCAACAATGTGGCCCAAAAATTTTCCTTCCTCGAATCCAAATGAACACTTTTCTGGATTAAGCTTCATGTTAACCTTTCGGAGGTTCTTGAAAGTTTCTTGAATGTCATCGAGCATTTGGTATTCCGTCTTGCTTTTGATAACCAAGTCATCGACATATGCCTCCATGTTTTTGCCAATTTGGCTCTCGAAGGCTTTGTCAACGAGCCGTTGATAGGTTGCTCCTGCATTTTTGAGGCCGAAAGGCATTTTTTGATAGCAAAAAATTCCTTTGTCCGTGTGAAAAGCTGTTTTTTCCTCATCTTCTTCCTTCATGAGGATTTGGTGATAACCTTTGTATGCATCAAGAAAACATTTGAACGAGTACCCGGTGAGGGAGTCAACTTTGAGGTCAATCTCGGGTAGTGGATAGCAATCCTTAGGACAAGCTTTGTTAAGATCCTTGAAGTCTATGCACATCCTCCAAGAGTTGTCCGGCTTTTTGACCATAACTGGGTTTGCAACCCATGATTGGTACTTGACTTCTCGGAGGATGCCGGCTGACACAAGCTTTTCAACCTCTTGACAGGCTGCCAGACTTCTTTCAGGTGCCAAGCTTCTTTTCTTCTGGACCACAGGCTTGACCTCGGGTGGTATTCTCAACTCATGCTCGGCAATATCCCGAGGGATCCCGGTCATATCTTCAGGACACCAAGCGAATACATCACTGTAGTGTGTTAGCAATTTTTCAAGATATGAAAGGGTCTCTTGAGAAAGGTCAGGGTTGACCCTTATCCTTTGTTCCGGGTATTTATGGTTTATGACCAATCTTTGCCTGTCTTCTTCACTGTTTGAACTTTCGCCTTCAACCATGTAGGCTTCCTGGGAGGGTTGAAGGGTTGCTATGCCCCTTTCGGTGGGAAATTTGACTATGCCATGACCAACAGACACGGCCATGTAAAATGCACACTGTCCTGGTCTTCCGATGATCACATCATAGCTTGAAGGGATGTTGATAACCACAAAGGTGAGTGGTTGGGTTCGTTCTTTTGAACCTTCACTAAAACGAACATTAAGTGTTAGTTGCCCTAAAGGCTTGAGGGGTATGTCAGCGATACCTTTTATAGAGGTTCCCGAAGGTTGAAGCCTTGAACGTTCTTCATTGCTCAATTGGTTGAAGAATTTTTCGAACATGATTTCGGTGGCTGCACCCGTGTCTATGTATGCCTTGCATGTTTGCAACGTTCCTACGGTAGCCTCTACCACAAGTGGGCTAGAGAGAGGGTCATTCTCCGTAGGGGGGAAACAGACACATTGAAGCTCCCAAGCTTCCAACCTTTGTCTTTTATGAGGAACCTTTCCGTCGAAATCCACCATATTGACTTCCTTACCCTTTCCTTCAGCCATTTTGTCCCGGACTCCCTTTACCAAATGAGCGAGTTCTCCGGATTTAACAGCCTCTTCTATTCTTTTCTTGAGTTGGAAGCAATCATTGGTGTGGTGACCCTTTTCTTCATGAAACTCGCAGTATTGGGTGGAGTTCTCATTTTTCCTGCTTTTGGGGAGAGGTCTAGGAGGCCGAAAGTTTTGTTTAACTTCCTCTGTTGCAAGGATTTCTTGAGGGGTCTTTGTGAGGGGCGTGAAGCTTATGCCTTTTTCCCTGCTTGAAAGGTTCCGACCTTCAGACCTTCGAGGATCTGAACCCTTTGGCCGCCTGTCATAGGGGTTGAAGTTCCCTCTTTTTCTGGCTGGACTGTTGCTCCTCCAGCCGGACCCTCTTTTTCTTTGTTCCTTAATGTCTACTGCCTCCTCTCCCCGGATGTGGGCTTCGGCCCTTTCAAGAGCTTCTTCTAAGGTCTTGGGTAGAGATTTGTTGAAATCCCTTGTAAGGTACTTAGAGGTGATGGCATTCATGAAGCCAGCCACCCTCATTTTCTCGTCGGCCCCTACATAAGTCAGACCTTCCTTCTTGTATCGTTCAATGAAAGCACGGAGACTTTCATCATCACGTTGCTTTATCTGAAAGATCACTGTTGCGTCTTTGACATATCGTCTTTGTTGAGAGAAATTGGCCAGGAAACCTTTGCTGAGGTCGTCAAAGCTTCGAACGCTTTGAGCAGGTAAATCGTTGAACCAGATCCTGGCGGATCCAACAAGAGTTTGCATGAACATTAGGCAACACTCAGCGTTGGACCATTTCTCTATCCGAGCTGCACCGGTGAAGATCTGAAGATGGTCCTCAGGATCTTCAGTCCCATCATATGTTCTGATGTGGGCCGGCATTTTGATCTTTGACTGGAAGTCATAATCGGCTATTTGTCTTGAGAAGCATGAAAGGTTACTTGGCTTGTATGGTTTAGCCAAGTCTTCCTCAGTCCTTGCATCCACAGCACTGTTATTGCCGTTGTTTCCCTGAGTGGCAAGCACTTGATTGATGAAGTGTTGCCATGGGAAATTGGCCATCATCTGGGTCATCATGTTGGGCATAGGGTTGAAGCCTTGAAGGCTTCCTGGGCCAGTGGAGCAGTTCATCCCGAGGGGAGTACTCATAACAGCGCTTCGTGCTAAAGGGAGCACGGACAGAGCTTGCTCCCATGTAGTTGTAGTAGATGCTGGATAGCTTGTCACCGGGGATTGTAGGAGCTGGTCAAGAGTTAACTCATGTCCCAGAGGAGCACCACTAGTAATTGGTTGGGAAGAGAAGATAGGATGCACCGTAGGATTAGTCATAGAGGACAGATAGGGGTGAGGGTTTGAAGGGTTACTGGGACCAGCCTCACTTCTTGTTGCAAAAAGAGGAGGAGGTGGTCCAGGAGACAATGTTGGCTCAGGTTCGTCATAGTCTAAACGAATCCTCACTCCCTTTTCTCTTTCTTTGCTCACGTGCTGGTTGAGAAGAGACCTTAGCACAAGGAAATTGTTAGCAACCCCTTCAGGGGTGAGTTCAACACATGATGGAGCATCAGAGACACCGATATTAGGAGATGGTACTCCGGATCGGGACGGGGTTGGTGTGTTGAAGTTGAGGAACTCGGGTGTGCTCCCCGGAGTTGAGAAAGAAGTTGGTATAGCCACGTGAGCTTGGCTACTACCCGGAGTAGAAGTGTTTGGAATCTGATTCACTTCTTCCGGGGATCCACTTTCAGACATGGTGATTTTAAGTGAATAGAGCTACACTACTAGGTCTTTTTGAGAAGAAATAGTGGCGTAGCCCCACGGTGGGCGCCAACTTGTTGATACAACAAATACAAGACCAACGGTGGTAGCTTGACTGGCTAGGCAGAAGGGTTGAAGGGTTCAACCTTGCCTAACGCAGGTCGTGGGGTCCCCCCACGTTTGCGAGACGTGGAAGGAGGTTTACTAGTTTGTTATTATTCTTTGCTATGGATCCTTCTCTGAATTGTACTCAGATTCGGAAGTGGAAGCAAAGAGAATATGTGTGTTGGATGTGAAAGGGAATGACTTGTGCGAGACAAGCATCCGATGTGAATGACCAGAGATAGGAGAATCAGAGCTGGTCCAGATGTCTCCCTGAAGTAAATGAAGTGTCATTTTATAAGGGAAGGCATCTCCCGAAGTGGAATGGATTTGACTAGCAACCTCGCTTGCAGTGGAGGGTTTCCCCTTTTGGGGGTTGAAGGCTTTAGTCCCCCGGATAATAGCGTGCATCGTGCAGACCTGCAATGACTTTGCGGCTGTGGGTTGGTGAAGCAATCTTCAGTTGTGACTTGGCTACTGTTTCCGTGCTGCTTTTTCCTTCCACAGCTTTTTAAGCCTTGAACCATTTAACCATTTAAGCGTTTACGTAATTAGCCATTTTATTTAGTCTTGGGCTACCCCCGTCATCATCTTCGTTAAAGTTTCTAGACTTTTGTGCATACTTGAAAGTTCTAAACTGAAGATCTAGACCGTTGATACAAATAGACCTTATGGTCGTTGAGTTTGCTAGCCTGGTAACAACATCGAAATAAGTTGTAAATCATATCTTTGTATAGTGTTCTAATGCAAAGCTTGATTCTTGTTTCAAATAAGCTTGCGTTGTTGCTTCAATCGTTTCAAAAACCGGAGTAAGACTCACTTAATCAAGATGAAGTGTCGCATGTTAAGCTTATAGAGATAAGTTTGTGATAGTTTGAACATTTCAACTTTCACTACCCCACCAAGTTTGTTTATTTATTTTTTTAATTCATCTACTTTTTTTAACATTTATTAAATAAGATAGAAAAATAAATCCATTAATATTAAAAAAACAAAACATAAGTTAAAAAAACATAAACTTAAAAAATAAAAATCCTAAGAACTTTCATACTTTTTCATGATTTTCTTTTGCATTTTTTTAAGTAGCTCGTTTTTCTTCGGGATAAGTTTTGGCTTCGGTTTCGAAGGTTGATTTTGGTCAACCGCAACTTGCTTTCCTTTTTTACGTTTAGAAGATTGCGGTTGCATCTCTGGAACGACTTCAATGTCGTCTTCATCGGGTTCTAGTGGTTGAGAAGCTTGAACGGGTTTCATGTTGAACGGGTTTCGCATCATCAAGTTTTGTAACGCTTGAATTTGTTGTGTATTCGAAAAAGCGTTCGGAGATTGTTGGAAACCCGCAAAAGCGTTGACGGAAACTTGCGAGAAAGGGTTCGGTTCCATTGTAGGATAGTACCCGGGCACCGAAAAAACGTTCGGGTTTGGATTTGGGTTGTTCGGGTTGTATGGATCCATTGTTAAGAGTAGAAGAATGTTTTATGAAAAAATAAAAGATTTTATAAAAAGTTAAGAGAGAGATGGGGTGAAGTGGGTAAAAAATGGGGTAAAAAGGTTGCATTTATATAAAAAGGTTATTGATTTTGGGGATTTTTTCAAAAATAGCCGTTAGTTTTCAAATTTAGGCATTTAAATTATTATCATTATTTTTTTTTGCAACGGTCCGAAGCCAAAACGGTCCCATTTTTTTTGTCTTTTGTGGCTCGGCTCAAACGTCCCCATGCAGACGGAGAGGATGCCGCTTGGTGGGGGGGGGGGGGGGGGGGGATGGGTGAAGAATTAATCTTGATATATGAAATATTATTTAAATAGTTAGAGATAATTAGTAGTTTGAATTCAAATAGTTAGGTAGTTATTTTATTAATTGATATATTAAGTATTAGAGTTAGTATTGGTTTAGGATAATTGGTTTTAGAGTTTGAGTTTAATTGGGTTAACTTGTTTAGCAAGGATAGTTTTAGTATAAATATAGGTGTAGGAATATTGTAATTCTTAGTTCAGTGTTACGTTTGATTAATATTAAAAGAGTCGTGAGTTGTTCTCACAAATCTCGTGTGTTTATTGCTGCGTTTAAACTCTGATTTACCAACAATGGGGTAGCAGCCGTCGCCGATCCAGGACGGGGCGGGGACGAACCCCGTACCGACTAGCCTAATAAGCATACTGGGCATTTTTGTTTTCTTTTTTACTTGCGGTTACCCTCAATATATTATGGAGTACATGAAACTTTTACTAGGGGTGGGTATAAAAAACAAATAACCAAACCAACTGAGAAACCGATAATTCGGATATGATTTTTAGTAGCTGGCATATACGATTTGGATATAGTTGTAAATGTATAAATAACTGAATTAATCGAACCAACACTATAAATATTGCTAATACTCTATTCGACCCAAGACATAGTTGATTTTGTTAATTGAAATTAGTTTTAAACCACCTACCTTCGAAGCCGACATTTAACCGATGATTAACCAAATTAACCGAACCATGTTATCCAATAAATAAATTAACCGCACAGAAAACCCATTGGTTATAAAAATCGTATAAACCAAACATCACTTCAAGGTTTGGCTTTAACTCATAACCAAACCGATCTATTGGTGACCACCTGCTTTCACTAAGTTTTTCATTCACGTTTATAATCTTTTTAGTTAGAGTAAATTACGATTTTGACCCCTGTGGTTATATCACTTTTACCCTTTTAGCTCAAAAAAGAAATTTTTAACATCTGAGCCCTCAACGTCTTTTTTTCTAACCATTTTGGCCCCTAACGTCTTTTTTTTCTAACCCTTTTGGCCCCTAACATTTAATGGATGGGGTTAGTGTTAGGGGTCAAAATGGTTAGAAAAAAAAGACGTTGAGGGCTCAGATGTTAAAAAAAAAAATTGGACTAAAATGGTAAAAGTGATATAACCACAGGGGCCAAAATCGTAATTTACTCTTTAGTTATCAACTTATATAGCAAGCTTAATTTTAGTAACATTACAATGCTATAAAGGAGTACATACAAGTAGGGTATCCACGATTCGGTTATTAGCATTAACCGCAACTATAACCAAAATCATCGGTTAATCGGTTCAGTTAACTCGGTTAATTTGTCGGTTTTCGGATCGGTTCAGTTAATAACCAAATCAAACAAGGGCTAAAATTTTTTACTTAGCAATACATGTAATGGAGGTATAAAAACATGAAATAGATGTATAAATAAATGAAATAGAGATATAAATATACGAAATGAAGGTATAAATGTCACGGCCCCCGACCCACCCTGGACGGAATCGGAAGCCGCGAACAGCCCAGTGTTACCGGTGATTAATTTTATAAAATATTGCAGCGGAAATTTCATCAGGACCGTGAGTTAGGAAAAATATCAGAGTTTAGAAAACATCGGATTTTTATTTATTAAATAGATGGGATAAACCCATGTTTTACAATGGTAGTTTTAATAAAGATAAAATTTGATTACATAAAACAATATTTCTTAATTTGATTTAATTAATAAAATAAGCCACTTCTTGAAGCCTTTCAGTGCCGTATCCAATTCTTACTCCAATCTACTGTAATTACCTGAAACATGTTTGAAAAAGGTTTTGTCAGCGGAAATACTGAGTGAGTTCATTCCATTTTTATAAAATATATTGTTATACCTTACAGTATTAAGGTTTTTATATTTGTTTATATTTACCCAACTCAATCAGTATTTGTCACATGGTGGCAGTTCCGATGTGACAGTAGTCATATCACTCATTGGCTCACTTTTGTCCAATAGTGAATTTATCAAGTAATTATATTTTACTATTATTCAATTTATCTGTCACTAGGTGATTCCTGTGACGGTGGTCATATCACTGTTGATCATTCTTTCAACTAGTGACTCTGGTCATATTACTGTTGATCATTCTTTCAACTAGTGATTCTAGTCATAACACTGTTGATCATTCTCTCAACTAGTGCTTTTGGTCATGTCACTGTTGATCATTCTCTCAACTAGTGACTCTGGACTTAGTTGTGTCCCGTGACATTACTTTGTCAAATATATTACTTATGGCACAAAACCATTTAATCCAGAAAATGACATATATCATTTTATGTCAAACTACTATAACTTATGAAATATAATATGTTAATTAAATAATTGTAATATCATTATTTAATCTATTAACGTGACTAAGACTAAAATATAATCTTAGTATAGTAGAATACATTATGCTTGACTATTTTATTATGGTATACACCATTTAGATTTATTTTAAACATACATTAAATTTATTAACGATTTAATGTTAAAATAATATTAGTTATAAGTTATGGCTACTGTGGCATAATTCCCACTGTGATTGTGGTCATGCTACTATTGGCTAACTTTCTGGCTAATAGTAACGAGGGTCAAATAATATATAAAACCTCCCATACCGGCAGTTATTATAGAATATAAAAATTTAATCACTGTAAGTATAACTGGTAAACATTTAGGATTTTGGAAAGCATTTGTAAATATAATTGTATCACAAAAAGGTGATAAAAACTGTGAGAAAAGAGAATGGACTCACATTGCAGATTTCTACGGGCAAAGTTTAGTCTACAGATAAGCCTTGATATATTGCAGATTTATACAGGCAGAGCTTAGCCTACTGATTAGCCTTGTAACCTAGTGCACACGAACTAGGTAAGTAACTAATACAGCATTTACGATAACTCACGAGATTAAAACCCTCACAACGAATGACAAAGTGTAATCACTTAAACATCCATCGGATTCACAACGAATGACAGAGTATTCCCCGAGTTCGGGTGGTACTCAAACATCCTGTCGGAATCACGACTAATGACAAAGGATAGCGCTTAAACATCCATCGGATAGTCTTAATCGATCGGACATTGAATCGTAGCAGCGATCGAGTTAATACCCGGTATCGTAGCAGCACCCCGCTATACTAATTAGTGATTTTGATAGTAAACAGAACGTAACTCAGTGTGTATTACGAGTTTTTACGTCGTTCAATCGCCCAATTTCCAGTCCCAGACTCTGCTATTTATACACGAAATTTGAAATGCTTACGGACCGTAAGACTCCTCCCTTACGGTCCGTAAGGGTTGCATTTTTGCTATAGGGTAGCCACGTGTTGGTATAGGCCTGCTGAGTCGACGGAATATTAAAATTCGATTTTTACAGCGTTTTATAAGGATAATTGTCGAGTAGGGAATACCCCCCCTGAGTTTTAGGGGCCCTAATCCTGATTCTGATTGTTTTGAAAATTTTAGGGTTTGCGTAGAATCACTTGGGTGTCTCAATTAGGGTTTCCTATTGGATAAAATAATAAAATAAATAGGACTTTTAATGAGGGTTGTTACATTCTCCCCACCTTAATAAAAATCTCGTCCTCGAGATTTGGGTTACGGTATTTCTTTTAGATTTATGTTATATTTTAGTCAACAAAATGACACAGAATTAAAAATTTTGTGAATACGAGTTATACAATATATAGGACTTAATGGTTCAACTGAATTATTTCAAGAAATCGATGTCAATCGGATGAGATGAAATGATATAATGACTAGGTTCATGCCAAAAGATATATGATCAAATAGATGTCTAAACTGAATGTTTACAAGTTGTAAATGACTTTTAGAATCAACAGAATTCATTGTCAAAGGAAAAATTAATTTGATTGTCAACTGAGGAAGACTCAGAATCAATAAGCTCAAATAAAATAGAAGTACGAAAATGATTGTCAACTATCAAACTATAACAAGAAAAATCAGTGTGTTGACATTTATTGTATTGCAAGGATACACCAAAATACAATAGAGTTTAGTGTATCATTGTCTTAATACATAATTGTATCAAGACTGTTTTTCAATGATGAGTCAGATGAAAGACATACGTGGTTTTGAATGGTTCCTATGCTTATGATTAGCCTAAGCTACAAGTTTATATCGACGCCACAAGGTGTCGAAATGATTGAAATAATTCAATAATTACGGTGACCGAACAATTTCACCGTGTAATCAACTGAAAGCTTTAATGAAGTAAATTTGGATATTCATTTCGAATAGGATTTTCAATTGATAATGAAAAGACCAAATGAATATTATAGAATTTTCGATAAATGATTAAAGAAACGTTAAGAGGTACACCAGAATATAATATGAATTTGTGTACTCCTATCTTAACACATAATTGTATTAAGACTGTTTAAGATAATGAATCAATCAAAAATTGAATAAATAAATCCGTATATCAGGTGTGAAAATGAGATTAGCGCAAGCTTCAAATTAAGGAAAACGCCACCACAAGGTGTCGTAGCCAATTTAAATGATTCAATGAAAGTGAAGACCAAACAAGTCTGTTATGGTTCTGAATAGATGAAATATTTGACAGAATGCATTTATTTATAATCTTTTATTTGTACTAGGGTCAAATAATAACTTAACTTAGATATTACATATCAACGATTACGTCTGGAATCATTTCTGCTTCTTGCGTAGTAAGTACGAATGCTCGTGCGTTCTTCTTAGCTCCGTCTGTTGTTCTGGCCTTGTTGTCGGGTGCTTTGGTCAGTTTCGGGCAATATGGTTTGATGTGTCCTGTTTCTCCGCAATTGAAACAAACATTAGTTTTCCTTCTACACTCTTCCTCTATATGCCCGGTCATCTTGCAGAAGTTACAGTAAGGTGTTCTCCTAAAACGGCATTTTCCTGAATGTTTTTTGTTACATTTTCTGCAGATAGGTTGCTCCAATGACGGTTCAGTTCCTTTCTTCTTGAATTCTTGGAAAATTTTCTGGGCTAACTCTTTCTTCTTGTTTTCTTCTCTTGTGCGGATTAGTCCATCTGTCAACATGTTAGCTAGTTCGACTGCTTCTTCAATAGTCTGTGGTCTAACGACCTTGACTATGTCTCGGATTTCGCTAACTAATCCCCAAATATAACGAGAAATTAGTACGGGTTCTGGCGAAGCCAGAGTTGGTACCATTCTTGCATATTCGAAGAACGTTGTCGTATATTCACGACAATTCACATCTATCATTTTATGATTTAGGAACTTGTTAGCCATTCGTTCCTTTTCATAAGGGGGACAAAATTTCCTTTCTGTCATTTCCTTTTGCCTGAAGAATTGTATTCCACCATTCTAAGGCTTCTTCCTTGAAGAGGTTAGATGCATACATCACCTTATCTTCTTCGGCACATTTGCTGATTGTAAGAACAGCTTCCGTCTTTTCCAACCATTGCAGAGCAGCCGTGGCTCCTTCACTGCATGCGAACTCAGTTGGTTTACAAGCTAGAAATTCTTTGTAGGTACACCCGAGAGTCATCGCCTTCTTTTTCTTAGGAAATGGGATTTTGATAATATCATCATTGCCTCCATGGACACTATGGCTAAAATTGTCGTCACGAGTATGCTTGCTATTCACAACTTTGGTGGGTTCTACGGGGTTTTTAACAACTTTAATTATTAAAGGTAAAGCATTAGCTATTCCTTGGGCTATTAGATTTTCTATAGCATTTTTATCCAAAGGATTTTCATTATTAGCATGAACTTCTGGATTATGTGGTACTTCATTCGACATCTGAATTGCAAACATTTTTACTTATTAATATCACAAAATAATTAAAACAAAACAATACTTCCAGGATATTATATGTGCATATCGACATATATATATTCATATATAACACATATGTTAATTTGTATCAGTTTCCTAACTTTTAAGTTTAGGTATTAAAAGAACACCTAAATAGCTTAAACAAGTGGCTCTGATACCACCTTCTGTCACGGCCCCCGACCCACCCTGGACGGAATCGGAAGCCGCGAACAGCCCAGTGGTACCGGTGATTAATTTTATAAAATATTGCAGCGGAAATTTCATCAGGATCGTGAGTTAGGAAAAATATCAGAGTTTAGAAAACACCGGATTTTATTTATTAAATAGATGGGATAAACCCATGTTTTACAATGGTAGTTTTAATAAAGATAAAATTTGATTACATAAAACAATATTTCTTAATTTGATTTAATTAATAAAATAAGCCACTTCTTGAAGTCTTTCAGTGCCGTATCCAATTCTTACTCCAATCTACTGTAATTACCTGAAACATGTTTGAAAAAGGTTTTGTCAGCGGAAATACTGAGTGAGTTCATTCCATTTTTATAAAATATATTGTTATACCTTACAGTATTAAGGTTTTTATATTTGTTTATATTTACCCAACTCAATCAGTATTTGTCACATGGTGGGAGTTCCGATGTGACAGTAGTCATATCACTCATTGGCTCACTTTTGTCCAATAGTAAATTTATCAAGTAATTATATTTTACTATTATTCAATTTATCTGTCACTAGGTGATTCATGTGACGGTGGTCATATCACTGTTGATCATTCTTTCAACTAGTGACTCTGGTCATATTACTGTTGATCTTTCTTTCAACTAGTGATTCTAGTCATAACACTGTTGATTATTCTCTCAACTAGTGCTTTTAGTCATGTCACTGTTGATCATTCTCTCAACTAGTGACTCTGGACTTAGTTGTGTCCCGTGACATTACTTTGTCAAATATATTACTTATGGCACAAAACCATTTAATCCAGAAAATGACATATATCATTTTATGTCAAACTACTATAACTTATGAAATATAATATGTTAATTAAATAATTGTAATATCATTATTTAATCTATTAACGTGACTAAGACTAAAATATAATCTTAGTATAGTAGAATACATTATGCTTGACTATTTTATTATGGTATACACCATTTAGATTTATTTTAAACATACATTAAATTTATTAACGATTTAATGTTAAAATAATATTAGTTATAAGCTATGGCTACTGTGGCATAATTCCCACTGTGATTGTGGTCATGCTACTATTGGCTAACTTTCTGGCTAATAGTAACGAGGGTCAAATAATATATAAAACATCCCATACCGGCAGTTATTATAGAATATAAAAATTTAATCACTGTAAGTATAACTGGTAAACATTTAGGATTTTGGAAAGCATTTGTAAATATAATTGTATCACAAAAAGGTGATAAAAACTGTGAGAAAAGAGAATGGACTCACATTGCAGATTTCTACGGGCAAAGTTTAGTCTACAGATAAGCCTTGATATATTGCAGATTTATACAGGCAGAGCTTAGCCTACTGATTAGCCTTGTAACCTAGTGCACACGAACTAGGTAAGTAACTAATGCAGCATTTACGATAACTCACGAGATTAAAACCTCACAACGAATGACAAAGTGTAATCACTTAAACATCCATCGGATTCACAACGAATGACAGAGTATTCTCCGAGTTCGGGTGATACTCAAACATCCTGTCGGAATCACGACTAATGACAAAGGATAGCGCTTAAACATCCATCGGATAGTCTCAATCGATCGGACATTGAATCGTAGCAGCGATCGAGTTAATACCCGGTATCGTAGCAGCACCCCGCTATACTAATTAGTGACTTTGATAGTAAACAGAACGTAACTCAGTGTGTATTACGAGTTTTTACGTCGTTCAATCGCCCAATTTCCAGTCCCAGACTCTGCTATTTATACACGAAATTTGAAATGCTTACGGACCGTAAGACTCCTCCCTTACGGTCCGTAAGGGTTGCATTTTTGCTATAGGGTAGCCACGTGTTGGTATAGGCCTGCTGAGTCGACGGAATATTAAAATTCGATTTTTACAGCGTTTTATAAGGATAATTGTCGAGTAGGGAATACCCCCCTGAGTTTTAGGGGCCCTAATCCTGATTCTGATTGTTTTGAAAATTTTAGGGTTTGCGTAGAATCACTTGGGTGTCTCAATTAGGGTTTCCTATTGGATAAAATAATAAAATAAATAGGACTTTTAATGAGGGTTGTTACAATAAATAAATGAAATGGATGTATAAATACATGAAATGAAGGTATAAAACATAAAATACATGAAATCAAAGTATAAAACTAGAAATATATGAAAATATAAATGGTTTAGTTAATTTCGATGGTTAACTGATGGAACAAAAAATAACCGATAGCCGACTTTCTGTTAATTCGGTTTTGATTAATTTCAGTTCGATTTCATTGATTTTTTATTTGATTTTAATTAACGATTCGATTTTTACACATCCCTATATACAAGAACAAAACATGTGGACGTAAATCATTTTCATATGACATTTTATTCAACAATCATATGTGAGGTCATGTTGTGCTTCCAAAAAGAAATAAACAAGTCGGTTTACAGAGAAATGATTGTCCCTCACGTGTTATGTTTGGGTTTTGATATGCTAGGTCGATTATTACACCGCAGCACTCAATAATATCAATCATCATATCCACATTATTTTATATTCAACATGAATATATTTTTAGGATGAATTCATATATTATATTTAGTTTTTGTATTATGTTTTTCATGTAATAATTTATTTTGTTTAATATTTAATTTTCATTGTGTTTAATATATCTAATTTTTAGATGAAAATTAAGAAATTACTAGTGGGATTCCCCTGCGAAATGCGATGGAAATTCGGTTTCATTTAGTATTACTTCGATTCGTTACAATACCGGTATAGTTCACGATATCAAATTTGAATACAACTCCATTTCCAATAAAGTTTAGAGTTAATTACATAGTTAGTCCCTGTGGTTTGCACAAAATAACAAGTTTAGGTACTACTAGTTTCTGATAACATTCTAGGGTATTAACTTTTCATTTTGTAACGTTTGAGGGTATTAAGCTTATTTGTAGGCTTAAAATCACATTTTGTTAGTACCTAAGTATGTTATTTTGTGCAAACCACAGGGACTACCTATGTTATTACCTTAGAAGTTAATACCTCCAAACGTTACAAAATGAAAAGTTAATACCCTAGAAGGTGATTTTAAACTATTAGTACCTAAGTTTGTTATTTTGTGCAAACCACAGGGACTAACTATGTAATTAACTCTAAAGTTTATGTTGGAATACAGTTGTGAATTCAGTTAAAAAAACACTCGATAAACGTAAGTTAAAAGCGAAAATAACCCTCACCATTCATGTCCATCTCTCCGGCCACAATCACCATCGCCTATCTCTCTCTCTCTCGTCAACAACGTCACTAGAAACCAGCCACCCCCTCCCCCGGAAATCGAGTACAAACCTACAATTTGGAACATAAGAAACAGATCTGGAGTACAAAAACCAGCCCCCCCCCCCCGAAACCGAGTACAAACCTGCACTTTAGATTACAGAAACCAGTAATATCAATAACGCCACCGGAAATCAAGTGCTTCTGCTTCAATTCATCTCTAGTTTCTTAGTTCTTCCTTTACCTATTCCACAATTTCAACAAAAGTCAACACAAAAACCTGCAATTTCGACTACAAGAACAGATCTACAAGAAATAGTGGTTGACAAATTGAGAGAGCGTGTGGGTGATCAGAGTGTCATGGTTTGGTCAAAGATAGATTTATAGTGTCCTAATTACCTCAAACAAATAGTAAGTGGCAGTTAGTGCGTCAAACCACGAAGAGTTTATGGTTCGTGTAAAGACTCGGTTGATTATTGATTTTACTTATGAAGCTTGTTATTTTAATTATTTGTTTGTATGTTGATTGAAAAGATGTTGGAATGAATTGACGATTTGTTAATAATTATGAAAACGATTTTTAACTACGATTGTAAAACTTAAACAATTGGTTGTAAACAACGATTTTGAAACAAGGCTCACACCCGGTTCGAACTTGCAAGACCTAAGTTTGCTACACGTTTTAGAGTTAATCCTAATCACAAATTGGTTGTTAACGGGTTTAGTGTTTAGCGGCTTAGGCGCTGATAGTTATCAACGTCACAAGACGGACAAAAATGTGTTTCGTTACACAAGAACATGTAAACCCTATACTATATCAAAGCACAATTGTATGAAATCATTTCATGAAGTCAAAGGTGCCGGTATATTTTGACAATCCGTGAACTGATAACAAATACAATACAATCAATAAAATATTCAAACGTTCAAACGCAATCAACACGAATTAAAAAGAAAAACATTGTTCAAATCCTAGAAATTTTACAAAATCTATGATGGAGAGGGTGAAACCCGAGCTTAAATATGTTTATATTAAGTGTTTTATTATGTTTTAGGCGATTATGTGTTCTGAATGTGATAACTACGAGAGATTGTGATTTTTCAGGTAAATCGCTTAAGTCGGTAAAGTTAGAGGAGTCGGTGATGAAGCGGAACACTCAAGGATGATAAATCTTTCTCTCTATCTCCTGGAGTTTTTCTGATTTAAAGAAGCCTCCTACTTGAAACTTAGTCTTCCTTTGAACACTTGTAAGTGCTCTAACCCAGTCTTGTTTCATTTATAGGCTAGTTATTAGCTAAAAGTCAAGAAAATTGACTTTTGCTTTGACTTTCGGTTATGATCATTTCGGTCAAGCCAATATTTGAATCAAACATGGCTACGTGATCGTAATAATGTAGGTATTAATCCTCTATGAGGGCACCTTCTGAAGATCACCTTAAGTTGGTTAAATGACGGGTCAAAATTTTATTAAATAAAATTCAAAAACGTAGATTTTCGTAATTATCGCTAAATGAGCTTCTAAGTATCGAAACATTAACTTTTGGAATTATAATAATTTATATAACATATTAGGATATGTTAGATCATGTCCAACCCGTCATTTCCTGCTTAAAGCTCGATTCACAACCGGAAGTCAAACAGTTTGACTTCTACTTTGACTTTCGATTCTGACCCGTTTAGGATAGTTTAGATACTGATTTGAAGTTGTAATATGATCGTATTATTGTAGGGAATAACCTTTAAGGGTTATACCTTCTGATCATATCATTTGTTGGGTTTTATACAAAGTCCACATATTATGCCTAAACAATGCCCTTTTTACGCATAGATTGATTTTAAAACATAATAAACATGTAATATGAGTTTGAAACTGATGTAACATTATAATAAACATGTTTTGGTATATTGGACTTACCATAGACCCATTCGACCATCCGATGCCGCCTATGCGCGTACGGTTAACTTATATAACATAGTTTATATAAGTTAGCCGAATCAGGTCAAAACCTTTCCAAATCATTTCTAATCAGAAAGTTTGGTTATTTGACCTGTATTATACAAGTCATTGTACTCGTAAGGGCTTAAACCACATTCTATCCGGTCTTCGCTTAATCAAGTCATTGTACTCGTAAGGGCTTAAACCACATTCTATCCGGTCTTCGCTTAATCGAGCAAACCGTACATAATCCTTATAAGTTAACCGGTCCAAGTCAAATGACTTGAATAAGACCCGTTAACATTCTAACGGATCATAGTTCCGTCGATTCCAGACTAGGAGCCTCCAGTAAATTGCGCCTCTGTGTTAGGTTGTTTTGATTACGATTATGCTTTAGCATCCTTGATTTGTAAGGAAAAGTACAGGTAAATACTCTTAGCCTATTTTCCCTATACGGGCTTGAGATATGGCACTAGCCGCTTGGTCGGGTATTAAATCATGGGCGAATGATGCTTAAAAATTAAATAAGCCGTTTTAATCCGTTTTGCTTGATAACTTAAACATTGGGGGTTAATGCGACCGTGTCCTGGATATCCTCGGCTCACTTAATTGCAAGTGGCCATGACCTAAGCGCGGGGTGTAGGCATACACCTGACAGATGCTAATATGCTATATTATATTTTTATTGAAAATGTGGCTTGTCGGTTAATTATGTATTGGAGCTTAGTTCTGGGCCCCATATGTATTGACAAGCATGTAAAACTAGTAACAAGAGATATCACTTTATCCCAAAATATTTATAAAATGATATACCAAATAGTATAAAAATGATTTTCAAAATGTGTCGTTTAATTGTATTTACCAGTGAAAACTGACGTACTTTCAAAAGACTAAGCGCAGATTTATAAGCAAATACGAAATAGGCTGGAGCTGCTCGGCATAAGCATATTGGAACTTGCGACTCCACGCAAGGCCATTAATACTCATTTTGTTATTTTTCCGATCCGCCTATGGATATTTTTAGTACTTTCAGTCTGTATATTTATTTTTGAACTTCCAGACGATTGTACTTTGTAATATTAAATTATAATCACAAGACTTCTGTTGTGCTACATGCGAATATCTGTAATCAATCTTCACACATAAACCCTAAGTCCGGGCTCACCGGGAAATCAGGGTGTGACAATGGTTTAATTTGACAAAGACAAAACTAGTGATATTCATATTATACAAGAGTGTATGCTGCTACGATTCAGCTATGGTTGATGAAGAGGTTGAGTTCGATTCTTTTGTTACTATTTACATGATTTAAACTTAGGCTACTCGGTATGGGTGAGGCTCATCCTTGGAGGATGACCCTCCACGTCAGCGCCACGTAGATCGGGTGTGAGGAGGGGGCAAAGAGGATGGAGTTAAGGAAATGGGGGATGGGCCTAAAATATATATGTATATGTTGTATGTATATGTGTGTGTATAAAGAAGAAGAGAGAGGAGCGACTTTAACGTCTTCTGGCCGACGTTCACGACGACGACGGGGCTCTGGAAATGTTGTGCCGGGCGGCGCCGGGCCAAGACGGGGCTGGGACGGTTCCCATACCGTCTAGCCTTAGGATATTAAATAATTCCATATTCTCACTGCTCCTTAGAAAGTACAAGTAGCTTCTTATTTGTGTTTGATTTTGATATAGCACACTAGTATTAAGCACCCCCGTGTTGCGGCGGGGGCGAACACTAATGCCACGCTACTGCCAGCGACCACTAACACTGAAGTTGCGGCGTGTTAATGCTAAGAAATTAAACCGAAACGTAAAACATAGAATAGAATAACTAAGTTGATCTAGGACTCGCGTGTTACGATGAACCCATGTCTATTTTTTCCCGTTTAACTGGTTCATCGTAATCTATATATAATATATATCATTACCACTATACAATATCTCTATATCATTACCACTATACAAACCATAATACATACATTACAACAACCATTGTATCAATATGTTGCATATTATACAACTATACAAACCATAATTCATGGGTTACAACAACGCAAAACAAAACAAAATGTGAGATGTGGAAATGTGGCCATGGCCTATGAGTACAATTAATTATGCATAACATACAACAAAATATGAGATAAGAAAATGTGGCTATGGGTATAACCAATTATGCATAACATACCACCCTCAATGCATATATATGTTCCAAATTTATAGTTTGTTAATTGTTAATGTTAATGTTTGAGATGTACAACTCACATGTACATACACTAAGGGGCTGTTTGGTTGGCTCTGAATGAAACCATTCAGAGGTCCACCTCTGATTCGGTCAGAGGTGAAGGTGTTTGGTTGTGCCTCTTAATGGCAAACCTCTTAATGATTCAGTGCTGAATCATTCAGGGGCTGGAACATGCTGAATGAAAAAAAAGACAATTGTTACCCCTTTCACCTCTCATCAGCCAAGAAACCCTACCCCTCTCCTCACCACCGAACACCTTTCACCTCTCATCAGACCTCCGCCCCCACCCCTCTCCTCACCACCGAACGCCGCCGCCCACCTCCACAATCGAAACTCAAATTTTCATCGTTTGACTCGTTCTTCAATTCAGGTTATATACTATTACATTTCAACTCAAATCATTTAATTACCTATCAGTTGAACATCAAAAGGACGAATCTGGAACAGAACTCAGCTCTGATTCAAGCACGTTGCTTCAACTGCTCCGTCCTCTCTCTCAACACCGAATCTGGAACAGAACTCAGCTCTGATTCAAGCGGTGGTGGGTGTTGTTGTTGAACTCAGATCGGTGGTGGGTGTTGTGGTGGTGAAGCGGTGGTGGGTGTTGTGGATGTGCAACGGTTCCAGCTAGAAGCTTCGGTGGTGGGTGTTGTGGTGGTGAACCGCTGGTTCAGAGCCGCCGGTGGAGATGATGATGATGATGGCGGTGGCGGTGTTGCAGGTAGGGAGAGAAAGGGGAAGGGGTGGGGGGGGGGGGGTGATGAATACTGATGAATGATGATGATGATATTGGGTTTTATAGAAAAAAAATCTATAACGGGTTTATTTTGTGGGGATGGGTAAAAATGTCATTTTACACTGCCATTCAGATATGGAACCAAACAACACTTTACTGGTTCAGCACTTACCCATTCAGACCCTCTTACCCATTCAGACATCTTATTCATTCAACACTTATTGGTTCAGATGTTGCCAAACAGCCCCTAAATAAATTTGTGCTCTGCCAAAAGGAACATGGATAGTGGGCCTTGTTTCATCGCGTACCTCAAAAAGTTACAATATTCCTTAATTATCAAATGGTGAAAACACGACATCCTCTCTACAACAACTTATAACAATATCGGCTATGCTAATTGAATATTCGCATATACTTAATATTAAAACGTTTACATTTTTAACTTACAAAATTTATAATGGGACAACAAAAAATTATTAGCCAACGTGGATTTGGCACATGTATGATAAAATGTTTCTATGAAGACCTTCAAGAATTAGATAATTCAACTTACCTACCCTAAACTTTAATGGTTGTAATTCCTTTTACTGCGATGACATCCGAAAATCTAAATGTTTAATAGCACAGCTTTACCGTGGTCTTTAACATTGCTAAAGCGCAAATACCTTGTTTGTAATGTTTTGACGAACGACCCATGCTAGATAACATCATGCAGATTTCATTATATGCGATAATTAAATGTATTTATCAATGATACAAGTTCAAAAATAGAGGTTTCGTAATCGAGGTATCAACATACTTAGGCCAGGTTGTGTGGAATAAAGTCCATAAGAGCTTTATCGTGCCATGTAAGTGTCACGTCAGCGCCAACTGGATAGGGGGCTCCATTGTTAACTAGTTTGAAGTGTGATAAAACCCTATAAAGCCTCTGTCATTGTTACTCAATTATTTTTTTATTTAAATTTATTTTTAATTTAATAAACATTATATAAAAAATAAGTATCAAAACAATATAAAAATTAAAGCGTTTTGTTAAACTAGAATAAAAAAGATTACAACCCAACTTAAATTAAAAACAATACATAAAAAGTTAATTAAAATAAACAGCTTAATTAATAAAATGGGCACACAAAATTCTCCAAGCCGCAAGATGACGGAGGCTTCTGTTCTGATGTAGTTGGTAGTCGGCATGGGCTGCCTCAGTCACTTGATTTTCAGTGATGCCCTATCCGCGGTTGAGAGCATTGATAAAGAGCCTCACAAAAAGCTCATGAGTTGCTCGCATTAAAATAAACCTTTCAGTGTGTGATTCAAATTATGGTTGTTTGCACTCACTTGTTGACGAAAGTGCGTCAAAATCGCGTTCAAAGTAGCAGCATGATCTGGTGGGTGCCCTTGCTCCGGAACATGCACCCAACTCGTAGCCAAAACGATGTCCTCTTCTTTAGTCAATCAGTTCGCCATAAAAATTGTTGAAAATATGATAAAGATGATTGAAATTGTAGTATGAATGGTGGTGAGTTGTGATAAAATAATGGTAAAAATTTGGGATTTGTATAGGGGATAGACGGGGTGTTCAAAATCGAATATCCGAAAATTTCGGATGGTTAATTTCACTATCCGAATTTTCGATCTGAAATTTCAGATATCCGATTTCGGATACAGATTGGGATAGTAAATGGATATCCGAAACTCTAAAAAAATTGTTCCATAATTGCCCAAATCTGATGAGATTCAAGACCAGATTAATTGTGATCGAACGCTTTTGTTCTTTAATGCTAAATCAATGTTAATTCTCTTTTCCTTAAAATTCTGTATGTACTTTTTTTGGGTTTTGGGAACAACTACTCACAGTGAAGATGGTTATAAACAACAACACCAATACACCATCCATCATCTTCGGTAATTGATTGTTTAAAGGTAACTTCAGACCGAACACATTAGAACAGAAGCCTTCAAATGGAACAAATCGCCTTCGATGTTCAACCCTTCGACCCTCGTTCAGTCGTCACTTCAAGCAAAATCGTCACTTCGACCTTCAACCTTCGTTCAATCGTGAGTTCGTGAGATGGGCAACAAAGAAAGTGAGGATGTTTGTGAGGCGGGTGAAATTTTCGGATATCGGATATCAGAAAATTTTCATAATCACTATCCGAATCTGAATTTTCGGATATCCGAGATTCGGATACGTGAAATTTTGGATATCCAAAAAATCGAATAATTCGGATTCGGATTTTTTACACACCCCTAATAGTGGGGATAAATATGGAAAAAAATCTATTTTTAATTATTATCGTTCAACAACGGTCAAAAGAACCAATAAATGCACCAACGCCCGCTGGCGCTCACCAAACGCCTCACGAAGCATCCGATAACGCCCCCTTTAGTGAGATCGGGATGGTGTTTGGGTGCCATTGTGCCAATGTAGCCCCACACCAGCCAGTCTTTGTAAATGGTTAAACTAGGCTTACAACAATACAACTACACAAGAAAAGTATTATACAAGTCATGTTTGATCAATTTAAATTAACATGTATGTTAGGAAACTTTATTTGTAAGTATTGAAGAAAATCAAATTCAGCTTGATCTATGAAGAAGATAAAAGTCCTGAAGATCAAAACAAAAAAGGAAGAACACCTACTTCAAAGAATCAAAAGTTGATCAAGAATCAATTTCTGGCGATTCTGATCATCAGACTTTCTGATGATTTGTTCACCAGAATTTCTGATGAAGTGGTTATCAGAAATTCTGATAAAACCCCACTTATCTAAAAATCAGTTCTATCCTGCCACAATAACCGAAGCAAGTTGACATTATTGGATATCATGATGACAAAGGCAACTTGATTATTGGATTCAATGAACATGTCAAGAAGCTACTTTTTGCAGGACATAAACATGAATAAACAAATGTTTATTCATGTATCAAAGTCATCTATAAATAGAAGGCTCATCAAGAAGAGAACAATGAGTTAAGCTTAGCATTCAATACATACTACAAACTCCATTGTCCTTTCACCTCAGAATTCACAAGTATTCATTTGTAATAGATAATAATATTACAATCACCTTGTAAACCATTTTGTTTCAAAGTGATATAAACTTGAAAATTCTGTAGGTCTTGTTTCTTGAAAGTCTGATTTCTATTTCCACACACTATTTTCACATTTGTTGAAATCACTTGCCATATTACGTGAAAAGAAGCTTTGAAGTCCAAACTGGGTCCAACAATTGGTATCAGAGCAGATTGAATAACTTATTTTCAAACGATCAATCGCTCATCTTCTTTTCTTTAAACATGGCAAACTTTCAAACATGGAATCATGCTTTCAATATTGGTTCAATGTCTAAACCTCCGACTTTGGTCAGAGAGGAATACCCACAATGGAAAATCAGGATGGTCAACTTCCTTAATGGACTTGACCGAGCTCTGTTTCAATCCATTGAAAGGGGTCCACATGAACCAATAACTGAAATACCAGTTATTCCAGCAACTGATCAATCACCAGGAATCCCTGCTTCTAGGGCTCCCAAAAGTGAAACACTTTGGAGCCAAGAAGACAAGGATCTGGTGGCTGCATATGAAAGGGCGAAGTCACTTTAAATAATGGCTCTCCCTAATGACATATTTTCTCAAGTTGATGCATGTGCATCAGCCAAGGAAATATGGGATCAGTTGGAAAATCTTTGTGAAGGAGGAGAAAGGATGAAAAGAAAAAAAAAGAACAAACAATGTTTCCTCATATGAGAGATTCAAAAGCTTACCAAATGAAAAACTAAATGAAACATATCAAAGATTTACAAAACTTTTGAATGAGCTAAAGAAATTTGGGATAATAAAATCAAATGATGAAAGAAACATAAAATTTCTGGATGCTTTACCTAGAGAATGGAGAAGTCTAACCATGACTTTGTCCTCAACCTTAGAACTAGGTAATGTCGCAACCCCCGTCCCTATTTACCCGGGAACGGGTGGCCGCGGCCAGTTTCAGTGGTATCGGGGTTTATCATTTTGGCAGCGGAATTTACATCAGGACCGTAGTTAGGAAATATTTTATCAGAGTAAAATATCACGCTTTTATAATATTAAACACATGGGAAATTCCCAAGTTTACAGTACACACGTTTTCATAGGGATAAACCCAATTTTATTTAAATAAAACATCTCTTTATTTAGGTAACTTTTATAGCCACTTTTACAAGCCTTCAATGCTGTCAAGCTGGCTTCTATTTGGCTTTCACATTTTGTTACCTGAAACGCGTTTAAAAACATTTTGTCAGTGGGAAATACTGGTGATTGAATCCAAGTTTAATCAAGACAAGTAAAACCGTTTACAGCATTGAGGGCGGTCGCGCAATTACATTTGTTTAATTTTCTACCTTAATTAGCACCCACGGTACTGTCAACCCGACTTGTGGTCATGTTACTACTCACAGTGTAGTAACAAATTTTGTATACAAAACCCCAACATACCGAGGATAATTGTAGAATACAAATACTCAATCACTGTTTAATATAATATAAATCATTTGAGGTTTTGTAAAAACAGTTTGCAAAAAGGAGATTACTCACATTGCTATCTTAAGGTTTTCATTTGTGACTTCCTGGTGATTATCTATTAATTACACAATGCACACGCGTTAGTATAATAACCCAATATTTACATTAGTAATACCTTCCCTGAGACAGAATTCCAACGACTACGTCGGGCAGAACCACGACAGCCGTTAAGGAACCCTAAATCAATCGGACAGCGTATCTAATACGTAACCGGGGTTAAAATACTTACAACGAGGCAGAACTTCGTTATTTAGGGGGGTATTATGCCCGAGTATAGCTTCTACACTATAGAAATTCGAGAGAGAATTGAAAAGTTGAGCGAGTTGGGATTGAGGCTGATCGAATCCATTTATAGGGCTGATCAGACCCTTTCTCGCGCCCCGCATAAGCCGAAGGGTAATCCTTCGCTGCCCGCGACGTAGAGGTAGTAGGGCCTAGCTTGGCCTGGTCACCACTATAGGCTCGACACTTCTATGACACGTGGCACCACCGGGTGAGGCTGCGTAGCCTAGTTGTCGCGCCCCGCGTAGCCCGAAGACAAGGTCTTCGCGTCCCGCGAGCGACCTTCTGATTTTGTTTTTATTTAAATTAAATAAAATTAAAAGTATTTAAGGCCATTTATCATATATGGGGAGTATTTTAAGATGTCTAGGGACATTCTAAATATATTAGGGATGTAGGAAATATTTTTGGAGGGTTGTTATATCCTTCCCACCTTATTTTCGAACTCGTCCTCGAGGTCTACTGGAATAAGTGTGGATATTTCCTTTGCATCTCTGACTCAAGCTCCCAAGTGTACTCTTGTCCTCTCTTGGAGTCCCATTTGACTTTGACTAGCACTAGTGTCTTGTGTTTGAGATTCTTGACTTTCCTGTCTTCAATTTGTAGAGGCTTTTCTACAAACTTAAGCTTCTCATTTACCTCTATATCCATAAGAGGTACTACCAGTGATTCATCGGCTAAGCATTTCTTGAGATTGCATACATGAAATACATCATGTATTCCTGCCATTTCCTCTGGCAGTTGTAGCTGATAAGCTACTGGTCCTATTCTTCTAATAATCTCAAAAGGTCCAACATACCTGGGGCTTAGCTTTCCCCTTTTGATGAATCTTACCACTCCTTTCCAAGGAGAAACTTTTAATAAGACTTTGTCTCCTACTTGAAATTCCAACGGCTTTCGTCTGTTATCAGCATAGCTCTTTTGTCAATCACGTGCTGCTTTTAGTCTTTCCTTGACTTGGACAATCTTGTCGGTTGTTTCTTGTACTATCTCGGGTCCGGATAGTTTTTTTTCTCCAATTTCTACCCAACAGACTGGAGTTCGGCACTTTCGTCCATAAAGTGCTTCGAATGGTGCAACATTGATACTGGTATGATAGCTGTTATTATAAGAAAATTCTATCAATGGTAAGTGATTGTCCCAATTTCATCCGAAATCAATAACACAAGCTCTAAGCATATCTTCCATTGTCTGAATTGTCCTTTCGCTTTGTCCTTCTGTTTGAGGATGATAGGCGGTGCTTAGATTTAGCTTGGTTCCCATGGCTTTTTGGAAACTTGTCCAAAAATGAGAGGTAAAACGGCTATCTCTATCAGAAACAACTGATAAAGGAATTCCATGTAATGAAACTATTTCATTTACATATAGCTTAGCTAATTGCTCCATGCTAAAGGTTTCTTTCATTGGTAAAAAATGAGCTGACTTAGTTAGCTTGTCTACAATCACCCAGATTGTATCATTACCTTTTCTTGTTTTGGGTAGTTTGGTAACAAAATCCATTGTTATTAATTCTCACTTCCACACCGGCATTTCTAACTGCTGCAATAAACCTGAGGGTTTCTGATGTTTGGCTTTAACTTGTGAACAGGTTAAACACTTAGAAACATAAGCTGCTATATCCTTTTTCATTCCTATCCACCAAAAATTCTTTTCTTAAATCCTGATACATCTTATCACTTCCAGGATGCATCGTATACTTAGACTTGTGGGCTTCTTCTAATATACGGTGGCGTAGGTTTCCTAATTTGGGTATCCACATTCTTTTCTTATGGAATCTCCAAATTCCATCTGTTCCCTGTTCTAAGTCCTTAATCATTCCTTTCAATTTTTCAGTATCATCCTTGATTACTGATTCTTGTGCTTTCTTAATCTGTTCATTTAAATCTACTTGTAGATTTAATTTAAGAGAACATACTCTTTTTGGCTTTCGTGATACTTTCGACTTAATGCATCAGCAACTACATTTGCCTTTCCTGCATGATAGTTGTCGCAACCCCCGCCCCCTATCTGTCCCGGTAACGGGTGGCCGCGAAACCAGTTGTGGTGGTATCATTTGTTTATCATTTTGGCAGCGGAAATACTGGTGGGTGAATCCCAGTTTAATCAAGAAGAGTTTGATCCTTTAACAGTATTGAGAGCTATCACATTGTTTATTTCTACACAATTACTCATTCAGTATTGTCAATCCTGACTGGTGGGTCATATTACACATTGGCTAACTCTTTGTCCAATGGTAACGTGTTCCACATTTTGTATACAAAACCCCAACATACCGGCATTAATTGAAGAACTACAAAGACTCAATCACTGCTTAATCACATTGTAAAACATTTAAGGTTTTCTAAAAACAATTTACAAAAAGGAGATTACTCACATTTCTGTCTTAGACTTCTTCTAAGGTTTCCTGGTGATTTATCTATAATTTACACAAATGTACATTTGTTAGTATAATAACCCTTTATTTATATTAACGATACCCTCCCCGAGACGGCATTCCAACGACTACGTCGGGCAGAACCTCGACAGCCGTTACGGAACCCTGGATCAATCGGGCAGCGTATCTAATACGTAACCGAGGTTATAATACTTACATCGGAGCAGAACTTTGTTAATTAGGGGGGGTATTATACCCGAGATTATGCCTACTATAAGAAAATTTCGAGAGAGAAAAGGAATGTGAGCGATTTGAGACTGAAGCTCGAGCTCCCAATTTATAGGGCCTGAAATCGGGTTTCTCGCGGCCCGTGTATACCTAAGGGTCGTCTTACGCGGCTGGCGTAGTAGGGTAGCTAGGCCGTAGCCTTGTCCGGTCACGAGTGTAGATCCAACACGTGCTGCCACGTGTCAACACCGGGTGATGCCTCGTTTTTGATTGCTCGCGGCCCGCGTATGCAGTAGCCAAAGGCTACGCGCCCCGCGACAGCCTCAATTTTCTTGTTTTATTTTATTTTTAATGATATATCGTATTTTGGGCTCGGTTTTCACATACGGGGTGTATTTTAAGACATATAGGGGTATTTTAAAATATATTAGGGTGTCAGAAAAATTCAGGAGGGTTGTTATATCCTCCCCCTTGTTTTAGAGCTCGTCCTCGAGGTCTACTGGAACAAGTGTGGATATTTCCTTTGCATTTCTGATTCAAGCTCCCATGTGTAATCTGGTCCTCTTTTGGAGTCCCACTTCACTTTGACCAGAACTAATCTCTTATGCTTAAGGTTCTTGACTTTCCTGTCTTCAATTTGTAGAGCCTTCTCTACAAAATTTAACTGCTCATTTACCTCTATATCCTTAAGAGGTACTACGAGTGATTCATCAGTTAAGCATTTCTTGAGATTAGATACATGAAATACATCATGTATTCCTGCCATTTCCTCTGGCAGTTGTAGCTGATAGGCTACATGTCCTATTCTTTTAATAATCTCAAAAGGTCCAACATACCTGGGGCTTAGCTTTCCCCTTTTGATGAATCTTACCACTCCTTTCCAAGGAGATACTTTTAATAACACTTTATCTCTTACTTGAAATTCCAACGGCTTTCGTCTGTTATCAGCATAACTCTTTTGTCGATCACGTGATGCTTTCAGTCGTTCCTTGACTTGAATGATTTTGTCTGTTGTTTCTTGTACTATCTCAGGTCCAGATAGTTGCTTTTCTCCAACTTCTGCCCAACAGACTGGAGTTCGGCACTTTCGCCCATAAAGTGCTTCAAATGGTGCAGCATTGATACTTGTATGATAACTGTTATTATAAGAAAATTCTATCAATGGTAAATGATCGTCCCAATTACCTCCGAAATCAATTACACAAGCTCTAAGCATGTCTTCTAGTGTCTGAATGGTTCTTTCGCTTTGTCCGTCCGTTTGAGGATGATAAGCGGTGCTTAGATTTATCTTGATTCCCATTGCTTTTTGGAAACTTGTCCAAAAATGAGAGGTAAAACGACTATCTCTGTCAGAAACAATTGATAGAGGAATTCCATGTAAAGAAACTACTTCATTTACATATAATTTAGCTAACTGTTCCATACTGAAAGTTTCCTTCATCGGTAGGAAATGAGCTGACTAAGTTATCCTGTCTACAATCACCCAGATTGTGGGGTGATTGTATCATTACTTTTCCTAGTTTTGGGTAATTTAGTAACAAAATCCATTGTTATTAATTCCCATTTCCAAATTGGCATTTCTAACTGTTGCAATAAACCTAAAGGTTTCTGATGTTCAGCTTTGACTTGTGAACAGGTTAAACACTTTGCAACATATGCTGCTATATTCGTTTTCATTCATATCCACCAGAAATTCTTTCTTAAGTCCTGATACATCTTATTACTTCCAGGATGCATCGTATACTTAGACTTATGAGCTTCTTCTAATATACGGTAACGTAGGTTTCCTAATTTAGGTATCCACATCCTTTTCTTATGGAATCTCCAAATTCCATCTATTCCTTGTTCTAATTCCTTAATCATTCCTTTTAATTTTTCAGTATCATCCTTGATTACTGATTCTTGTGCCTTTTTAATCTGTTCATTTAAATCTACTTGCAGATTTTATTTAAGTGAACGTACTCTTTTTGGCTTTTCATGATACTTTCGGCTTAAAGCATCAACAACTACATTTGCCTTTCCTGCATGATACTAGATATCACAATCATAGTCACTAAGCATCTCCATCCAGCGTCTTTGTCTCATATTCAATTCCTTTTGCCCGAAGACATACCTTAAACTCTTATGGTCTGTGAAAATAGTAAACTTACTACCATATAGGTAATGTCTCCAAATCTTAAGGGCGAAAATTATAGCTCCTAAACTCTAGATCATGGGTCGAATAATTCTCTTCATGATTCTTAAGTTGTCTAGAGGCGTAAGCTATAACCTTTTGACGTTGCATTAACACACATCCATAACCTAATTTAGAAGTGTCACAATAGATTACAAAATCTTCAGTTCCTTCTGGTAACGCTAGTATGGGTGTATGAGTTAATCTATGCTTAAGGATTCTAAAGGCTTCTTCTCGTTTTGGTCCCCATTCAAACTTAACGGATTTACAGGTCAACTTAGTTAAGGGAATGGCTATTCTAGAAAAATCTCGAATAAATCTTCTATAATAACCGGCCAATCCTAAGAAACTTCTAACCTCGGTTGGTGACTCAGGGGTTTTCCACTTGGTAATTGCCTCGATCTTGGTAGGATCTACATGAATTCCTTCATGATTAACTAGGTGTCCGAGAAATTGTACCTGTTCTAACCAAAACTCACACTTCGAAAACTTAGCATAAAGCTTTTCTTTTCTTAATAAACTTTGAAGTGCGTGCAAATGCTTTGCATGATCCTCTTTACTCTTAGAGTAGATGAGAATATCACCTATAAAGACAATTATGAATATATCCATATATGGCTTACATATTCGGTTCATCATGTCCATGAATGTAGCTGGGGCATTGGTTAAACCAAATGGCATGACAGTAAATTCATAATGGCCATACCTTGTTCTGAAAGCGGTTTTAGGAATATCCTCTTCCTATACCTTTAATTGATGATATCCTGACCTTAGATCGATTTTAGAGAAAAATAGTGCTCCTTGCAATTGATCAAACAAATCATCGATTCTTGGTAATGGACACCGATTCTTAATCGTGACTTTGTTCGATTCATGGTAGTCAATGCACATACGCATTGATCCGTCCTTCTTTTTAACGAATAAGATTGGCGCTCCCCATGGGGATGAACTTGGCTGTATGAATCCTTTCTCTAACAATTCGTCTAACTGTTTCTTTAATTCCTGCATTTCTGCGGGTGCCAAACGGTAAGGTGCTTTGGCAATTGGTGATGTCCCTGGTATCAAATGGATTCTAAATTCAACTTCTCTATCTGGAGGTTGTCCCGGCAGCTCTTCTGGAAATACATCTGAAAACTGGGATACTACTGGAATATCCTTTAATTCTTTTCCTTTAGTGTTAGTGATTATAGAAATCAAATACACTAATGATCCTTTTCTTATATAACTTGCTGTTTTCATCACAGAGATGAACTTTGTGGATTTAAGGGTTTTATTTCCTTTAATTGTGATCTTTTCACCCCTTGGTGAATTTACTTGGATTGACTTTTGATCACACAAAATACTGGCTTTATTGGCTATTAACCAATCCATTCCTAATACAATATAAAATCCTGCCAGATTCATTGGGTAGAGGTTTGCAATAAATTTCTGATTTAAAATTTATATTCTTGCTCCCTGCAAGATTTTAGAAATCTTAATGGTTTCCCCATTTGTTGTCTCTACTAGACATTCTTGTGGAAGTTTAGTTAATGATTGATTGAGAAGTTTGCAAAATGAAGTATTAATAAAAATTTGGTTCGCACCAGAGTCAAATAATACTTTAGCAAAAACATCATTAACTAAAAACGTACCGGTGATCACATCCGGGATCATCTTTGCTTCTTCTGCAGTCAGAACAAATGCTCTAGCATTTTTAGTATTCTTGGTGTTCGTAGCTGGAGCTAGCTTTGGACAGTTAGGCTTCATATGACCTTGTTCTCCGCAGTTGTAGCATATCCTGTTGCTAATCTTTTTCCTGCAATCTTCCTCCTTGTGTCCCGATATTTTGCAGAAGTTACAGTATATGGAGCATCTTCTTGAATGCTTCCTTTTACAATACTTACAGTAGGGTGCAGAGGTAGAGCCTACATTTTTCCCACGTTTAGAATTTCCAGAACGGAATTCTTGTGTAAGCTTCTGGGTTAGGTTCCTCCTTTGATCCTCTTCTCGTGTACGGACTAATTCATCTGTCAAGGTATTTGATAATTCTACAGCTTCTTCTATGGTTTGGGGTCTAGCTGCCTTGACTACATGTCTTATTTCCACAATTAATCCCCATATGTAACGGGAGATTAATATTGGTTCAGGTGAAGCAAGGGCTGGTACTATTCGGGCATATTCAAAGAATAACTTAGTGTAACCCTTACCATCCACACCAGTCATTCTAAGGTTTAGGAACTTGTTTGCTATCTGTTCTTTTTCATTAGGAGGGCCTAATTTCCTTTCTACCATGTTTTTAAACTCCTCCCATTCCATATTGTAAGTTCTATCACTTCCTCTAGACTGGAGTATAGTGTTCCACCATTCTAGTGCTGAATTCTTAAACAGATTGGAAGCAAACATTATCTTATCCTCTTCCGCACATTTACGTATTCATAAGACTGCCTCAGTCTTTTCTATCCAGTGTAGAGATGCAACGGCCCCTTCATTGCCCGAGAATTCCATCGGTTTATAAGACCAGAATTCTTTGTAAGAACAACCGTAAGACACGGTTCTTCTTCTTTTGGGAATGGGCACTTGAAGTACGGGTCCATTGTTTATGCTGTGTTCAGGTTCAGAGGGTCGCTTGCTATCATGTTTACTTTTATTTTCTGCTTCCCTAACCGTTTGAATAATATATGGCATCGCATCTATTATTCCTTGTGCCACTACGTGTTGGATGGCACTGTTGTCCACTTGGTTTCCATTATTGTTGTTTTCCGGGTTTTCATTAACCAGGTTAATATTACTCTGGTTATCATTATTCTGGTTTTCCTGGTTTACTTCGTCGTCCATCTGAATTTTAAACATTTACCACATATTAATATCACACGATAATATCTTAATACGATCAATCACATGACACACATTTTGATCAAAAACGTCGAGCATTGAGACTTTACTCTTTCTTATCTATTATACATCTACTACAAACTGATACTGAAATTTTGAAATTACAATACTACTATGCATTGCTAACCACAAAGTGGTCTATACTACAATATATATTATTACACATATTATTATTATTATATATATTTTATATATATTTTTTTCATACAAACATATTATATATTATTATATTATTATTATTACCAACTCCACCATCACCTTCACTGGTCTGGATTCATCAAGTAATCCATATTGCGCTCGTCATATTTCCAGACGAGTCGCTCTCCTACCTGCCTCATCCTCTCACTACTCTCTAAGATTTCTTCTCCGAAAGTTCAGAGCTCGTGCACATTTTCTGCACTCATTGGGGGTGCAGGTGCTGGTACTGGGTCTAGATACTGGGGCATGGGATTCTCCTGAGGGTACGGATTCTCTAAGATCTCCCTAATGTATTCATCGTTGTCATAGTAGGGATATAGAGGGTCCAGGCCTGGATAGGCTGCTAAGTTCGGCATGGGTTCGTCGTTTAGGTGATAGCGTGGCACATAATCCCTATGATCATCGAACCATGGATCATAATCTGGATCTAAGGGATTAGGGGCTGGTATCTTAGGTATTTCCTCAGGGTTGAAATCATGCATTTCTACTTGATTTTCGAGGTTGTTTTCTATCTCCATCGGCTGAGTGGGGAACATAGGTAAGGGTTGTGGGGCTACTAGTTGTTCTAGATTTGGGTCGGTAGCAGTTGTTGCTAGGATATGAAAATTGGCTAAGCTCCTATTAAGCATATTCTATGTATGGGCATCTGACTCTCGCTTAGAGGCTGCTAGGACTCTTTGCTGTTGCAACTTTCGCATTCTTTTCCTACGCTCAAATGCTCCCTTACTGAACTATCCTCTCTTTTTATGTGGGAATGGCTCTTCAGACTGAGCCTTAAAGACAAACATCCCTTCTTCCTGATCAGCTGAATACCCAGAGAGGGCAGGCTGGGAAGAAGTACCTTCATTTCTAGGTGAATCGGACAACTGACGATAAACGTCCGAGGGTCCTTGATCACTCATACTGTAAACTAACAAATAGTCAAATAACACATAACAATAAAATACAGATATGCACGTATTTTCATAATTTATTTCCTAACAATTTGGATAATATATTGATGTCAGCAGAACACTTCTGTGACTGAATCAGTGGCTTAGCTCTGATACCACCTTCTGTCACAACCCCCGCCCCCTATCTGTCCCAGTAACGGGTGGCCGCGAAACCAGTTATGGTGGTATCATTTGTTTATCATTTTGGCAGCGGAAATACTGGTGGGTGAATCCTAGTTTAATCAAGAAGAGTTTGATCCTTTAACAGTATTGAGAGCTATCGCATTGTTTATTTCTACACAATTACTCATTCAGTATTGTCAATCCTGACTGGTGGGTCATATTACACATTGGCTAACTCTTTGTCCAATGGTAACGTGTTCCACATTTTGTATATAAAACCCCAACATACCGGCAGTAATTGAAGAACTACAAAGACTCAATCACTGCTTAATCACATTGTAAAACATTTAAGGTTTTGTAAAAACAATTTACAAAAAAGGAGATTACACACATTGCTGTGTTAGACTTCTTCTAAGGTTTCCTGGTGATTTATCTATAATTTACACAAATGTACATTTGTTAGTATAATAACCCTTTATTTATATTAACGATACCCTCCCCGAGACGGCATTCCAACGACTACGTCGGGCAGAACCTCGACAGCCGTTACGGAACCCTGGATCAATCGGGTAGTGTATCTAATACGTAATCGGGGTTATAATACTTACATCGGAGCAGAACTTTGTTAATTAGGGGGGTATTATACCCGAGATTATGCCTACTATAAGAAAATTTTGAGAGAGAAAAGGAATGTGAGCGATTTGAGACTGAAGCCCGAGCTCCCAATTTATAGGGCCTACAATCGGGTTTCTCGCGGCCCATGTAGACCTAAGGGTCGTCTTACGTGGTCCGCGTATTAGGGTATCTAGGACGTAGCCTTGTCCGTTCACGAGTGTAGATCCAACACGTGCTGCCACGTGTCAACACCGGGTGATGCCTCATTTTTGATCGCTCGCGGCCCGCGTAAGCAGTAGCCAAAGGCTACGCGCCCCGCGACAGCCTCAATTTTCTTGTTTTTATTTTATTTTTATTGATATATCATATTTTGGGCTCGGTTTTCACATACGGGGTGTATTTTAAGACATATAGGGGTATTTTAAAATATATTAGGGTGTCAGAAAAATTCAGGAGGGTTGTTATAATAGTGGATATTACAATCGTAATCACTAAGGATTTCCATCCAGCGTCTTTGTCTCATGTTTAACTCCTTTTGCCCGAAAACATACCTTAAACTCTTATGATCGGTAAAAATGGTAAACTTACTACTGTAAAGGTAATGTCTCCAAATTTTAAGAGCAAAAATTATAGCTCCTAATTCTAAATCATGGGTTGAATAATTCTCTTCATGATTCTTAAGTTGTCTAGAGGCGTAAACTATAACCTTTTGACGTTGCATCAACACACATCCATAACCTAACTTAGAAGCGTCATAATAGATTACAAAATCTTCAGTTCCTTTTGGTAATGCCAGTATGGGTGCGTTGGTTAATCTTTGCTTAAGAATTCTAAAGGCTTCTTCTTGTTTCGGTCCCCATTCAAACTTAACGGATTTACAGGTTAACTTAGTTAAAGGAATGGCTATTCTAGAAAAATCTTGAATAAATCTTCTATAATAACCGGCTAATCCTAGGAAACTTCTAACTTCGGTTGGTGACTCAGGGGTTTTCCATTTGGTAATTGCCTCAATCTTTGTAGGATCCTCATGAATTCCTTCATGATTAACTAAATGCCCAAGAAACTGTACTTCTTCTAGCCAAAATTCACACTTCGAAGACTTTGCATAAAGCCTTTCTTTTCTTAATAAACTTAGAAGTTTGTGCAAATGCTTTGCATGTTCCTCTTTTCTCTTAGAGTAAATGAGAATATCATCTATAAAGACAATTATGAATTTATCCAAATATGGCTTACATATTCGGTTCATCATGTCCATAAATGCGGCTGGGGCATTGGTTAGACCAAATGGCATGACAGTAAATTCATAATGGCCATACCTTGTCCTGAAAGCGGTCTTATGAATATCCTCTTCCTATACCTTTAATTAATGATATCCTGATCGTAAATCGATTTTAGAGAAAAATCGAGCTCCTTGCAACTGATCAAACAAGTCATCAATTCTTGGTAATGGGTACCGATTTTTAATCGTGACCTTGTTTAATTCACGGTAATCAATGCACATACGCATTGACCCGTCCTTCTTCTTGATAAACAATATTGGTGCTCCCCATGGTGATGAACTTGGCTGTATAAATCCTTTCTCCAATAGTTCGTCCAGTTCTTTCTTTAATTCTTGCATTTCTGTAGGTGCCAAACGGTAAGGTGCTTTGGCCATTGGTGCTGTCCCTGGTAGCAGATGAATTCTGAATTCAACTTCCCTGTCTGACGGCAATCTTGGTAGTTCTTCGGGAAACACGTCTGAAAATTGGGATACTACAGAAATGTCTTTCAATTCTTCTCCTTTAGTGTTAATGATTATAGAAATCAAATACACAAATGATCTTTTTCTTACATAACTGGCTGTTTTCATCATAGAGATTAATTTTGCGGATCTAGACGGCTTATCTCCTTTAATTGTGATATTTTCACCCTTTGGTGAATTTACTTGGATTGACTTTTGAACACGCAAAATACTGGCTTTATTGGCTATTAACCAAGCCATTCCTAATACAACATCAAATCCTGCCAGATTCATTGGATAAAGGTTTGCAATAAATTTTTGATTTAAAAATTCTACTCTTGCTCCCTGCAAGATTTCGATAATCTTAATGCTTTCCCCATTTGCTATTTCTACTAGACATTCTTGTGAGAGTTTAGTTAATGGTTGATTGAGAAGTTTGCAAAATGAAGTATTAATAAAACTTTGGTTCGCACCAGAGTCAAATAATACGTTAGCAAAAATATCATTAACTAAAAATGTACCGGCTATCACGTCCGGAATCATCTTGGCTTCTTCTGCAGTCAGAACAAATGCTCTAGCATTTTTAGTATTCTTGTTGTTCATGGCTGGAGCTAGTTTTGGACAGTGTGGCTTGATGTGACCTTTTTCTCCATAGTTGAAGCACACTCCATTACTAGGTTTCTTGCTACAATCTTCTTCCTTGTGTCCTGGTATCTTGCAGAAATTGCAGTAAGTGGAGCATCTTCCTAAATGCTTTTTCTTACAGGCCTTGCAGTAAGGTGCGGAGGTAGAACCTACGTTTTTCCCACGGGTAGAATTTCCTTAGCGGAATTCCTGGGTAAGCATTTGAGCTAGGTTCCTCCTTTGATCCTCTTCTCGTGTACGTACTAATTCATCAGTCAAGGTGTTTGCTAGTTCTACAGCTTCTTCTATGGTTTGTGGTCTAGCTGCCTTGACTACATGCCTAATCTCGCTGATTAATCCCCAGATGTAGCGAGAGATTAATACTGGTTCAGGTGATGCAAGGGTTGGTACTATTCTAGCATATTCGAAGAATAAAGTAGTGTGACCCTTACTATCCACTCCAGTCATTCTAAGGTTTAAGAACTTATTTGCTATCTATTCTTTTTCATTGGGAGGGCAGAATTTCCTTTCCACCATGTTCTTAAATTCCTCCCATTCCATATTGTAAACCCCGTCACTTCCCCTAGACTGGAGGATAGTGTTCCCCCATTCTAATGCTGAGTTCTTAAACAGATTTGAGGCAAACATTATCTTATCTTCTTTCACGCACTTGCTTATTTTTAAGACTGCCTCCGTCTTTTCTATCCAGCTTAGAGCTGCAATGGCCCCTTCATTACCAGAGAATTCTATTGGTTTACAGGACCAGAATTCTTTGTAAGAACAACCAAAAGACATGGTTCTGCTTCTTTTTGGAATGGGCACTTGAAGTATGGGTCCATTGTTTACGCTGTGACTAAGTTCAGTATGGGTTTGTTTACTCCCATTATCACTTTTATTATTATTTTCCGCGTCCCTAACATTTTGGATAATAGCTGGCATAGCATCTCTAATTCCTTGGGTTACAAGGTGTCGAATTTCACTGTTATTTATTTGATTTTCATTATTCTGGTTTTCCGGATTTGCTGCGTCGGCCATCTGGATTTTAAACAATTACCAAGTATTAATATCACATAAAAATATCCAATGCAACAATCACACAACAAGCATGATGATCCAAAATCGTCGATCATTGCGACTTACTCTATTTTATATTATGCATCTATATTTATTACAAATACAAATGGAATTAAAATACAATACTAGTATGCATCACTAACCACAAGATGGTCTATACTACAATATATATATATATATATATATATATATATATATTATGTACATTTTTTTCAAACATACATACACACACACACACTGTTATTTATTTGATTTTCATTATTCTGGTTTTCCGGATTTGCTGCGTCGGCCATCTGGATTTTAAACAATTACCAAGTATTAATATCACATAAAAATATCCAATGCAACAATCACACAACAAGCATGATGATCCAAAATCGTCGATCATTGCGACTTACTCTATTTTATATTATGCATCTATATTTATTACAAATACAAATGGAATTAAAATACAATACTAGTATGCATCACTAACCACAAGATGGTCTATACTACAATATATATATATATATATATATATATATATATATATATATATTATTATATATATATATATATATATATATATATATTATTAGTGATAGGGGTTCATCCAAAATTCCATATTACGCTCGTCATATTTCCAGACGAGTCGATCCCCTATTTGTCTCATTCTCTCACTTTCTTCTAAAATCTCCTTACCAAAGGTTCGGAGTTCTTGCACATTCTCAGTGCTCATGGGTGGTGCGGGTGCTGGTATTGGATCTGGGAACTGGGGCATGGGTTCTTCGTGTGGGTAAGGGTTCTCTAGAATTTCCCTAATGTATTGATCATTATCATAATAGGGGTCTAAAGGGTCCAAGTTTGGGTAGGCTGCTAGGTTTGGTATGGGTTCCTCTGGTATTGGATAGCGTTGTTGGTAATCCCTATGATCATCAAACCAGGGGTCATAGTCTGGGTCTGAGGGATGGGGTGCTGGTATTCTAGGGATCTCAGCTGGATTAAAATCAGGTATTGGGATTTGGGTTTCTGGGTTGACTTCAATTTCCATTGGTTGTGTGGGAAATAATGGTAAGGGCTGGGGTGCTATGAGTTGCTCAAGATTCGGGTCTGCAGCTGTGGTTGCTAGGATATGAAAATTTGCTAGACTCCTATTGAGAATATCCTGAGTGTGAGCATCCGTTTCTCTCTTAACGGCTGCTAAAGCTCGCTGTTGCTGTAACTTTTTCATAATTTTCCTACGTTCATGCGCTCCTCTGCTGAACCATCCTCTCTTCTTGGGACGGAATGGCTCTTCAGATTGGGCCTTCAACATGAATATCCCGTCTTCAGTATCAACCGAATACCCTGAGAGGGTAGGCTGTGAAGAGGTGCCTTCATTCCCAGGTGAGCTGGACAACTGACGGTAAGCGTCTGAAGGTCCTTGGTCGTTCATACTGTAAACTAACAAATAGTCAATTAACACAAAACAATAATATACAGATATGCACTTATACATGTAAATTATTTCCTAACATATTGAATAATGTTTTGGTGTCAGCAGAACACTTCTGTGGCTGAATCAGTAGCTTAGCTCTGATACCACCTTCTGTCGCAACCCCAGTCATTTACCCGGGAACGGGCGGCCGCGGCCAGTTGTCACACCCTGGCTTTGCGGAAGCGTGGTTAATTTTTGGTGTGACTTCTTAATACCATAGCTTAATCATAACCAAGCTATATGAATTAAAAATATGCAAGATCATCCATTAAGTTTTGAAAACCAAATACAGTACCATTGTTTAACGGGAACATACCCTAACCACCATTATCTTGTTCAACAGACATTACAAACTTAAAACATAACATAAACATGGTTTAAGGATTGTGTCTTGTCCAGGAAAGAGACACATCCCCTAAACCCCGGATGTCCTCGGAAACTAGTGCAGCGGAAAACATGCCATACCGTGCCAGATCTCGTTAATTTCCTGAAATACATGTAAGTTGAAAAATCAACAATAATGTTGAGCGAGTTCATGTGTAAGTGAGTATGTAAAACACTTGTGAGTATAAAAATAGTCGTGGTATGTAGCAAATAAGGGGACTTGTGATCAATAATGGTTTGCAAGGCCACTGATATATGTGAAGTGCAAATAGGGAGACTCAAACCTAGCAGATTTCGCCACGGCATTAGTATGTGGACAAAGTCACCCCAAGGTCCGTTTCTAGTTTGGCCTGGGGCTGGGCTCGCTACACCCAGATAGATCTACCGCTCCTGTCCCTCGGTCCCGACATGAGGACTAATGGCCTCATATTGCTCCTACCCACTCACATGATCTGAGTAATAAACCTCCTTACGCTAACCATACCGTGTATAAAGTACTTGTAATCATAGTAACATGTATTTCACCCCCGCAGTTAAGAAAACTGAAAACAGTTAGAGAAAAGGGGGACATGAACTCACAGTCGGTGCGTCTCTACCAAGTACTCCAAATCAGAAAGCTGTGCGACGACCTACAAGTGCTAATTCTATTAGACGGACGGCCGTGCCTTAGCTTTATAGTTTAAGTCTTTGGGGAAATAGTTAGACAACTATTTCGTATTTACATTCTGTATATACTTGGTAGTTAATCTCCTTCCCAAGGATGGGGGATTCAATACATGTGCGTTCAAATTAAACCATTAAGTCTCACTTAATAATTATATCATTTCCAAAATATAAGTATTTTTCTCAAAAATATTATATTTTCATTTCACATACATTTTCTCCAATAATACGTTGTTAAAATACGCGTTCATAAATATTTCCGTAAGTGCATAAGTTACGTTTTAACAATCGAGTGGTAATATAATTACCGGTGTAACTTATATATATTTATGGTGAAAGCGTTCGTATTATTTTGGATTCGTTAACGTTCGTAAATATTATTTTTACTCTAAAAATAATATCTATGCATTTTCACAAAATAATCATAAACAGCGTGTGAAAAATATATCTATCACGTTAAATTCTGTGAAAATCCCACCTCCGAATATTTAGTAAATAAAGTCATGGCGAAATTTATATTTCGAAAACATGTCAAAAAGTAATTCTAACACTTGTAGTGTAAATAGTTCTAAGTGTTAGGTTTTTAGAAAAATTTCGCCAGAGTTTCCTCTGTAACTGGAGGTGGCCACGCTTTCAAGCGTATCATTTTCTTTTATAAAATCAATTTCAACAACTTCCTTATTCACTCAAACAATTTCCGACACATCAAACTAGTCGACAAGTATGTAAATCGCATAATCGCATGAACTTGTAGTTTTTCCGAAACTATAGTGTAAATCCCATTATATTTTGTGGATCTTTATATAAAGTAATTTGATCTCGTAAAAACCTCGTTTTTAGAGAAATTCGTCTTTACAACTTCTCGGCATCTTTTACAAAGTTTGTTATTTTATCGAAACTTTTCATTTCACAAGTGTTTACACACTTGTGGTTTATAAAAATCATACTTGTTAGTGTAAGATCCGTCTTTTAGAAAGCATGACTTCTTTGGTACGGGGTTCTTTGAAAATACCACTTGCAGATGCGTAGATCCGCTAGTTTTAAACACCATTGTACAAGTTAAAACACTTTTACACAAGTAAAACATTTTTACACAAGTTCATGTTTCATGTGTGGTAGAGTTTCACCTTTTAACCCTTGTTACTTCTAAAATAGCTTTGTGTCATGATTCAAGAACATGACTATACCAGGTTAAACGATGATCCGAGCTACCACAACATAGATCGGGTCTAAATAATCACACATTCCAAATACTACCACATTTACACAACTTATGTGCTATTAACCACCATTTTCCATGTTTTTAGTAGACTTTTGTGCATCATCTTGCATGTTAACGAGTTTTATCCGATAAAAATCTCTTTAACCACTTTAGAATAGTTCAAATACGAGTTTTAAGTGTTATACCTCTAGCTCAAGGCTAGGGAAGGATCTTGACGAAAATGGCGTGGATAAAAGCAAAGTAGAGAGGTCCTTCGCGTTCCGTTTGCTCCAAACCTCCTAATACGTGACCCTTGATGTTTGTAGATGCTTGGAATGATGATGATCAAACTCGAAAATGGGTGGGTGGTTGTAGGTGGGTTCGGCCGAGAGTGGTAGAGGGCATGAGAGAGAGTTTTGTGTGGAGTTGTGGTGATGGAAGTGATTAGTGGTTTAAGGTTAGATCTTATAGGCAATTAACAAGAGTATTATCCAAAGGTCCCTATGTTGTCTAGATATTAGACAATGAAGATTTAAATAATCTTGTAAGGACAATGTGGTGTCCCCTAGGGGACGAGTTCGGTCAAGGGGGGGGGGGGTTATTTGGTTAGGTTGTGACTAATCACTAAGTATTAGTTAAGTTAAACTAAGTTAGGTTAAGTGTTAACTTAGTTACTAAAGTGTAGTATGTTACAACGGGTGTTAGGGTAATCAGGGACCCTAACTAGCTCAGAAAAAGATAGATAGTGAAAATAACAATATTTTCATGTTCCGGGTATAGTCCGGTTGTTCGGTTGGATAGTAATCCGTTAAAGCGCTTAATAAAGCTTTAAAGTGTCGTTATTGTTATTTTTAGTGACACAGCTTATTCCTGACACTTTGGAAAGTGTCTAGTGTTATTTTTCTCATGTTTTGGCACTTTATTAGTTAGCTAGAAGCTGAAATATTATGTAAAGTGCTGAGTTTTGTACTTTGAGTACGTTTTAGGCACATCCTGTCACTGTGACTTATCCCTAGAGACGCAGTTCCACAACCCTTGTATCTCTACACTCACTACTAGTGTAGCAAAATATCTCAGGCTCTTATAGGCCTTGGAGGCAGTGTTTGCCTGATGCTGGCTTTATCAGCATGTTCAATAGGTTATCCGTGTATTGTGCTACTGTGCTTTTTGTGCATCATGTTTGTCACTCAGGTTCAGTATGTAAGTATTGTAGTGACGACAAGTAAAGTATGATGCAAGTAAGTACATGTATCAGATATCAAGTAGCAGTTCATCAGCTAGTTTCAAACAAGCACAGTAATTAAGCAGTAATTAATCATTAATTAAGTCGTACGGATACCTGGTTTAGTGCGGGTTGTCACACCAGTTTCAGTGGTATCGGGGTTTATCATTTTGGCAGAGGAATTTACAATAGGACCGTAGTTAGGAAATATTTTATCAGAGTAAAATACCACGCTTTTATAATATTAAACACATGGGAAATTCCCAAGTTTCTAGTACACACGTTTTCATAGGGATAAACCCTATTTTATTTAAATAAAACATCTCTTTATTTAGGTAACTTTTATAGCCACTTTTACAAGCCTTCAGTGCTGTCCACCTGGCTTCTATTTGGCTTTCACATTTTGTCAGTGGGAAATACTGGTGAGTGAATCCCAGTTTAATCAAGACAAGTAAAACCGTTTACAGCATTGAGGGCGGTCGCGCAATTACATTTGTTTAATTTTCTACCTTAATTAGCACCCACGGTACTGTCAACCCGACTTGTGGTCATGTTACTACTCACAGTGTAGTAACAAATTTTGTATACAAAACCCCAACATACCGACGATAATTGTAGAATACAAATACTCAATCACTGTTTAATATAATATAAATCATTTGAGGTTTTGTAAAAACAGTTTGCAAAAAGGAGATTACTCATATTGCTATCTTAGGGTTTTCCTTTGTGACTTCCTGGTGATTATCTACTAATTACACAATGCACATACGTTAGTATAATAACCCAATATTTACATTAGTAATACCTTCCCCGAGACAGAATTCCAACGACTACGTCGGGCAGAACCACGACAGCCGTTACGGAACCCTAAATCAATCGGGCAGCGTATCTAATACGTAACCAGGGTTAAAATACTTACAAAGAGTTAGAACTTCTTTATTTAGGGGGGTATTATGCCCGAGTATAGCTTCTACACTATAGAAATTCGAGAGAGAATTAAAAAGTTGAGCGAGTTGGGACTGAGGCTGATCGAATCCATTTATAGGGCTGATCAGACCCTTTCTCGCGCCCCGCGTAAGCCGAAGGGTAATCCTTCGCGGCCCGCGACGTAGAGGTAGTAGGGCCTAGCTTGGCTTGGTCACCACTATAGGCTCGACACTTGTACGACACGTGGCACCACCGGGTGAGGCTGCATAGCCTAGTTGTCGCGCCCCGCGTAGCCCGAAGACAAGGTCTTCGCGTCCCACGAGCGACCTTCTGATTTTGTTTTTATTTAAATTAAATAAAATTAAAAGTATTTAAGGTCATTTATCGTATACAGGGTGTATTTTAAGATGTCTAGGGACATTCTAAATATATTAGAGATGTAGAAAATATTTTTGGAGGGTTGTTATAAGTAATATGAGTCTTCATGACTTATACAACATTTTGATCCCCAGAGAAGAAGAAATATTTGAAGAATCAGTTCAAAGAGGGGGTTCATTAGCTTTAATCTCAAACTCACAAAGAACACCTACCAATGATCCACAACCTTCAAACAATCAAAATCTTGAAATTTCTGATACATCATCAGATTTTTCAGCTTTTGCTGAAGCAATTGCACTGCTCACTAAAACCTTTGAGTAGAGGTTGAGGGGAGGAGGCCAAAGATACCAGAAAAGTGACAGAGGGGGGATGGAAGGAAGATCTAGGGATGAAGGTAGATTAAAGGATAAGGGAAAGGCTGAAGTTGTGTGTTACAAATGCAAGCAAAAGGGTCACTATGCTTCAGAGTGCAAAACCAAAAAACTGAATGATGTTGCATATTATGAGAAGAAGCTGGAAGAAGCAAAGAAGCAACAACAAGTCAGTTTGATTGCAGGGACAGATACATGGCTGTCTGATGATTCTTCTGATGAAGAAGAAGAAGAGATGGCTAATTTCTGCCTTATGGCACTTTCTGATGAACTACCAGAAACTTCAGAACAGAAGGTAAATTTAGATAATCTTGATATTGAACACAAGTTAAACAAGCTCATGTCAGATTTTCTAAATCTGCAAGATAAACAGAAACCAGATAGTAAAAAATCTGATGAGTTGCAAAAGACCATGAATAAAGTTATACTTGAAAACCAGTTACTAATAGAAGAAAGCTTAAATCACAGAGCTAAAATTGAATTTTATGAAAAAAGAAAGAAAAGATCTTTACAAGAAAATTCATGATAAGGAAATAAATGTAAAAGGTTTTCAACAAGCTAAGGAATTCATTAACTTTATTGAATCTACACCAAAGAACAAAGGAGAAGGTTTAGTGTATGTAAAAACAAGTGAAATTAAACCCACAATCTTTGTGAAAGCAACACATCAGATTTCTGATAAATCTACATCAGAATCTGATTCTGAATCTTGCAAATCAACCATTTCTGAGAACTCTTTTCAAATATCAAAACCCAACTTGAAAGCAAAAAGGAGTGAATCCAAACAAAAATATTTAAATATTCCAGAAGCAGTTCACTCAATGTTTCAAAATTATCTACTCATTCCATCACAAGAAAAGAAATCAGAGAATTCTGATAAAGTATCTTGTATGTGTGTTGACATACTGAAGCTTGTTCAACACCATCTCCTAAAGAAAAGTGAAAAGTCTGTTCATGGCTCAGCATGTAACAGATATTCCGATGAAAGACCATCAAAAGAAAAAAATCTGATTAAAATCTCATCAGAAAAAGTACCCAAGCAAGTCTGGGTACCAAAAACCCTCTAATTTTTCCATTTCAGGACCATCATGTGCAGTAGATCTGGTACTGCGATTCTGGAAGCTCCAATCACATGACTGGGGACAGGAGCTTACTCAGTAACTTTGTTTTAAAACTGGGTAAATTGGTAAAATTTGGGAATGGAGTAAAAAGGAGGATTTTGGGGTATGGATGCATAAGGTATGGATGTTTGACCATAGAAAAAGTAGCCTATGTAGAAGGCTTAAAGTACAATATGCTGAGTTGTGGTCAATTCTGTGATAAAGGTTTTTAGGTAACCTTTTTACCAGAAAAATGCTTTTTGATTGGTATGGATGATAACAAAATTTATTTAAGTGGAAAAAGGATAAGACAGTCAATCTACTATTTTGATTTCAAAGAAGAAAATGAACATCCAAAATTATGTTTATTTTCAAAAATTAACAAGGGTAGTAGTTGGTTGTGGCACAAGAGATTAGCCCACTTAAAATTTAAAAATTTAAGCAAATTAGCAAGCAAAGGCCTGGTAAAAGGATTACCTTTCATATCCTCAAAGAAGGATAAAATTTGTGAAGCTTGTGAAATGGGTAAATCCAAAAGAAGCTCACACAAAAAATTTCTGAATCTTCTATAACACAAAATTTGGAACTTTTACATATGGATCTTTGTGGACCCATAAGTACAGAAAGCTTTTCTGGAAAGAAATACATACTTGTAATTGTTGATGATTTTTCCAGATACACATGGGTAGAGTTTCTAAGAAAGAAAAGTGAAACTCCTAATCTGATCATTAATTTTATCAGGAAAATTGAAAATCTGTTAAAATTACCAGTCAGAAGGATCAGATCAGATGTCACACCCCGTTATTTCCACGTATTACCGGTGGGCCCAGTGGGGAGTATCGTGACGTAGTTGATATCATCATAGTCAATAATCACAGTTTAAATGCACAGCGGAAGTCTAAAAGTAATTTATACAAACCAAGTTGAAAGTAACATAAAATATTACACAACGGATTGTAAGTGGATCCACAGGCGGATCTAAAATAAAAAGAAAAATTTGTTCAACAGATTTAAGCATCAAAAGATTGCAAGACTCTTTATTTGATACTAGGAGTAGCCAGCCCATTACGCGTAGTACCTGCACTTAATCTTTTTGAAAAATACGTCAGTTTACACTGGTAAATACAATTAGCTGACTCTTTTGAAAACATTTGTAAAATTAGTTTGGATGCACCAGGCAAAAAGTCTATTATAACTTGGGACAATTATTTAAAATAAACTTGTATATAGATTTATGTGTTTTTCATCCATTCAGTAGCCCGGGTTAGAAGTACCGGGTTAAAGATTAATAGACACACCACTAATATAATCCCACGACAAGTTATCCTCAACGAGTGGTTATATCTTTTACATACGCAACTGTCAGGTGTATTCCTACACCCCATGCTTAAGTCGTGGCCATTCAATGAATGAGCCGAGGATATCCAGGACATGGTCATTAACCCCCAAAGGCATTGTACCAAACAAAACAGATTAAAACGGGTTATTTCAATGATTTAACCACTAATCGATTAAAGATTCAATACCCGACCAAGCGGTATTATTAAATACCGTATCCCAAGCCCGTATAACGGAAAATAAGTTAAAAGTATTTACCTGAGCAAAAATATAATTTTATCCTCAGCCGTATATCAAGCAACAAGTACAAGTATCTTTTACTGGGCTCCTAATCTGGAACGAAGGTTTTAATAACCTATTAGATTCCTAACGGGTCTTATTTAAGTCTTAACTTAGACCGGTTAGTTTTAATGAAACGCTTACGGTTCAAAACGCAAGATTAAGCGAAGACCGGATTAGAATGTGATTTAGACCCGACAAGTTTGAAGACTTGTATAAAATGGGTAAACTAAACACATTCTGGATTTTGAAGTAAAAATGATAAGGTTTGACCCGTTTCGGCTAATTTATGCAAACTAGTTACATAAACCGTACCGAACGCGAATATGCATAACGGGTAACCAAATGAGTCATGTACATGTTCCATAAGTTATTATGCTTAAAATATGTTATGATATCAGCAGGATATCTTCCATTATGCCCAAAACGAATTTAAAATTAAATTAAGCCCCGTAAGGGTATTTCGGTCATTTTAATGTTTATAAAAGAGGTTGAATGGTAATATGAGGTTCTGGTCTAAAATAATCATTAAAAATATTTATTTAAACAAGTTATATCAGTAAGATATCTTATATATGTGAAATATATCATTTATGGCCAAACTATGCACCGTAGGGGCATTTTGGTCATTTCACTTATGCTTTAAGGGTTAAATTCGGGAATCTGATTTCAAAACTTGAACTTACTGATAAAGTATACAAATTTATTCATAACATCAGTAGGTAACAAGTCTTAGGTGCCAAATATGGTTTTAAACCATACTATGCGCCTAAATCGCATAAAAGTCGTTATTTGACGATATTCGGGTTGATTAAGGAATCTGAGATTTTGATCAGCCTTTACTGTTTAAAATAACTTATTTAATATATAAAATTAGTAGAAAAAGGTTTGATATGTAAAGGATGTGTAAAACTCATTTTATTAGCGAAAAAGGAATTATTGTCAATTACCGAGTCTATGCAAGAACTCTATGTTATGATCACTTCAAAATTTAATAAAAATCTACAAAAATCCATAAATATTATATTACATCAGTGGGTAGGAAGTTTGGTGTCAAAATTTGGGTTTAAATATGATTTATACTAAAAATGCCATTTAATTAATAAAAATCTTTCATTTTACGATATCGCGCATAACTTCTATTTTAGACCATGAACTGATGTCAAATTTTTAGGACAAGCTTATAAATCAGTAATAAAGGTTTTTGTCCTCTCACATTTTCAAAAATCTTGTTTTTATATCAAAAGGGCATAATGGTCAACATTTAAGCATTTAACGGAAACATGCAAAAGATTCGGATTTCTAAGGAACCATATAGTATAGTCTCAGAGGGTTATACTAACATGTAATATGGTCCTAGAGGAACCCTAAGGCATATCTAAACTAAGCAAAATCGGGTCAGAACTGAAAGTCAAAGCAAAAGTCTACTTTTGCGACTTTCGGTTCCGAACCGAGCCTAAACTCAGAATTGTCGGCTTGAACATGCCTAGACATGTTCTTATATTATTTACCAAGTTATTTAAGTGTTAAAACATGTTCCATAACTTCAACATTATCAGTTATGAATTATTTTGTAAAAATGGACCCGTTTGAGTTTTTATTAAATAGTTTGACCCGACAATTGACCAAGTAAAAGTGATAATCAGTAGGTGCCCTTTTAAGGGTTTATTACCTACATAATTACCAACTCATAGCCACTTTCAATTCGAATAATGGCTGGACCGTTAGTGATTAATCACCAAGTCAAAGCTTAATTACGCTAACTTTGACTTTCGGTCATTAAACTAATAAAACTTAAACTAAGGAAGCTAAGAACACTTACTAGAGTACCTAGCACGAATTAGGAACTGAAGGAAACTTTCTTGAACACCAGGAAGCTCCAGAGAAAGAGTTTTGAAGAGTAAACTTCAAATGTGCAAATGAACTCAAGACCCAAGTCCTTTATATAAGAAATTAGATGTTCCAAGATCAATCCATTTGTCCCTATATTGATTTCAGATGTTCCCAGGTGTCCCTAGTGCATGAAAAACCATTTGCTCAGTCCCTGGTATCGAAATCAGCCATGCAATGGTGGTGTAACAGGCTGCAACATGCAGCTGTCCACTTTTTCTGTTACTGGCACTTTTATGCGCCCCGCGTAAGATTTGGACTCGGCCTACGCGGCCCGCGACAATGGGGATTTCCGGTAAACAGTTTGCAAACTTTGCATTTTCAGTCCCTGGTCCATTTTAAGTTTATTTAACTTCCATTTATTGCACTTATGACCCCCATAGTTAACTATTAAGGACCTTGGGTCACAAATTAACTCCGTTAAGCTCCTGGTTAGTTGCTAGGCTACCCGAAAAGTCTTGTTTTCTTCGAGACTCCATGAAATTACTATCCAATATTCTCGAGAGCAAAATATACAATTATTACAATGCTTTTTGGATCGTAAAAAGGTCACTCAGAGGTAACTTTTAACATGTTGACACTTTTAACCCCTATGCTTTGTAAAGTTCTCATTTTAAGCACAAACGACTTTCTATGTCCGACAAATTACTCATTAAAGAATACGAACGTCGTGTGAGGTCAATTATAGGCTCAAGATTGGCATGTTGACACTTTGGATCGTTTTACTTACATATTTGCGTTGTTTGACAATTTTAATCCCTCGGAATCAATTCATTACACATTTAACCTTCATGACACGTGTCTTCATTGTGGATTCAACCTCCCACGTGTATTATGTGCCTCTATGGGCATCCCATTTAACCTTCACAATCGGCACATGCTTTCTTTGAAGCTTCTTAACCTGTCGATCCTCGATCGACAAAGGTCTTTCAATGAACTTCAAACTTTCATCAATCTGCACGTCCTTCTGCGATATTGCTAGCGACTCATCGGCTAGACATTTCTTTAATCTGCACGTCCTTGTGCGACATTGTAAGCTACAGTTCCGACACATTCGATGATCTCGAATGGTCCTATGTATCTTGGGCTTAGGTTGCCCTTTTTTCCAAAATGCATCACCCCTTTCCAGGGTGATACCTTGAGTAGCACTTTATCTCCTACCTCATATTTTAGAGGTTTACGCCTTTTGTCTGCGTAGCTTTTCTGCCTATCCCTGGCAGCTTTGAGATAATCACAGATCTGCACGATCTTATCCGTCATCTCCAGGACTATATCAGGTCCTGACAGTTGGACATCTCCAACTTCCGTCCAATAAACTAGCGTTCTACACTTTCTTCCGTACAAAGCTTCGAAAGGCGCTGCTTGAATACTCGAATGATAGCTATTATTGTACGAAAATTCAATCAACGGAAGATGGTCATCCCAACTCCCTCCTAAATAAATAACACAAGCCATGAGCATATCCTCGAGTGTTTGTATCGTGCGCTCGCTTTGCCCATCCGTCTGAGGATGATATGCAGTGCTGAAATTTAGTCGGGTGCCTAAAGATTGCTGAAAGCTTTTCCAAAAATGCGATGTGTTTCTTGTATCCCTATCAGAGATAAAAGATACTGGCACCCCGTGAAGAGATACAATCTTATCCACGTACAGCTGAGCTAACTTATCGGAGCTGTGAGTTTCTTTAATCGACAAGAAGTGGGCTGACTTGGTCAGTCTATCGACTATAACCCAAATAGTATCATTTCCGTGCTTTGTCTTTGGTAACTTAGTGATAAAATCCATGGTTACCATTTCCCATTTCCAGGTGGGAAGTTCAGGCTGTTGAAGCAAACCTGACGGCTTTTATTGCTCTGCTTTAACTTGTTCGCACGTCAGACATTTAGCCACATAAGTGGCTATAGATTTCTTCAAACCTATCCACCAATAATTTACCTTTAAATCCTGATACATCTTATCACTGCCAGGATGAACATAATATTTGGAGCTATGAGCTTCTTGAAGAATCACATCCCTAAGTCCTCCATAGATTGGAACCCATATTCGACCATTCAATCTTAGGATTCCATCCTTGCCATACGATAACTGTTCAGCAGTTACTCCTAACTTCTCATTCGGATAGTTAGCTTCTAATACAGCTTCCTTTTGAGCGGCTAATAATCTTTCATTCAAGCTGTTCTTTAATTCAATGCTTTTAGCATTGATTCTAATAGGCTTAACCCTTTCCTTCCTGCTCAAAGCATCAGCGACTACATTCGCTTTGCCTGGATGATATCGGATTTCACAATCTTAATCATTCAGTGTCTCCATCCATCGACGCTGTCTCATGTTAAGATCCTTCTGGTTAAACAGATGTTGAAGGCTCTTGTGATCAGAATAGATCACACACTTGGTTCCGTACAGATAATGCCTCCAAAACTTCAGTGAAAATACAACGGCACCCAATTCCAAATCATGGGTGGTGTAGTTCTTTTCGTGCACCTTTAACAGACGGGAAGCATATGCAATAACGTTGCCCTTCTGCATAAGCACACAACCCATACCTGTGTGCGATGCGTCACAATAAACCACAAACTCTTCAATTCCTTCTGGCAATGTCAACATAGGAGCATTGCTTAATTTCTGCTTAAGAATATCAAAGGATTCTTGCTGCTTGGGACCCCAGTCAAACTTGACATTCTTGCGGGTCAACGAAGTCAAAGGTGCAGCAATTCTTGAAAAGTTCTCAATGAAATGTCTATAATATCCTGCTAGACCCAAGAAGCTATGAATCTCTGTATGCGTCTTAGGCTCTTGCCAATTCATAATAACTTCAATCTTAGCAGGATCCACCTGGATACCACGCTCGCTCACCATATGTCCAAGAAATTGGACTTCACGAAGCCAAAACTCACATTTAGAAAACTTGGCATAGAGCTTCTCTTGCTGCAGAAGTTTAAGGATACACCGAAGATGTTTTTCATGATCTGCTTGATTCTTTGAATAAATGAGAATGTCAACAATAAAGACAATGACAAACTTGTCTAAGTATGGCTTGCATACTCGATTCATGAGATCCATGAACGCTGCAGGTGCATTAGTGAGCCCAAAAGGCATCACTAAAAACTCATAGTGGCCATAGCGTGTTCTGAAGGCGGTCTTGTGCACGTCTTCGTCCCTGACCTTCAACTGGTGGTAACCTGACCTTAGATCGATCTTTGAAAAGTAACTTGCTCCTTGAAGCTGATCGAATAGATCATCGATCTTGGGTAACGGATACCTATTCTTGATTGTAACCTTGTTTACCTGAGCAAAAATATAATTTTATCCTCAGCCGTATATCAATCAGCAAGTACAAGTATCTTTTACTGGGCTCCTAATCTGGAAGGAATGTTTTAATAACCTATTAGATTCCTAACGGGTCTTATTTAAGTCTTAACTTAGACCGGTTAGTTTTAATGAAAGGCTTACGGGTCAAAACGCAAGATTAAGCGAAGACCGGATTAGAATGTGATTTAGACCTGACAAGTGTGACATCTGTGCTTGTGTAATCATTGTACAAACTCTAAACAATTCAATATCAATAAAACAATGTATTTTGATCCCAATGTTTGTTATTTATATTTGACATTATGCACGTTTTGAATTTTGATCGATTTTAAACTCTATATCGCTTTCTGGGAAGTTATACGCAAACTGATGCATAAACATAATCCGTTTAACGCGACAAACTCTCCGGGACAGCAACATAAGCTTAACATACCTTAAATAACCTTTACATAACTTAGAAATAAGTTTTAAAGGGTTTGGTATGGCAAAAACAAGTTTATTCGCTCACAGGGACTATTTGCGTCAACTTGCAAAAGTCTGCCGTTTCGTAAGGCAACGTACAGTCCGGAACTTGATCATAAGCTAAACATACCATAAATAACCTAAATATAGCTTAGAAATAAGTTTTGAGTGGTTCGGTGTGCGAAAATATGCTTATTTGATCTTACATGGACTAAAAGTGTCAAAAACGGCGTAAGTTTGCATTTACGCGCATATCTTACGTTCTGACCACATCGGGACATCCAAAATTTTGGTAGACACTAAAATATTTTTATTTTAGTGATCGGCATGCAAAAATACCATTCGTCGCTTACTTTGGATCGTTTTCGCGTCCGTTCGAGTGTCGTCGTAAATAACCGAACAACGTGATCGTACAACCAAACGAACCGACATCCGTAATATTTCCGAGAATATTTCAGGTCCCCTACACTTAGACGACCTTGTAGAACCTTGAAAACAGCTTAACGGATGTAAAAAAAACGTCAAAAACAAGTTCAAATACATGCAGGGACCATTTATGTAAAATTCTGAAAGTTCTAGCCTACCCCGTCGTGTCGCGCCATAGCCTGGAGGCTATCCTGTGGCACCACGCCATCATCACATCTGGGCAGAATCTTGTTTTGGCAATTCAGCTTAAGTCCTTGGTTTTGTTTGATTGTTTTAACACCTTAATCACCAAGTTAACACCTCTCCAAGGAACATTAGCTGACCCTTAACACATGTATGGCTGAGATTCAATGCTTGGAGGTTATACAAACACTTGTAGTGATCTTGCAAGTCCACCACAAGTATAAATAGCAAGCCAAACCTCCTCATTCTTTGCTCATTCGTCTTATTCTCCTCTCTAGCTCTGATTTGAAGTTACCACAAGTGTTGGATACTTCATCTCTGGATTTTCTAGTCTTCTTTCTTTAAGCATTGGACTCTTGTGAGTGTTCCTTAATGCTTATTCTTTATTTTAGAGCTGAAAGATAAACAGTTTGGCCAACAGTTTGACTTTCAGTTTTGGCCATCGATTGGTCAAGTCAAAGTTCAATTGAACTTTGCAACGTGATTGTAATCACGATGGTTATAATCCTTAGCGATTATACCTACTGATTACCACGTTAACTAGGTATAGTGATGAGTCAAAGTTTCGTTCAAAATGCGTTTTAGCACGCATTTTGCAACGGAACTACTTTTAGGTATCAAAACACTTTGTTTTGATACCAAATCAGTTTTATAAGTTAGTTAAACATGTTTTGAGATGTTTAACTCGTCACTACTAGTTAGGTGCTTGTTTAGGGTCGTAAGTTAAGCGGTCTAAACAACCGCTTAGACTTTCAAACCCGAGCCGTTTGTTCGATCATTAGGATCCGACCAAGCATGATTAATGATCATAGTTGCATTGGGAATAACCTCTGAGGTTATACCTATTGATCACATAGGATTGGTTAGTTGTTTGTTAATTAGCTTATATGCCCATAGGAAATGACCAAAATGCCTTTTTGAAGCATAAATCCATATTTTGCCTATGTGATCAACTTTTTGACATATAATCTGATTTAGTAACATGTTTAGGTATAATTGGGCATGTAAGACTTGACATTGCATTTAGATAACCATCCGACCATAGTTTTGCGCAACCGACGCGTTACAGTAGCTTATACTACCATAACGGGTCGAAATGGGTCAAAAGCACTTAGGTAAACTTCCAAATCAGAATGTTAGCTCTATTAAATCATACCATATGAGTTCAATTACTCATTTGATTTATAGAACATCATTCTATCATATCTCCCGATTTAGGATCCGATTATTAACATAGTTACCTATTTTAGGTGCCGTTTGAATTCGTGATCCTTGGAGCTTTAGTTGGTCTTATTCTCAAGACTAATAAGCAATCCCAAGTGAGTACATTGTTCCCCTCTTTTACCGCTTTCAAATACTTTGGGGTGATACACATGTATATACGTGTTACTTTCGTGCTTTTCGTGCTTTTATGACATAAACATGCTAGTTTCACCTAGTACACATATAGTACATGATTTCAACTATGTTTTGCTATGTATGTTAACCATGCTAGCACATTGATTTCTTAGACATTTGTTGCATATGTTTACTTAGCATATGGACACATCGTTTTACATGACATTTCTGCTATGTATGTTTACTGAGCATGCTAGCACAATTGTTTTACATGACATTTCTACTATGTATGTTTACTTAGCATACCTAGTACATGGTTTTCATATGCTACATTGGTTATGACATTTGGTATGTTTAATCGGGACAATAATACATTTATTAACATTGATCACGCCGCTCGGTAGTATGTAATGGTACCATAGGACTTGACAAATCCCGTTTCCGACTTCCTAGGTTTGTTTGGAAGTTGGGAATGACAGAATCCGATATACATAATTTAGATAAACCTTTAATTTGTTTAAGGGTTTGTCGCCACAGTCGCAAGGCTTGAATGTATGCGATTAACATTACTGCATAAATGTTTGTAATCATAAAGCATTGTTTTCTGCAAAACATAACATTTGATTTAAACTTAGGTTTATTCAAAAACTTCGTTTTGTACATTTTCCTATGGGGTTGAGTAATTACTAGATATTCACAATACATGACATTTGTTTTCACATTGACATTATCACATAGTTTGAGTAGATACTTTCTAGTTGCTATGCATTACATTTGATTATACATGATACGTTTCACACATGACATTGAACATGGTTTACACATGAACATTTTGACATTGAACAAGACATTTTGGTTGGTTAATGATAAGTGACATATGTAACGGGGCTATGTGTTATATGATAAAAGCATGGTGGATACGCCGCTGGTACTTCCTATATATAAGTGCTTTTATTATACTACACATTGTTGCGTTATGTAAACCACTTTGACAGAGACATGAAACATTTTATACAAAAACATGACATTGTTATACAATTTACATATTTTATACAAATTCACTTTCACTTGGTTATTCATTTAACCATGCATTATCCTTTTATTATCATTTGATTTCACATCGATTTTCATATGATTTATAAAGGAAAACATTTTACAAGGTTCATGACTACATTTTTGTTAAACTATTTTTTTAACTACAAGTCATGAATCCTGCATAAACAAAACCTATGTATCTCACAGGCATTTTTATGCTGACGTACCTATTTTTACATGTGTTTCAGGTGCTAATGCATGATGATGTTTGTGCTTCACTTAGGCGGACTTGGGCCTTAGTGACTTAAAAGACAATTATTTATGTTATGTTTCTGTGAATTCCAAGACAATGTGAACTTTAATCTTAATAATAAAAAAACTTTAATTACCATGGTTGTTGAAACAATAATTTTGTCGCATCACTCCCCGACGTTTCCGCCGCGGTTTGTTGTTTTAACGCGGTCGGGGTGTGACAGAAGAGTTGGTATCAGAGCCAATGGTTATAGGGAATTAGGTTATTAGTAATGCTTTGACCTAGACTATAACTTTCTAGGACCCTAACACAAGTTTTCTTGTGTTTAGATCTTAAAACGATACACGTCACCTATCCTTAGGTGATTACCAAAACATGAACACAATTTTCCGAAACGATTTTTGAAAATCAATCATCTGCTTTTAGATGATTTGTTATAAGGTTTTGGACCCTCCAAAAATTCCAAAATGATTTTGAAAACAATCATCTATCCCTAGATGATTTCTTTTGGCTTAATGCCTTCTAAATTTTCAAAATCTCGTCAAAGTTTGGGTCTAAATAATGTGAACACGTGCAAACTGGAAGGGTGGATGCCTGTACCCTGAGTTTTCTGTCTAAGGCTAGAGTGTTCGTACAAATCCGCAGTATCGGACCAGTCACTCTTACCTGGGATCTCTTGGGGTGAGTGTCCACTTATAGGCGAGCATGTCTTCGGTGATACATTATTATGACCTATTTACTTTGATCTGTCACTGTGTGTCGACTGTTTGTTATGAGGTAACGAAAAAATGACCACCATCCTTGCATTTTGTCGATTTTATTGCTATCTCATTTATTTCATCACATCATCTCACTCGTTTTCTCTCATGTTTCCTCTTTTAGAATGCCTCCTCGACGTAACGTTCAAGAACCCAATGCTGAACTGGAAGCTATTATAGCACAGCAGATGGCCGCTATGCTACCTAATCTCATCATTCAAATAAACCAAGCCAACAATAACAATGTTAATGCACCTGCTCTGTGCAACTTCAAAAGTTTTAACTCGGCTAAACCACTCAAGTTTAGTGGTTCTGAAGGAGCAACTGGGCTCCTAAAGTGGTTTGTGAGTCTTGAGAGCACCTTTCACCATGTTCAGTGTCCTAACAACCGTATGGTTGAGTTTGCTTCGAGTGTATTCCAAAAGAGGGCTCTTACCTGGTGGAATGGAGTAATGAGAGATAGAGGTGCTGATGTTGCTTTAGGTCAAACATGGGAGGAACTCAGGTCTCTTATGATAAGAGAGTTCTGCCCTCGTCACGAGCAGAGGGCACTCGAAAATGAGTTCCATGACTTGAAGCAAGACAGTGGTGAACACCGGGCTTATACAGACAGATACGAGGAGTTAAGCTTGCTCTTGTCACACCCTGGCTTTGCGGAAGCGTGGTTATTTTGGTGTGACTTCTTAATACCATAGCTTAATCATAAAAGCTATATGAATTAAAAACCATGCAAGATCATCCATTAAAATAAGTTTTAAAACCAAAGTAACATAACATTGTCTTGGAACTACACCAACATAACATAAAACATTGTTTTGAAAGACATAAACATCAACATCAACATGAATAAAATGCAGTTTAAGGATTGTGACTCGTCCAGGTAAAAGTCACATCCCCTAAACCGGGATGACCTCAGAACCCATATGCAGCGGGAAAACATGACATACCGCGCCAGATCCTTTAATTCCCTGAAATACATGTAAGTTGAAAAAAATCAACAATAATGTTGAGCGAGTTCATGTGTAAGTGAGTAAATAAACCTTTGTATGTATAAAAATCCTGGTATGTAGCAAATAAGGAAAAAGAGATCACCAATGGTTTACAAGGCCATTGATATGTGTGAAGTGCAAGTAGGAAGACTCAAACCTAGTAGATTTATGCGTTGGGTACAAAGTCACCCTGAGGTCCGTTCTGTGTTGGGCCTGGGGTTGGGCTCGCTACACCCAAATAGATCTACCGCTCCTGCCCCTCGGTCCTACCTTGAGGATTAATGGCCTCAAGTTTCTGCCTACCCACTCACATGATCTGAATAATAACCCTCCTTACGCTAACCATACCATGTAAGAATTATTCGTAATCATAGTAACATGTATTTCACCCCCGCAGTTTAGAAAACTGAAAACAGTTAAGAGAAAAGGGGGACATGAACTCACAGTGGTGCGTCTCTACCAAGTATATCTCCTGATCAAGCAGCTGTGCGACGACCTACACGTACTAAGTCTATTAGACGGACGGCCGTGCCTTAACTTAAGGTTTAAGTTTTTGGGAAATAGTTAGACAACTATTTCGTGTTTATATTTTTGTAAATACTTGGTAATTATTCTCCTTCCCAAGGATGGGGGATTTAATACATGTGTGTTCGTATATCTTCGAATTACATCATTAAGTCTCACTTAATATATTTTATTCCTAACTTCAAAATATAAATATTCTTCCCAAAAATATTATATTTTAATACATGTGATTCTCCCAAAATAATACTTAGTAATATTATTTTTACTCTAAAAATAATATTTACGTAGTTCACAAAATAATCATAAACATTTATACAAGTGATGTTGTGAAAAATATATTTACTAAATACATATATTTATCACGTTTCATTTTGTGAAATCCCACCTCCGATATTTTGTAAATAAGTTGTGGCGAAATCTATAATTTGAAAACAAGTCAAAATGTATTTCTAACACTTGTGGTGAAAATATTTCTAAGTGTTAGGCTTTTGGAAAAATTTCGCCAGAGTTTCCCCTGTAACTGGAGGTGGCCACGCTTTTAAGCGTATCATTTTCTTTTATAAATCGAACCAACAATTTTCTCATTCAATCAAAACAATGTTCAAAGCATCAACTAGTCAAAATATATATAAATCGCATAAATTACATGAACTTGTGATTTATCCAAAATATGAAGTAAATCCCATTACTTTTAGTGGATCTTTTGTATAAATCAACCCGGTTTCATAAAAGTCTCGTTTTTAAAGAAAATAAATCTTTACATCTTCTTGTAAAATTTGACAAAACAAATTCTTTGTCGAAACTTAGTGTTACACAAGTGTTTATACACTTGTGTGTTTAAAAATCATTCTTGTTCATGTAAGATCCGGTTTTTGGAAAATAAGATTTCCTGGACACTTGGTCCTTTGAAAATACCGCTTGTAGATCCGTAGATCTACTAGTTTTAAACACTATTTCGTAAGTAAAGTCGATTTTACACAAGTTCATGTTTAGTGTGTGGTAGAGTTTCATCATTTAACCCTTTTTTTATACTTAAACAACTCTATGTCATGATCCATGATCATGACCAATCCGGGTTAGACGATGATCCGAGCTACCACATCATAGATCGGCCCTAAATAATCACACAAAACAAATCTTACAAGATTTACACAACCCTCAAGCTTTTAACCAACATATTTAGCATTTTTAGTAGACTTTTTCATATCATTTTGCATGTTCATGAATTTTAACCGTCATATATCGTTTTAACCACTTTAAAATAGTTCAAGAGTGTGTTCATAGCAACTTACTACTAGCTCGAGGCTAGGGAAGAAACTAGTTGAAAAATGCGTGGATAAAGGCAATGAGGTGAGGTCCTTCGCGTTCCGAATGCACCAAGCTTCCTTATGTGAGACCCTTAACACTTGTATACCCTTGGAATAGCTTGATCAAGACTCGAAAATGGATGGATGGTAGAGGGGGTGTTCGGCCGTGAGTTTAGCAAGGAGAGGGAGAGAGAGTTTTGTGGTGAGTTGTGATAATGTGTTAAGTGTGTGAAGGTTAGTGTGTTATGTTATGAACTTATAGGCAAAAGATAGGATCATTATCCAAAGGATTATGTGTCTAATAGATATTAGACACTAGTGATTATTATAATCAAAATAGGACATGGGTGTCCCCCAAGGGGACCGAATTCGTTAGGGGGGGGGGGGTAATCCGGTTGGTTTCCAACTAAACATTAAGTATTAGTTAGTTAAGTGTGGAGGTTAACTCGGTTATTAGTATGTTATGCGTTAGCGGGTGTTAGGGTATTCAGGGACCCTAACTGGCTCAGAAAAAGATAAACAATGTAAATGGCAATATTTTTATGTTCCGGGTAAGGTCCGGTTGTTTGGTTGGATAATAATCCGTTAAAGCGCTTAGCAAAGCTTTAAAGTGTCGTTATTATTATTTCTAGTGATGCAACTTATTCCCGACACTTTGGAAAGTGTCTAGTAATGTTTTTCTCATGTTTTGGCACTTTATTAGGTAGCCAAATGCTGAATTATTATTTAAAGTGCTGAATTTTGTACTTAAAGTACGTTTTAGGCACATCCGGTCACTGTAATCTCATTCCTAGTGACGCAGTTCTACAACCCTTATATCCCTACACTCACCACTAGTGTAGCAAACTATCTCAGGCTCTTACAGGCCTTAGAGGCAGTACCTGCCTGGTGCTAGTTATGACAGCACGTTTAATAGGTTATCCGTTCATTGTGCTACTGTGCTTTTGGTGCATCAAGGTTTGTCACAAAGGTGCTGTAAGCAAAACATGGAGTGACAGCAAGTAAAGTATGATGCAAGTAAGTACATGTATCAGTATTCAAGTAGCAGTTTATCCACAAGTTCAAGTAAGCACAGTAATTAAGCAGTAATTAATTATTAATTAAGTCATACGGATACCTGGTTTAGTGAGGGTTGTCACATTCTCCCCCCGTTAGAAAAATTTCGTCCCAAAATTTTAAGTTCTGCTTGTAGATGCAGGGTTCTTAGGAAATAGGTGGGGGTATTTTTCTTTCATCCGGTCCTCACGCTCCCAGGTGAATTCAGGTCCATGCCTAGCATTCCAACGAACCTTGACGAGCTTGACACTGCTCCGGCGGGTCTTGTTTACTTTCCAATCCGTGACCTCAACAGGTTCTTCAACGAAATGGAGCGTGTCGTCAACATGAATCTCGTCGGTGGGAATGACAACGGTATCTTGAGTTGGACTTTTCTTCAGGTTGGATACATGAAATGTATCGTGAAATCCATTCAGTTCAGCATGTAAGTCCAGCTTGTATGCTACTAGCCCTATTCTATCCAAAATTCTGAAAGGGCCAATGTAACGCGGATTTAACTTCCCACGCTTTCCGAAGCGTGCCACACCCTTCCAGGGTGAAACTTTCAATAAAACCATATCTCCAACTTGGAATTCCATATGTTTCCGGTTTGGATCTGCATAGGCTTTCTGTCTTTCGCGAGCTGCTTCGATGCGTTTTCGAATCTGCGCGATCTTGTCTGTCGTCTCTTGGACGATTTCGGGACCAACAAGCTGCCTATCACCTGCGTCAGCCCAGCATAGAGGTGATCGACACTTGCGTTCGTAAAGAGCTTCAAACGGCGCGGCTCCAATACTGGTGTGGCAGCTGTTGTTGTATGAAAATTCGACCAGTGGCAAATGCTTATCCCAGCTACCGCCCAAATCCATAACACATGCTCTCAGCATATCTTCCAAGGTCTGAATAGTCCGCTCGCTTTGACCGTCGGTCTGAGGGTGAAATGCAGTGCTCAGATTTAATTGTGAGCCAAAAGCTTCTTGGAAGGATTGCCATATCCTTGACACAAACCTTCCGTCTCTATTAGAGATGATCGAGAGAGGCACTCCATGACGTGCGACGATCTCTCTTATGTATATTTCTGCTAGTTTGCTGGTGTTATCCTTCTCTTTGATTGGCAGAAAGTGTGCTGACTTCGTTAATCGGTCCACTATTACCCAAATAGTGTCATGGCCTCTTGGCGTTCTTGGCAACTTTTTAATAAAATCCATGGAGATTTGTTCCCATTTCCATTTGGGAATCTCAGGTTGTTGCAGAAGTCCTGAAGGCTTCTGGTATTCCGCTTTCACCTTAGCACACGTTAGACACTTGCTCACATAAACAGCAACATCGCCCTTCATCCTAGGCCACCAATAGTAATCCTTGAGATCTTGCTACATCTTATCCGCTCCTGGATGGATAGAGTACCGCGATTTGTGAGCTTCATCAAAAACAACTTTCCTTAAACCACCAAACAGAGGAACCCAAATCCTTTTCTCAAAACATAACGTTCCTTCCTCGTTTGGCACCAATAGCTTTTCCATCCCACGGAGATATTCTTCTTCAAGATTTCTTTCCTTGAGAGCTTCTTTCTGCGCGGCTCGAATGCGCAATGAAAGATCGGTTTGGATAATCATTTCTAAAGCCCTAACCCTTATGGGCTTGATCCTTTCTTTTCGACTTAGGGCGTCGGCAACCACATTCGCCTTCCCTGGATGATACTTTATCTCGCAGTCGTAATCATTTAACAACTCAACCCATCGTCTTTGTCTCATATTCAACTCCTTCTGGTTGAATATGTGTTGTAGGCTCTTATGATCTGTAAAAATTGTACATTTCGTGCCATATAGGTAGTGTCTCCAGACATTTAAAGCAAAAATCACTGCGCCTAGTTCCAAATCGTGCGTGGTATAGTTCTCCTCATGTACCTTCAACTGACGTGATGCGTAAGCAATAACCTTCTGGCGTTGCATCAACACGCAACCCAATCCTTGACGCGAGGCATCACAGTATACCACGAAATCGTCAGTACCTTCCGGTAGTGCTAGAATTGGCGCATTGCAGAGCTTATCCTTCAATAGCTGAAACGCTTCTTCCTGTTTGATTCCCCAATCAAACTTCTTATCCTTCTGGGTGAGGAGCGTCAATGGTTGAGCGATCTTCGAAAAATCCTCAATGAACCTTCGATAGTAGCCAGCCAAACCCAAGAATTGTCGAATCTCGGTTGGCGTCTTTGGCATTTCCCAATTCTTGATCGCTTCGATCTTTGTGGGATCAACATGGATTCCATCTCCATTTACCACATGTCCAAGAAATTGGACTTCACGTAGCCAAAATTCGCACTTAGAGAATTTGGCATACAGCTGTTCTTTCTTCAGCAGCTCCAAAATAACTCTTAGATGCTGTTCGTGCTCAGCCTTTGTCCTTGAATAAATCAAGATGTCGTCGATAAACACAATCACGAACTTGTCCAAGTACGGCTTGCAAACTCTATTCATCAAATCCATAAAGACTGCAGGTGCGTTTGTCAACCCAAACGGCATAACAAGGAACTCGTAGTGTCCATAACGAGTTCTGAAGGCTGTCTTCGGGATACTCTCCTCTTGTATCCTTAACTGATGGTATCCATACCGCAAATCGATCTTTGAGTAAAAGCTTGAACCTTGCAGTTGATCAAACAGATCATCAATTCTTGGCAGAGGATATCTATTCTTGATCGTCAGCTTGTTCAGCTCCTGGTAGTCTATGCACATTCGAAAACTACCGTCCTTCTTTTTGACAAACAGGACCGGAGCTCCCCAAGGCGAGAAGCTTGGTCGGATAAATCCCTTGTCTAACAACTCTTGAAGTTGTGTCGACAATTCTTGCATCTCAGATGGGGCAAGTCTATAAGGTGCCTTAGCCACAGGCGCGGCGCCTGGGACTAAATCGATGTGAAACTCCACTTGCCTCTGAGGCGGCAGTCCAGGCAAGTCCTCCGGGAAGACTTCCGGATACTCCCTCACGACAGGGATGTCTTCGATCTTCGGTTCTGCAGCTTTCTTGTATACAATGTGTGCCAGGAAGGCAACACACCCTTTTTGCAAACACTTTCGCGCTTTGAGGCAGCTGATAATTCTTAATGGCGTATCACGCTTTTCGCCATGAACCACAATCGTTTCACCATCTTCGGTCGGGATACGAACGACCTTTTCGTGACAAACAATTTCTGCCTTGTGGCTCGACAACCAATCCATTCCTACTACTACGTCAAAGCTCCCCAGCTGGACTGGTAGTAGATCCAAAGTAAACTCACGTTCTCCCAACTCGATTGCACAACCTCTGATCACTTCATTGGCTTCTACTAACTTCCCATTAGCCAATTCGATTGAGTAGGGAATATCTAACTTACTAGCGGCTAACCCAAGCATATTCTTAAATTCTAACGATACGAAACTATAGTCGGCACCAGTATCAAATAAAACGGATGCATAGCGTTGGTTTACAGGGAACGTACCAGTAACGACATTGGGATCCTGGCGCGCTTCCCTCGCTTCGATGTGGAACACTCTTCCACGGGCTTGGTTCAACTCTGGGCAGTTCCTCTTAAAGTGCTCGATATCACCACAGTTAAAGCATCCAGGTCTTTGCCCGTTCCCACCTCCATTTCCAGCTTGGTTATTCCTTTGGTTATGATTTACAGCGCTTGCTTGATTCACATTGTTGCCTCGATTCCCATTACCTCCATTGTTTCCTTGTGGGCGATTTCCAATTCCACCCCGGTTATTGTTTCTGTTTCCAAATCCTCCTTGGCCTCCCTGACCAATAGTGGCCCAACAAGAATCCTTCAAGTGGCCAGGTTTCCCACACGCTTCACATACTTTCAAACCACATCGGCCAGAATGGTGACGCTGGCAGGTGTTGCACTTGGGCTGGGTGCCCATATATCCCTTTCCTTTCTTTCCGCCACCAGCTGTAACCTGAGCTGGCGCGTTTGGCTCTCCTTTCTTGACAACACCACTAGTGCCTTGTTTGAAGTTCGAGAACTTTCGTTTGTTACCTCCGGATGACTCGACGTGAGTCTCTTTCTTCTTTGTCTCGATCTCACCGAACTTATTTAGGCGGATAGCCTCCTCAGTGAGAGCCACGCTCAAATCGATTGCCTCAGTAATTGTTGCAGGCTTGGAGGAGGTCACCATGCTTATGATTTGAGGAGCTAATCCCCAAATGAAGCGTTCAATTCGCTTGAATTCTGGAGTGACCATATAGGGTACCACATGCGACAGGTCGTGAAACCTCTGAACATATTCCGCGATCTTCGGACCTTCCATCTTCAAATGCCAGAACTCAGTTTCCAATCTTTGGATTTCAGCGCGAGAACAATACTTTTTGCGCATTAGTTCCTTCAGTTCGGTCCACGTTAGTGCGTAGGCAGCAACTTCACCAAGTGTCTGTACTTGCAAATTCCACCAAGATAGGGCTCCATCCAGAAATAGCCCAGAAATGTAGGTGACTTGCTGGTTCGGTGCACATTTGCTCATGCGGAGAACAGATTCAGTCTTCTCGGCCCAACGAACAAAAGCGACAGCACCTCCGGTGCCATCAAAGTTGACAGGCTTGCAGTCTAGAAACTGCTTGTAGGTGCACCCTGCACATACGTTACAACATATGAATGGCATTAGCATCCTTGCTAGAGATATCCAATTAGATCATGGTAGGTCTTAATGAATTAGTATTACTATGAGGTGGATTGTTGTTGCCATTGTTGTTTGAGCTGCTTCCGCTGGGTCCTCCTTGCGAGGCGGCGTATTGCGCGATGGCAGCAGCGATGACTTGTTGAAGTTCTGCCTCATTGGTAGGCATCGGCGTTGGACGTTTCGGCGGCATCTTCTAAAAGATGGGTTCACGTCGGTCAGGCCAAAATAAAGCGTACGTATATAATGATAGTAATAGTACATAACATCTCATGTTATAATCATATCAATCACACAACATCCCATGTTATAAAACATAAATAATCAATCAAAACATCACATATGATGAGAATACTGCGATTGTATTGCCAAACTCGAGACCACATGGTAGAGTGTACAAGTACATAATAGTGTCATACATCATCATCGACTAAGGGCTACATCACCCCAGTCCAAAAGAATATCAAATCAGTGTCAATACATCCCATATACATGATCAACAAAAGTCAGAATCAGAATGCAGTCTCCAAAAATGCTGTGTGGTCGGAGCAATCGCCGTCTTCTCACCAACGTCTCACCATAGGCTGATCCAAGTGGATGAACTCTATCTCCTGGTCTGGGTCGTATCCAAGGGGAAAAACAGGGTCTGAATCCTCATCGAGGTCGTGATCGAAAGCAAATCTAGGAGCAGAGGCAACAGATGATGCCCTGTCAGGATCTGAACCGTGTGAATAGTGCTGTGCGCTCCAAGTGTGTGACGGTGCGGAGGCCACAGACTCGAAGGAGTCTGGAGCGGGTGAGTGTGCAGGTGACTCCTCAGCTGGAGCATCTGCGAGTAACAAAAGACCACCGTCAGCTAGAAGGGCCTCGCCCTCAACATCATCCTCCAGGGGCTCATAATCAAACAGATCGACGTCGTCGTCAACGTCGGCGTCGAGGAGCATATCGTAAGCAGGATAAACGGCCAAAGGTATGGGAGCAGGGATCTCTACGAGTGGTAGGTACCCAGCAAAAGGACCATCTGCGGGCTCATCGACAGCGTCAGGCAGCGCAAAGGGCTGAAAGTCGTCCTCGTCTGTGCTGGTAACATCTGATGTGTGGACCTCGTGCTCTGAAGACTCTAAGTCGTCTGATACTATGGGTCTAGGGCCTGTGGTGTCCGAATCACCTGTGCCGGACGAGTCCATGGTGTCTGTAACACAAACACAAATATGTACAAATAATCAATCATAAAATCAGATAAGCACATTAGTCACCAAGTAAGCAATCAAATAATTCTCCTAGTCCCACTAGCCTCCCAGCCTCTCAGACTGCTCTTCCTAGTCCAAATTCTCCCAGCCTCTCAGACTGCTCTTCCTAGTCCAACTAGCCTATTCTCCCAGCCTCTCAGACTGCTCTCCCTAGTCCTACTAGGCAACTACCTCGGTCTCCTAGACCGAGCCTATAATAAATGTGCTCAACATTTGTTTGTAAAAAGTTTTGGATCTGGACTTAAGTGGTATGCAGTAAAAATGTTTTCGTGAGAGCCCTAGTGATCATAGTCTAGACTCGAGAAGGAATCCTAGTTCGCTATGATCAGAGCTCTGATACCAAGCTGTCACACCCTGGCTTTGCGGAAGCGTGGTTATTTTGGTGTGACTTCTTAATTCCATAGCTTAATCATAACAAGCTATATGAATTAAAAACCATGCAAGATCATCCATTAAAATAAGTTTTAAAACCAAAGTAACATAACATTGTCTTGAAACTACTCCAACATAACATAAAACATTGTTTTGAAAGACATAAACATCAACATGAATAAAATGCAGTTTAAGGATTGTGACTCGTCCAGGTAAAAGTCACATCCCCTAAACCGGGATGACCTCGGAACCCATATGCAGCGGGAAAACATGACATACCGCGCCAGATCCTTTAATTCCCTGAAATACATGTAAGTTGAAAAAAATCAACAATAATGTTGAGCGAGTTCATGTGTAAGTGAGTAAATAAACCTTTGTATGTATAAAAATCCTGGTATGTAGCAAATAAGGAAAAAGAGATCACCAATGGTTTGCAAGGCCATTGATATGTGTGAAGTGCAAGTAGGAAGACTCAAACCTAGCAGATTTATGCGTTGGGTACAAAGTCACCCCGAGGTCCGTTCTGTGTTGGGCCTGGGCTTGGGCTCGCTACACCCAAATAGATCTACCGCTCCTGCCCCTCGGTCCTACCTTGAGGATTAATGGCCTCAAGTTTCTGCCTACCCACTCACATGATCTGAATAATAACCCTCCTTACGCTAACCATACCATGTAAGAATTATTCGTAATCATAGTAACATGTATTTCACCCCCGCAGTTTAGAAAACTGAAAACAGTTAAGAGAAAAGGGGGACATGAACTCACAGTGGTGCGTCTCTACCAAGTATATCTCCTGATCAAGCAGCTGTGCGACGACCTACACGTACTAAGTCTATTAGACGGACGGCCGTGCCTTAGCTTAAGGTTTAAGTTTTTGGGAAATAGTTAGACAACTATTTCGTGTTTATATTTTTGTAAATACTTGGTAATTATTCTCCTTCCCAAGGATGGGGGATTTAATACATGTGTGTTCGTATATCTTCGAATTACATTATTAAGTCTCACTTAATATATTTTATTCCTAACTTCAAAATATAAATATTCTTCCCAAAAATATTATATTTTAATACATGTGATTCTCCCAAAATAATACTTAGTAATATTATTTTTACTCTAAAAATAATATTTACGTAGTTCACAAAATAATCATAAACATTTATACAAGTGATGTTGTGAAAAATATATTTACTAAATACATATATTTATCACGTTTCATTTTGTGAAATCCCACCTCCGATATTTTGTAAATAAGTTGTGGCGAAATCTATAATTTGAAAACAAGTCAAAATGTATTTCTAACACTTGTGGTGAAAATATTTCTAAGTGTTAGGCTTTTGGAAAAATTTCGCCAGAGTTTCCCCTGTAACTGGAGGTAGCCACGCTTTTAAGCGTATCATTTTCTTTTATAAATCGAACCAACAATTTTCTCATTCAATCAAAACAATGTTCAAAGCATCAACTAGTCAAAATATATATAAATCGCATAAATTACATGAACTTGTGATTTATACAAAATATGAAGTAAATCCCATTACTTTTAGTGGATCTTTTGTATAAATCAATCCGGTTTCGTAAAAGTCTCGTTTTTAAAGAAAATAAATCTTTACATCTTCTTGTAAAATTTGACAAAACAAATTCTTTGTCGAAACTTAGTGTTACACAAGTGTTTACACACTTGTGTGTTTAAAAATCATTCTTGTTCATGTAAGATCCGGTTTTTGGAAAATAAGATTTCCTGGACACTTGGTCCTTTGAAAATACCGCTTGTAGATCCGTAGATCTACTAGTTTTAAACACTATTTCGTAAGTAAAGTCGATTTTACACAAGTTCATGTTTAGTGTGTGGTAGAGTTTCATCATTTAACCCTTTTTTATACTTAAACAACTCTTTGTCATGATCCATGATCATGACCAATCCGGGTTAGACGATGATCCGAGCTACCACATCATAGATCGGCACTAAATAATCACACAAAACAAATCTTACAAGATTTACACAACCCTCAAGCTTTTAACCAACATATTTAGCATTTTTAGTAGACTTTTTCATATCATTTTGCATGTTCATGAATTTTAACCGTCATATATCGTTTTAACCACTTTAAAATAGTTCAAGAGTGTGTTCATAGCAACTTACTACTAGCTCGAGGCTAGGGAAGAAACTAGTCGAAAAATGCGTGGATAAAGGCAATGAGGTGAGGTCCTTCGCGTTCCGAATGCACCAAGCTTCCTTATGTGAGACCCTTAACACTTGTATTCCCTTGGAATAGCTTGATCAAGACTCGAAAATGGATGGATGGTAGAGGGGGTGTTCGGCCGTGAGTTTAGCAAGGAGAGGGAGAGAGAGTTTTGTGGTGAGTTGTGATAATGTGTTAAGTGGAACTTATAGGCAAAAGATAGGACCATTATCCAAAGGATTATGTGTCTAATAGATATTAGACACTAGTGATTATTATAATCAAAATAGGACATGGGTGTCCCCCAAGGGGACCGAATTCGTTAGGGGGGGGGGGGGGGTAATCCGGTTGGTTTCCAACTAAACATTAAGTATTAGTTAGTTAAGTGTGGAGGTTAACTCGGTTATTAGTATGTTATGCGTTAGCGGGTGTTAGGGTATTCAGGGACCCTAACTGGCTCAGAAAAAGATAAACAATGTAAATGGCAATATTTTTATGTTCCGGGTAAGGTCCGGTTGTTTGGTTGGATAATAATCCGTTAAAGCGCTTAGCAAAGCTTTAAAGTGTCGTTATTATTATTTCTAGTGACGCAACTTATTCCCGACACTTTGGAAAGTGTCTAGTAATGTTTTTCTCATGTTTTGGCACTTTATTAGGTAGCCAAATGCTGAATTATTATTTAAAGTGCTGAATTTTGTACTTAAAGTACGTTTTAGGCACATCCGATCACTGTAATCTCATTCCTAGTGACGCAGTTCTACAACCCTTATATCCCTACACTCACCACTAGTGTAGCAAACTATCTTAGGCTCTTACAGGCCTTAGAGGCAGTACCTGCCTGGTGCTAGTTATGACAGCACGTTTAATAGGTAATCCCGTGATCCTAACTTCTCGTTAATTGTTTCTCTCCAACGAGATGCATTGTTGTTATAACTCAGTTAGTTTACATGTTCGTATATTTGGGCCAACGCACACACACGCACACCCGTAGGCCCAAACCAAACACCCGTATTCGAAAACCTTAGAGTCGGGCCTAATATATGTTTAACTACTTAGAGTTGGGTCTAGTATATGCTTAATTATTTAGACTTGAGTTACTACTTGGCTGGTTTCATAAGCCCAAACCTGAACAAGTATTGCCAATTGTTGTGGCAGCCCAAGTGAGTGGGCTTGAGCCCACTTCGGCTACTAGAGTTAACCACCCAACACCCTCACATTATATGAATAAGTAATATGCTTCTTGATTAGATTAAACTTAAAACACAAACCAAAACAAAACCCTATCTCTCTCAAGTTACGTGCGGCATAGCAGACCCCCCCTCTTGAGACATCAATCTACTGGTTAGTGAATCTATGTTATGTTATTCTTGGTTTGGTAATCTTGTTTATGTGAAATCTTGATTGACGATTTGTATATGTATGATAATGTTATGCTTGCGTAAATCTTCAACAGGATGTTATAGTCTATGTGTAAATTAGGGAACACGTGTTAGGAAATCGATGATCTTGATTACATGTGAACCATGTCTTGATAGTGCTTGAATTAGGAGATTGTATGATAGTCTTATGTTATGAGGATGATAACTACACGGAAGTTGAAACGCTAGAACAATTGATAAACTATCTACGTGAATCAATGATAGTCTTTGTAATTGAATGTTGGATAAGTGATGTTAATGATATATGATAACCTATCTAAGGTGCCATGCTTTTGAATCAGATGTGATGACTTTATAGATTTATGGTTCATGATAGATTATATTGGATTGTTATCACATATGCAATTTTGATTAAAACTGAAATCGAGTAGAACAAATAAGATTAATCGCAAAATTAAAACGATAACAGTAATTATTTTGGGCCGGTTAAATTGGAAATAGCTAGCTGATTAATGTTTATAGTGAGTGGGCCGATGTATTGAGATAAGTAACATATACATTCTTTTGGGCTTCACATGTTTTACTGGGCCGAACACCAAGCAAGTCGCCCCAAAGACAGCTGGGCCCTCCGCACTATTTAGATAGGGGGGCAACCGTACAGCCCACTTGTGTGTTGTGCTGAGCCTTGACTATTGGGCTGTGTATTAGTGGAATACATTTGGGCCAGACCGGGTAGTATGTTTGGGTAGCATTTGTGTTGTGTGTTAGCAATTTGGGCCGCACACTTCGGTAAACGTTGTGCTCCGTTTTTATTATTTGTTGGCGGTAATTTAGAGTGGGCCGTAAACATGTTATGAAATTCACACACTGTTAAGAATTGTGATTTGTGAATGTGATCTCACAAGCATACGAATAATGGACGAGTTAAATGTCAAGAATATGATGCTAAATGTATGTAGTAATTGCGTAGCATGACTAACTGGTACAATTGTGTGAGGATGTGTGTTGATAATGTTTGATACATGCAATCTAAATGAATACGTGAAATAGTTGTATGCGAAACTGATTGCTATTGGTAACTGTACTAGGACTGGGTTGATCAACTGTGAACGTAAACGAATACCTAGTCTTACCGAGCAAATCTAAGGTGAGTTCACACTTTTATAAGGCATGGGATTCCCGGTGGGTTGGGAATGGGTTAAGAAGCGAAAACGAAACCTACATATTCACCTCTAACAGAATATGTACCTCCGTCCTCGGTTGGGAAGGACGACTACATTTAACCTGCGTATTCTCGGTTGGGTAGAGTACGTACCTCCGTCCTCGGTTAGGAAGGACGACAACATATAACTTACTAGACAAAACTCTATCATGAAGTCCCTCATTTTTTTATATCGACTTAATCGCCGGGCCAATGGCGAGCGGGTCATTAGTTAATAGCGCTATTAGGGTTGACAAGCCTCACACCGTGCCGGGAGGACGGGCGTGTACTAATGGATCTGGGCACTTAGTCAATGATGATAGACATTGACGTAGGGCACAAATTTCTTAGTCAGTTGTCGATATGGTAACGGTCTAGTGGTGTCACACCCCGATATTTCCACGTATTACCGGTGGGCCCGGTGGGGAGTATCGTGATGTAGTTGATATCATCATAGTCAAACAACACAATTTTAAATGCACATCGGAAGCAAAAGATAAATTTATTTCAACCAAATAAAATTGTAATATTAAGTATCACAATAATAGTTGAAACAGATCCACAGGCGGATCAAATAAAAAGGAAACGTAGTTCATCAGACTTAAATGCATCCAAGCTTGCGAGACTCTTATTGATGCTAAGGAGAGGCCAGCCTATTTCGAGTAGTACCTGCACTTAACCTTTTTGGGAAAATACGTCAGTTTACACTGGTAAATACAATTAACTGACTCATTTTTAAAAAGGTTTAGAAAATTGATTTGAATGCACGCGGCACAAAACATTTTATAACTTGGGATAATTATTTATATATAAACTTGTAAAAGAATTACATGTTTGTTACACGTTCAGTAGCCCGGATTGACACCGGGTTAAAGATTAATAGACACACCACATGATATAGTCCCGCGGCGGGTTATTCCCGAAATCGGCGGTTATACCTTATTATTTATATATGCACTAGCGGGTGTACGCCTACACCCGCGTGCTAAGGTCGTGGCCATTTCGTAAAATGATGCCAAGGATATCCGAGACATGGTCATTAACCCCCCAAAGGCTTTAAGCAAACAAAACAATTTAAACGGGACATTTCAATGATTTAACCTTCATACAATTAAAGATTCAATGCCCGACCAAACGGTATTTTATATACCGTACCCCAAGCCCGTATAGGGAAAATAAGTTAAAAGTATTTACCTTTGCAAGTATTTATCACAAACAGTAAATGCACGTAGCTTTTACCGGGTCTCCTATTCTGGAACAAAGGTTTATAATAACCTATTAGATTCCTAACGGGTCTTTTATTAAGCCTAGACTTAGACCGGTTAGTTTTAAAGGAAGATACGGTTTAAACGCACGATTAAGCGAAGACCGGGATAGAATGTGATTTAGACCTGAAAAGTTTGATGACTTGTATAATATGAGTAAACTAAACACATTCTGGATTTTGAGACAAAAATGATAAGATTTGACCCGTTTCGGTTAATTTATGCAAACTAGTTACATAAACCGCACTGAACGCGAATAATGCGTAACGGGTAACCGAATGATTCATGAACAGGTTTCCTAAGTTAATATGCCTTAAATATGTTGTGACATCAGTAAGATATCTTCTATTATGCCCGAAATGGATTTAAACTCAAACTATGCCCCGTAGGGGCATTTTGGTCATTTTAAAGGTTATAAAAGAGTTTAAATAATAATCTGAGTTACAGGTCTGATATAATCAGTAAAAATACTTAATTTAATAAGTTATAACAGTAGGGTATTATATATATGTGAAATTTATCATTTAATACCAAACTATGCACCTTAGGGGTATTTTGGTAATTTCACAAAGGCCTAAAAGGTCAAAACTAGAAATATGAGTTTAAAACTTTTGCATACTGTTAATATATAGAAATTTACTGAAAATATTAGTAGGCATCAAACCTTATATGTTTAAAATAGTTTTAATACATACTATGCGTTAAAAACGCTTAAAAAGGCGATTTTGAGCTATTTCTGGGTTTTTAAAGGAAAGCTGATACTTTTATTATTCCAGAAGACTCAAAATATTTTATTTATCATATTAGATCAGTAGAAAAAGGTTTGGTATCAAACTAATTTGTAAATCTCATTTTATAGCCCAAAAGGGCAAAACCGGCAATTACCGAATCAAGCTTAGAACTCTATGTTATGCTCAGCCTAAAATTAAATAAAAATCTTCAAAAATCCCAAAATATTATTTTACATCAGTAGGTAAAAAGTTTGGTATTAAAAATTGGGTTTAGATAGGGTATATGCTAATTACGCCGTTTAATTAATAAAAAGCTTTTCATTTACGCTAATGAGCATAACTCCTAATCTAGACCTCAAACTGATGTCAAATTTTAGGGACAAGTCTAATAATCAGTAACTAAGGTTTCTATTCTTTTATATTTTCAAAAATCACGTTTTAAGGTCAAATGGGCATAATAGTCAACATATAGGCAATAAACGGAAACATGCATATGAATCGGATATTTATGGAACCAAGTTGTATAATCACAGAGGGTTATACTAACATGAAACCTGGTCCAAATATGGCTCTAAGGTATTTCTAAAACATGCTTAAACGGGTCAGAACTGAAAGTCAAAGCAAAAGTCAAATTATGCAACTTTCGGTTCTGAACCGGGCCTAAACTGAAAATTGTCGGGTTGAACATGTTTAGACATGTTCTTACATTAATTACCATGTTATATTGATGATAAAACAGGTTGCATCGGTTCTGCATTGCTAATTATGCATTAATTTGAAAATAAGCTTTCTGTTGACTTTTTAAGATTAATTTTGACCTGACAATTGACCTAGTTAGAGTGGGAATCAGAGGGTGCCCTTTTAAGGGTTTATTACCCACATAATTACCAACTCATATGTATTTTTAATTCGAGATTTGACTGGACAATTATTGATTAATCTCGAAGTCAAACCTTAATTATGACGGTTTGACTTTAAGCTAATTAACTAAGCTAAACGGGATTAAAGAAGGTTAAGGACACTTACAAGAGTCCTAAGAATGATTATGGATCCTAAGAAATCTTGGTTGCTGTCCAGAGAGCTCCAGAAATAAGCTTGAAGTGAGTTGCAAATGAACAAAGAAATGTTGCAACAAGAGGTCTCCTTATATAGTAACTTTGATGTCACAAGATCACCCCAACTAAGTCTATAAATGTTGCAAGATATTCTCAGGTGTCCCTATGATGCCAAAAACTAGTTGCAAAGCCCCTGAATTTGAATACCACTCATATAAGGCGGTGCAACAGGCTGAACAGGCATCTGTCCATTTTCTGCTGCCAGCGACTGTCTTACGGATCGTAAGCAAGAAGCCTTGCAGACCGTAAGAACCTCTTACAGACCGTAAGACCTTGTCTTTCTGGTCCGTAACCGACCCTGGATTAAATCTCCCAGTTGCAGCTCTTGCGGACCGTAAGCCTAAAGCCATACGGTCTGTATCCGATGACCAGAATACAAAAACTTGGAAACTTTCAAGCTTTGACCATGCAACTTTGGAATTTCCGAATCACCTGCTTCCTTTTCAGTGTAGGGACCATGTAACCCGACTTTTGCATGGTTTTGCCATGTACTTACACATCTTGGAATCTTATGGAGAGTCTTGTCATCCACTTGAATAAAGTTTAATTCTTTTGAACAAGAATTTTAACTATAAACTTTGTTGTAACATTATTTAGATACCCAAATCTTTATAACTGAATTTATTCATTATAGGAATAACCGGCTCTAAATAGATCAGATGTTTATCATATTGATTAGGGTCTTGGGGTTTATAATTAGGTCGCTCAGAGGTGTTTATTAACATGTTGACACTCTTTAAATCCTACCATACATCTTCTAATTTGACCCGGGTTCCTGACACGTTTATCTTACATGACACGTGTCTTTATTCTATTGGGTATGATTTTACGAGGTGTTACATCCTCACCCCCTTAAAAGAAATCTCGACCTCGAGATTTACTGGAACAAATGAGGGTACTTTTCTTTCATGGTAGACTCTACCTCCCACGTATATTCGGGACCTCTGCGGGCATCCCATTTAACCTTTACGTTAGGTACATGCTTCCTTTGAAGCTTCTTAACCCGTCGATCCTCAATCGACAAAGGTTTTTCCACAAATTTCAAGCTCTCTTTGATGCGCACATCGGTATGTGGTATGACTAGCGATTCATCAGCTAGACATTTCTTTAGATTGCAGATGTGGAATACATTGTGAATACCACTGAGCTCTTCAGGTAAATTTAACTTATAAGCCACTGCTCCTACACATTCGATGATCTCGAATGGTCCTATATATCTTCGGCTTAACTTACCTTTCTTACCAAATCGCATCACTCCCTTCCAGGGTGATACTTTAAGCAGAACCTTATCACCAACCTCAAACTTTAGAGGTTTTCGCCTTTTATCATCATAACTTTTCTGCCTATCCCTGGCAGCTTTTAGGCGGTCACGAATCTGGACAATCTTGTCCGTTGTTTCAAAGACTATGTCAGGTCCTGATAACTGAGCTTCTCCTACTTCTGCCCAACAAATAGGCGTCCTGCATTTCCTACCATATAATGCCTCAAAAGGCGCAACCTGAATGCTTGTATGGTAGCTATTGTTATAGGAGAACTCGATTAATGGAAGGTGGTTATCCCAACTACCACTAAGTCAATTACACATGCACGAAGCATGTCTTCCAAAGTTTGGATGGTACGCTCACTCTGCCTGTCCGTCTGAGGATGGTAAGCCGTACCAAAATTTAAGCGCGTGCCCAAAGATTGTTGGAAACTTTTCCAAAAATGTGATGTGTATCTAGTATCTCTGTCAGAGATAATAGACACTGGTACGCCATGCAGAGATACAACCTTATCTACGTATAATTGGGCTAACATGTCAGAGCTATAGATCTCCTTAATGGGTAGGAAATGTGCTGACTTAGTCAGTCTATCTACTATCACCATATAGTATCATTTCCTTTCTTTGTCTTTGGCAACTTGGTGATGAAATCCATTGTCACCATCTCCCACTTCCATGTGGGAAGTTCAGGCTGTTGTAGCAAACCTGACGGCTTTTGATGTTCATCTTTAACTTGTGCACACGTCAAACATTTGGCTACATAGGCAGCTATAGACTTTTTCAAGCCTATCCATCAATAGTTCGCCTTCAGATCCTGGTACATTTTATCAGCTCCAGGATGAACAGAATATTTGGAACTGTGGGCTTCCTGGAGGATAACATCCCGAAGTCCTCCATAAACTGGAACCCAAATTCGTCCATTTAATCTCAGGATTCCGTCCTTGCCATAGGATAACTGTTCTTCAGTTACTCCTAGCTTTTCATCAGGATAGTTAGCTTCCAATACAGCTTCCTTCTGCGCAGCTAACAACCTTTCATTCAAACTATTCTTTATCTCAATGCTCTTGGCATTGATTCTTATAGGCTTCACTCTTTCCTTCTTACTTAAGGCATCGGCGACTACATTCGCCTTGCCTGGATGGTATCTTATTTCACAGTCATAATCATTTAGAGTTTCCATCCATCGTCGTTGCCTCATATTCAAGTTCTTCTGATTAAACAAGTGTTGAAGGCTCTTGTGATCCGAATAGATCACACATTTGGTACCATACAAATAATGTCTCCACAGTTTCAGTGCGAATACAACGGCACCCAACTCCAAGTCATGGGTGGTGTAATTCTTCTCGTGCACCTTTAACTGGCGTGAAGCATAGGCAATGACTTTTCCTTTCTGCATAAGCACACACCACATACCGGTGTGTGATGCATCACAATACACCACAAATTCATCAATTCCATCAGGCAACATCAATACTGGAGCGTTGCTCAACTTCTGCTTCAGAATATTGAAAGATTCTTGCTGCTTAAGCCCCCAGTCAAACTTGCTATTCTTTCGTGTTAGTAGAGTCAGGGGTGCTGCAATTCTTGAGAAGTTTTCAATGAAACGTCTATAATATCCTGCCAGACCTAGAAAACAGCGAATCTCAGTGGGCGTCTTTGGCTCTTGCCAATTCATAACAGCTTCAACTTAGCAGGATCTACTTGGATACCACGCTCACTGACAACATGTCAAAGGAATTGGACTTCGCGAAGCCAAAATTCACACTTTGAAAATTTGGTGTATAGCTTCTCCTGCTGAAGTACTTCCAGAATACATCGAAGATGCTTTTCATGGTCGGCCTGATTCTTTGAATAAATCAGAATGTTGTCAATGAAGACGATAACAAATTTGTCCAAATATGGCTTGCAGACACGGTTCATGAGATCCATGAACGCTGCTGGTGCATTAGTGAGCCCAAAAGGCATCACTAAGAACTCGTAATGACCATAATGAGTCCTAAATGTAGTCTTGTGTACATCTTCATCTTTAACCTTCAGCTGATGATAGCCTGACCTCAAGTCGATCTTTGAGAAGTAACTTGCCCCTTGTAATTGATCGAACAGATCATCGATCCTGGGCAATGGATATCTATTCTTGATAGTGACCTTGTTAAGCTCGCGATAATCGATGCATAGACGCATCGATCCATCCTACTTCTTCACAAACAGGATTGGTGCTCCCCAAGGAGATGAACTAGGACGAATGAAACCTTTTGCTAATAAATCGTCTAGCTGAGTCCTTAACTCTTTTATCTCTGTTGGTGCCAACCTGTAAGGTGCCCTTGCAACAGGTGCTGCTCCTGGAATAATGTCAATTCGGAATTCTACTTGCCTATTTGGGGGTAAACCAGGTAATTCTTCAGGGAATACTTCGGGATATTCAGAAATGACGGGAATATCTTCAATCTTAGGCTTCGGCTCATCCATAGTCAATTGTGCCATGTAAATGACACAACCCTTCTTCAAACACCTAGATGCCTTGAGCATAGACACTAGCTCAGGCAGTCCATACTGGGTATCTCCCTGAATGGTAAGTGGTTCACCAGACAAAGTCTTGATCACCACTTGCTTCTTGTTGCAAACAATCTGGGCCTGGTTATGAGATAACCAGTCCATGCCTATAACTATATCAAAACCGGCTAACTTCAAAGGAAGTAAGGACAAAGGAAAAGAGTGGTTCCTAATGGATATGAAACATCCATCTAATATGGTTGGTGCGGTTTCTATGGTGCCATCAGCTAATTCAACCTCATATTTTATGCTTAGGGTTCTAACAGGTAGGTTTAACAACTTACAAAACTTATCATCAACAAATGACTTATCTGCTCCAGAATCAAATAACACTCTTGCATAAACGTCATTAATAAGGAAGGTACCTGTTATGACATTATCATTCTGGATTACCTCTTGTGCGTTCATCTGGAAGACCCTAGCATTGGTCTATTTCCCCTCTTCAGTCTTCTTTGCAAACTTTGGGCAGTTGGACTTAATATGCCCTTTCTCGTTGCAGCTGTAGCACGTCGCATCCTTGATTTTCTTACAGTCCAATGTCTTGTGCTCACGTGATTTACAAATCCCACAAGGCCTTGGCTGCGATTGGGATTTCGATTCAAATCTGCACCTCCCGAAATGGTGCTTCTTACAGACCTTACACTTGGGTTTATCACCCGACTGTTGACCATCCTTTTTCCTTCCAGAACTCTTCTTGTGGTCATCGTTTCCCTTACGCTTCTTGTTTGAACGTCGAGAGTTGTCATCCTCACGCTTCCTCTTTTCAGCATCTGTGTTTCTTAGCGATCTCTGCCTGACCGCGTCCAAAGTAAGGGACAATGATATATCAGCTGCAGACCGAAAAGTAGCTGGTCTCGAGGCCTTCACACTGGCCTTGATTTCTGGGGCCAAACCCCCAATGAAACGAGCTATCCTCTTGGGTTCCGGAGTCACCAGATACGGAACCAATCTTTACATGGTGTTGAAGCTTGTAAGGTAGGCTTGACAATCTAGGTTTTTCATAACTAATGACAAGAAATCAGCTTCAATCTTTTCAACCTCATGCTGCGGGCAGTAATTCTCCTTAATCAATGTCACAAACTGTTCCCAAGACAGATTGTACAATGGAATTTTCCACGTGGCCTGAATCAAAGATCTCCACCAGTCTAGTGCCTCACCCTTGAACGACTGGGATACAAACTTTACTACATCCTTATTAGCGCAACCACTAATATCTACCACAGTGTCCATCTCGTCTAACCATGACATGCAATCAACTGCTCCCTTTTCCCCGGTGAAATCCCTGGGTTTGCAGGATACAAAGTATTTATAGGTACAACCTTTAGCACGTGGTTCTTGATTTAACACAATTATCTTAGATGGAACACTCCTCTTGTTTGATGAGTGATGAGAGTCACTTTTGTGAGCAGTATGGGTTTTAGAGGGTGGTTTAGAGTGTGGCATAGACTGGGTTCGTGCATGGGTACCACTAGATTCATTGAACTGCCTGTCCAAAGCTCGCGTAACAGCATTGTCTATTAACGCTTGTAACTCTGCTCCTGCTACGTTGACTCTGGAGGTGTCGTGATTTTCTCTGGGGTGACTGTTGGCTTCGTCTGACCCGGCCATGTAGCTTGTTTGCTACATAAAATAATGATTTTAATTCATTCAGAGGTCTATAACAGTTTTATCATTCTAAATGATTTATTAATCATGGTATTTAAGAACCATTTTGATTAATTTGTTAGGCATATATATATTCAGGAATTTATAATAATCCTTAGTTAGAATTGAAATATATTACTGGCAAAAAGGCCTAGTCACGTGGACGGTTTTAAATCTTTAATCATGATCTTATAGGGTCATGGTATTAAGGTTTTAATTATAATTCATTACCTCTTCTTAACAGGGGGTCGAAGACCACGACTGTCTTTTGTCTTATATGACAATGAGTATAGCCCGTAGGCATTATATCCCTAATGGATGTTTAATATAATAAAAGAAATTTAGAAGAAAAAAATCTAATATAAGGATGACTTATGCGATTTTATCGGATCACATTTTGTCAGGAATGTTAACATGTTTAAAGATGTTAACAAGGATTTGAATCCTTTAAATAGGTTTTACCATCTTGGCCATATCTAGAATGACATGTGGCTAGGTTTTACCTTTTAAGATTCTTATTATTTTATTAAAATGGTAGGTTTTGTAAAATGAATATCATTTTCATTTATTTCACATATTATATTTATGCATATAATTTTTTTTTTAAAATGAAATTTAAGCTAACCATTTCAATTAAATTTAACCAAGTACATGTTTGCCCTAAACGGGACTTTTATAGAAATAACACGCCCACGTAGGGGCTAAACTAACAAACATACCCACGCAGGGGTCAACAGAAAAACAGGCCCACGCAGGGGCAGAATACAAAAAGACATGCCCACGCAGGGGCAGAATTTAGAAACAAATGTCCACGCAGGGACATGATTACAACACTAAAATAAACAAACAAATAAAGGATTTAATGATCCTTCTTGCTTTTTCCCTTGATTAAGTTCACCAAACCCTTGAACATCCCACGGTTTTGCCTACGGTCTTCCCGCACCTCCTGCCGCACTTCATTTATTCTTTGAAGAATCTCTTGGTGCTGCGGTGGTGACATCACTGGCGGCTGCGGGGGTTGCTGGTAAAACGGAGGTTGAGGAGGCGGCGGTTGCTGATACCCATATGGTGAGTACCCATAGGTCGGGTATCCCGTCGTCCAGGGACCTCCATAGGGTCCTTCCGGATGGAGAGCATTGTAGTTCGCAGCTACCAAGTAAGGATCAGCCTCGGCATAGTTGTAGTTGGTGTGGATCGGCTGCTCAAAGGGATTATATGCCGCCGCACCGGTGAATGTAGGTATAGGGTTGCCAAAGCCCAATAGTGGTGGCGTGACAGGCGCAGAGTTTACTTCCGAGACGGGGTTTGAAGACTCTCCCATCTGCGGTTCTTCATGGAGTGGCGAGTAGCGGCTGCCAATCGAAGGTTGAGGGGTGCTGATACGCACTCCTCCTCGAACGGACATCCGTACGGTTGTTCTCCTTTGCCTCGGTGGCTCTGGAGGCTGTTGCTGAGCTAGTGGTGGTGGCGGAGTGACCGCGACAAAACGAGAATCCTTGGAGGGATCCTGCTGCTGCTGTTGCTATGGTGAGTTGTGGTAACTTGGGGTAAACACCCAGTCGATCTGTCGGATCCTTTCTTCATAGCTGTCGGGACCATTATAAGGTGATCCCACGAAAGGTGACCCATCCGAAATTTCGATGGGGTGGTTAGGGGTTCCGGACGGTGGTTCTGCAGGATCGGTGTCCTCGTCTATGTCCGTTGCATGATCCCCCGAGAAATGGTCTTCGGGTCCTAGTGGGTTAAAACCCACAGGTTCTCCAAGGTAGTTTGCCGGGTTGAACCGGCTCTGGAAAAAGGGCGTTGGGTCATCAAAAGGTGAGTTGTGACCCTGGAGAGGAATGTAAGATTGGTGGGAATTATGGGGCTCATTTTCAGAATGAGGCCCAAAAGAGTTTTGAAAAGAAGGGGAGGTGCTCAGCGAAACTGAGCGCCTTGCTGGTTCAATATAGGTCCTCCAGTGATCTTGAGGACTCCGGTTATGCGAATCTGATGGTGTTCGCCGGTGCGAAGGCCCAGCCTCATGATCATTCGGGGCAACGAGTGGCCCCTTGCCTCTTCCTCTCCCTCTCATTCTTGGTGGCATTTTGCTCAACCTGCCAAAACAAACAAAGTATAAAACAAAATATAAAATACAAAGTAAGAAAATAAAACAAATTTGGATAAGTCCTAAGTTCTTTGTCTAGACTCGTGTGACACCTGTGGTTGTAATCATTATGAACAGTTCAATTATCAATAAAACAATTTTATTTGATCCCAATGTTTGTTTGGTTATGTTTGACATTTTTCATGTTTTGACTTTTATTCAATTTCAAACTCTACATCGCTTTCTGGAGATTTATACGCAAACTGGTGCGTAAACGTAGTTAGTTTAATGCGACAAATACTCCGGAACATCAACATATACTTAACATACCTTAAATATCCTTTACATAACTTAGAAATAAGTTTTGAAGGCTTTGGTATGGCAAAAACAAGTTAATTCGCCTACAAGGACTAAATCTGACAAACTGCGAAAGTATGCCAATTTGAACTGTAACAGACATTCCGGAACATGACCATAAGTTAAACATACCAAAAATATCCTTTACATAGCTTAGAAATAGGCTTTGAGGTGTTCGGTGTGCTAAAATAAACTTTTGGGTCATTCAGGGACTAAAAGCGTCAAAAAGTGCACAAGTTTGCTCTTTCACGCATAACTTACGTTTTGAATACATCCGGACATCCAAAAATTTATGTAAGCACTAAAATATTTTATTTTAGTGTTTGGCATAAGAAAAATCCATTCGTCGCGCAATTTGGATCGTTTTTCGCGCTTATGCGCATTCCGTCGTAATTAAGCGAACATCGCGATTGTACGGCCAAACGAACCGACATCCTAGATGTTTTTGAGCATGTTTCATGTCCACAATGTTTAGGAATCATTTTAGGGCCTTAACGTTGGCTTAACGGGCCTTAAACGTGTCGGAAATGAGCTTAAACATCAACAGGGACCAAAACTGACAATTCTGCATAGTTGCTGGCTTACGGACCGTAAGCCATCACCCTTACGGTCCGTAAGGGGTCCCCAGATCAGCAAATTTTGATTAAACAGTTGTTAACAGCTGTTACCCCCTCCTAATCCCTTTGCACTTGCCTCTTCAGTATAATGAGGGGCCAATTTGGTGTTCCATGGGTATTTCAACAAGTGTATGGATGAGATTGAAGCACGTTATTCGATAAACGATCCTAACGGTTCTACCATGTCACACCCCCAAAATCCACATGCGGAGTATCACCGTTTGGAGGCGTGACTGACCAGGATCAAACCACCAATCATATTGAACAAGCATGTAAGTAATAATAAAATCCAACACAATACAATTCGTGTCCAAACAAAACATAGTTTAAGTTATCAGCGGAAGCAAATAGTTCAGAACCCAAATCATAAAGTAAAAGTGTTTAAGTTTATCATGAACACTCAATGTCCATGCTCCACAACGACTCTCCCCCATGCAAGCTCCTGCTAAACCTATTGATCTGCAAAGCCTGTAGTAACGAGTCAACAACAAAGTTGAGCGAGTTCACAGTTAGGTGTTTGTTTTAAGTTGTTCCAAAAACAGTTCCCTTTAACTAACATCCCTGCCGTGGGGGTTACCCCATAATTGAAAACGTGTTTAGTTTATTCCCGTTTATTCTGGCAATCCAGCCGTGGGGGCTACCCCATGTTTAATTATCTGGCTCTCTGGCCGTGGGGGCTACCCCATGTATATACTACTAGACTCGTTACCATATCGACTGCTGACTGTAGTCATGTTTATGTGCCCTGAACTGTCAATGTCTATCATCATTGACGTGCCCAGATCCATTAGTTCACGCCCGTCCTCTGCGGCACGGTGTGAGGCTTGTCAGACCTAAATAGCGCTATCTAACTAATGACCCGCTCGCCATTGGCCCGACGATTAAGTCGATATAAAAAGGAGGGACTTCGTGATAGAGTTTTGGTCTAGTAAAAGTTAACTGTCCATGAGGACGAGGAATTATATTCCTGAATCCGTACTGTCCTACCCAAGAAGGACGAGGAATCCATATTCCTTAACCCCATTCCCAACCCCTGGGAATCCCATGCTTTGTAGAAAGTGTGAACTCACCTTAGGTTAGCTCAGCAGATAAATGAAAGGTCAATCGAGCTGCTAGAGGTCAACCACGTCCTAACATGGTTACCATACAAGTCAGGTTTTGGTTTCAAGTAGTGCACGTATGTTTACACAGAGATAGCAGGTTATGAACACATGATATACACGACATACACGACATACACGTAAAACAATATCAGATAAGTAAATGACAAAGCCCAATAATTCCCATTCCAACATGTTGTGCATTCTGCACAGCCTTATGCGACCCATAATATGTTGTGCGATCCAATATATATACCCGGTCCAAAATTAGAAGCCCAAACAGTGATCTTGTGCGGTCCAGTTAAGCTTGTGCGACTGGACAATCTTATGCGACTCGGGACTTGGGCCATTCGGTCCAATAACACGTTAAGTGTCACACCCCCAAAATCCACACGCGGAGTATCACCGCTTGGAGGCGTGACATGACCAGGATCAAGCCACCAATTATATTGAACAATGTAATGAGTAAATGTAATTCAACCAAACAATATGAAATGTGACACCCCAGGAAAACCTGGAAAACCATGCAACTTAACTAGCTTCCTCAGTGAGTACGTACAAAATTTCAGGACGAATTTTCTTTCAACTTGGGGATAATGTGACAACTCGTATTTCTGAACCTATCTTTGTACTTTAATGTAACGTTTGTGACTATATGAAATTAGTTGATTAATTGAATGTCATGATTATGTGTTTATGTGAATGTATGTATGATGTAAACGCAAAACACTCACCCGATCGCACAAGCCCATTCGGGCCACAACTTGTATTCGAATCAAGGGCAGCCCAAGTAAGGGTCGGCCCACTCCTCTTATTCTCTTACACACACCATTAGGGAGTTGTTTTCTCATTTGTTGCTAATCACACAACACCACTCAAACCCTAGTGCTCTCCTCTCTCTCTAAGCCGACGGCAAGCATCCCCCTTCTCTCGAAGATCGTTCCTTGAATCGGATCACCCTTTTCTCAATCGGTTAGTGTTTATGATTTATGTTTAGTTGCACGATTGTTATGATTTGATTAAATGGTTAGAGTTGTATGAATGATGAACAAGGATGTTATGTGTTGATTCGATTTGCATGATTATGATCTGGAACCGAATGCTTGTTAAATTGGCTGTTATGTATATGCTTCAGATTTGTTAATCATATGATGATGTTCTAGCCAATCGGATGTGTATAGTGATGTAAATTAGCTATCATGACTTGTTGTTTGCTTAATGATTTAGGATTAAAACATATGTAACCGGTTGTATGAGCATGTAATCGGATCAAATGATATGATATGATTAGTTATTGATTATGATAGGGTTCATGAGAATGGATGTTAAAAACCCCTGTTTGATCGAATATTGATTGTGTAGGAAACTGTTAATTTGTTGATTGGTCAAATAAAGGGAAACTTTGTAATTGATTGCAAGATAATAATTGTGTAACTGATTTCCATAATATCCGGATTATAAAGCTAGTCGCACAAGTCTTGTCAGTCGCACAAGTCTTGTCAGTCGCACAAGATACCTTCAGTCGCACAAGGTATTTCTAGTCGCACAAGTTGATATGTTAGTTGACTGTCTGGCCGGGTATATGTTTGGGCCGGATTAGCCCAATCGCACAAGGTCTCGGATTCGCACAAGGGACCCATGTTTATATTGTTTGGGCCGGTTACTTATTGGACGACTTATATTATTTGGGCTTCTCGTTATTTTGGGCCGGGTATCTAACGGAGTCGCACAACATGTCGTGGATCGCACAAGGCCGTGCTGAACGCACAACATGTTGGGCCGACTACTATTGGGCTATATCTTTTGGATCGTACATGTTAGACATGAGGAGTGCTTGACTGTTACTGTTAAGGTGTTAACGTGTATTATGTGTTGCCATGATCAACTTGTATTCATAATCTGCTATTTATGTGTTATCATACGTGCACCTAGACCTGACTTGTATGGAAACCATGTTAGGACGTGGTTGACCTCTAGCAGCTCGATTGACCTTTCGTTTACCTACCGAGCAAACCAAGGTGAGTTCACACTCTACAAAGCATGGGATTCCCAGGGGTTGGGAATGGGGTTAAGGAACCTGGATTCCTCGTCCTTTCTTGGGTAGGACAGTAATGGTTCAGGAATGAAATTCCTCGTCCTTACGGACATATAACTTTTACTAGACCAAACACTCTATCACGAAGTCCCTCCTATTTTATATCGACTTAATCGCCGGGCCAATGGCGAGCGGGTCATTAGTTAGATAGCGCTATTTAGGTCTGACAAGCCTCATACCGTGCCGCAGAGGACGGGCGTGAACTAATGGATCTGGGCACGTCAATGATGATAGACATTGACAGTTCAGGGCACTTAAACATGACTTTAGTCAGCAGTCGATATAGTAACGAGTCTAGTGTATACATGGGGTAGCCCCCACGGCCGAAATGCCAGATAACTATCACGGGGTAGCCCCCACGGCTGGATTGCCAGAGTAAATGGGTTAAACAAATCACGTTTTTTTTTCAACTATGGGGTAACCCCCACGGCAGGAATGCCAGTTAAAGGAACTATTTTTGGAACAACTAAAACAAACACCCAACTGTGAACTCGCTCAACATTATTGTTGACTCGTTACTACATGCTTTGCAGGTCAATAGGTACTTAGCTGGAGCTTGCACAAGAAGAGTCGTTGTGGGACATGGACAGTTGTGTGCCATGTTAAACCTTTGGATATTTAAACTTACGTTTTGGTTTGAAACATTATGCTTCCGCTGATAACTTAAACTATGTTTGTTTTGGACACTAATTGTGTTGGTTGGACTTTTACAATTAATTACTTGCTTGTTCAATATGATTAGTGGTTTGATCCTGGTCAGTCACGCCTCCAAGCGGTGATACTCCGCGTGTGGATTTTGGGGGTGTGACAGATTGGTATCAGAGCCATTGGTTATAGAGAACTTGGTTTTAATAAAGGAAAATGTTTTTGTTAAAACCAGACTTTAACCTGTACAGTGCTCTACGATCCACAACGACGCTTCACTCCACGTGCAAGGCTCGACATTCTAGGTGATATGGTTTATGTTTTATTACCTACATGCTAGATATCGTAGAACTTTGTTCATGATATGCTTAGTTAGTATAACTACTGTTGCTTGAACACATGCGTGCTTACTCTCTTCTGTCATCGCACTTTCGCGAACCTCTCTCACTCATGTTTCCCTTGGTATGAAGATCATGTCTGGATGCATTAACATGACTCAAGCCCAGTTGACGGCTCTGATTAACGAACAGGTTGCTGCGGCACTTGCAGCCGCACAGGCAGGAGGTATACCCTGCAGTTTAAAACTCATCCTAGGATCTTTGGGTCCTACTCTCGTGAACCTATTCTTTTTGTGTTAAACTTTGTCCTTTCTTACACCCACAACAGGTCAGCATGCTCAGCCACCTGTGTGCACCTTCAAAACCTTTATGGACTGCCGACCAACTACTTTTAGCGGCACTGAAGGAGCAGTAGGTCTCCTCCACTGGTTTGAGAAACTAGAATCTGTGTTCGAAATGTGTGAATGCCCTGAGGCACGCAGGGTGAAGTATGCTACTGGTACTCTCAAGGGTTTAGCCCTCACATGGTGGAAAGCCCAGGTCCAAATGCTGGGGTTGGTTGCTGCTAACGCCACCCCATGGAACAATTTTAAAGAGATGATCAAGGAGGAATACTGCAGTCATGACGACATTCATAAGCTGGAAGTCGAGTTCTTCAACCTCAAGATGACGGGGTCAGAAATTGAGGCGTTTACAAAGAGATCGAATGAGCTTGCATTACTGTGTCCTAATATGGTGGACCCTCCAATTAAGCGTATCGAACTGTATCTTAAGGGTCTCGTGCCAGAGATCCAAAGTCATGTGACTTCAGCAAACCTCACCACCTACCAGCAAGTTGTTCAGTTGGCTCACCGTCTCACTGATCAGGCGGTGGAGCAGAACAGGTTACCAAAACGTATTAGTGCTACAGCTACCTCTGAAACTCCCAGTGACAACAAACGTAAATGGGATGGAGCTTCAAGCAGAGGTTCGACTTCTGTTCAATCCCAGTCACAACAGAGGAGAACTGAAGATTATAAGAGTCCTAGTCAGCAATCGTCAGGTTGCCAAAGTCATGGTGTGTACAAGGGAAACCACCCAAAATGCAATCGTTGTAACCTACATCACAGCGGGCCATGCACCAGGGGTAACTGTCATCGGTGCAACAAGCCAGGTCACGCAGCAAAGGATTGCAGAAGTTTATACCCAGCAAACCGGAATCGTCAGCAACAACAAGTCCAACAGAATCAACGCCAATAGCAGCAGCAGCAAAGTAACAACAAAGGGTGCTTTCAGTGTGGAGCTGAAGGCCACTTCAAGAGAGATTGTCCCCAACTGAACAGGAACCAGAACAACAATAATAACAACAATCAGGGGAATGGGAACAATAGGGGTAACAATGGCAATGGTGCAAGGGGCCGTGTGTTCGTTATTGGCCAGGGAGAAGCTAGGAATGATCCCAATGTTGTGACGGGCAAGTTCCTTCTCGACGACTTTTACGTTACTGTCTTATTTGATTCGGGTGCTGATACTAGTTATGTGTCCCTAAAAGTTAGTCAACTGCTTAAGCGTACCCCAACACCTTTGAACCCCAAACACGCTGTAGAGTTAGCTAATGGTAAAAGTTTAGAGGTCACACACGTAGTCAAAGGTTGTAATCTTGTTCTTGCTGATCACACTTTCTTGATCGACCTCCTTCCTATCACATTGGGTAGTTTCGACGTTGTCATTGGTATGGACTGGTTATCCCAACATCAAGCTGAGATTCTTTGCAACGAAAAGATTGTCCGTATTCCTCGCCCAGGTGATGAACCTCTTATGATTCGTGGCGACAAGAGTGGTGCTGTTGTGAGCATCATCTCTTTCCTTAAGGCCCAGAAGTGCTTGAGAAAGGGCCACACTGCTATTCTGGCTCTCGTTACTGACACCTCGAAGAAAGAGAAGAAGATAGAAGATTTTCCAATTGTACGCGACTATCCTGAGGTATTTCCTGAGGAACTACCTGGCCTCCCGCCTCATCGCCAGGTCGAGTTTCAAATCGAGCTAGCTCCTGGAGCAGCGCCCATAGCTCGTGCACCATATCGCTTAGCTCCATCAGAGTTGAAAGAGTTATCTACACAACTATAAGAACTCTTGGATAAGGGTTTTATTCGTCCTAGCTCTTCGCCCTGGGGAGCTCCAGTGCTATTTGTGAAGAAGAAAGACGGTACGTTCAGAATGTGCATCGACTACCGTGAACTGAACAAGGTGACTGTGAAGAATTACTATCCTCTTCCACGCATTGACGACTTGTTCGACCAGTTGCAAGGGTCGAGCTACTATTCAAAGATTGATTTGAGATCAGGATATCACCAGCTGAGAGTCCGGGAAGAGGACGTCTCCAAAACAACCTTTAGAACTCGATATGGCCACTATGAGTTCTTGGTCATGCCTTTTGGGCTGACAAACGCACCTGCGGTCTTCATGGACTTGATGAATCGAGTGTGCAAGCCGTACCTAGACAAGTTCGTTATTGTATTCATCGACGACATCCTGATCTATTCTAAGAGTCAGGAGGAGCACGAGCAACATCTACGACTCATTTTGGAACTTCTTCGAACAGAACAGCTTTACGCCAAGTTTTCAAAATGCGACTTCTGGCTTCGGGAAGTCCATTTCTTAGGCCATGTAGTGAACAAGGATGGGATTCACGTTGATCCATCCAAGGTATATTCGATCAAGAGCTGGCCTGCACCTCGTACGCCAACGGAAATTCGCCAGTTCTTGGGATTGGCAGGTTACTACAGGAGGTTTATTAAGGATTTTTCCAAGATTGCATAGCCTCTCACCTCACTAACGCAGAAAGGCGTTGTTTATCGATGGGGTAATGCGCAAGAGTTAGCGTTTCAGCACTTAAAGGATAGACTTTGCAGTGCACCTATCCTTTCATTGCCAGAGGGCACAGACGACTTCGTGGTTTACTGCAACGCATCCATTCAGGGTCTTGGTTGTGTATTGATGCAACGGGATAAAGTCATAGCCTACGCCTCACGCCAACTCAAAGTTCATGAAAGGAACTACACCACACACGACTTAGAGCTGGGAGCGGTTGTTTTTGCACTTAAGATATGGAGACACTACCTGTATGGGACCAAATGTGCTATCTACACTGATCACAGGAGCCTCGAGCATATCTTTAAACAGAAAGAACTCAATATGCGACAGCGACGGTGGGTCGAACTGCTGAATGGCTACGAATGCTCGATCAGGTACCACCCAGTCAAAGCCAATGTTGTGGCTGACGCCCTCAGTCGAAAGGACACTGCGCCTAAGCGCGTACGAGCTTTACAACTTACTATACAGTCTAGTCTTCCTTCTCAGATACGAGATGCTCAGGTAGAAGCATTGAAACCAGAAAACGTCAGGGCTGAAGCCCTACGTGGCTCAAGGCAACGCTTAGAACAGAAAGAAGACGGTGCTTACTACGTCACAGGACGCATTTGGGTCCCAATTTATGGCAACCTACGAGAGCTTGTGATGGACGAGGCACACAAGTCTCGCTACTCAGTACATCCTGGTTCGGATAAAATGTACCACGATATCAAAACTACATATCGGTTGCCTAGCATGAAGGCCCACATAGCAACTTACGTTAGCAAGTGCTTGACTTGTGCGAGAGTCAAGGCGGAATACCAGAAACCTTCAGGCCCCCTTCAACAACCAGAGATACCACAATGGAAATGGGAGCAAATTTCCATGGATTTTGTTACTGGCCTGCCTAGATCTCAACGTGGTAACGATACTATTTGGGTGATCGTGGATTGACTCACAAAGTCTGCTCACTTCTTGGCTATCAAGGAAACGGATAAGTTTTCCACATTAGCAGACGTATATCTTAAGGAAATTGTCTCGAGGCACGGGGTGCCCATCTCCATTATCTCGAATCGAGATGCACGTTTTACATCAGAACTGTGGCAAGCAATGCACAAGTCCTTTGGCTCACATTTAGATATGAGCACAGCTTATCACCCGCAAACGGATGGGCAGTCGGAACGCACCATCCAGACCCTCGAAGACATGCTTAGGGCATGTGTAATCGACTTTGGTAACGGCTGGGAAAAACATCTGCTACTTGTGGAATTTTCTTACAATAACAGCTACCACACCAGCATTAAAGCTGCTCCGTTTGAGGCATTGTACGGGCGTAAATGCCGGTCACCTCTTTATTGGGCAGAGGTGGGGGATAGTCAGATTATTGGTCCAAAACTTGTGGTAGACACAACAGAACAAATTGCTCAGATCCGACAACAAATGGCGGCAGCTCGTGACCGTCAGAAAGTTTACGCCGATAAGGGCAGGAAACCACTCGAGCTCCAGGTTGGGGAGCGAGTACTACTCAAAGTTTCACCCTGGAGGGGTGTGGTTCGTTTTGGTAAACAAGGCAAGCTTAACCCACGATACGTCGGACCTTTCAAAGTCATTGAGAAAATAGGCAAGGTGGCCTACAAACTGAACTTACCAGCGGAACTCAGTGCAGTTCACGACGTTTTCCACGTGTCAAATCTGAAGAAGTGTCTGTCAGATGAGACCCACATAGTTCCTTTGAAGGAGCTCACTATCGACGAGCAGTTACGATTCGTCGAGGAACCAGTTGAAATCACGGACCGGGATGTTAAGGTCCTCAAGCGTACTAGAATACCTCTCGTTCGAGTTCGTTGGAACTCACGTCGCGGCCCAGAGTTCACCTGGGAACGCGAAGATCAGATGAAACAAAAGTATCCCCAACTGTTTGCAAACGGTACAACCACTACTGAGGCTGAAGCTACGGAATTTCGGGACGAAATTCCAGATCAACGGGGGGAGGATGTGACACCCCAGGAAAACCTGGAAAACCATGCAACTTAACTAGCTTCCTCAGTGAGTACGTACAAAATTTCGGGACGAAATTTCTTTCAACTTGGGGATAATGTGACAACTCGTATTTCCGAACCTATCTTTGTACTTTAATGTAACGTTTGTGACTATATGAAATTGGTTGATTAATTGAATGTCATGATTATGTGTTTATGTGAATGTATGTATGATGTAAACGCACAACACTCACCCGATCGCACAAGCCCATTCGGGCCACAACTTGTATTCGAATCAAGGGCAGCCCAAGTAAGGGTCGGCCCACTCCTCTTATTCGCTTACACACACCATTAAGGAGTTGTTTTCTCATTTGTTGCTAATCACACAACACCACTCAAACCCTAGTGCTCTCCTCTGTCTCTAAGCCGACGGCAAGCATCCCCTTTCTCTCGAAGATCGTTCCTTGAATCGGACCACCCTTTTCTCAATCGGTTAGTGTTTATGATTTATGTTTAGTTGCACGATTGTTATGATTTCATGATTTGATTAAATGGTTAGAGTTGTATGAATGATGAACAAGGATGTTATGTGTTGATTCGATTTGCATGATTATGATCTGGAACCGAATGCTTGTTAAATTGGCTGTTATGTATATGCTTCGGATTTGTTAATCATATGATGATGTTCTAGCCAATCGGATGTGTATAGTGATGTAAATTAGCTATCATGACTTGTTGTTTGCTTAATGATTTAGGATTAAAACATATGTAACCGGTTGTATGAGCATGTAAACGGATCAAATGATATGATATGATTAGTTATTGATTATGATCGGGTTCATGAGAATGGATGTTAAAAACCCCTGTTTGATCGAATATTGATTGTGTAGGAAACTGTTAATTTGTTGATTGGTCAAATAAAGGGAAACTTTGTAATTGATTGCAAGATAATAGTTGTGTAACTGATTTCCATAATATCCGGATTATAAAGCTAGTCGCACAAGTCTTGTCAGTCGCACAAGTCTTGTCAGTCGCACAAGATACCTTCAGTCGCACAAGGTATTTCTAGTCGCACAAGTTGATATGTTAGTTGACTGTTGGGCCGTGTATATGTTTGGGCCGGATTAGCCCAATCGCACAAGGTCTCAGATTCGCACAAGGGACCCATGTTTATATTGTTTGGGCCGGTTACTTATTGGACGACTTATATTATTTGGGCTTCTCGTTATTTTGGGCCGGGTATCTAACGGAGTCGCACAACATGTCGTGGATCGCACAAGGCCGTGCTGAACGCACAACATGTTGGGCCGACTACTATTGGGCTATATCTTTTGGATCGTACATGTTAGACATGAGGAGTGCTTGACTGTTACTGTTAAGGTGTTAACGTGTATTATGTGTTGCCATGATCAACTTGTATTCATAATCTGCTATTTATGTGTTATCATACGTGCACCTAGACCTGACTTGTATGGTAACCATGTTAGGACGTGGTTGACCTCTAGCAGCTCGATTGACCTTTCGTTTACCTACCGAGCAAACCAAGGTGAGTTCACACTCTACAAAGCATGGGATTCCCGGGGGTTGGGAATGGGGTTAAGGAACCTGGATTCCTCGTCCTTTCTTGGGTAGGACAGTAATGGTTCCGGAATGAAATTCCTCGTCCTTACGGACAGATAACTTTTACTAGACCAAACACTCTATCACGAAGTCCCTCCAATTTTATATCGACTTAATCGCCGGGCCAATGGCGAGCGGGTCATTAGTTAGATAGCGCTATTTAGGTCTGACAAGCCTCACACCGTGCCGCAGAGGACGGGCGTGAACTAATGGATCTGGGCACGTCAATGATGATAGACATTGACAGTTCAGGGCACTTAAACATGACTTTAGTCAGCAGTCGATATGGTAACGAGTCTAGTGTATACATGGGGTAGCCCCCACGGCCGAAATGCCAGATAACTATCATGGGGTAGCCCCCACGGCTGGATTGCCAGAGTAAATGGGTTAAACAAATCACGTTTTTTTTCAACTATGGGGTAACCCCCATGGTAGGAATGCCAGTTAAAGGAACTATTTTTGGAACAACTAAAACAAACACCCAACTGTGAACTCGCTCAACATTATTGTTGACTCGTTACTACATGCTTTGCAGGTCAATAGGTACTTAGCTGGAGCTTGCACAAGAAGAGTCGTTGTGGGACATGGACAGTTGTGTGCCATGTTAAACCTTTGGATATTTAAACTTACGTTTTGGTTTGAAACATTATGCTTCCGCTCATAACTTAAACTATGTTTGTTTTGGACACTAATTGTGTTGGTTGGACTTTTACAATTAATTACTTGCTTGTTCAATATGATTAGTGGTTTGATCCTGGTCAGTCACGCCTCCAAGCGGTGATACTCCGCGTGTGGATTTTGGGGGTGTGACATGAAAGGTGTTCAAAACAAAAGTATAGTATCAATGTTTAGCGGAAGCATAAATGTAAAACCCAACATAAGTAATAAGTTTGAAATGTAATAAACGTTTAACATGGCATCCACGATCCATGTCCCACAACGACTCCTCTCCACTCCCATGCAAGCTCCATAGATACCTAACGACCTGCAAGGCATGTAACAGAGAGTCAACACAAAGTTGAGCGAGTTCACAGTTGGTTGTTCAGTAATAAGTTCGTTTAACAAATTGTAAGTTCGTTTATAACCATGCCGTGTATTACTAGGCCATTTGTATGTTTATCTAGTGGGGGCTTCCCATGTTGTAAGTTCAATTAGTGGGGGCTTCCCATACTGTAAGTTACTAGACTAGTTGTCTCCGTAAGTATCCTTCCCAACCCGAGGATAGTAGTAAGTATAAGTTTACGTAGGTTTTACGTAAGTGCCCTTCCCAATCCGAGGACAGTGGTACGTAGCGAGTACGTAGATTTAGCGCTGGCGTCCTTCCCAATCCGAGGACGGTAGTACGTAGGTTTTACGTAGGTTTAGTGCTTGTGTCCTTCCCAATCCGAGGACAATGGTACGTAGGATTTACGTAGGTTTTAACACTAGTGTCCTTCCCAAACCGAGGACAGTACGTAGGCTTTACGTAGAGTTTGGCACAGGCATCCTTCCCAATCTGAGGACCGTGGTAAGTAGTCTAGTAGTGATGTAAGTACAAGTAATCATTCAATCCCATTCCCAACCCACCGGGGAATCCCATGCCTTGGTAAGAGTGTGAACTCACCTTGGTTTGCTCGGTATGCTAAAGAAATACACGCTCACAAATAATCAGTCACGACCTATAGTACGCACGTGTATACAATCAGTTCAAGTTTGGATAGATTCACATGTCAACTATGTCACGGAATGTGTTTAAGCAATTATCATGTATCATAAAAGCAGTTAATCAAAGCCATGCAATTCATGCTTCACATTCACATAAGTGTCTTTCACAGTTTGCTATAACATGGTTACTCATTAGTATGCTTGACAGGGTTAACTGGTTTACCAAGGTTAGCATATTTAACCAAGTTAATAAACTAAACAGACCTAACATACATAACATAGTTGGTATACATAGCATAGTTAATATAACATACTTAACAGTATTAACAGGCTAAACAGAATTAACAACTAACAGAGTTAATAAACTAACATCGTTTACAACTTAACAGAGTTAACCACTTAACAGAGTTAACGAACTAATAGAGTTAACAGACTAACAGACTTGTCATACTAGTTATAGATCATTAGTCGAAAACCCTTTTTGGCGAAAACACTAATTGGCGAAATCACTAGGGTGCCGAAATCCCAAGTGATTTCGTCAGGGGTTTTGATGAAAACACTGTTTTCGTTTGCTTTTGATTTCGTCTGGTACCTCATCATCATCATCATCATTATCAGTTACACAAAACCACAAATATTCAATCATTATTCAATAAATCAGTAAAGTGTTATGGTTATCAAGTATTAATCGGCCAGCACATAATTGCGATATTATATAACTATTGTCAGACCACTACAATATTTCGGCCCATGTGATTGTTTAGAAAGGTCCAATAGTATTAAGAATTAGTGGGTTTGAATCAGGATGTCATTCTCAATTTCATAAACACCACATGTTACTTTTATCAATTCCAACGTCAATGGCCGACCATTATTAATATTCTCATGCTATTATTGGACCAAACTATGTAATCATATGAATTATCAAATCACTAACCAACATCATCATTTAAATTGGCAGTTCACAATTCCCAACCATTGTCCACCGATTTGTCCCACCATCTCGATTTCAATGAACATCCCATGTTACTTTACATTATTCTAACAATTAACACAATCCACAATGTCTAGCATGCACCCTGACTTATAACATACCACATGTTATCTAGATAGCAACAGGGATGAGTTAGATGTACAGATCTAGACACTCACAAATACCAAATCAAGCAGCAACAAGTTTACACAATTCCAATTACCCAAACTGTCAGAACCTTAGATCGATAACAACGTTTACATAAAATCATGAAATTTTCTCATCACTAGATCCATCACAGTCAAGAGCATGTTTACAACATAACCATATATATCTAGAGCTGACAACAAACTAACGTGTAAAACACTAACCGCACTAAGAATGACCAACAAGAAGAACTCTGGCTTCGAATGGGAGAAGGGCTGTCGTCGGGTTTGCAAGGATAGTGAGAGATAAGTCGAGAGGTGATTAGGGTTTTGGCAATTAACACTTTCACGTAAGGGTTGGAACAAAACATATATTAACAGATCGACACTGGGCCCAAAAGCCCAATTGATTTCGCCAACATGCTTTTGACGAAAACACTAATGCACATCATATAAATCATATAAAATCACAATACGATTTAACATATTACAAACATGTACAGTTGTGAACAAACAAGTCGTGTAAACAAACAACCTAAACAATTAACATGCAATGAATGCGAAAATGGAATCTTGGAAACTCGAGTTGTCACATTATCCCCAACTTGAAAGAAATTTCGTCCCGAAATTTAGCAAGTGGTTACTGAGGAACCTAGTTGTGTTGTATAGTTTACCGGTTTACCTGGGGTGTCACATCATCCCCCCGTTGATTTAGAATTTCATCACGAAATTCTGTAGTAGCTTCAGCCTCAGTTGTGGTTGCACTGTTTCCGAATAACTGGGGATACTTGAGTTTCATTTGATCTTCTCGTTCCCAGGTAAACTCTGGGCCACGACGGGAGTTCCAACGAACTCGAACAAGAGGTATTTTGGTGTGCTTGAGGACCTTAACGTCTCGGTCCATGATTTCAACTGGTTCCTCGACGAATCGCAACTGATTGTCGATAGTGAGCTCCTTCAAAGGAATTATGAGGGTCTCATCTGATAGACACTTCTTCAGATTCGAAACGTGAAAAACGTTGTGAACTGCACTGAGTTCTGCGGGTAGGTTTAGTTTGTAGGCCACTTTGCCTATTTTCTCTATGATTTCGAATGGTCTGACATATCGCGGATTGAGCTTGCCTCGTTTGCCAAAACGAACCACACCCTTCCAGGGTGAAACTTTGAGTAGCACTCGATCCCCAACTTGGAACTCGAGTGGTTTCCTGCGCTTGTTTGCGTAGGCTTTCTGACGGTCCCGAGCTGCCGCCATGCGTTGCCGTATCTGAGCATTTCTTTCCGTTGTGTCCACTACAAGTTCCGGACCCGTGATCTGACTATCACCCACCTCTGCCCAACAAAGAGGTGATCGGCATTTACACCCGTACAATGCCTCAAATGGAGCGGCTTGAATGCTGGTGTGGTAACTGTTGTTATACGAAAACTCCACTAACTGGAGATGTTTCTCCCAGCCGTTGCCAAAATCAATTACACATGCCTGAAGCATGTCTTCTAAAGTTTGAATAGTGCGCTCAGACTGCCCATCCGTCTGAGGGTGATAAGCTGTGCTCATGTCTAAACGAGAGCCAAAAGATTTGTGCATCGCTTGCCACAGTTCAGAAGTAAAACGTGCGTCACTATCAGAGATAATCGAGGTTGGAACCCCGTGCCTCGAGACAACTTCCTTGAGATATACGTCTGCTAGAGTAGAGAACTTGTCTGTTTCCTTGATAGCCAAGAAGTATGCAGACTTAGTGAGTCGATCCACGATCACCCAAATAGTATCATTCCCACGTTGAGATCTAGGCAGGCCAGTAACAAAATCCATGGAAATTTGCTCCCATTTCCACTGTGGTATTTCTGGTTGTTGGAGTAGGCCTGATGGTTTCTGATATTCAGTCTTGACTCTCGCACAAGTCAAGCACTTACTGACGTAAGTTGCTATGTGAGCTTTCATGCTAGGCCACCAATATGTAGTTTTCAAGTCGTGGTACATCTTATCCGAACCTGGATGTACTGAGTAGCGAGACTTATGAGCTTCATCCATTACAAGCTCACGTAAGTTGCCATAGAGTGGGACCCAGATGCGTCCCGTTACATAGTAGGCGCCGTCTGCCTTTCGTTCCAACCATTGCCTTGAACCGCGTAGGGCTTCAGCCCTGACGTTTTCTGGTTTCAATGCTTCTACCTGAGCATCTCGTATCTGAGAAGGAAGACTAGACTGAATAGTGAGTTGCAAAGCTCGTACACGCCTAGGTGTAGTATCCTTTCGACTGAGGCCGTCGGCCACCACATTGGCTTTGCCTAGATGGTACTTTATAGCACATTCGTAATCGTTTAAAAGCTCGACCCATCGCTGCTGACGCATGTTCAACTCTTTCTGCTTGAAGATATGCTTGAGACTCCTGTGATCGGTGTAGATGGTGCACTTGGTACCGTACAGGTAATGTCTCCATATCTTGAGCGTGAAAACAACAGCTCCCAGCTCTAAATCGTGTGTAGTGTAATTCCGTTCGTGAATCTTAAGTTGGCGCGAAGCATATGCAATGACTTTATCCCGTTGCATCAACACACATCCAAGACCCTGAATGGATGCGTCGCAGTAGACTATAAAATCGTCTGTTCCTTCAAGCAATGAGAGGATAGGTGCGCTACAAAGTCTATCCTTTAAGTGCTGAAATGCTGATTCCTGTGCATTTCCCCAACGATAGATAACGCCTTTCTGAGTTAGTAGAGTAAGCGGCTGTGCAATCTTTGAGAAGTCTTTGATGAACCTTCTGTAGTAGCCCGCCAAACCCAAGAATTGGCGGATTTCTGTTGGTGTACGGGGAGCAGGCCAGTTCCTGCTCGAATCAACCTTGGATGGATCAACATGAATCCCATCCTTGTTTACCACATGGCCTAGAAAGTGGACTTCACGAAGCCAGAAGTCGCATTTTGAAAACTTGGCGTACAGTTGTTCTGCTCGAAGGAGTTCCAAAATAATACGCAGGTGCTGCTCGTGTTCCTCCTGACTCTTAGAATAGATCAGGATGTCGTCAATGAAAACAATAACAAACTTATCCAAGTAAGGCATGCACACTCTGTTCATAAGATCCATGAAGACTGCAGGCTCGTTTGTTAGCCCGAATGGCATGACCAGAAACTCGTAATGGCCGTAGCGTGTTCTGAATGCTGTTTTGGAGACGTCCTCGTCCCAGACTCTCAGTTGATGGTAGCCTGACCTCAGATCAATCTTTGAATAGTAGCTCGACCCTTGCAGCTGGTCGAAAAAGTCGTCAATGCGTGGAAGAGGATAGCGATTCTTTACGGTCGCCTTGTTCAGTTCACGGTAATCTATGCACATCCTGAAGGTGCCGTCTTTCTTCTTCACAAACAACACGGGAGCTCCCCAGGGCGAAGAGCTAGGACGAATAAAACCCTTTTCCAAGAGTTCTTACAATTGTTTGGACAGTTCTTCCAGTTCGGTTGGAGCTAAGCGATAAGGTGCCCGAGCTATGGGTGCTGCTCCAGGAGCTAGCTCGATCTGAAATTCGACCTGGCGATGAGGCGGTAGCCCAGGTAGATCTTCAGGAAACACTTAAGGAAAGTCGCGTACAGCTGGAATATCCTCAATCTTCTTCTCTTTCGTTGATGCGTCAGTAACAAGTGCTAAGATAGCGGTGTGACCCTTTCGCAAACACTTCTGGGCCTTGAGAAAAGAAATGATGCCCACCACAGCACCACTCTTGTCGCCTTGAATTTCGAGAGGTTCTTTGCCAGAACGGGGAATACGAACAATCTTCTCTTTGCATAGGATCTCTGCTTGCTGTTGGGATAACCAATCCATCCCAATGACAATGTCGAAACTACCCAAGACTATAGGAATGAGGTTGATGGAGAATGTCTGACCAGCTAAGACGAGGTTACAACCCTTGACTACCAGAAGATTGCTGACCAGGGCTTTGATAGTCATCAATCTTTCGCTGCCGTGCCTGGGACTGAACTGAAGTTGAACCCTTGCTGGAAGTTCCATCCCACTTTCTTTTGTTGTCACTGAGAATAGCTGAAGTAGTAGTAGTAGTAGCACCAATGCGTTTTGGCAGCTTGTTCTGTTCCACTGCCTGGTCTGTGAGACGATGAGCAAGACGAGTAACATATTGAATAGTAGCAAGGTTGGCAGAAGTCACATGACTTTGAATCTCTGGTACTAAGCCTTTGAGGTACAGCTCAATGCGTTTGAGGGGAGGATCCACCATAGTTGGACACAACACTGCCAGTTCGTTGGATCGTTTCGTGTACACTTCTATCTCTGACCCCGTCATCTTCAGGTTAAAGAACTCCACTTCCAGCTTGTGGATGTCATCACGACTACTGTATTCACGTTTGATCAGTTCCTTGAAATCATTCCATGGGGTGACATTAGCAGCCGCCAGCCCCAGCATCTGAAATTGCGCGTTCCACCAAGTTAGCGCAGTGCCTTCGAGAGTACCAGTGGCGTACTTCACCCTATGAGCCTCAGGGCATTCACACATCTCGAAGACAGACTCGAGATTTTCAAACCAATGGAGGAGTCCAACGGCTCCTTCAGTGCCACTGAAAGTATTAGGACGACAGTCCATGAAAGTCTTGAATGTGCACACAGGAGGCTGAGCGTGTTGACTTGTCGTGTGCGTAAGAGTAAACAAAAATTAAGCGCAAGTGTTGGGTTACGAGAGTAGGATCTAAAGATCCTAGAGTAAGTTGCGATGGTAGGTTATACCTCCTGCCTGGGCAGCTGCGAGGGCTGCAGTAACTTGTTCAGTGATTAAAGCCGCCAACTGGGCTTGAGTTAAGTTAACGCGCCCACTCATGATCTTGACAAGTAAGAGAACACAAGTGAGAAGTGCGTCGTATCAATACGCAAGTGTGGAATGACAGAAGAGTGTGAGCATACAAGATTTCAAATAGTAGTTGCTACGTTATCTAAGCATACCAAGAGCAATGTAATATGTATCTAGCAAGTAGGTAATGTAAACACGAATAGTATCACCTATAGTGTTGAGTCTTGCACGTGGAGCGAAGCGTCGTTGTGGATCGTTGAGCACTGTACAGGTTATAGTCTGGTTTTAACAAAAACTTTCTCCCTTATTAAAACCAAGTTCACTATAACCAATGGCTCTGATACCAATCTGTCACACCCCCAAAATCCACACGCGGAGTATCACCGCTTGGAGGCGTGACATGACCAGGATCAAACCACCAATCATATTGAACAATGTAATGAGTAAATGTAATTCAACCAAACAATATGAAAGGTGTTCAAAACAAAAGTATAGTATCAATGTTTAGCGGAAGCATAAATGTAAAACCCAACATAAGTAATAAGTTTGAAATGTCATAAATGTTTAACATGGCATCCACGATCCATGTCCCACAACGACTCCTCTCCACTCCCATGCAAGCTCCATAGATACCTAACGACCTACAAGGCATGTAACAGAGAGTCAACAACAAAGTTGAGCGAGTTCACAGTTGGTTGTTCAGTAATAAGTTCGTTTAACAAATTGTAAGTTCGTTTATAACCATGCCGTGTATTACTAGGCCATTTGTATGTTCATCTAGTGGGGGCTTCCCATGTTGTAAGTTCAATTAGTGGGGGCTTCCCATACTGTAAGTTACTAGACTAGTTGTATCCGTAAGTATCCTTCCCAACCCGAGGATAGTAGTAAGTATAAGTTTACGTAGGTTTTTACGTAAGTGCCCTTCCCAATCCGAGGACAGTGGTACGTAGCGAGTACGTAGATTTAGCGCTGGCGTCCTTCCCAATCCGAGGACGGTAGTACGTAGGTTTTACGTAGGTTTAGTGATGGTGTCCTTCCCAATCCGAGGACAACGGTACGTAGGATTTATGTAGGTTTTAACACTAGTGTCCTTCCAAAACCGAGGACAGTACGTAGGCTTTACGTAGAGTTTGGCACAGGCATCCTTCCCAATCCGAGGACCGTGGTAAGTAGTCTAGTAGTGATGTAAGTACAAGTAATCATTCAATCCCATTCCCAACCCACCGGGGAATCCCATGCCTTGGTAAGAGTGTGAACTCACCTTGGTTTGCTCGGTATGCTAAAGAAATACACGCTCACAAATAATCAGTCACGACCTATAGTACGCACGTGTATACAATCAGTTCAAGTTTGGATAGATTCACATGTCATCTATGTCACGGAATGTGTTTAAGCAATTATCACGTATCATAAAAGCAGTTAATCAAAGCCATGCAATTCATGCTTCACATTCACATAAGTGTCTTTCACAGTTTGCTATAACATGGTTACTCATTAGTATGCTTGATAGGGTTAACTGGTTTACCAAGGTTAGCATATCTAACCAAGTTAATAAACTAAACAGACCTAACATACATAACATAATTGGTATACATAGCATAGTTAATATAACATACTTAACAGTATTAACAGGCTAAACAGAATTAACAACTAACAGAGTTAATAAACTAACATTGTTTACAACTTAACAGAGTTAACCACTTAACAGAGTTAACGAACTAATAGAGTTAACAGACTAACAGACTTGACATACTAGTTACAGATCATTAGTCGAAAACCCTTTTTGGCGAAAACACTAATTGGCGAAATCACTAGGGTGCCGAAATCCCAAGTGATTTCGTCAGGGGTTTTGATGAAAACACTGTTTTCGTTTGCTTTTGATTTCGTCTGGTACCTCATCATCATCATCATCATCATTATCAGTTACACAAAACCACAAATATTCAATCATTATTCAATAAATCAGTAAAGTGTTATGGTTATCAAGTATTAATCGGCCAGCACATAATTGCGATATTATATAACTATTGTCAGACCACTACAATATTTCGGCCCATGTGATTGTTTGGAAAGGTCCAATAGTATTAAGAATTAGTGGGTTTGAATCAGGATGTCATTCTCAATTTCATAAACACCACATGTTACTTTTATCAATTCCAACCTCAATGGCCGACCATTATTAATATTCTCATGCTATTATTGGACCAAACTATGTAATCATATGAATTATCAAATCACTAACCAACATCATCATTTAAATCGGCAGTTCACAATTCCCAACCATTGTCCACCGATTTGTCCCACCATCTCGATTTCAATGAACATCCCATGTTACTTTCCATTATTCTAACAATTAACACAATCCTCAATGTCTAGCATGCACCCTAACTTATAACATACCACATGTTATCTAGATAGCAACAGGGATGAGTTCGATGTACAGATCTAGACACTCACAAATACCAAATCTAGCAGCAACAAGTTTACACAATTCCAATTACCCAAACTGTCAGAACCTTAGATCGATAACAATGTTTACATAAAATCATGAAATTTTCTCATCACTAGATCCATCACAGTCAAGAGCATGTTTACAACATAACCATATATATCTAGAGCTGACAACAAACTAACGTGTAAAACACTAACCGCACTAAGAATGATCAACAAGAAGAACTCTGGCTTCGAATGGGAGAAGGGCTGCCGTCGGGTTTGCAAGGATAGTGAGAGATAAGTCGAGAGGTGATTAGGGTTTTGCCAATTAACACTTTCACGTAAGGGTTGGAATAAAACATATATTAACAGATCGACACTGGGCCCAAAAGCCCAATTGATTTCGCCAACATGCTTTTGACGAAAACACTAATGCACATCATATAAATCATATAAAATCACAATACGATTTAACATATTACAAACGTGTACAGTTGTGAACAAACAAGTCGTGTAAACAAACAACCTAAACAATTAACGTGCAATGAATGCGAAAATGGAATCTTGGAAACTCGAGTTGTCACATTAAGTCCAACAGTGTTTAAGGCCCAAGATCTTGTGCGATCGGCACCATCTTGTGCGATCCACCAGATCTTGTGCGATCATGCATAATAGAATGGTACTATGTGCTTTAAGTGTTTGTACCCCATCTTGTGCGATGCACTTGTGCGATCAAATCAGGTCTTGTGCGACCTGATCTTGTGCGATGAACAGCTTGTGCGCTTTGGGTCCTTGTGCGACCAAGGACTCTTGTGCGATTAGAATTAGTCATCCGAATTTTATGCTGTTTAGTTACAATCAATCAATAGTTTCCAAATCTCCATTCAATCAATTAATACTAACAGTTTCTAAACCCAACCAAAATCGATCAAACAAAGGTTTTTATCATAAAGTTCATATGAACCCTAATATAATTCATAGCATGAACATCAACCACACTCAACACATTAACGAGTTCATGGCCTTGACTACTAACATGTACCCTATACAACAACATAACAATCATCCGAATAATAACACATCACAGCCGGTTATCCTGGTTATCATGTGTTCGATTTTTATATACATGAATCGATTAGCCTATTACCATCTCTTGTTTAATCATACAACCTTAACATCATGCAACACACCAATATTAATTATTCTACAAACAAGAACCCTAACCGGATTTGATCAACATAAAGCATTACACAATCATCGATCATCATAAAATCAAATAACAACAAAACACTAAAACACTAACCGGATTAGAGATGAATAAGGGTTAATCCGAATGATAAAACTTCGAGAGAGAGACACTCTTTGTTGCCGTCGGGTTCAAGAGAAGAGAAAGAGAGCTAGGGTTTGTGTGTGTGGGTGTTTTGCAAATTATGAGGAGTATACTCTATCTCCTAAGTGTTGTGCGACATAAGGGAGTGGGCCGAACCCTCACTTGGGCTGCTCATTAGTCCGAATACAAGAGTGTAGCCCGAATGGGCTTGTGCGATCGGTTCGTGTTGTGCGTTTGGGCTTGTTTATATACATACATGCACAAAACACATAACATTCCATTAATCATCAAGTTCACTTAGTCAAATAGTGTTCACAGTCGTTACATTAAGCACATAAATAGGTTCTGAAATACGAGTTGTCACATTATCCCCAAGTTGAAAGAAATTTCGTCCTGAAATTTGGTACGTACTCACTGAGGAAGCTAGTCAAGTTGTATAGTTTTCCTGGTTTTCCTGGGGTGTCACATACCACATCAATAAATACCCACCAACATCACTTGCAAAACCCACTTGAATTCTTGAGAGTTCTCTAAGTTGAAGTGAGACCACTTCATACCTGAGAATACTTGAGAAATCAAAGCTTTCGGGGACCCTTTGTAAGTGTTCCTTCGTTCTTTTTATTCATTTAGCGTTAAAAGTCAAACTTAGTTTGACTTTCTGCGTTGACCAGTTTATGGTCAATGCGAAGTTCGTTTGAACTTCATAACGTGAGCGTAATCATGATGGTTATAGTCCCTAGTGACTATACCTACTGATTACCACGTTATCTAGGCTCACTAACGAGTCGTAGTTTCGGCCAAAATGCGTGTTATTGCGTATTTTGTAACCAAACTACTCTTAGGTATCAAAACCGTTTGTTTTGATACCAAACCTGTTTTCTAAACTTAGTTAAGCATGTTTTAACATGCTTAGCTCGTCACTTTTAGTTTAGTGCTTATATAGGGTCGTAAGGTAAGCGATCTAAACAATCGCTTATACTTTCGAACCCGACCCGTTTGGTCGATCATTAGGATCCGACCAAACACATTAGGTGACCGTAGTTGTATAGGGAATAACCTTCTGAGGTTATACCTTATGGTCACATAGTTTGAGTAGTTGTATGATAGGTAGTATATATGCCTTAGGTAAATGACCAAAATGCCCTTTTAACGCCAAAATTCATTTTAAGCATACGTGACATAACTTTTGGTATCTAAACTGATTTGGTAACAATATTAGACATGTTAAGGCATATTTTACTTATCATAGGACTAGTTAGGCATTCCTAACGCGTTTTACGCGAACGACGCGTTAAAGTAGCATAAGCTACCTAAACGGGGCGTAATGGGTCGTAAGCACTTAGGATTAGGTTTCATTTTAGTATGTGGGCTTTGTTAAACCATATTACATGAGTTCCCATACTCATTTGGTTTATGAACCCTCATTCTATCCAATCCTCCGATTATAGATCCGGTATATTAACATAGTTACCTATTAGGTGCCGTTGGATATCCGTGATCTTCTGGCATTGCTTGGTGGTTATCCTAGGACTTCTAAGCAATCTCAAGTGAGTACATAGACCCCTCTTTTACTGTTTTCCAAACTGTTTTGGGGTGAAACACATGTGCCTACTTGTTACTTTCATGCTTTTCCATGTTTTCATATCACATACTTGCTATGTTCATTAGTACACTATTAGTACATTGTTTTACATTACATTTCATGCTATGTATGTCCATTGTGTGCATACTTAGTACATTGTTTTACATTACATTTCATGCTATGTATGTCCATTGTGTGCATACTTAGTACATTGTTTTACATTACATTTCACGCTATGTATGTTCATTTGATTACATACTTAGTGCATTGTTTTCACATGCTTACATTTTGGTATGACATTTGGTTTGTTTAAATGGGACAAAAATACATTCATTAACATTAGCTACGCCATTCGTTAGTAGGTAGTGGTACCATAGGAATTGACAACTCCCGTTCCTAACATCCTAGGTATGTTTGGATGGAAGGAATGACCGAATTCGATAAACATAACACAGATAAACCTTTAATTTGTTTAAAGGTCTATCACCACAGTCACAAGGCTTGAATGTATGCATTATAACAATACCGCATAGATGTTTGTATCAGTATAGTATGCATTTGTTCCACAAAACATAACTTTGATTTAAACTATGTTTAATTCAATATCCTGTTTTTGTGCATTTTACCTATGGTTTAGTTGATATATTTCACATGCCATACATGATATTTTTGGATACACATTATATGATTTACATTAAACATAAACATTTTGACATTGATATACACATTTGGTGATTTACATTAGACATGGACATTTTGATATGGTTTACATAATAACACTCGACAATTGATTTATACATGAACAATTTACATTGGTGGTTGGTTTGGGTAAATGATTTGAGTAACGAGGCGTGTGTAATATGATACAAGCATGGTGGATACGCCGCTGGTACTTCCTATATATAAGTGCTTGTATAATATTACATATCGTAGCGTTATTTAAATCATTTCAGTATAGACATATTACATTTTACACATATAACATATTTTTCACAAGACATTGTTTTACAAAACAATTTATTTTATACAACTCATTTTACTTGGTTATTTCATTAACCATACACCTTTCTTTTATATAATCTGATTTCTTATCGAGTTTTCATATGATTTATAAAAGAAAACACTTAACATGATTCATGACTAATTTTTATTAAACCTTTCTTTTAAAACCCAAGTCATGAATCCTATTTTCACAAAACCTATGTATCTCACAGGCATTTTTATGCTGACGTACCTATTTTCACATGTGTTTTCGGGAGCTGTCGCTTAGGATGATGATCGTGACATTAGGGCGGACCTGTGCCTTAGAGACATAAAACGAAGATAGACTTAGTTTAATTATGTTATGTACTCTTTGTTTCCTGTTTTGAGACAATGTAACTCGCTTGTTTGATAAATAAAATATAACTTTGTATGCCATGGTTGTGAAACAATAATTCTGTTACAACACTCCCCGACGTTTCCGTCATGATTTGATGTTCTACGTGGTCGGGGTGTGACAGAAGAGTTGGTATCAGAGCCAATGGTTATAGGGAATTAGGTTATTAGTAATTCTTTGACCTAGACTATAACCTTTCTAGGACCCTAACACAAGTTATCTTGTGTTTAGATCTTAAAACATGCACATCACCTATCCTTAGGTGATTACCAAAACAAGAACCCAATTTTCCGAAATGATTTTTGAAAATCAATTATCTGTTTTTAAATGATTTATTACAAGGTTTTGAATCCTCTGTTATAAGGTTTTGAACCCCTTTGAATTTTCAAAATCTCGTCAAAGTTTTGGGTCCTAAATAGTGTGAACACGTGCAAACTGGAAGGGTGAATGCATATACCCTGGGTTTTCTGTCTAAGGATAGAGTGTTCGTACAAATCCACATAATCTGACCAGTCACTCTTACCTGGGAACTCTTGGGGTGAGTGTTCACTTATAGGCGAGCATGTCTTCGCGATACGTTATTTTTGACCCATTTACTTTGATTAGTCACTGTGTGTCATTTGTTTGCTTTGTGATGCGGACGAATGACCACCATCTTTGCTTTTGTTGATTTTGTTTCATCTCATTCTTTTCATCCAATCATCTCACTCGTTTCTTTTCATGTTTTCCTCTTTTAGAATGCCTCCTCGACGCGAAAACCAGATAGCGAATGCCGAACTGGCAGAAATTATCGCACAGCAAATGGCTGCTGCGTTCCCAAATCTTATTGCTCAATGGAACCAAGCCAACAACAACAATCATGCTCCATGCAATTTCAAGAATTTTAACTCGGCTAAACCGCTCAAGTTTAGTGGTTCTGAGGGAGCAACTGGGCTTCTTCAATGGTTCGAGAGCATTGAGAATACTTTCCGTTACGTTCAGTGTCCTGACAATCGCAAGGTCGAGTTTTCTTCAAGTGTGTTTCAGAAAAGGGCTCTTACGTGGTGGAACGGGGTTATGAGAGACCGGGGTGCAGAAGTTGCTCTAGCACAGACTTGGGCTGAACTTAGAGCTCTTATGATGAGGGAGTTTTGTCCTCGTCATGAACTGCGAGCATTGGAAAGAGAGTTTGATGATTTGAAACAAGATAGTGGCGAACATCGGGCGTATACTGATAGGTTTGAGGAGCTGAGTTTGCTATGCCCAACAATGGTCACCCCACTCGACAAGGCTATTGAAAGGTACATCGATGGTCTACCTGACTCAGTACAAGACATCATCACTGGTAGTAACCCTACCACACTCCGTCAGGCGATCGAGTTAGCAGCGACATTGACTGAGTCGCAGGTTCGAAAGGGAAAGCTGCACAAAAAGGGTGACAAGGGTAAGAAGCAGGCGTCTGACAAAGAAGATAGCAAGAAAGGTCAAAACAAGAAGGGAAAGGAATCTGGTTCTTCGAGAGGGTCAAGGAAGCGTAAGGCTTCCCAAAATTTTGCTGTCACTGCCCAAGCTAACCAGGAAGCTCCCAACCAACCCGCACAGCCTCCAGCGAAGAAACGTTATGCAGGAAATGCACCTTTGTGCAATAGATGCAACAGTCACCATCAGCCGCAACTTCCGTGCCATTTCTGTACAAACTGTGGGAAGTCAGGTCATCTTGCTGATGTTTGTCGGTTTGCTCAGAATCAGGCAGTCCAGAACCCGGCTCAACGAGTTGCTCAGCCTCCTGCTCAGCAACAGGGTCAAGCTGCACGACCACACTACCCGCCAGGTTCTTGTTACAATTGTGGGGATCTGACCCACTACCGTAATCAGTGTCCAAGATTGGTGAATGCTAATCCAAATCAGAATCAGGCTCAGGCTCAGGCTCGAGGTCGAGTCTTCAACATGAATGCGCAAGAGGCACAAGCAGACAATGAAGTGGTGAACGGTACGTTCTTTATTAATAATCAGCCTGCATCTGTTCTTTTTGATTCGGGTGCCGATAAGAGTTTTGTGTCATTATCTTTTGAGCCTTTGCTTCGCGTGTCTAGAACGAAACTAGGAAAACCCTTGACAGTAGAAGTTGCTAGTGGTGAACCCATTGTTCTTGATTCTGTTCTTCGCAACCGCCAGTTGAACCTTAACGACCATCTTTTTCCTATTGACCTCACGCCTATGCAACTTGGAAGCTTCGACGTTATTGTGGGTATGGATTGGTTAGCCAAGCATCACGCAGAGATAGTTTGTTTTGAGAAGATTGTTCGTGTGCCGCTTTCGACAGGTGAGATCCTACAAGTTCATGGTCAGAAACCTGCTGGTGGTCTCAAACTCATGTCTTGTTTTAAAGCTCGGAAGTATCTGCGAAAGAATTATGTGGCCTTTTTGGCACATGTTGTAGCGGATAAGGGCAAGGGTAAGTCTATTCAAGATATTCCTGTTGTTCGGGATTATTCTGAAGTATTCCCTGAAGAGTTACCTGGTCTACCTCCAGCACGCCAAGTCGAGTTCCGTATTGATCTCGTACCTAGTGCAAATCCCATTGCCAGAGCTCCATATCGTCTTGCACCGTCTGAGATGCAAGAGTTGTCTAAGTAGCTTCAGGAACTCTTTGACAAAGGTTTTATCCGTCCTAGCTTTTCACCTTGGGGTGCTCCCGTTCTTTTTGTCAAGAAGAAGGATGGATCTTTTAGGATGTGTATCGATTATCGTGAGCTTAACAAGCTTAGCATCAAGAATTGATATCCCCTACCTCGCATCGATGATCTCTTTGATCAGTTACAGGGCGCTTCTTATTTTTCAAAGATTGATCTGCGATCTGGATATCACCAACTTCGTGTGCATGAAGAAGATATTCCCAAGACAGCGTTCCGCACTCGTTATGGGCATTATGAGTTCACAGTTATGCCTTTCGGTTTGACTAATGCTCCTGCTGTTTTCATGGATTTAATGAATAGGGTCTGCAAGCCTTATTTGGATCAGTTCGTCATTGTTTTTATTGACGACATCTTGATTTATTCTAAGACGCGAGCTGATCACGAGCAACATCTTCGTCTTACTCTGGAACTTCTAAAGAAAGAGTAACTTTTCGCCAAATTCTCCAAGTATGAATTCTGGCTTAAAGAAGTTCAATTTTTAGGACATATTGTCAACGAACAAGGTATTCATGTAGATCCCTCCAAGATCAGTGCGATTAAGGATTGGGATACGCCTACTACTCCTACTGAAGTTCGTTCTTTTCTTGGTCTTGCGGGTTATTATCGCCGCTTCATTGAAAATTTCTCAAAGATTGCAGTTCCTCTAACTGCTCTAACTCAGAAGAACAAGCCCTTTGATTGGGGATTCAAACAAGAGGAAGCTTTTCAAAACTTGAAGCAGAAGCTTTGTGATGCGCCTGTTCTGACTTTGCCTGCGATGCATCTAAATTAGGTCTTGGTTGTGTTCTGATGCAAAGGAACAAAGTCATAGCTTACGCATCAAGACAATTGAAGGTGCATGAAAAGAACTACACCACTTATGATCTTGAGTTAGGTGCAGTTGTCTTCGCTCTTAAGATCTGGAGACACTATTTGTACGGTACAAAATGTGTGGTTTTCACGGACCACAAAAGTCTTCAGCATATCTTCAATCAGAAAGAACTCAACATGAGGCAACGACGTTGGTTGAGCTTCTAAACGACTATGACTGTGAAATTCACTACCATCCTGGTAAGGCGAATGTCGTAGCCGATGCATTGAGTCGTAAGGAACGTACTAAGCTTCATTGTGTTGGTGTTCAATCTGATATTCAAGCTCGATCCGATATCCAAGCACGCATCACTCAGGCTCAACACACTTGTGTTTCACAAGGTTTGATGGATAAGGAATTTCCCTATCACATAACACCTGATCTTGAACTGAAGGACAATGGATTGTATTACTTCATGGACCATTTGTGGGTCCTAAGCCAAGATGATCTTCGCACCTTGCTTATGGATGAAGCCCATAAGTCTTGTTATTCTATTCATCCTGGCTTAGATAAGATGTATAAGGATCTTCGTATTCAGTATTGGTGGCCTGGTATGAAGAAAGACATTGCCTTATATGTATCAAAATGCCTTACTTGTCTTAAGGTTAAGGCTGAACATCAACGTCCTTCGGGTTTATTGGAGCAACCAGAGATCCCAGTTTGGAAATGGAAAAACATTACTATGGATCTCATTACCAAACTTCCATGCACAAAGAAAGGTCATGATGCCATCTGGGTAGTTGTTGATCGTCTTACTAAATCAGCGCATTTTTGCCAATCCGTGAGGATTTTTCTGCTGACAAACTTGCTAAAATCTATGTGGATGAAATTGTAGCTCGACATGGTGTTCCTTTGAACATCATTTCTGACAGAGATGCTCGCTTCACTTCTCATTTTTGGAGAACCATACAATCTGCTATAGGGACCCAACTTAATCTGAGCACAGCTTATCATCCGCAAACGGATGGTCAATCGGAAAGAACAATCCAGACTCTGGAGGATATGCTTAGAGCTTGTGTGATCGATATTGGTGGTAGTTGGGATTCACATCTTCCGTTAATTGAATTCTCCTACAACAACAGTTATCACTCCAGCATCAACATGGATCCTTTCGAGGCTCTCTATGGTCGAAAATGTCGTTCACCAGTCTGCTAGAATGAGATCGGTGAGGCTCAGCTTACTGGACCTGCCCTCATTTTAGAGACAACTGATAAGGTTAAGAAAGTTCGTGATAACCTTCAGACTGCTCGAAGCCATCAAAAGAGTTACGCGGACCAAGGACGCAAGCCCATGGAATTTCAAGTCGGTGATCGAGTATTACTTAAGGTCTCACCTTGGAAAGGTGTGATCAGATTTGGAAAGAAAGGAAAACTTGCACCTAGATACGTTGGACCATTCAAGATCGTCGAAAGAATCGAAAAGGTAGCCTACAGACTTGAGTTACCTCCTGAACTTGGAAATGTTCATCCAACCTTTCACGTGTCCAATCTCAAGAAGTGTTTAGCTGATGAGAACCTCCACATACCACTTGACGAAATTCATGTTGATAAAACACTGAAATTTGTTGAGAAGCCAGTCGAAATCATGGAACGTGAAGTCAAGTGGCTCAAACACAAGCGCATTCCATTGGTCAAAGTTTGCTAGGAATTGGACCTGAGTTTACTTGGGAACGTGAAGATCAAATGAAGGCGAAGTATCCACATCTATTCCCACGAGTTTCCTCTAAATAAATTTCGGGACGAAATTTCCACAAGTAGGGGAGACTGTGAAACCTGTGGTTGTAATCATTGTGAATAGTTCAATTATCAATAAAACAATGTTATTTGATCCCAATGTTTGTTTGGTTATGTTTGACATTTTTCATGTTTTGACTTTTATTCAATTTCAAACTCTACATCGCTTTCTGGAGATTTATACGCAAACTAGTGCGTAAACGTAGTCAGTTTAATGCGAAAAATACTCTGGAACATCAACATATACTTAACATACCTTAAATAACCTTTACATAACTTAGAAATAAGTTTTGAAGGCTTTGGTATGGCAAAAACAAGTTAATTCGCCTACAGGGACTAAATCTGACAAACTGCGAAAGTATGCCAATTTGAACTGTAACAGACATTCCGGAACATGACCATAAGTTAAACATACCATAAATATCCTTTACATAGCTTAGAAATAGGCTTTGAGGTGTTCGGTGTGCTAAAATAAACTTTTGGGTCATTCAGGGACTAAAAGCGTCAAAAAGTGCACAAGTTTGCTCTTTCGCGCATAACTTACGTTCTGAATACATCTGGACATCCAAAAATTTATGTAAGCACTAAAATATTTTATTTTAGTGTTTGGCATAAGAAAAATCCATTCGTCGCGCAATTTGGATCGTTTTTCGCGCTTATGCGCATTCCGTCGTAATTAAGCGAACATCGCGATTGTACGGCCAAACGAACCGACATCCTAGATGTTTTTGAGCATGTTTCATGTCCACAATGTTTAGGCATCATTTTAGGGCCTTAACGTTGGCTTAACGGGCCTTAAACGTGTCAGAAATGAGCTTAAACATCAACAAGGACCAAAACTGACAATTCAGCATAGTTGCTGGCTTACGGACCGTAAGCCATCACCCTTACTGTCCGTAAGGGGTCCCCAGATCAGCAGATTCTGATTAAACAGCTGTTAACAGCTGTTACCCCCTCCTAATCCCTTTGCACTTGCCTCTTCAGTATAATGAGGGGCCAATTTGGTGTTCCATGGGTATTTCAACAAGTGTATGGATGAGATTGAAGCACGTTATTCGATAAACCATCCTAACGGTTCTACCACATCTATAAATACCCACCAACATCACTTGCAAAACCAACTTGAATTCTTTAGAGTTCTCTAAGTTGAAGTGAGACCACTTCATACCTGAGAATACTTGAGAAATCAAAGCTTTCGGGGACCCTTTGTAAGTGTTCCTTCGTTCTTTTTATTCTTTTAGCGTTAAAAGTCAAACTTTGTTTGACTTTCTGCGTTGACCAGTTTATGGTCAATGCGAAGTTCGTTTGAACTTCATAACGTGAGCGTAATCACGATGGTTATAGTCCCTAGTGACTATACCTACTGATTACCACGTTATCTAGGCTCAGTGACGAGTCATAGTTTCGACCAAAATGCGTGTTATTGCGTATTTTGTAACCAAACTACTCTTAGGTATCAAAACCGTTTGTTTTGATACCAAACCTGTTTTCTAAACTTAGTTAAGCATGTTTTAACATGCTTAGCTCGTCGCTTTTAGTTTAGTGCTTATATAGGGTCGTAAGGTAAGCGATCTAAACAATCGCTTATACTTTCAAACTCGACCCGTTTGGTCGATCATTAGGATCCGACCAAACACATTAGGTGACCATAGTTGTACAGGGAATAACCTTCCGAGGTTATACCTTATGGTCACATAGTTTGAGTAGTTGTATGATAGGTAGTATATATGCCTTAGGTAAATTACCAAAATGCCCTTTTAACGCCAAAATTCATTTTAAGCATATGTGACATAACTTTTGGTATCTAAACTGATTTGGTAACAATATTAGACATGTTAAGGCATATTTTACTTATCATAGGACTAGTTAGGCATTCCGAACGCGTTTTACGTGAACGACGCGTTAAAGTAGCATAAGCTACCTAAACGGGTCGTTATGGGTCGTAAGCACTTAGGATTAGGTTTCATTTTAGTATGTGGGCTTTGTTAAACCATATTACATGAGTTCCCATACTCATTTGGTTTACGAACCCTCATTCTATCCAATCCTCTGATTATAGATCCGGTATATTAACATAGTTACCTATTAGGTACCGTTGGATATCCGTGATCTTCTATCATTGCTTGGTGGTTATCCTAGGACTTCTAAGCAATCTCAAGTGAGTACATAGACCCCTCTTTTACTGTTTTCCAAACTGTTTTGGGGTGAAACACATGTGCCTACTTGTTACTTTCATGCTTTTCCATGTTTTCATATCACATACTTGCTATGTTCATTAGTACACTATTAGTACATTGTTTTACATTACATTTCATGCTATGTATGTCCATTGTGTGCATACTTAGTACATTGTTCTACTTTACATTTCATGCTATGTATGTCCATTGTGTGCATACTTAGTACATTGTTTTACATTACATTTCACGCTATGTATGTTCATTTGATTACATACTTTGTGCATTGTTTTCACATGCTTACATTTTGGTATGACATTTGGTTTGTTTAAATGGGACAAAAATACATTCATTAACATTAGCTACGCCATTCGATAGTAGGTAGTGGTACCATAGGAATTGACAACTCCCGTTCCTAACATCCTAGGTATGTTTGGATGGAAGGAATGACCGAATTCGATAAACATAACACAGATAAACCTTTAATTTGTTTAAAGGTCTATCACCACAGTCACAAGGCTTGAATGTATGCATTATAACAATACCGCATAGATGTTTGTATCAGTATAGCATGCATTTGTTCCACAAAACATAACTTTGATTTAAACTATGTTTAATTCAGTACCCTGTTTTTTGTGCATTTTACCTATGGTTTAGTTGATATATTTCACATGCCATACATGATATTTTTGGATACACATTATATGATTTACATTAAACATAAACATTTTGACATTGATATACACATTTGGTGATTTACATTAGACATGGACATTTTGATATGGTTTACACAATAACACTCGACAATTGATTTATACATGAACAATTTACATTGGTGGTTGGTTTGGGTAAATGATTTGAGTAACGAGGCGTGTGTAATATGATACAAGCATGGTGGATACGCCGCTGGTACTTCCTATATATAAGTGCTTGTATAGTATTACATATCGTAGCGTTATTTAAATCATTTCAGTATAGACATATTACATTTTACACATATAACATATTTTTCACAAGACATTGTTTTACAAAACAGTTTATTTTATACAACTCATTTTACTTGGTTATTTCATTAACCATATAACTTTCTTTTATATAATCTGATTTCTTATCGAGTTTTCATATGATTTATAAAAGAAAACACTTAACAAGATTCATGACTAATTTTTATTAAACCTTTCTTTTAAAACCCAAGTCATGAATCCTATTTTCACAAAACCTATGTATCTCACAGGCATTTTTATGCTAACGTACCTATTTTCACATGTGTTTTCAGGAGTTGTCGCTTAGGATGATGATCGTGACATTAGGGCAGACCTGTGCCTTAGAGACATAAAACGAAGATAGACTTAGTTTAATTATGTTATGTACTCTTTGTTTCCTGTTTTGAGACAATGTAACTCGCTTGTTTGATAAATAAAATATAACTTTGTATGCCATGGTTGTGAAACAATAATTCTGTTACAACACTCCCCGACGTTTCCGCCATGATTTGATGTTCTACGTGGTCGGGGTGTGACAACTCGAGAATCGAGGAATGTGTAACTGAGATTAAACACAAAAAGGCTAGTGTTTAATTCAGTCAGTGTTGGCTCTGATACCAACCTGTCACACCCCGATATTTCCACGTATTACCGGTGGGCCCGGTGGGGAGTATCGTGACGTAGTTGATATCATCATAGTCAAACAACACAATTTTAAATGCACAGCGGAAGCAAAAGATAGATTTATTTCAACCAAATAAAATTGTAATATTAAGTATCACAATAATAGTTGAAACAGATCCACAGGTGTTTCAAATAAAAAGGATACGTAGTTCATCAGACTTAAATGCATCCAAGCTTGCGAGACTCTTATTGATGCTAAGGAGAGGCCAGCCTATTTCGAGTAGTACCTGCACTTAACCTTTTTGGGAAAATACGTCAGTTTACACTGGTAAATACAATTAACTGACTCATTTTTAAAAAGGTTTAGAAAATTGATTTGAATGCACACGGCACAAAACATTTTATAACTTGGGATAATTATTTATATATAAACTTTTAAAAGAATTACGTGTTTGTTACAAGTTCAGTAGCCCGGATTGACACCAGGTTAAAGATTAATAGACACACCACATGATATAGTCCCACGGCGGGTTATTCCTGAAATCGGTGGTTATACCTTATTATTTATATATGCACTAGCGGGTGTACGCCTACACCCGCGTGCTAAGGTCGTGGCCATTTCGTAAAATGATGCCAAGGATATCCGGGACATGGTCATTAACCCACCAAAGGCTTTAAGCAAACAAAACAATTTAAACGGGACACTTCAATGATTTAACCTTCATACAATTAAAGATTCAATGCCCGACTAAGCGGTATTTTATATACCGTACCCCAAGCCCGTATAGGGAAAATAAGTTAAAAGTATTTACCTTTGCAAGTATTTATCACAAACAGCAAATGCACGTAGCTTTTACCGGGTCTCCTATTCTGGAACAAAGGTTTATAATAACCTATTAGATTCCTAACAGGTCTTTTATTAAGCCTAGACTTAGACCGGTTAGTTTTAAAGGAAGATACGGTTTAAACGCACGATTAAGAGAAGACCGGGATAGAATGTGATTTAGACCCGACAAGTTTGATGACTTGTATAATATGGGTAAACTAAACACATTCTGGATTTTGAGACAAAAATGATAAGATTTGACCCATTTCGGTTAATTTATGCAAACTAGTTACATAAACTGCACTGAACGCGAATAATGCGTAATGGGTAACCAAATGATTCATGAAAAGGTTTCCTAAGTTAATATGCCTTAAATATGTTGTGACATCAGTAAGATATCTTCTATTATGCCCGAAATGGATTTAAACTCAAACTATGCCCCGTAGGGGTATTTTGGTCATTTTAAAGGTTATAAAAGAGTTTAAATAATAATCAGAGTTACAGGTCTGATATAATCAGTAAAAATACTTAATTTAATAAGTTATAATAGTAGGGTATTATATATATGTGAAATTTATCATTTAATACCAAACTATGCACCTTAGGGGTATTTTGGTAATTTCACAAAGGCCTAAAAGGTCAAAACTGGAAATCTGAGTTTAAAACTTTTGCATACTGTTAATATATAGAAATTTACTGAAAATATCAGTAGGCATCAAACCTTATATGTTTAAAATAGTTTTAATACATACTATGCGTTAAAAACGCTTAAAAAGGCGATTTTGAGCTATTTCCTGGGTTTTTAAAGGAAAGCTGATACTTTTATTATTCTAGAAGGCTCAAAATATTTTATTTATCATATTAGATCAGTCAAAAAAGGTCTGGTATCAAACTAAATTGTAAAACTTATTTTATCGCCCAAAAGGGCAAAACCGGCAATTACCGAATCAAGCTTAGAACTCTATGTTATGCTCAGCCTAAAATTAAATAAAAATCTTCAAAAATCTCAAAATATTATTTTACATCAGTAGGTAAAAATTTTGGTATTAAAAATTGGGTTTAGATAGGCTATATGCTAATTACGCCGTTTAATTAATAAAAAGTTGTTCATTTACGCTAATGAGCATAACTCCTAATCTAGGCCTCAAACTGATGTCAAATTTTAAGGAAAAGTCTAATAATCAGTAACTAAGGTTTCTATTCTTTTATATTTTCAAAAATCATGTTTTAAGGTCAAATGGGCATAATAGACAACATATAGGCAATAAACGGAAACATGCATATGAATCGGATATTTATGGAACCAAGTTGTATAATCACAGAGGGTTATACTAACATGAAACCTGGTCCAAATATGGCTCTAAGGCATTTCTAAAACATGCTTAAACGGGTCAGAACTGAAAGTCAAAGCAAAAGTCAAATTATGCGACTTTCGGTTTCGAACCGGGCCTAAACTGAAAATTGTCGGGTTGAACATGTTTATACATGTTCTTACATTAATTACCATGTTATATTGATGATAAAACAGGTTGCATGGGTTCTACATTGCTAATTATGCATTAATTTGAAAATAAGCTTTCTGTTGACTTTTTAAGATTAAGTTTGACCCGACAATTGACCTAGTTAGAGTGGGAATCAGAGGGTGCCCTTTTAAGGGTTTATTACCCACATAATTACCAACTTATAGGTATTTTTAATTCAAGATTTGACTGGACAATTATTGATTAATCTCGAAGTCAAACCTTAATTACGACGGTTTGACTTTAAGCTAATTAACTAAGCTAAACGGGATTAAAGAAGGTTAAGGACACTTACAAGTGTCCTAAGAATGATTATGGATCCTAAGAAATCTTGGTTGCTGTCCAGAGAGCTCCAGAAATAAGATTGAAGTGAGTTGCAAATGAACAAAGAAATGTTGCAACAAGAGGTCTCCTTATATAGTAACTTTGATGTCACAAGATCACCCCAACTAAGTCTATAAATGTTGCAAGATGTTCCCAGGTGTCCCTATGATGCCAAAAACCAGTTGCAAAGCCCCTGAATTCGAATACCACTCATATAAGGCGGTGCAAGAGGCTGAACAGGCATCTGTCCATTTTTTGCTGCCAACGACTGTCTTACGGACCGTAAGCAAGAAGCCTTGCGGACCGTAAGCACCTCTTACAGACCGTAAGACCTTGTCTTTCCGGTCCATAACCGACCCTGGATTAAATCACCCAGTTGCAGCTCTTGCGGACCTTAAGCCTAAAGCCATACGGTCCGTATCCGATGACCAGAATACAAAAACTTGGAAACTTTCAAGCTTTGACCATGCAACTTTGGAATTTCCGAATCACCTGCTTCCTTTTCAGTGTAGGGACCATGTAACCCGACTTTTGCATGGTTTTGCCATGTACTTACACATCTTCGAATCTTATGGAGAGTCTTGTCATGCACTTGAATAAATTTTAATTCTTTTGAAAAAGAATTTTAACTATAAACTTTGTTGTAACATTATTTAGATACCCAAGTCTTTATAACTGAATTTATTCATTATAGGAATAACCGGCTCTAAATAGATCAGATGTTTATCATATTGATTAGGGTCTTGGGATTTATAATTAGGTCGCTCAGAGATGTTTATTAACATGTCGACACTCTTTAAATCCTACCATACATCTTCTAATTTGACCCGGGTTCCTGACACGTTTATCTTACATGACACGTGTCTTTATTCTATTGGGTATGATTTTATGAGGTGTTACAAGTGGGTAACATGGGGTAGCCCCCACTGGTTATGGTTATGATTTGGGAAACAAGGAATTGGTTAACTCATGGTTTACGAATGAACTTATGGTTTTTGGAACAACTTTAAAATGAACACCAACTGTGAACTCGCTCAACTTTGTTGCTGACTCGTTGTTACATGCCTTGCAGGCCTTTAGGAGCATATTGTTGGAACTTGCTGTCTGGGAGGCTGGAGTGGTCATGGGTCGAGATACATGGAATCGCAACACAAGACTAATGGTTTTTACATGTGGTTTATAAACACTTAACGAATGAATTATGCTTCCGCTGTATACTGTGAATTATTTGTAACGTTGTAACACTTAATGTTAATAAATGAAAGTTTTATTTAAATATACCTATGAGTTTAATGTGATTAGTGGCTTGGATCCTGGTACGTCACATGCCCAACGGTGAATCCGAATGTGGTATTTTGGGGGTGTGACAGTTTGGTATCAGAGCCACTGTTTATAGTAAACTTGGTTTAAAAAAAAACGTTTTTATAAAACCAGACTATAACCGAACAAGTTCTGAATACGACCATGACACTCAGCTCCAAACTGCAAGGTTCGTCTCTCGTATACTCATTGTACTGCATAACTAGTGGACACTTACATATGATATTGCATGTGATTGCACATTTAGCACAACAGTATGAATTCATGTATTACTTGCATGTGTTATGTGACTGATAGGGTGCTATTTCCCTAAACATTCATGACTCACGTTTCGTGATGCTCTTTGTTTGCTACTCGAGTTGGAGGAACTATTTGACATGAGTTAAGAGGAACTGAGATGAGCATGTAAATCGCAGTATTATTGTGGGTGCACACATAATAATAATGTGGGGTGCATGTGAGTCCCAGTGAGGCTTAACAAGTGAAAAAGGGGTTCCGTTCCGTTATTTGACCGATGTGAAACATAACAAACCTATAGGGGTCATAGCAGTGATTGTCCCCTACTCGAACGTGAACTTTTAAATCATCTCTGGATCCTTTCGAATCTCGATGCTATCAAGTATTACCTGAACACCCATCTGAACACCTAGCGAACCGTGTAGAATGTTAGGTGCTTATATGAACGTCCCTGAGTTGGATTGTCACACCCCAACCGATAGCGGAAACATCGGGGTGTGAGCACTAAGAGTTCAGATTGCTCATGAGAATTCCATAACACTACAGTTTCAATAAAGATTAATTGATTTCATGCAAATGTCTAACAAACGTCATCACAAGTATCACATTACAACCAAGTTATAAATTATTCAAATTGTTCAAAGACTAATATTATCTAGACGACGTTTCTAAGCATCTCCTAGCTGAATTCCATGCATTCCAAGCATCCTATCAGCCTGCAACATGTATTAAAATATCAATACAAAAGTATTGGCGAGTATACAAGTTTGATAATAGAATTAATAGATTAAAACAACTCGTATCCACAGTGTAAACAATAAATAGTTTCAGCCGTGCTAGTGTCGCAGTCCACGCAGTGATAGCCCAATTATTCCGATGCTTTAGGGCTTACCCAAGACTCAAGGTAAACTAGAATCCTCCTAACAATACCCTCTGAGAATAATGGGAGAGGTGCATCTCCTATAGCGCTACTATTGTTAAGGCGGAACTACACACTCTGGATTAAACGTCACATAGCACAAAGAGTCAAGAATCACAAGTTTCATGTTCACATAGGATAGAGTATAAGTTTTGAAGATTCCAGTTTAAGTTTCATAGAATACATGTTACACCCCAAAAGTTTAAAGTAAAACGGAATCGAGTATACTCACAGTGATTGCTTAATCTATATAAACTGCCATTGGATCAAAGGGAGCTCTTTTAGGATTAGCCTGATCAGATTTCAATAGGGTAAGAGTCGGACAGAATAAGGAGACTGAATAAAGTGTCAAACCAATCACCGAATTGAATGGCTGTCCGATCGGATAGCTATCCGATCGGTTTGCCGGTCGTTCGGGTGGCTTAAGAGTGTGAAGAGCAGATGGCTGCCCGATCGGATGACCATCCGGTCGGGTTGCCTCTTGAGTTCAGGTGTAGGGACAAGGTGGCTGCTCGATTGGACGGCTGTCCGATCGGGTTGCCACTCAATCCGAGTGTACACAACCTGGTCCTCTTAGTCGAATGAATGCTCGATCGGACGGCTGTCCGATCGGGTTGTCATTCGATCAGGCTTCCAAGTCTTGATTTTTTTCCATGTGTTTGATAATTCAAAACAAAAGGGCAAGTGTCGCCTGATCGGGGGGGGGGTTGTCCGATCGGACGGCTGTCCAATCGGGTTGCCACTCGTTCGGCGACCCTTGTTTTTGTTTAACGTTTTGTAAAATCTCTAAGGTTGAAAATCGATGGTGACGTCACGGTCCAGACGAAGACAGTAGTAACTTATCGTTTCACAGCCATTCTGATCGGTCGGGGATCACCCCAGTCCGACCCGTTTATCTGTCAGTGACGGGTTTATACCAGAATCTATCCCGTGATCATCTTAATCAGTGATCAATCCGTTCCTAAACCAACTCTAGACTACCGATCGAGTCTACAGCCCGTTCAGTCCCGTTTATCACCGAAGTAAGTCGAAAGTTTGAAGAAAAGGTGAAGGATAACCCTAGTTTTATATGAAAAGCATAGATTTAGCGTAGATTTAATGCAAAAACACATGAAATACCTTAGATCTGAGCTAGATCTTGCTCAGAATGACATCACATGATGGTTTGTACAACCCTCATGATGACATCACCCTCAAGAACTCAGATCCGAGAGATTTCTCGGCGAAAAGTGTGATTTCAAGTGAGAATCACGTAGAGAATGAAGTGTAGATCAAGAAAGTACAAGAATCTTGCCAACAACATACCGGAATCAGTGGGAGAATGAAGAAAAGGAGCGTGCGTGTGTCTTGGTCGAGCAGAGCTGTCACATCACTGAAAAGGTGATGTGACAGGTCTATTTATAGTGGGAAGGAGTAGAGAAGAGGAAAAATGTGGTGCAAGTGGGTACCGGTCGATCGAGTGGTCGTTCGATCGAACGACTGTCCGATCAGACGACCACTCTTGGCCAATCCTTTCTTTCCACGTTCCGGACATAGATTCGTTTAGCGAGTGAGATTAAGCGTTGTGTTGCGTATAGTTTGGACAAAGTATCTAGATTACATTACCAACCAAAAGTTTCCAAGTTTCATAGACTCCGCCAGTGACAAGGCTCCAGTCTCTCGTTTAACCAATAATCAAGTTTTTACGAGTCTAAGGAGTCAAGCACCAAATATGTTTCAAGAGTCACGAATCATAGTTTCTCAAGCATCAAGAGTCAAGAGTCCAAGTATCAAGTATCAATAATCGTAAGAATCTAGTTTCCATAGCATCAAGAATCAAGTGTCTAGATTAAGTATCAAGAGTTAAGTACCTAGATTAAGCCTTAAGCCTCATAGTTTAAGTGTCAAGTATCATGCATCTAGAATAAAGAATGAAGCATCATCGTATCAAACATCAATATCAAGAAAATTCATGTCAAAAGTGTCAAAGTATCAACCTCTCATACTTACAGGGACTAACACTGATAATTACCAGGAGTTCAGGGACTGATCTTGTCAAGAGTCTAAAGTTTAGGGGTGCTGGGCGTTACAGTCTCCCCTCCTTTAGGAGATTTCATCCCCGAAATCTTAGAAGAAGACTGCTCGAAAAGGTGCGGGTACTTGGCTTTCATATAACTTTTTAACTCCCAAGTGAATTCGGCACCACACTTTCCTTCCCATCAAACTTTAACAATGGGAATTTTGCTGCGCCTCAGACGCTTGACAGTTTGATCCATGATTTTGACCGGTTTCTCCACAAACTGAACAGCTTCATTTATTTGCAAGTCTTCAAGAGGAACCTGCAGTCCCTCGTTGGCGAGGCATTTACGTAGGTTGGACACGCGGAACACTGGATGCACATTGTTTAGTTCTTGTGGCAAGTCGAGTTTGTATGCTACCTTGCCAATCCTTTCAAGTATCACAAAAGGGCCTACATAGCGAGGAGCAAGCTTTCCCTTCTTTCCAAAATGAACTACTCCCTTCCAGGGGGATACCTTGAGAAGAACTCGGTCACCAACAGCAAATTCCAAAGGCTTCCGCCTATTATCAGCATAACTCTTTTGTCTGCTCCTAGCCTTGATCAAGTTATCACGGATATGAAGAATCTTATCCGTTGTCTCCTGAACAATCTCAGGGCCAGTGAACTGCTTTTCCCCAACCTCATGCCAGCTGAGAGGAGATCGGCACTTTCGCCCATATAAAGCTTCGAAAGGAGCCATCTGAATACTGGAATGGTAGCTATTGTTGTACGAGAACTCAATCAATGGTAAATGTACATCCCAGTTACCAGCAAAGTCGATGACACAAGAACGGAGCATGTCCTCTAGGGTTTGAATAGTACGCTCGGTCTGCCCGTCCGTCTGAGGATGGAAGGCCGTGCTAAGATTCAAGTGTGAACCCATAGCGGACTGAAACATTTGCCAAAGATGCGAAGTAAAACGACCATCACGGTCCGAGATTATGTCAAGAGGTATGCCATGACGGCATATAATCTCATCAGTATAGACTCGAGCAAGTTTCTCCACCTTGTAATCCTCCCGAGTGGGAAGGAAGTGAGCGGATTTGGTCAAACGATCATTAATCACCCAGATACTATCGTGACCTTTAGAGGTATAGGGTAGCTTAGTAATAAAGTTCATGGCAATGCTATCCCATTTCCAGACAGGAATTTTCAGTTGTTCTAAGAGTCTAGAGGGACGCTGGTGTTCAGCCTTTACCTTCGAACAAGTAAGGCACTTAGAAACATATTCAGCAATGTCCCTCTTCAAGCCTGGCCACCAATAAGTCATACGCAGATCCTGATACATCTTATCGGCACCTGGATGGATAGAGTAACGGGATTTGTGAGCCTCAGTCATAATGAGCTCACGAAGATTATCGCGATCTGGCACCCAGATACGATTTAGATAATACTGCAGGCCATCAGATTTAGTTTCGAGCTGGTCCATCCTAGCACCGTGAACTTCTTTTTCTAGACTCCCTTCATTCGCTGAGAAATATTGAGCTTCACGAATACAAGCATGCAGATCGCTAGAGACACGAATAGTCTTGAAATGGGTCTTTTGACGAAGGGCGTCGGCTACTACATTCGCCTTGCCTGGATGATAGCGAATTTCGTAATCGTAGTCGTTGAGCAATTCCACCCAACGTCTCTGTAAAAATGTTCAGCTCTTTTTGGTCAAAGATGTGCTGAAGGCTCCTATGGTCGGTGAAGACCACACACTTAGTACCATAAAGGTAGTGTCGCCAGATCTTCAACGCAAAAATAACCGCACCAAGCTCCAGATCGTGAGTAGTGTAGTTCTTCTCATATATCTTGAGCTGACGAGAGGCATAAGCTATAACCTTGTCTCGCTGCATGAGCACACAACCCAATCCACGATTCGAGGCATCACAATATACCACAAAATCGTCATTGCCATCAGGGTTGAGTTAACACAGGAGCATCGCACAAAAGGTTCTTAAGAGTTTGGAAGGATTCCTCTTGTTCGGGACCCCAAACAAAAGGTTTCTCCTTTTGGGTTAGGGTAGTAAGAGGAACAGCGATCTTTGAAAAATCCGCGATGACTCGACGGTAATAACCCGCCAATCCTAGAAAAGAACGAATCTTAGGCACGGATTTAGGCGTACACCAATTCTTCACTGCCTTAATCTTAGAAGGGTCAACATGAATACCCTGACTACTGACAATATGACCCAGAAATTGTACTTCGTCAATCCAAAATTCACACTTAGAAAATTTAGCATACAGACGTTCACCACGTAGGAGTTCAAGTATAAGGCGTAAATGGCGAGCATGATCGACTTTAGTCTTAGAATAAATAAGAATGTCATCAATAAAGACTATCATAAAATGATCCAAATAGGGTTTACAAACACGGTTCATAAGGTCCATGAACACTGCAGGTGCGTTGGTCAAGCCAAAAGGCATGACTACGAACTCGTAGTGCCCATATCGAGTACGAAATGCAGTTTTAGGAATATCATCTTTGAGGACACGTAGCTGATGGTATCCAGAACGTAGGTCAATTTTAGAGAAGCAGGACGCGCCTTGTAGTTGGTCAAATAGGTCATCAATACGGGGAAGCGGATAACGATTCTTCACAGTAAGCTTATTAAGTTCGCGATAGTCGATACACATACGGAAGGAACCATCCTTCTTCTTGACGAATAAAACGGGAGCACCCCATGGGGAGGTACTTGGACGAATAAAACCCTTATCGAGTAATTCCTGTAGCTGACTAGACAACTCTTGCAACTCGGAAGGTGCAAGACGGTAAGGAGCCCTGGCGACAGGAGTCGCACTAGGTACGAGATCAATACGAAAGTCAACGGATCTGGGAGGAGGAAGGCCAGGAAGATCTTTAGGGAAGACATCAGTGAAGTCACACATAACTGGAACATCGCTTATGTTCTTCCCCTTGCCTTTTTGTTCTACCACGTGAGCCAAGAAGGCATGGTTCTGTTTACGTAAGCTTCGGCTCGCTTGTGTGCATGACATCAACCTTAGCCCTTTTGAAGGTCGGTCTCCATAGACGATCAAAGTATCACTAGAGGGAAGAGGAAGACGAACAAGTTTCTCGTGACACACAATTTCAGCATGGTTCTTACGCAACCAATCCATACCGATGATAACATCAAAACTACCCAATCGCATGGGTATAAGATCAATAGAGAAGACGTGATCGTTAAGAGTCAAAGAACAATCACGCACGATCGAATTCACCAGAATCGACTTACCATTAGTGACCTCAACAGAGAATGACTCAGGTAACTTGGAGCGAGTACAGTTTATTAAAGACTCAAATTTCACGGACACAAAGCTTTTATCGGCACCAGTATCAAATAGTATCGAAGCATAAAGGTTATTAACAAGGAACATACCGTTGACAACGTCATTGTCCTTGCGAGCCTGATTCGCATTAAGGTTGAACGCTCGTCCATGAGCGGCTGGCTGCTGGTCCTGGTTCAGCTGAGGACACTGATTACGGAGATGGGTAGTATCTCCACACTTGTAGCATGCACGAACAGCGTTGATTGGTCTTGGGTTCTGCAGAGGTGGTGGTAGTGCAGGTAAAGCTGCCTGAGCTGGAGCTTGCTGAGCTTACGGGGCCGGGTTAGCTTGACGAAAATAAGGGGTCGTGTGACCATAACGATTACAGTTGGTGCACAGACGACATGCAAACACAGTAGGATGATGGTAGTTGCAAGTTGCATACTTAGGATGAGGCCTAGTGTATTGCTTCTTCGCTTCGGGAGTAGCAGGGTTAGCAGCAGTAGCAGGTGCAGGTTTAGCAGCAGGAGTAATAGCATTACATCCAGAACCCTGGGATTTCCGTTTCTTGTTCTTGCTACCGCTTGGCTGCTGAGTAACTTGATTCGCAGTCTTGGAGGGAGCAGGAGTAGCAAACTGCTTATCACGCACACGGTTGTTGTTCAAACTTGCTGCCAAATGATAGACTTCTTCAATAGTTTCCAGTTGAGCTGCTTCAATAGAATCACGCATAGCAGGAGGTAGACCATTGATGTTCTTGGTTATCATTCGCTTAGGAGTCGAAACCAAGTGAGGAACGATAAGACTCAGCTGCTTAAAACGGGTAGTATAAGCCAGGTTATCATCACCAACCTGCTTCAGATGCCAAAACTCTTCTTCAAGCTTCAGTTGTTCATGAGGAGGGCAGAACTCAAGCATCATTAGTTCTCGCACCTCAGCCCATGGAAGAGCATAGGCTTCTTCATTCGAACGGATGTTTCTCTCATTCGACCACCACTCCAACACTCTGCCTTAAAACATTCCAGTTGCACTCCTAGTCCTTAAGTGGTCTGGGCACTTGCTGTTAATGAAGGTAACCTCGATGCTGTCGAACCACTCGAGCATAGCAGTCACCCCATCACTGCCCGTGAAAGTCTTAGAGTTGCAAGAGATGAAATGCTTATAATTGAACTTAGTAGGCCTTTTCTCCTCAGCCTTGGAGTCCGCAGAGGATGGAGGCGTGTTTGATCCTTGGAACTCAGAGAAGATCTTTGGCACAACTCGAGCAATCTGGTCGGCCATGAATGACATCATCTTTTTCTGAGATTTCTTCCTGGATTTCCTGAGAGAGTCGGATAGCTTTCGAGAAGACATCCTAAAGATCCAATAAGAGGATCGTATAAGTCTAAATTAACGCATGTCAACATAGATTCACGCACGGTAGACTAAGACTCAAGATTCACAAGACTCTCATAAATTTCGCAAACCCACGACCTTCGCATGGCGCGTTGTATGGAGTTTGGCAACAAGTCAAAAGCGCTTATATATAGGAAGTACCAGCGGCGTATCCACCACGCTTCGGGCACGTTGCTTCCACCCCGCACTCGGCGTCATGTTACGTGTCACAATTGCCAAACAACACACCCATCATTATCACAATACACAAATAGCCTAAATCAATAGATTCCAATAGATTACACACTGCAATCCACTATCCTCACATGGCATGTTGTACGAAGCTTGGCAGTATGTCGGAAGCGCTTATATATAGGAAGTACCAGCGGCGTATCCACCACGCTTCGGACACATTACTTCCACCTCGTACTCGATGTCATGTTCACATGTCGACTGTGGCAACTGTCAAAAATACAGGTATTCGTACAATAAATTAATATTGATTAGTGCTTAATGACTGTGCTGGATTATACTTGACTACTTTCTGATTACTGTATCATACTTACATGTGCATCACATATTGCATAATGTCACATCAATATTACATGCAAACCATATTGACATACTTGATGCACAAAGCACAGTTAGCACAGTTAACGGTTAAACAGGAAAATGCTGACGAGGTTCAGTACATAGACAGACAGTGTTTTGAGGCCCAGTATGAGCCAGGGACTAAGTACTACACTAGTATAGTGTGTAGGGAAGTAAGGACCATAAAACTGCTTCACTAGGTGATAGTTAAAGTGCCGGAAAGTGCCTAAAACCCACATAAAGTGCTGAATTCAGCATTTTTCAGCAAAAATCAGCAATTTAACAAGTTTGTATCATGCAAAAACATGACTAAATGGTCCTGAATGCTTTCCTAAGTGTCAGGAATTAAAAGTGTCACAAAAGGGTACATAAAGATCACTAAACGGAATAGTTTGACACTTTAATGAAACGGTGTCTAACCGAACAACCGGACATTACTCGAAACACCAAAATTATACTAGAAGCATTGTTTTAATGTTTCTGAGCTAGTTATGATCCCCAAACACCCTAACACACTATATAACATCTAATACACATGAACACTAACTAATACACTTAACTTCCAACTATATAATCTAACTTACCATTTAAACCAAACCAAGACCCCCCCCCCCCCCATGGTGGACGGTCACAAGTGACCCCACCATAACCTTCTCTAAATCTTGCCTAATCTTCCTTGGATTGCCTAGATTTGTTTAGATTGTGTCATGTACTATTGAAACAAAAGAACCTTTGGATAAAAGCTCAAGATGGTTATAAGTGGATCTCAATCTCATTATCATCATCAACACCACTCATCTCTCTCCTTTCTCCTATTCTCTCGGCCAAGAACATCAAGCACCACCACCATCATCATTTCCATCTTAATCGCATCCATTCCAAGACCATCCTAAGGTGTAAGGAGGTGATTAAGGAAGTGTGGAGCTTGTGGATCTTGAAGGACCTCTCCCGATTGCTTTTATCCATCACATTTTCCATCATCAACTTCAAGTGTTCTTCCCTAGCCTTGTGCTATTAGTAAGCTTCATATCACTTGATCCTACTTCATATGTTGTTGGTTAAAAGATGATGTACATTGATAAACTTGATGAACACTAAGGAACATAATCATAAATCTCTAACATAAGCTTATTAACATATGAAATCATGCTGATTTGTGTTTGTTTGCTTCTTGATGATTGATGATTTGTGTTAGTGATATTAGACATCATGAGAAACCTACTAGATTGTGATTAAACACATGATCTAGTGAGTTTAGGTGATGATCTTGTGAAAGACCAAGATCATCATGCTTTACGTTTTCATGAACTTGAAAAATAAACATGATTTTATGAATGATGAACCATATAATATGATTACTAGACATACACTTGAATGATTTCTAAAATAGTTTTTCCAAAGAAACCAAGTTAAACCACAAGATTTACAAGAACATTGTTTTTAAAGAAACTAACCATGTTTCTAGTGGTGAAACAAGAATAAGGACACTTTGTTTACAAGAAAAATTCAAAAGAATGATTTTTGGAAAAATCATCTAGTAAGTTGTAAACACCTAAATCCTTTAAGAATGAGATTTTTAAAGAAATAAACACACTTTAAAGGGTAACTAAGTCTACTAAACACGCTACCAAGTTACTACAAGTTTTTATGAAAACTCAAGTTCATTATCATTAAGTAGATAGCTTTGTTTTAGCACATGGTAAGTGTAGATTGATTGTTGATTGCTTATGACGATTTTTGAAAAAGAAAATGATAAGCTTTGATAGCATGGACACCTCCATTTTTAAGGGAAACTATGGTAAAATTTTCTAAAAATATAAACACTTAGAAAAATAATTTCTAAACAAATATTTACAAGTGTGTTTTAACTATGATTTTCAATATAAACTTTGCCATAGATTTTGTTACAAAAATACAAGTGTTGGAGGTTGGTTTTGTAAATAAAAATAACTAAATATGTATTTGAAGGATATATATTTAGAAGACACATTGTGTGTGATTATTTGTATACTTTGTGTATTAGTTATATTATTTTAGGGTTTAAAGTAATATAACTTAACATATACCAAGAATCTACAATCCAAAATAATACCAAAAATCACAAGGAATAAATATATAAGTTACACACTTAATATTGTGAAACCGAATGCAAGAACGTAACTTACAAAATATTCCGGAAAATACCATTACAAATATATTTTTGGTAAATATTATTTTGGATACAAGAAATGAAAATACGATTTTCATTATTATTACAAAGTATATCATATTTTCGACAAGGAGAAAATATATTATTTTTGGAAGTAAAAACGTATTTCCTTAGTATATTTAGAAGATATATGATTTTTGGGAAAAATATATATTTTCTTGAAATACATTATTTTTGGGACAAAATAAGTTATATATATATATTTTCTAAGTTAGACTTGAAAATATATTATTTTGTGAAGGGGTAAGGTCCCAAAAACCTCGAAATAAGTACTTGGGACCATACCACAACCTCACCTCTTAGCCCATTTTTAACCTTGCGCGGCTGCGCACTGGTCCTACAAAGAAGGCCTAGGAGAAAGATAGCAGGAAACACCCGCGCGCCAAAAGGAAGTTGATAAACCCTTGCGCTTTCCTTCATAACAAACAAAGGATAAGAATCCTAGTTTAAATACTTCCGCGTAAATGGTATCCAGACTTGGATATTATTTACTTAACTGGTGCCACGCGATAAGGAGTCACACCGGATTATGGCAATAACCTTCTAGAAGGCTCAATCGTGCACCACCAGACGGTTATAACCGTCTGGAACACGTGTCATCATCTCAGGCTTCCCTGAAATCACGATGATGGCATGGAATTGAAGGAAAACCTCCACTTGCCCACTTTCCACGTGGCGATCCCCCAGTCGTGGATCTGAATAGCGATCCGTGTGCACTCACGTCAGATTAAGAAGATTAACGGAAGAAAAAGTAACCGCTTACGGGGTTAGCATTTTCCGTTAATATTTCACCAACGAGTTTTCCCGCCCAAATTCCCGGTTATAAATATGAGAATAATTCAGGTATGAATCTCAAGTTACACACACTTCGTCAATACTTCTTCTTCTTCACAAACACATACTTATTCTCACGCCGGAGTCGGGTCACGAAGAAAACCCCCATTTTCCCCGTGACGAGGCTAACGGTGTTCTGTTTTGCAGTGTTCACCGGAGAGGAAGAACTGTCCCATCAAATCAAACGAGAGAGAACCACCCCTTTTATGCAGAACATTCCCCCTGGATAATTTGATTCCGATCCTTTTATCTAGTGTTTCTTCATTGGCGCCCACCGATTTCTCTGTTTTCCAGTGTTTCTTCATTTTGGAACTACAAATACGAAAATACATGTATGAGATACCCCCATCCTTGGGAAGGAAATACGAAAATAAATACTTGAGAAGTATTGTTACCGAAATATTGTTTAACAATTATTCCAAAATTAAATATAATTTAAGGTTAAAATAATTATTGTTTTAACAAGTAATTATAACTTGGAATAATATTGAGGACATAAAAGAAACGTAACTCAAGAACATAAATACTAAGGCAAGGCACGACCCGTTCGTCTAATAGACCCTAGTACATTGTAGGGAGTCGTGTTTGCTGAAGAGACAATAATTACGATTGTGAAGACGCAAAACTGTGAGTTCATGTCCCCCTTTTCTTTTAATTGTTTTCAGTTTTATAACTTCGGGGGTGAAATACATGTTACAATTGTTTACAAACGTTTTATACATGGTATGGTTAGCTAAGGAGGGTTACTGTTTGATCATGAAAAAGGTGGGTATAACACTTAAGGCCATTAATCCTCGTCGTAGGACCGAGGGACCTGAGTGATAGATCTATTTGGGTGTAGCGAGTCCACACCCATGAGGACCAGGGTGGCCCATGTGGTGACTATGTCCACATACTAATGCTGTGGAAAAATTCCGCTAGGTTTGAGTTTTCCTGCACCATTTCACACATACCATTGGCCTTGCAAACCAATTGGTGATCTGTTTTTCCTTATTGCTACATACCAGGGACATACATACATACAGACATATTTTAAAGGTTTATTCATACACAAACACATGAACTTGCTCAACTTTTGTTGATGTTTTCAAATTACATGTATTTCAGGGAACTAAGTGGATCTGGCAGGTGTTGCATGTTTTCAAGCTATGTCATGAATAAAAGGTGTCATCCAAGGTCATTAGGGTTTAGGAAACGTATCTTAATCCTGGACGAGATACGTGGTTCTAAACTCAGGTTTGTTTAAAATCTTTTGTCGAGTCTTTGTGAACTCAGTAAAACATGTTGTGCTTTGTAACTTGAATTTGGTGTCAACGTTCCAGACAAGTATGTTATGTTGTTTTCAAACTTAATTAATGGATGAACATCTTATGGTTTTTATCATATAGCGTTGTTATGATTGAATGCTATGGTATTAAGAAAGTCACACCAATAATCACGCTTCCGCAAAATTCAGGGTGTGACAGCTTGGTATCAGAGCCAGGTTCGTAGCGAACTAGGATTCTTTCTCGAGTCTAGACTGCAATCATTAGGGCTCTCACAAAAATGTTTTCATAACATATTTTCATTGCATACACGAAATGTCCAGATCCAGGAAACAAACATTTTTACAAATAAAAGACACAAAGTACATTTCAAAGAATTCGTTTATAATTCAGTCTGAGAGACTGGGTAGTTTAGTCTGAGAGACTGGGTAGTTTAGCCTGAGAGGCTGGGTGGGATAGTCTGGGAAGACTAGGATGCATACATGCTTACATTGTTACTACTTACATGCTTGTTTGATGATTGTTGATATATGTGCATATGTTGTGATTGCTTTGTTACAGACACCATTTCCTCCTCTGATAGTGGGGTATCAGATACCGTAGACCCTGTGGCCATAGTTTCAGACGATGATAGTGTCCCAGACCCTGAGATTCTTACATCTGACACTGAGAGTAGCGATGATGATGATTTCCAGCCGTTTGCTTTACCAGATCTTGGTGATGATATACCGCTAGTTGATGGTTTTCCTGGCGAGGATCTGCTTCTTGTTCCGATCCCTGCCCCTCTTCCTCTTGCTGCATTTCCTCTCGAGGATCTGCCTCTTGATGCCATGTCTGACGATGATATCGATATTTTTATTGAGGGCCTCCCAGAGGGTGCCCATGGTGATGGAGCTCCAGTCGATGATGACATTGCTGTTCCGCTTATTGAGATTCCGATCATTGATATTTCATCTGACCATTCTGGTCCTGATTCGTTTGAGTCTGTGTCATCTACTACTCTACACGCACTGGGATTACAGCGTTATCCCACAGATTCTGATTCTGACACAGCTATGTCTGCCGCACCTGTTCCTCCACAGGACTTTGAGTTTGATGAAGAGTTTGATCCTGACATTGATCCTGAGCATGAGGTTGACTTCGTCCCTGACGATCAGCTTTTTGATATACCCGCTGATCTCGAGCCGATACCCGCTGATCTCGAGCTGATACCCGCTGATCTCGAGCCGATGCCCGCTGATCTTGAGTTGGCTCCAGTTGACCCAGAGCCTATGCTTGCACCTGAGCCTATACCCGCTCATGATCCTCTACCAGAGCATGACCCTGTTGACATTTCAGTTGTTGCACCACCTTTACCTGACCCTCTACCTACACCCGCAGACCATGCTCCTTTTGCTGACCATATAGATCCCCGTTATGCATTCAACCGCAATGGGTGGATAGATGATGACGACTTACCCCCCCCCCCCCCCTTTTGTTAGGCTTGTTACTCCCCCACCTGCACCTACTCATGCACCTGTTGATATCGCCCTGTTTCACCCACATGTGTCTGACATACACCGCACTGATCTACCGGTCACGTTCTTACAGGATATCCCTCCACCCCGTCCAGGGGAAGGACCGTCTAGCCAGCCGTCTGGTCATGTCCCACCTGTGTCAGCAGCCTTTCTCTTCATGCCTCAGTTTACACATACTGCACCTTTTGCTTCTGCACCATCGGGCGAGCCACTGATTTGGTTTTTGCCCAACACGATGCCTGTTTTTTATCCATACCATCCCTTCCATTGCACTGGGTACACGAGGGATGAGCTACTCCTATCCTTACAGCTCCAGCAGGAGATGTTTTGTCGCAGAGTCATGGATCTTGAGAGGATTCCGCGTCCTCCACCTTGCACTTGTCAGTCACCGTTCGCGACTCCACCCGCTCCTCTTCTGCCATACCCAGATTTTGATGTTCGTTTTCTTACTATGGAGCAGCAGGTTAGCTATCTGTTGCGTCGTGTTCATGCCCTCGAGGAGGAGCTAGCGCATGTGCGCAGTTTGCTATTCGTTCCTCCACCTCCTCCTCCTCCTCCACCATCAGCGTAGCAGTTTTTGGTTTTATGCAGGTAGCATACTTTTGGTGAGAGTGTAGCTATTGAGCCCAGATTGCACAGCCTTTTGAAGACCACTTCTGACTTTTGACTATTGTTGTTTGATAGATGATTTGGACAAGGGTGATGTGACCCTGTAGTCCCTTTTGATGTATGGTACATTGTAGAACATGTAAAACTGTAATTGTGGTCGATGATTTATACAAGCTCAATCGCAGCATTCTCATTACATACATTGTTAAATTACTTGTTTACCTTATGATTGGGATGTTATGTGTTTACTTGCATTGATAAATGTTATTACATACACGTACTACGTACTTATATACATAAGACCTGACCTATACTATCTTCTTTAGAAGATGCCTCCTCGAAGAGATAACACACTGCCCACAACTGAGGCTGAGTTACAAGAACGGATTTCATGAGCGATAGCACAACACAAGGCCTTACGCTCTGAGCATAGAGGAGGTACCTTGGGAAGCCAACCACCTCTTGGTAATGTTTAAGTCACTAAGGACACATTACGTTACATTTGGACATTCCATGTGTGATCGCTAATGCCTTATGTGAATGATGTTGCTTGTACAGGCTGTACCTATAAGCAGTTCTTAGACTGTAAGCCTCTGAATTTCGATGGCACCAGGGGTGCTGTAGCTTTTGTAAGATGGACGGAGAAGACTGATTCTGTGATAAGAATGAGCAAGTGTGCACCGGAGCACCAGGTCACCTATATCTCTGGATTGTTCTTAGACGGAGCGTTATCATGGTGGAATCTCCAAGTCCAGACCTTAGGAGAAGAGGCTGCATATGCCATGACATGGGATGAAATGAAGGAACTCATGCGCAAGAAGTATTGTTCCAGGGCTGAAATCCAAAAGTTAGAAACTGAATTTTGGAACCTCAAGATGGATGGTCCGAAGATTGCCGAATATGTGCATAGATTTCACGACTTATCTCGCGTCGTTCCTTACATGGTTGATCTGGAATTCAAGCGCATTGAGCATTTTATTTGGGGATTGGCACCCCAAATCATGAGTATGGTGATGACGTCAAAGCCTGCTACGATCATCAAGGCTATTGATCTGAGTGTAGCGCTAACTGAAGAAGCAATCAGGTTGAACAAGTTCTCGATCTCTGACCAGAAGAAGAAGGAGACTCACGTTGAGTCATCCGGTGAGAACAAAAGGAAGTTCTCAAACTTTAAGAAGGGTACCAGCTGTGCTAACAAGAAGAAGGATGCGAACCCACCAGCTGAAGTCAAGACTGGGGTTGAAAACAAAGGAAAAGGATATATGGTCACTCTGCCCAAATGTGATGTGTGCCAGTACCATCACGCTGGCTAGTACAGAGTTAGGAAATGTGAGTCTTGTGGGAAGGTTGGCCATTCGAAGGAGACGTGCTGGGTTGGTACTGGTCGTGGTGGTCAGTGAGGTTATGGCAATGGAAACAATACTCGTGGTGGAAATGGGTATGGAAACCGCCCTCAAGGAGGAAATGGCGGTAATGGTAATCATGGTAATTCTGGGAATCAAGCTGGTAATGGAAACCGTGGAGCAAACAACAATCAAGGTGGTAATGTAAATGGTAATGGTCGGGGACCAGGTTGCTTTAACTGTGGAGATGTGGGGCATTTCAAGAGGGAATGCCCAAAGCTCAATCAATCTCAAGGAAGGGTTTTCAATATCGGAGCTAGGGAAGCTCGCCAAGATCCGAATGTAGTCACTGGTACGTTCCCTATCAACCAACGCTTTGCATCTGTACTGTTTGATACTGGTGCTGATTATAGTTTTGTATCCCTAGAATTTAAGAATATACTTGGGTTGGTAGCTAGTAAGCTAGATATTCCATACTCGATAGAGCTAATGGAAAGCTAGTAGAAGCAAATGAAGTCATTAGAGGTTGCGTAATAGAAATGGGAGAGCACGAGTTTTCGCTTGATCTTCTGCCAGTCGAGTTGGGAAGCTTCGACATGGTAGTTGGAATGGATTGGTTGTTAAGCAACCGAGCAGAGATCGTATGTCACGAGAAGATCATTCGCATCCTGATGGCGAATGGAGAAACAATTGTAGTGCATGGAGAGAAGCACGATACGCCTCTAAGGATCATCAGTTGTTTGAAGGCTCGAAAGTGTTTGCAGAAAGGATGTGTCGCCTACTTGGCACACGTCGTGGACAAGGAAGCCACTGAGCCGAAATGGGAAGATATTCCAGTTGTTAGGGAATATCCTGAGGTCTTCTCCGAAGACTTGCCAGGATTGCCGCCGCAGCGACAAGTCGAATTCCGCATTGACTTAGTTCTAGGCGCCGCGCTTGTAGCTAAGGCACCCTATCGACTTGTACCTTCAGAAATGCAGGAGTTATCGACGCAACTTCAGGAGCTTTTGGACAATGGATTTATCAGACCAAGCTTCTCGCCTTGGGGAGCTCCAGTGCTGTTTGTTAAGAAGAAGGACGGTAGTTTCCGCATGTGTATCGACTACCGTGAGCTGAACAAGTTGACCATTAAGAATCGGTATCCTTTGCCAAGGATCGATGACCTGTTCGATCAATTACAAGGTTCGAGTTTTTACTCCAAGATCGATCTTCGATCAGGTTATCACCAGTTGAGAATACAAGAGGAGAATATTCCAAAGACTACCTTTAGGACTCGCTATGGACATTACGAGTTCCTGGTTATGCCGTTTGGGTTGACAAACGCGCCAGCAGTGTTTATGGATTTGATGAATAGAGTCTACAAGCCGTATCTCGATAAATTTGTGATTATGTTTATCGACGATATTTTGATTTATTCAAAGACAAAGGAAGAACATGAGCAACATCTAAGAGCTATCTTAGAGCTGCTCAAGGAAGAGAAATTATACGCGAAGTTCTCGAAGTGCGAGTTCTGGTTGCGTGAAGTTCAGTTCCTTGGTCACGTGGTTAATGAAAATGGGATTCACATGGACCCCACAAAGATCGAGGCGATCAAGAATTGGGAGACTCCGAAGACGCCAACCGAGATCCGTCAGTTTCTAGGTTTGGCAGGCTATTACCGCAGATTTATTGAGGATTTTTTGAAAAATCGCCCAACCTTTGACCTCCCTCACTCAGAAGGATAAGAAGTACAAATGGGGAGATAAGCAAGAAGAAGCTTTTCAGTTGTTGAAGAACAAGCTTTGCGATGCACCCATCTTATCCCTACCCGAAGGCACTGATGACTTTGTGGTATATTGCGACGCCCCGCGGCAAGGATTAGGCTACATGCTGGTGCAGCGACAGAAGGTTATAGCTTATGCTTCGCGCCAGTTGAAGGTTCATGAGAAAAATTACACCACGCATGATTTGGAATTAGGCGCGGTGGTGTTTGCATTAAAGATCTGGCGACATTATTTGTATGGCACCCGATGCACGATCTTTACTAATCACAAGAGCTTACAGCATATATTCGATCAGAAAAAGCTTAATATGAGACAGCGCCGATGGGTGGAGCTGTTGAACGATTATGATTGCGAGATTAAGTATCACCCAGGGAAGGCGAATGTAGTCGCAGACGCCTTGAGTCGGAAGGAAAGAATCAAGCCCACAAGGGTTAGGGCTTTGGAAATGATTATTCAAACAGGCCTCTTGTTGCGTATTCGTGCCGCGCAGAGAGAAGCTCTTAAGGAAAAGAATCTTGTGAATGAATATCTCCGTGGGATGGAGAAACAGTTAGTACCCAATCAGGAAGGAACGTTGTGTTTCATGAGAAGAATTTGGGTTCCTCTATTTGGTGGTCTTAGAGAAGTAATTTTCGATGAAGCTCACAAGTCACGGTACTCGATCCATCCAGGATCGGATAATATGTACCAAGATTTAAAGGATTTTTACTGGTGGCCGAGATTAAAAGGTGATGTTGCAACATATGTTGGCAAATGTTTGACTCGTGCCAAGGTAAAGGCCGAATATCAGAAGCCTTCAGGTCTTCTACAACAACCTGAAATACCCATGTGGAAATGGGAGTAGATTTCAATGGATTTTATAACGAAGTTACCAAAGACACCCAGAGGTCATGATACGATTTGGGTAATCGTAGACCGTCTAACGAAATCTGCACACTTTTTGCCAATCAAGGAAAAAGACAACACTAGTAAGCTTGCCGAGTTGTACCTCAGAGAGATAGTTGCACGACATGGAGTGCCTCTCTCGATTATATCCGATAGAGATGGAAGATTCGTGTCAAGGATTTGGCAATCCTTCCAAGAAGCCTTTGGTTCTAAGTTGAATCTGAGTACTGCTTTTCACCCACAGACAGACGGCCAGAGCGAACGAACGATTCAGACACTAGAAGATATGTTGCGAGCTTGCGTAATGGATTTGGGTGGCAGTTGGGACACCCATCTACCGTTGGTTGAATTCTCGTATAACAACAGTTACCATGCAAGCATTCAAGCTGCACCATTTGAAGCTCTCTATGGACGCAAGTGTCGATCACCGCTATGCTCGGCAGACACGGGTGATAGACAGCTTGTTGGTCCCAAATTGGTTTAAGAAACGACAGATAAGATTATTCAGATCTGAGAGCGCATCAAGGCGGCTCGTGATCGACAAAAGAGCTATGCGGACCAAAGGAGGAAACCTTTGGAGTTTCAAGTACGAGATATGGTTTTATTAAAAGTTTCACCCTGGAAGGGTGTAGCACGCTTTGGGAAGCGTGGGAAGTTGAACCAGCGATATATTGGACCATTCAAAATCCTGGAAAGGATTGGTCTTATAGCTTACAAGTTGGATCTACCCGCAGAGCTGAATGGAGTTCATGATACATTTCATGTATCTAATCTGAAAAAGAGTCCAACTCAGGAAACTGTTGTCATTCCTGCCAACGAAGTTCACAGTGACGACACACTCCACTTTAACGAAGAACCTGTTGAGGTTACTGATTGGAAGGTTAACAAGACACGCAGGAGTAGTGTCAAACTCGTCAAGGTTTGTTGGAATGCGTGTCACGGCCCAGAATTTACTTGGGAGCGTGAGGATCGCATGAAAGTGAAATACCCACATTTGTTCCACAAGACCCCTGCAACTAGTAGCAGAACTAAAATTTTGGGACGAATTTTTCTTAACATGGGGAGAATGTGACAACTGTCAAAAATACAGGTATCCGTACAATAAATTAATATTGATTAGTGCTTAATGACTGTGCTGGATTATACTTGACTGCTTTCTGATTACTGTATCATACTTACATGTGCATCACATATTGCATAATGTCACATCAATATTACATGCAAACCATATTGACATACTTGATGCACAAAGCACAGTTAGCACAGTTAACGGATAAAACAAGAAAATGCTGACGAGGTTCAGTACATAGACAGACAGTGTTTTGAGGCCCAGTATGAGCCAGGGACTAAGTACTACACTAGTATAGTGTGTAGGGAAGTAAGGACCACAAAACTGCTTCACTAGGTGATAGTTAAAGTGTCGGAAAGTGCCTAAAACCCACATAAAGTGCTGAATTCAGCATTTTTCAGCAAAAATCAGCAATTTAACAAGTTTGTATCATGCAAAACATGACTAAATGGTCCTGAATGCTTTCCTAAGTGTCAGGAATTAAAAGTGTCACAAAAGGGTACATAAAGATCACTAAACGGAATAGTTTGACACTTTAACGAAACGGTGTCTAACCGAACAACCGGACATTACCCGAAACACCAAAATTATACTAGAAGCATTGTTTTAATGTTTCTGAGCTAGTTATGATCCCCGAACACCCTAACACACTATATAACATCTAATACACATGAACACTAACTAATACACTTAACTTCCAACTATATAATCTAACTTACCATTTAAACCAAACGAAGACCCCCCCCCCCATGGTGGACGGTCACAAGTGACCCCACCATAATCTTCTCTAAATCTTGCCTAATCTTCCTTGGATTACCTAGATTTGTTTAGATTGTGTCATGTACTATTGAAACACAAGAACCTTTGGATAAAAGCTCAAGATGGTTATAAGTGGATCTCAATCTCATTATCATCATCAACATCACTCATCTCTCTCCCTTCTCCTCTTCTCTCGGCTGAGAATATCAAGCACCACCACCATCATCATTTCCATCTTAATCCCATCCATTACAAGACCATCCTAAGGTGTAAGAAGGTGATTAAGGAAGTGTGGAGCTTGTGGATCTTGAAGGACCTCTCCCGATTGCTTTTATCCATCACACTTGCCATCATCAACTTCAAGTGTTCTTCCCTAGCCTTGTGCTATTAGTAAGCTTCATATCACTTGATCCTACTTCATATGTTGTTGGTTAAAAGATGATGTACATTGATAAACTTGATGAACACTCAGGAACATAATCATAAATCTCTAACATAAGCTTATTAACATATGAAATCATGTTGATTTGTGTTTGTTTGCTTCTTGATGATTGATGATTTGTGTTAGTGATATTAGACATCATGAGAAACCTACTAGATTGTGATTAAACACATGATCTAGTGAGTTTAGGTGATGATCTTGTGAAAGACCAAGATCATCATGCTTTATGTTTTCATGAACTTGAAAAATAAACATGATTTTATGAATGATGAACCATATAATATGATTACTAGACATACACTTGAATGATTTCTAAAATAGTTTTTCCAAAGAAACCAAGTTAAACCACAAGATTTACAAGAACATTGTTTTTAAAGAAACTAACCATGTTTCTAGTGGTGAAACAAGAATAAGAACACTTTGTTTACAAGAAAAATTCAAAAGAATGATTTTTGGAAAAATCATCTAGTAAGTTGTAAACACCTAAATCCTTTAAGAATGAGATTTTTAAAGAAATAAACACACTTTAAAGGGTAACAAAGTCTACTAAACACGCTACCAAGTTACTACAAGTTTTTATGAAAACTCAAGTTCATGATCAGTAAGAAGATAGCTTTGTTTTAGCACATGGTAAGTGTAGATTGATTGTTCATTGCTTATGACGATTTTTGAAAAAGAAAATGATATGCTTTGATAGCATGGACACCTCCATTTTTAAGGGAAACTATGGCAAAATTTTCTAAAAATATAAACACTTAGAAAAATAATTTCTAAACAAATATTTACAAGTGTGTTTTAACTATGATTTTCAATATAAACTTTGCCTTAGATTTTGTTACAAAAATACAAGTGTTGGAGGTTGGTTTTGTAAATAAAAATAACTAAATATGTATTTGAAGGATATATATTTAGAAGACACATTGTGTGTGATTATTTGTATACTTTATGTATTAGTTATATTATTTTAGGATTTAAAGTAATATAACTTAACATATACCAAGAATCTACAATCCAAAATAATACCAAAAATCACAAGGAATAAATATATAAGTTATACACTTAATATTGTGAAACCGAATGCAAGAACGTAACTTACAAAATATTCCGGAAAATACCGTTACAAATATATTTTTGGTAAATATTATTTTGGATACAAGAAATGAAAATATGATTTTCATTATTATTACAAAGTATATCATATTTTCGACAAGGAGAAAATATATTATTTTTGGAAGTAAAAACGTATTTCCTTAGTATATTTAGAAGATATATGATTTTTGGGAAAAATATATATTTTCTTGAAATACATTATTTTTGGGACAAAATAAGTTATATATATATATTTTCTAAGTTAGACTTGAAAATATATTATTTTGTGAAGGGGTAAGGTCCCAAAAACCTCGAAATAAGTACTTGGGACCATACCACAACCTCACCTCTTAGCCCCTTTTTAACCTTGCGTGGCTGCGCACTGGTCGTACAAAGAAGGCTTAGGAGAAAGATAGCAGGAAACACCCGCGCGCCAAAAGGAAGTTGATAAACCCTTGCGCTTTCCTTCATAACAAACAAAGGATAAGAATCCTAGTTTAAATACTTTCGCGTAAATGGTATCCAGACTTGGATATTATTTACTTAACTGGTGCCACACGATAAGGAGTCACACCGGATTATGGCAATAACCTTCTAGAAGGCTCAATCGTGCACCACCAGACGGTTATAACCGTTTGGAACACGTGTCATCATCTCAGGCTTCCCTGAAATCACGATGATGGCATGGAATTGAAGGAAAACCTCCACTTGCCCACTTTCCACGTGGCGATCCCCCAGCCGTGGATCTGAATAGCGATCCGTGTGCACTCACGTCAGATTAAGAAGATTAACGGAAGAAAAGGTAACCGCTTACGGGGTTAGCATCTTCTGTTAATATTTCACCAACGAGTTTTTCCGCCCAAATTCCCGGTTATAAATATGAGAATAATTCAGGTATGAATCTCAAGTTACACACACTTCGTTAATACTTCTTCTTCACAAACACATACTTATTCTCACACCGGAGTCGGGTCACGGTGAAAACCCCCATTTTCCCCGTGACGAGGCTAACGGTGTTCTGTTTTGCTGTGTTCCCCGGAGAGGAAGAACTGTCCCATCAAATCAAACGAGAGAGAACCACCCCTTTTATGCAGAACATTCCCCCTGGATAATCTGATTCCGATCCTTTTATCCAATGTTTCTTCATTGGCGCCCACCGATTTCTCTATTTTATCAGTTTTATCTGGTTTGATTTGTTTTCCCTCATTCTCTGTTTTCACATGGCAGAGAATTCATCACTCCACCCATCAGGTCCTCGATCTGAATTCAAGGGTTTTGCAACCCAAGAAACCCAGATCGATGGAATCATGGGAATCAACAAAAACAACGGTCAATCATTAGAAAAGGACTCTTTAGAACAATTCCTAGAAAGAGCTCCAGAATACTGGTTCGACAGATTCCAGGTTGCTATAAACCAAATTTTCACACAAATCAGCAGATCTAAGTCGTTGAACATCAGATCTGGTACTATGAAAGAAAGCAAGGGTAAAATTGACACTGTAGTATTGGACCCACAGACACCTGGTCAGTGGGACATCCAATCTAACAGTAATGCTGAAATAATCCGAAAATCAGAAGGTACCAACGGTCAGACAGCCGAACCAAAACAAGTACACATGGTATAAGGAGGTCCTTCAAGAAGGCCAAATAAACGAAACTACAATCAGCATTGGAGGGAACAGCAAGTTGTGTTTCCTGTTGTCCCTGGAGGCCCTCAGGAAGAACGACCAGTAATTATTACTGGCATCTTCGGCCATTACCGAACGGATTATATGTTTATAGATCCAAGAAGCTCGATGGATATAATATATGAGCAGTGCTTCAAACAACTTGATCCAGAGGACAAAGCACGTCTAGAGCCGGTTGACTTCCCTCTCACTGGATTTTGCAATGAAGCTGTATTTCCATTAGGGTAAATTGCATTTCCTGTGACTCTATCTGATGGCGAGCATTCGCGCACAGTCACAGTAAATTTCATGGTCATGCCAGCAACATCATGCCATGATGTCTTGCTCGGAAGAAGGTCACAAAGAGAATTCAGCATGATCACTTCTATTCCACATGCTGCATGCGGGTTTCCAATAGAAACTGGAGTCGCAATTTTATACTCAAGCAAGGAGGTCATGTACGTTGACGACGAGCCACCAGCAAAAGTGGCAAAGCCCTCAGCATCAAATGAGCCGGAGAAATGGGTCCTGAACGAAGAGTATCCAGAACAGACCATCTTGCTAGGGCACGCCATTTTACCAACAGTACGAATACCATTGAAGGAGTTACTGTCCAACAATAAGGGCATATTTGCCTGGTGTCCAATAGACATGACTGGGGTTCCGCGAGATATAGCTCAACATTGTCTGAACATCCGGCCCACTGCACAACCTGTCGCGCAGGGAAGGCGCAGCCTCAGCGCCGAAAAAGCAGAAGCCATGGATGAACAAGTAACAGAGTTACTTAACACTGGAATCTTGCGCGAAGTCCAGTACCACACCTGGGTCGCCAACCCAGTGATGGTTGAAAAACACAGTGGCGGATGGCGAATGTGCGTAGACTTTAAAGACTTAAATAAAGTCTGCCCGAAAGATTGCTATGCGCTTCCTGAGATAGACAAAAAAGTTGACTCTCTAGCATCATTTCGCTGGAAGTGTTTCCTTGACTGTTATAAGGGCTACCACCAGGTCCAAATGAAAGAGGAGCACGAGGACAAGACTGCCTTCCGCACGGACAAGGGCATCTTCTGCTACACAAAAATGCCCTTTGGTCTCCGCAACGCAGGAGCTTCCTACCAGCGCTTAATGGATACAGTCTTCGGGGAAGACATTGGTAAAACAGTCAAAGTATACATGGATGACCTCGTCATCATGAGCCATGAGGAAGAAACAATGCTTGCAAATATCTAGCGCACGTTCGATTCTTTGCGCAGAGTAAACTTAAAGCTCAACCCAACGAAGTGCTCCTTCGGGATGGAAGAAGGGAAATTTCTGGGTTTTATAGTGACAAGAGATGGTTTTAAAGTAAACCCAGAGAAAGTGCAAGCTATCCAGATGATGCCGTCACCTGCAACAATAAAAGAGATGCAAAGACTCGCAGGGTGATTAGCAGCTTTGAACAGATTCTTGGCAAATCATGCTGCAAAATCTTACCCGTTCATTAGCACACTGCATAACTGCATCAAGAAAACTCACTTCCAGTGGACACCAGAAGCGGAAGTAGCCTTCAAGTAAATGAAAGAATGTTTAATTCAATTGCCAACGCTAACAGCTCCGCGAGAAAAAGAGCCACTCATCTTGTATTTATCCGCTGCGGAAGTAGCGGTCGGTGTCGTGTTAATGGTAGAACGAGAAAACATTCAGACTCCAATTTATTATATAAGCAAAATGCTCACTGGCCCGGAGACACGCTACTCAATGATAGAGAAACCGGTGCTCGCTCTGGTACATGCATCACGGCGCTTACATCGGTATTTCTCTGGTCACGTCATCACAGTTCTCACTAATTACCACTTAGGGCAAATTCTATCCAAACCCGATGTGGCAGGAAGATTAGCTAAATGGGCTATTGAGCTGGGAGGATACAATATCCTATACAGACCACGACCAGCAATTAAAGGTCAAGTTTTAGCTGATTTCACTACAGAAGTCCCCATAGACAAAGTCCAAGAATGTGAAGCAATCCAGAACCATGTTCCCGTTTTCGGCGATAGGGTCTGGACTCTGCACACAGATGGAGCTTCTAACGACGACGGGGCAGGCGCGGGTCTCCAATTAGTCAGCCCAGACGATCACGAGCTTACATATGCAATACGCTTACATTTCCGAAGCACGAACAACGAGGCAGAATACGAAGCGTTTCTAGCAGGCCTTCGTCTAGCGCTCAAAATGGGAGCAAAAAATCTCAAAGCTAACGTTGATTCAAAGCTGGTGGCCGAGCAAGTCAATGGGCATTACGATGCAAAGGGTGAAGCTATGGCGTTATATCTGGAACAAGCGCGGATGTTAATTAGCCAATTCCAAACGTTCAAAGTCAATCACATAAACAAAAGCGAAAACAAGCACGCGGATGCACTAAGCAAATTGGCTGCCACTAGCTTCAGACACCTAGCAAAAGAGGTGCGCATCGAGGTATTGTCCAATCCTTATGTTCCTCTCAAACAAGTAAACGTCATAGAGATTGGCAACCCATCCTGGATGTCCCCGATTATCTTGTACCTACAACATGGAAAACTTCCGACGGAAAGGCAGAAGCTAGAAAAATCCAGAACAAAGCAATAAATTATGAGATGACAGATGGGATCCTGTACCGAAAGTCATTCATGGGACCGCTCCTGCGCTGTGTCGACAAAACAGACGCACAGTACTTAGTCAGGGAAATCCATGAGGGCTTATGTGGGATACACGCCGGGCCGCACATGATAGTGGCAAAAATAATGAGCACAGGCTACTATTGGCCGGGAATGCACGTAGACGCGGTAGAATTATTGCAGAAATGCACAGCTTGTCAGCGCCAGGCACCAAAAACCCTCCGCCCAAAAAATCTGCTCATTCCGGTCACATCCGCCTGGCCCTTCCAGCAATGGGGCATTGATCTTGTTGGCCCATTCCCTGACGCGCCAGGCGCAGTAAAATTCATTATCGTAGCAGTCGACTATTTCACAAAGTGGGTTGAAGCTAAGGCATTAGCTTCAACCACAGCAATGGTAATCCGCAAATTTATATGGGAACATATTATTTGCAGATTCGGACTACCATTGCGCATCATTTCAGAAAACGGCACCAACTTCGCCTCGGAAGATCTTCAGAAGTGGTTCAAAGAAATGAAGATCGAGCACAACTTTGCCTCTGTGGCACACCCACAAGCAAACAACCAAGTTGAGAGTGTCAACAAACAGATTGTCGATGGCATAAAAGCGCGACTCGGGACAGCGCGCAGAGGGTGGGTTGATGAACTCCCCAGCATCTTATGGGCCCACCGTACCATGCCAAAGACTAGCACGGGGGAAACCCCATTCAGTCTTGTCTATGGATCAGAGGCGGTAATCCCAGCTGAAATTGGCCTTCCATCGCCGCGCATGCTCGCCATGAAAAAACAAAACAACGAGCAAGAACGAAGAATGGATTTAGACCTTCTTGAAGAAAGGCGCGAGAACGCCGCCATCGCAGAAGCAAGATACAAATCCAAACTTGAAAAATACTACAACGCGCGTGTACGCGTATGTACGTTCGTTCCGGGAGACTTCGTCTTGTGCGACAATGAAGCTTCTAATGCGGAAAAACCAGGCAAACTAGCGCCAAAATGGGAAGGACCATACATTATCAATGAGGTCCTAGGCAAAGGGGCATACACCCTAAAAAGAATCGACGGAACACTCGTCCCCCGCACCTGGAACGCACAGCAGCTGCGCAGGTGTTATATATAGCCAGACTATTCAGCCAGAGCAGATCCATACAGGCAATGTATTTTTCTATTCCACTTTGTATTATTGGCCCTGCGCCCTATTAATGCAAAAGTTATCCTTACACGTTATTGTTTGTTACAAATTGCATATAATTCCTTTGGTTTACGTTATTGTTTATCCAGAATCAGTGGGAGAATGAAGAAAATGAGAGTGCGTGTGTCTTGGTCGAGCAGAGCTGTCACATCACTGAAAAGGTGATGTGACAGGTCTATTTTTAGTGGGAAGGAGTAGAGAAGAGGAAAAAGGTGGTGCAAGTGGGTACCGGTTGATAGAGTGGTCGTTCGATCGAACGGCTGTCCGATCGGAGGGCTGTCCGATCGGACGGCACTCTTGGCCAATCCTTTCCTTCCACGTTCCAGACTTAGATTCGTTTAGCGAGTGAGATTAAGCGTTGCGTTGCGTATAGTTTGGATAAAGTATCTAGATTACATTACAAACCAAAAGTTTCCAAGTTTCATAGATTCCGCCAGTGACAAGGCTCCAGTCTCTCGTTTAACCAAGAATCAAGTTTTTACGAGTCTAAGGAGTCAAGCACCAAATATATTTCAAGAGTCACGAATCATAGTTTCTCAAGCATCAAGAGTCAAGAGTCCAAGTATCAAGTATCAATAATCGTAAGAATCTAGTTTCCATAGTATCAAGAATCAAGTGTCTAGATTAAGTATCAAGAGTCAAGTACCTAGATTAAGCATCAAGCCTCATAGTTTAAGTGTCAAGTATCATGCATCTAGAATAAAGAATCAAGCATCATCGTATCAAACATCAATATCAAGAAAATTCATGTCAAAAGTGTCAAAGTATCAACCTCTCATACTTACAGGGACTAACACTGACAATTACCAGGAGTTCAGGGACTGATCTTGTCAAGAGTCTAAAGTTTAGGGGTGCTGGACGTTACAGTCTCCCCTCCTTTAGGAGATTTCATCCCCGAAATCTTAGAAAAAGACTGCTCGAAAAGGTGCGGGTACTTAGCTTTCATATCACTTTTTAACTCCCAAGTGAATTCGGCACCACGCTTTCCTTCCCATCGAACTTTAACAATGGGAATTTTGCTGCGCCTCAGACGCTTGACAGTTTGATCCATGATTTCGACCGGTTTCTCCATAAACTGAACAGCTTCGTTTATTTTCAAGTCTTCAAGAGGAACCTGCAGTCCCTCGTTGGCGAGGCATTTACGTAGGTTGGACACGTGGAACACTGGATGCACGTTGTTTAGTTCTTGTGGCAAGTCGATTTTGTATGCTACCTTCTCAATCCTTTCAAGTATCACAAAAGGGCCTACATAGCGAGGAGCAAGCTTTCCCTTCTTTCCAAAACGAACTACTCCCTTCCAGGGGGATACCTTGAGAAGAACTCGGTCACCAACAGCAAATTCCAAAGGCTTCTGCCTATTATCCGCATAACTCTTTTGTCTGCTCCTAGCCTTGATCAAGTTATCACGGATTTGAAGAATCTTATCCGTTGTCTCCTAAACAATTCAGGGCCAGTGAACTGCTTTTCCACAACCTCATGCCAGCTGAGAGGAGATCGGCACATTCGCCCATATAAAGCTTCGAAAGGAGCCATCTGAATACTGGAATGGTAGCTATTGTTGTACGAGAACTCAATCAATGGTAAATGTACATCCCAGTTACCAGCAAAGTTGATAACACAAGAACAGAGCATGTCCTCTAGGGTTTGAATAGTACGCTTGGTCTGCACGTCCGTCTGAGGAAGGAAGGCCGTGCTAAGATTCAAGTGTAAACCCATAGCGGACTGAAACGTTTGCCAAAGACGCGAAGTAAAACAACCATCACGGTCCGAGATTATGTCAAGAGGTATGCCATGACGGCATATCATCTCATCAGTATTGACTCGAGCAAGTTTCTCCACCTTGTAATCCTCCCGAATGGGAAGGAAGTGAGCGGATTTGGTCAAACGATCAATAATCACCCAGATACTATCGTGACCTTTAGAGGTACGGGGTAGCTTAGTAATAAAGTCCATGGCAATGCTATCCCATTTCCAGACAGGGATTTTCGGTTGTTCTAAGAGTCTAGAGGGACGCTGGTGTTCAGCCTTTACCTTCGAACAAGTAAGGCACTTAGAAACATATTCAGCAATGTCCCTCTTCATGCCAGGCCACCAATAGGTCGTACGCAGATCTTGATACATCTAATCGGCACCTGGATGGATAGAGTAACAGTATTTGTGAGCCTCAGTCATAAAGAGCTCACGAAGATTATCGCGATCTAGCACCCTGATACGATTTAGATAATACTGCAGGCCATCAGATTTAGTTTCGAGCTGGTCCATCCTAGCACCGTGAACTTCTTTTTCTAGACTCCCTTCATTCGCTGAGAAATATTGAGCTTCACGAATACAAGCATGCAGATCGCTAGAGACACGAATAGTCTTGAAATGGGTCTTTCGACTAAGGGCGTCGGCTACTACATTCGCCTTGCCTGGATGATAGCAAATTTCGCAATCGTAGTCGTTGAGCAATTCCACCCAACTTCTCTGTCGCATGTTCAGCTCTTTTTGGTCAAAGATGTGTTAAAGGCTCCTATGGTCGGTGAAGACCACACACTTAGTACCATAAAGGTAGTGTCGCCAGATCTTCAATGCAAAAATAACCGCACCAAGCTCCAGATCGTGAGTAGTGTAGTTCTTCTCATGTATCTTGAGTTGACGAGAGGCATAAGCTATAACCTTGTCTCGTTGCATGAGCACACAGCCCAATCCACGATTCGAGGCATCACAATATACCACAAAATCGTCATTGCCATCAGGTAGAGTTAACACAGGAGCATTGCACAAAAGGTTCTTAAGAGTTTGGAAGGATTCCTCTTGTTCGGGACCCCAAACAAAAGGTTTCTCCTTTTGGGTTAGGGTAGTAAGAGGAACAGCGATCTTTGAAAAATCCGCGATGAATCGACGGTAATAACCCGCCAATCCTAGAAAAGAACGAATCTCAGGCACGGATTTAGGCGTACACTAATTCTTCACTGCCTCAATCTTAGAAGGGTCAACATGAATACCCTGACTACTGACAATATGACCCAGAAATTGTACTTCGTCAATCCAAAATTCACACTTAGAAAATTTAGCTTACAGATGTTCACCACGTAAGAGTTCAAGTATAAGGCGTAAATGGCGAGCATGATCGACTTTAGTCTTAGAATAAATAAGAATGTCATCAATAAAGACTATCACAAAATGATCCAAATAGGGTTTACAAACACGGTTCATAAGGTCCATGAAAACTGCAGGTGTGTTGGTCAAGCCAAAAGGCATGACTACGAACTCGTAGTGCCCATATCGGGTACGAAACACCGTTTTAGGAATATCATCTTCGAGGACACGTAGCTGATGGTATCTAGAACGTAGGTCAATTTTAGAGAAGCAGGACGCGCCTTGTAGTTGGTCAAATAGGTCATCAATACGGGGAAGCGGATAACGATTCTTCACAGTAAGCTTATTAAGTTCGCGATAGTCGATACACATACGGAAGGAACCATCCTTCTTCTTGACGAATAAAACGGGAGCACCCCACGGGGAGGTACTTGGACGAATAAAACCCTTATCGAGTAATTCCTGTAGCTGACTAGATAACTCTTGCAACTCGGAAGGTGCAAGACGGTAAGGAGCCCTTGCGACAGGAGTCGCACTAGGTATGAGATCAATACGAAAGTCAACGGATCTGGGAGGAGGAAGACCAGGAAGATCTTTAGGGAAGACATCAGTGAAGTCACACACAACTGGAACGTCGCTTATGTTCTTCCTCTTGCCTTTTTGTTCTACCACGTGAGCCAAGAAGGCAGGGTTCTGTTTACGTAAGCTTCGGCTCGCTTGTGTGCATGCCATCAACCTCAGCCCTTTTGAAGTTCGGTCTCCATAGACGATCAAAGTATCACCAGAGGGAAGAGGAAGACGAACAAGTTTCTCATGACACACAATTTCAGCATGGTTCTTACGCAACCAATCCATACCGATGATAACATCAAAACTACCCAATCGCATGGGTATAAGATCAATAGAGAAGACGTGATCTTTAAGAGTCAAAGAACAATGACGCACGATCGAATTCACCAGAATCGACTTACCATTAGCGACCTCAACAGAGAATGACTCAGGTAACTTGGAGCGTGTACAGTTTATCAAGACTCAAATTTCATGGACACAAAGCTTTTATCGGCACCAGTATCAAATAGTATCGAAGCATAAAGGTTATTAACGAGGAACATACCGTTGACAACGTCATTGTCCTTGCGAGCCTAATTCGCATTAAGGTTGAACACTCATCCACGAGCGGCTGGCTACTGGTCCTGGTTTAGCTGAAGACACTGGTTACGGAGGTGGGTAGTATCTCCACACTTGTAGCATGCACGAACAGCGTTGATTGGTCTTGGATTCTGCAGAGGTGGTGGTAGTGCAGGTAAAGCTGCCTGAGCTGGAGCTTGCTGAGCTTGCGGGGCTGGGTTAGCTTGACGACAATAAGGGGCGTATGACCATAACGATTACAGTTGGTGCACAGACGACATGCAAACGCAGCAGGATGATGGTAGTTGCAAGTTGCACACTTAGGATGAGGCCCAGTGTATTGCTTCTTCGCTTCGGGAGCAGCAGGGTTAGCAGTAGGTGCAGGTTTAGCAGCAGGGTTTGCAGCAGGAGTAATAGCATTACATCCAGAACCCTGGGATTTCCGTTTCTTGTTCTTGTTGCCGCTTGGCTGCTGAGTAACTTCATTCGCACTCTTGGAGCGAGCAGGAGTAGCAAACTGCTTATCACGCACACGGTTGTTGTTCAAACTTGCTGCCAAACGATAGACTTCTTCAATAGTTTCCAGTTGAGCTGCTTCAATAAAATCACGCATAGCAGGAGGTAGACCATTGATGTACTTGATTATCATTCGCTTAGGAGTCGAAACCAAGTGAGGAACGATAAGACTCAGCTGCTTAAAACGGGTAGTATAAGCCAGGTTATCATCACCAACCTGCTTCAGATTCCAAAACTCTTCTTCAAGCTTCAGTTTTTCATGAGGAGGGCAGAACTCAAGCATCATTAGTTCTCGCACCTCAGCCCATGGAAGAGCATAGGCTTCTTCATTCGAACGGATGTTTCTCTCATTCGACCACCACTCCAATGCTCTGCCTTGAAACATTCCAGTTGCACTCCTAGTCCTTAAGTGGTCTGGGCACTCGCTGTTAATGAAGGTAACCTCGATGTTCTCGAACCACTCGAGCATAGCAGTCACCCCATCACTGCCCGTGAAAGTTTTAGGGTTGCAAGAGATGAAATGCTTATAATTGAACTTAGTAGGCTTTTTCTCCTCAGCCTTGGAGTCCGCAGAGGATGGAGGCGTGTTTGATCCTTGGAGCTCAGTGACGATCTTTGGCACGACTCGAGCAATCTGGTCGGCCATGAATGACATCATCTTTTTCTGAGATTTCTCCCTGGATTTCCTGAGAGAGTCAGATAGCTTTCGAGAAGACATCCTAAAGATCCAATAAGAGGATCGTATAAGTCTAAATTAACGCATGTCAACATGGATTCACGCACGGTAGACTAAGACTCAAGATTCACAAGACTCTAATAAATTTCGCAAACCCACGACCTTCGCATGGCGCGTTGTACAGAGTTTGGCTACAAGTCAAAAGCGCTTATATATAGGAAGTACCAGCAGCGTATCCACCATGCTTCGGGCACGTTGCTTCCACCCCGCACTCGGCGTCATGTTACGTGTCACAATTGCCAAACAATACACCCATCATTATCACAACACACACATAGCCTAAATCAGTAGATTCCAATAGATTACACACTGCAATCCACTATCCTCACATGGCATGTTGTACGAAGCTTGGCAGTATGTCGGAAGCACTTAAATATAGGAAGTACCAGCGGCGTATCCACCACGCTTCGGACACATTACTTCCACCTCGTACTTGATGTCATGTTCACATGTCGACATCCACGCTCATCATAGATTAATCCAAATAGATTCAAATAGTCTCAAGTAGATTCCAATAGATTCAATAGTTTCCCATAGATTCGATAGATTTAATAGACTCAAAATAGATTCAATAGGCTTGAAATATTCAATAGCTTCACATAGATTTGTGCTAACAATCCACAAACAACGAAATCCCGCATGGAACGTGTTATGAAAGTTCGAAAACATGACGGAAGCACTTATATATAGGAAGTACCAGCGGCGTATCCACCATGCTTCAATCATGCCACGTCCGTCTCGTCGTCGGTGTCATGCCTCGTTAATCACCGCTTTCGATTCCACCACTTCTTAAGATATAACTTAACCAGATAGATTTAATCACATAGATTAATAAGGTAGATTCAATCACTCAACCCGAGTCTACAAAACTACGAGTCCCACTTAGCGCGTGGTACGAAGGTTTGGTAGCGTGCCAGAAACGCTTATCTATGGGAAGTACCAGCGGCGTATCCACCACGCTTCGGACATGCCACTTTCCCCCTCGTCTTCGGCGCTAGGCTACATTTCGTATTTTGTTCCTCCTTCAATGATACGTAGTTTACACATAGATTTCACTAGAGTACAAGATAGATTTCACATACGTTTCTCATAGAATACACAAATAGTCCTTCCATAGCTTTAGAATCCTTCACCAGACACTAAATTTCGCATGGCACTTGGTACAAAAGTTGGTTACATGCCAGAGACATTTATATATAGGAAGTACCAGCGGCGTATCCACCATGCTTCGGACACGTCACTTTCCCCTTGTATTTCATGTCATGTTACTTCCAGTGTCTTATAATCACATCACCACTTAGATTACACATAGAATAAAGCCCAATAAATTTAGTTCGATCTGAGATTAGAGCTTATGTTTTAGATTGCGGAAAACGTGTGATTCGTGCAAAAGTATACCAAATGATCGAAGAATCGAGTTAAAACCATATTCATAAAATTGAGATAACATAAAAGCAAGATAGGCTCATAAAACATAGGATTGTTCCGGGTAGAGGAACGGCGGCTAACCAAAGCTATTCGAACCCTTTTTGAATTGAGGTAGCATGTCTTGACTTACTTAGACAAATACGTCATCGATGTTAGGCCTACGATATTCGTCCTTTTGGTCATTTCACGTACTTAATTGATCGGAAGTTACGAGACTTTGGCGAGACATGAAACCAAGGAGTGGGACTAGTTATCAAGATCTGAGTTTCACCTCTAACTTGACAACATCGTACCCCAAATACGTTGGTACTCATCCGCATATAAGACCTACTAGAATATTATGGAGACTTTCCATAAAGGTTTGGATGTCACTCCTGTCTTGATGGCAGATCTCGTGCAACATACAACACCGGTGCACAGTGTTTTCAAAGCATCGAGTGTATATTATGTTAGCCTTAGGAAAGGCATGTAAGTTTAACAGAAGTAAGTGCTGCTAGGAAACAGATACGGTAGAATACATAAGTCTTAAACAACACATAAGAGTCAAGATTCCTAGAACTATAGACTAGGGCAAGTATTCCTACTCATCCTAATTCCCTATAGTTATGGCTCTGATACCAATCTGTCACACCCCAACCGATGGCGGAAACATCGGGGCGCGAGCACTAAGCATTCAGATTGCTCATGAGAATTCCATAACACTATAGTTTCAATAAAGATTAATTGATTTCATGCAAATGTCTAACAAACGTCATCACAAGTATCACATTACAACCAAGTCATAAATTGTTCAAATTGTTCAAAGACTAATATTATCTAGGAGACGTTTCTAAGCATCTCCTAGCTGAATTCCATGCATTCCAAGCATCCTATCAGCCTGCAACATGTATTAAAATATCAATACAAAAGTATTGGCGAGTATACAAGTTTGATAATAGAATTAATAGATTAAAACAACTCGTATCCACAGTGTAAACAATAAATAGTTTCAGCCGTGCTAGTGTCGCAGTCCACTCAGTGATAGCCCAAGTATTCTGATGCTTTAGTGCTTACCCAAGACTCAAGGTAAACTAGAATCCTCCTAACAATACCCCCCGAGAATAATGGGAGAGGTGCATCTCCTATAGCGCTACTATTGTTAATGTGGAACTACACACTCAGGATTAAACGTCACATAGCATAAAGAGTCAAGAATCAAGAATCACAAGTTTCATGTTCACGTAGGATAGAGTATAAGTTTCGAAGATTCCAGTTTAAGTTTCTTAGAATACATGTTACACCCCAAAAGTTTAAAGTAAAAGGGGATCGAGTATACTCACAGTGATTGCTTAATCTATATAAACTGCTATTGGATCAAAGGGAGCTCTTTTAGGATTAGCCTGATCAGATTTCAATAGGGTAAGAGTCGGATAGAATAACGAGACTGAATAAAGTGTCAAACCAATCACCGAATTGAATGGTTGTCCGATCGGAGAGATATCCGATCGTTTTGCCGGTCCTTCGGGTGGCTTAAGAGTGTGAAGGGCAGATTACTGCCCGATCGGATGACCATCCGGCCGGGTTGCCTCTTGAGTTCAGGTGTAGGGACAAGGTGGCTGCTCAATCAGACGGCTGTCCGATCGGGTTGCCACTCGATCCGAGTGTACACAACCTGGTCCTCTTAGTCGAATGAATGCTCGATTGGACGGCTGTCCAATCGGGTTGTCATTCGATCAGGCTTCCAAGTCTTGATTGTTTTCCATGTGTTTGATAATTCAAAACAAAAGGGCAAGTGTCACCTGATAGAGGGGTTGTCCGATCGGACGGCTGTCCGATCGGGTTGCCACTCATTCGGCGACCCTTGTTTTTGTTTAACGTTTTGTAAAATATCTAAGGTTGAAAATCGATGGTGACGTCACGGTACAGACGGAGACAGTAGTAACTTATCGTTTCACAGCCATTCTGATCTGTCGGGGATCACCCCAGTCTGACCCGTTTGTCTGTTAGTGACGGGTTCATACCAGAATCTATCCCGTGATCATCTTAATCAGTGATCAATCCGTTCCTAAACCAACTCTAGACTACCGATCGAGTCTACAGCCCGTTCAGTCCCGTTTATCACCGAAGTAAGTCGAAAGTTTGAAGAAAAGGTGAAGGATAACCCTAGTTTTATATGAAAAGCATAGATTTAGCGTAGATTTAATGCAAAAACAAATGAAATACCTTAGAATCTGAGCTAGATCTTGCTCTGAATGACATCACATGATCGTTTGTACAACCCTCATGATGACATCACCCTCAAGAACTCAGATCCGAGAGATTTTTCAGCGAAAAAGTGTGATTTCAAGTGAGAATCACGTAGAGAATGAAGTGTAGATCAAGAAAGAACAAGAATCTAGCCAACAACATACCGGAATCAGTGGGAGAATGAAGAAAAGGAGTGTGCGTGTGTCTTGGTCGAGCAGAGCTGTCACATCACTGAAAAGGTGATGTGACAGGTCTATTTATAGTGGGAAGGAGTAGAGAAGAGGAAAAAGGTGGTGCAAGTGGGTACCGGTCGATCGAGTGGTCGGTCGATCAAACGGCTGTCCGATCGGATGGTTGTCCGATTGGACGGCCACTCTTGGCCAATCCTTTCTTTCCACATTCCGGACTTAGATTCGTTTAGTGAGTGAGATTAAGCGTTGCGATGCGTATAGTTTGGATAAAGTATCTAGATTACATTACAAACCAAAAGTTTCCAAGTTTCATAGATTCCGCCAGTGACAAGGCTCCAGTCTCTCGTTTAACCAAGAATCAAGTTTTTACGAGTCTAAGGAGTCAAGCACCAAATATGTTTCAAGAGTCACGAATCATAGTTTCTCAAGCATCAAGAGTCAAGAGTCCAAGTATCAAGTATCAATAATCGTAAGAATCTAGTTTCCATAGCATCAAGAATCAAGTGTCTAGATTAAGTATCAAGAGTCAAGTACCTAGATTAAGCATCAAGCCTCATAGTTTAAGTGTCAAGTATCATGCATCTAGAATAAACAATCAAGCATCATCGTATCAAACATCAATATCAAGAAAATTCATGTCAAAAGTGTCAAAGTATCAACCTCTCATACTTACAGGGACTAACACTGACAATTACCAGGAGTTCAGGGACTGATCTTGTCAAGAGTCTAAAGTTTAGGGGTGTTGGGCGTTACATGGATGTCGCAGCGTCAAATGATTAATCGATACCTTTCTTACTCTTCTTCGTTTGCTGGAACTCATGTATTGACGTCTTAGATTCCGAAGTGTGATCACTTCTGCTACACTCTCGTAACAGACCGTGTATTACTCAAACAACTTTCAACATCGATGAACAAGAGGGTGAGCGTAGTACTTTACCAACCTCAGTATTTGGACGACCCCGACTACCGACAACAAACATCAGCGGATTGATTTCAATCGAGTCCGTAACTCTAGTCAGCGAATTATGGGAGTCAACTCTTACGAATAAATCGGGGCATAAGTGATGATAATTGACCATAGTGTGGTATGCGTAACTGCCAGCATAGTGAGTAGCGCTTTAGGGCGTGGCACAGAATGTGGGAAGATGGACTTGGTTGGTGAAAGATCATAGGGTTCCATTTCCAGCAACGACATTGGAGGCAACAGTCATGGCAACACCAAGGTACTTGTAATAGTAGCCTACAGTATGGAAATGAAGGTGCCTACGACATGGATTGGCCGTTGTTGAATCAAGGTGACAACAACCAAGGGAACGACGGTAGTACTGGAAATCCTCGTAACGATAACAACACTGGAGATGATGCTCATGGAAGGGCATTTAGGATTGGCGTAGGCGACGCCAGGCATTATAGCAGCAAGGTAGCTTGGATGGGTAACTATTCGCTTCGTCTCTATTCTGTGTAACCCTGATGCTCCTTGAAACCGAACCTGATGTGGAATCGGCTGATGGCAGGCCAAATGAAATCTAATATGTTCGTTGGGATGCAAACTCGACCTTGTGGGACAAGTGTTCGACATCGAGCTTCCTTTTACTACCCTTGATGGTTATAATGCAGTAGTTAGTGTGGATTGGTTATCCAGAAGTCGCGCAGACATACCCTGTGAGGAGAAAATTTTGTGTGGAGAATCGTTATTTGTTCTAAAGCATCGGAATGATGCAAAGGTTAGCGCCATTTCGGCTATGAGGGCCCAGAAGTGTCTACGGAAGGATTGCCCCTATATGTTAGCACTTATTATTGATGTTAAGGCTTAGGAAAAGAGGATCAAGGATCCACCCTTTGTTCGTGATTTCTACCTATGTGCTACTAGAAGAACTATCAAGTGTACCTTCACATCGTCCGGTGGAATATCAGATCAGTGTCATGTCAGAGGCAGCCCTGATTACTCGTACTCTTACCGTCCTGCACCAGGAGGGTTGCAAGAGCTGTTTAATCAACTACAAGGATTATTGAACAGGAATTTGTTGAACCTAGCTTTTCGCTTTGGGGAGCCCCAGTTAGATCCATGAATTTTCGTACGTGTACTAATTATCGAGAACTTATCAAGGTGACAGTTAAGAACCGCTCGCCTCGACCATGTATTGACAACCTGTTGACCAGCTGCGAAGATCAAGCCCCATTCGAGGATTGACTAACGAGTGAGCTATCACCAAATGGAAGTTCAAGGGGGAGAATATTCCTACAACAGCATATCAAACGCAATGCGGCCATTTTGACTTTGTACTCCATGACTATTGAGTTGATCAACACATCAGCAGCTTTATGGATCCCCAGAATCGACCGTGTTTAGTGATGACGTTTTGGATCATCTTCAGGAGGAAGAAATATCTTGGGCGACATTTGTATCTTATTTTGGAACTCCTGAGGGAAGAGTCACTTCGGGCGAAGTCTTGTTGAGAGTAACTTCTAGATTCGAGAGGTACCTTTTTGGCTATATAGTCAAGGAAGAAGGAATACACATGGATCTCGCTAAGGTCCGTTTTGGTTAGAAACTGATCGACATCAAAGATTCCTGCGGGGATACAGCAATTCCTTAGTCTCGTTAGATGCTATCGCAGATTCATCGCGAAAATTTCGAAGATCGCACAACTTTCGTCTCTTAGAACAACAGGGTGCTGTGTATTCGTGGGAGACCAAAACAGGAGAATGTATTTTTTTCAACTTTTGAAACCCAACTCTGCAATGCACGGAGCATCGCTTCTATTAGAGAGTACTAATAATCTAGTGGTATGCCATTATGGTCCGAATCAGAGTCCCAGTTACACGCCGATGCAACACGAGAAGATGATGGCTTACGTAGCGGAATTATAAGAAGAGTTGCAAGAATCACAACCTGCGATGGAAACCCCGGTCTTTGGATTTTAGATGGAGGCATCACTTGGACGGTACCAGATGCAGTATTTAGACCGATCACAAGGGCCTCCCGTGTACCTTGGCTTCGACAGAGCTAAATCAGTTAATGGCATCGCTGGAGGGAACTTTAGGATGATTTCAACTATGAAACTTGAACGTGCATGAGCTTTGCAGCTCACTATCGACTCTAACTTACCTGATCAGACTTGCTCTGTTCAAACTGGAGAATTGAAGGCAGAGGATTTTCAAGTTGAACCCATGCGGGGCATGGAGAAGCAACCTTTGGCAGGTCGAACAATAATTGCTACTTCATGGAACGAATATGGACCTCACTATACAGCAACCTTAGGGAACTGGTGCAGGCGAAGCACACGGGTCTTGATATCCCATTTATCTGAGTTTTGATCGGATGTATTAAAACCTGGAAACCATGTACGGATGACCGGGCCTGAAGGCCCACATAGCAACGCATGGGAACGATGTTTGACTTGTGGGAAAGTCAAGGTGGGATATTAGCAACCAGAAACACATATATGGAAATGAGAACAGACTGCCATGGATTTTGTCACTGGTCTACTTACAACTTGAAACAGAAACATTATCACCTGGGTGATCGTTGATGGACTCACATTACCAGCACACTTTCTTGCAATCAAGAAAACTGACGAGTCTTCACATTTGTGAATGTTCCTCTGAGAGAGGCGGATTTTAGGCATGAGGTGCCAACCCCTGTTACCTCTGAATTTGATCTAAGCATGATTTATGTCAGGCAATACACAACACCCTTGGCTCACGTCAGGACCAGAGCATTGCTTATCGCCGTTGGACAAACGGTCAGAGAAAACGAACTCTCCTTGCACTCGAAGACATGCTGCTCGCATGTGTGTGACTGGCTTTGGTGCAAAATTTGAAGGACTCTTACCTATGGTTAAGTACTACTGCGGCAGTTATCATTTTGGTAACCAGACAGCTCTGTTGAGGCATTACACAGACGATAATGCCAACCATCTTGTTAGACTGAGATGGTTGACAACTTAATTACTGGTCCAGGACTGGTACTCGAAACTCTTGGGAAGGTAGTTTGGATCGGGAGTCGATTGGCGGCAATGCGTGACCGTCAGGAGAGCTGATAAACTTGGGAAACGCTGGAAGATCGCTGTAGGCGATCGTATCATATTGAAAGTCTCACCCTGGGAGGGTGTGGAACGCTTGGGAAGCGTGGCGAGCTTACCTGACGTCACGATGGACCATTCAACAGTCTGGGAAGAATCAGTGACATAACCTACAAACTTGAGTTACCTGCTGAGCTGGGTAACATTCATGACGTCTTTAATGTTTCACAATTACAGAAATGTTTATCTGATGAAACACTGATTATGCCATCTCAAGAGCTCAAGATTGACGACAAGTTACAGTTTATTAAAGAACCAATAGAGATCATGGACCGAGAGGTCAAGGTGCGTAAGCATAGCCTTATTCTGATTGTGAGAGTTCTTTGGAACTCAAAACGTGGACCGGAGTTCACGTGGGAGCGTGAAGATCAGATGAAGCTTAAATATCCTCAACTTTTCCTGTTGACCAATCTAAATCGGGTAATACTGGTGAATTTCAGGACGAAATTCCTCTTCAAGTTGGGGATGATGTGGCACCTGAGGAAAACCAGCAACAATCTTGATTTCTCATCTCAATTCTCTGTACTGCTTGTCAATTTTCGGGACGAAATTTCTTTCAAGTTGGTGATGATGTGACAACCCGAACTTTCAAGGTTTGTAACGTTAATCCCGTGATCCTAACTTCTTTTTAATTGTTTCTCTCCAACGAGCTGCGTTGTTGTTATAACTCAGTTAGTTTACATGTTCGCATATTTGGGCTAACGCACACACACGCACACCCGTAGGCCCAAACCAAACACCCGTATTCGAAAACCTTAGAGTCGGGCCTAATATATGTTTAACTACTTAGAGTTGGGTCTAGTATATGCTTAATTATTTAGACTTGAGTTACTACTTGGCTGGTTTCGTAAGCCCAAACCTGAACAAGTATTGCCAATTGTTGTGGCAGCCCAAGGGAGTGGGCTTGAGCCCACTTCGGCTACTAGAGTTAACCGCCCAACACCCTAACATTATATGAATACGTAATATGCTTCTTGATTAGATTAAACTTAAAACACAAACCAAAACAAAACCTTATCTCTCTCAAGTTACGTGCGGCATAGCAGACCCCCCCCCCCCTCTTGAGACATCAATCTACTGGTTAGTGAATCTATGTTATGTTATTCTTGGTTTGGTAATCTTGTTTGTGTGAAATCTTGATTGACGAATTGTATATGTATGATAATGTTATGCTTGCGTAAATCTTCAACAGGATGTTATAGTCTATGTGTAAATTAGGGAACATGGGTTAGGCAATCGATGATCTTGATTACATGTGAACCATGTCTTGATAGTGCTTGCATTAGGAGGTTGTATGATAGTCTTATGTTATGAGGATGATAACTATATGGAAGGTGAAACGCTAGAATAATTGATAAACTATCTACGTGAATCAATGATAGTCTTTGTAATTGAATGTTGGATAAGTGATGTTAATGATATATGATAACCTATCTAAGGTGCCATGCTTTTGAATCAGATGTGATGACTTTATAGATTTATGGTTCATGATAGATTATATTGGATTGTTATCAAATATGCAATTGTGATTAAAACTGAAATCGAGTAGAACAAATAAGATTAATCGCAAAATTAAAACGATAACAGTAATTGTTTTGGGCCGGTTAAATTGGAAATAGCTAAGCTGATTAATGTTTATAGCGAGTGGGCCGATGTATTGAGATAAGTAACATATACATACTTTTGGGCTTCACATGTTTTACTGGGCCGAACACCAAGTAAGTCGTCCCAAAGACAGCTGGGCCCTCTGCACTGTTTAGATAGGGGGCAGCCGTACAGCCCACTTGTGTGTTGTGTTGGGCCTTGACTATTGGGTTGTGTATTAGTGAAATACATTTGGGCCGGACCGGGTAGTATGTTTGGGTAGCATTTGTGTTGTGTGTTAGCTATTTGGGCCGCACACTTCGGTAAACGTTGTGCTCCGTCTTTATCATTTATGGGCGGTAATTTAGAGTGGGCCGTAAACATGTTATGAAATTCGCACACTGTTAAGAATTGTGATTTGTGAATGTGATCTCACAACCATACGAATAATGGACGAGTTAAATGTCAAGAATATGATGCTAAATGTATGTATTAATTGCGTAGCATGACTAACTGGTACAATTGTGTGAGGATGTGTGTTGATAATGTTTGATACATGCAATCTAAATGAATACGTGAAATAGTTGTATGCGAAACCGATTGCTATTGGTAACCGTACTAGGACTGGGTTGATCAACTGTGAACGTAAATGAATACCTAGTCTTACCGAGCAAATCTAAGGTGAGTTCACACTTTTATAAGGCATGGGATTCCCGGTGGGTTGGGAATGGGTTAAGAAGCAAAAACGAAACCTACATATTCACCTCTAACAGAATATGTACCTTCGTCCTCGGTTGGGAAGGACGACTACATTTAACCTGCGTATTCTCGGTTGGGTAGAGTACGTACCTCCGTCCTTTGTTGGGAAGGATGACAACATATAACTTACTAGACAAAACTCTATCATGAAGTCCCTCATTTTTTTATATCGACTTAATCATTGGGCCAATGGCAAGCGGGTCACTAGTTAATAACGCTATTAGGGTTGACAAGCCTCACACCATGGCGGGAGGACGGGCGTGTACTAATGGATCTGGGCACTTAGTCAATGATGATAGACATTGACGTAGGGCACAACTTTCTCAGTCAGTTGTCGATATGGTAACGGTCTAGTGGTAACATGGGGTAGCCCCCACTGGTTATGGTTATGGTTTGGGAAACAAGGAATTGGTTAACTCATGGTTTACGAATGAACTTATGGTTTTTGGAACAACTTTAAAATGAACACCAACTGTGAACTCGCTCAACTTTGTTGTTGACTCGTTGTTACATGCCTTGCAGGCATTTAGGAGCATATTGTTGGAACTTGCTGTCTGGGCGGCTGGAGTGGTCATGGGTCAAGATACATGGAATCGCAACACAAGACTAATGGTTTTTACATGTGGTTTATAAACACTTAACGAATGAATTATGCTTCCGTTGTATACTGTGAATTATTTGTAACGTTGTAACACTTAATGTTAATAAATGAAAGTTTTATTTAAATATACCTATGAGTTCAATGTGATTAGTGGCTTGGATCCTGGTATGTCACATGCCCCACGGTGATTCCGCATGTGGTATTTTGGGGGTGTCACACAGTATGCTGGTAATGCACCTCTGTGTAATAGATGTAATAGCCACCATCAACCACAGGTGCAATGTCGTATCTGCACAAACTGTGGCAAGTCTGGTCATCTTGCAAACACCTACCGTTTTGCTCCGAACCAAAATCAGGCAGCTCAAAACCAAGCAGCACAAAACACTGCCCAGCATCCTGCACGACCTCACTATCCGCCCGGTTCATGTTTCAACTGTGGGGATCTGACCCACTACAGGAACAACTGCCCGAGGTTGGCAAATGCAAATCAGGCACTGGCTCGCGGTAGAGCTTTCAATCTTAATGCAAACGAGGCGCGTGTGGATAACGAAGTGGTGAATGGTATGTTCTTTGTTAACAACCAACCTGCTTCTGTTCTATTTGATTCGGGTGCCGATAAGAGTTTTGTGTCCTTAGCTTTTGAGCCTTTGCTTTTGATGACTAGAACAAAATTAGGAAAGCCCTTGACAGTAGAAGTAGCTAGTGGTGAACCTGTTATACTTGACTCCGTTCTTCGAAATTGCCAGTTGAACCTTAATAACCATCCTTTTCCTATTGACCTCACACCGATGCAACTCGGGAGCTTCGATGTAATAATAGGAATGGATTGGTTAGCCAAATACCATGCTGAGGTGGTATGTTTTGAGAAGATTGTCTGTATATCGCTTTCGACTAGTGAAATCTTAGATATTCGAGGGGAGAAACCCGTTAAACTCATGTCTTGTACCCCAAGCCCGAAAATACCTACGAAAGAAATATGTCGCTTTCTTGGCACATGTCGTAGAGGAGAAAGGCAAGAGTAAGACTATCCAAGATATCCCTATTGTTCGGGATTATCCTGAGGTATTTCCTGAAGAATTACCTGGTTTACCCCCTGTACGCCAAGTTGAGTTCCTTATCGATCTTGTATCTGGTGCAAATCCTATTGCTAAATCACCCTACCGTCTTGCACCGTCTGAGATGCAAGAGTTATCTAAGCAGCTTCAGGAACTTTCTGATAAAGGATTCATTCGTCCGAGCTTTTCACCTTGGGGCACTCCTATCCTATTTGTGAAAAAGAAAGATGGATCTTTCCGAATGTGTATCAATTATCGGGAGCTTAACAAGCTTACCATCAAGAATCGATATCCCCTACCTCGCATTGATGATCTCTTTAATCAGCTACAGGGCGCTACTTGCTTTTCAAAGATTGATCGGCGTTCTGGGTATCATCAACTTCGAGTGCTTGAAGAAGATATTCCCAAGACAGCTTTCCGTACAAGATATGGTCATTATGAGTTCACTGTTATGTCGGTTTAACAAATGCTCCTGCTGTTTTCATAGACTTGATGAATAGGGTTTGTAAGCCTTATTTGGACAAGTTCATCATCATTTTCATTGATGACATTCTGATCTATTCTAAGACTCGAGCTGATCATGAGCAGCATCTTCGTCTTACAATGGAGCTCCTAAAGAAAGAGCGGCTTTTCACCAAATTCTCTAAGTGCGAATTCTGGCTTAAGGAAGTTCAATTTTTGGGGCACATCATCAACGAACAAGGTATTCACATAGATCCCGCCAAAATCAGTGCGATTAAGGATTGGGATACTCCTACTACTCCTACCGAGGTTCGTTCATTTCTTGGTCTAGCGGGTTATTACCGCCACTTTATTGAAAACTTCTCCAAGATTGCGGTTCCTCTCACTGCTTTAACTCAGAAGAACAAACCTTTTGAATGGGGATCCAAACAAGAAGAAGCTTTCCAGACCTTGAAACATAAACTCTGTGATGCACCTATTCTATCTTTACCTGAGGGCAACGATGACTTTGTCGTGTACTGTGATGCATCCAATTTTAGCCTTGGCTGCGTTCTTATGCAAAGAAACAAAGTCATAGCTTAATCATCAAGACAGCTGAAGATACACGAGAAAAATTACACTACTTATGATCTTGAGTTAGGTGTAGTAGTTTTTGCTCTCAAAATCTGGAGACACTACCTTTACGGTACAAAGTGTGTAGTGTTTACTGACCACAAGAGTCTCCAGCACATCTTCAATCAGAAAGAACTAAACATGAGGCAACGACGTTGGGTTGAACTCCTAAACGACTACGATTGCGAAATTCGCTACCATCCTGGTAAGGTGAATGTCGTGGCTGACGCATTGAGTCGTAAAGAACGTGTCAAGCTTCACTGTGTTCAGGTTCGATCTGACATTCAAACCCACATTTCTCAGGCTCAACATACTTGCGTTACACAAGGTTTGATGGGTAAGGAATTACCATATCATCTTAAACCTTAGCTTGAACTGAAGGACTTTGGGTTATTTTATTTAATGGGCCGTTTGTGGGTCCCAAGTCAAGACAATCTTCGCACTTTGTTAATGGATGAAGCTCACAAGTCTCGTTATTCTATTCATCCTGGTGCAGACAAAATGTATAAGGATCTTCAAACCCAGTATTGGTGGCCAGGTATGAAGAAAGACATTGCCTTATATGTTTCCAAATGCCTTACTTGTCTTAGGGTTAAGGCAGAACACCAACATCCCTCTAGATTATTGGAGCAACCAGAGATACCGGTTTGGAAATGGGAAAATATTGCTATGGATCTCATTACCAAGCTGTCGCGCACTAAAAGAGGTCATGATGCCATTTGGGTTGTTGTTGATCGTCTTACCAAGTCAGCACATTTCTTGCCAATCTGTGAGGATCTATCTGCTGATAAGCTTGCTAAGATATATGTAGATGAGATTGTATCTTGACATGGCGTTCCTTTGAACATCATATCTGACAGAGATGCTTGATTCTCGTCTCACTTTTGGAGAACCATGCAGTCTGCCATGGGTACCCAACTTAATTTGAGCACAGCATATCATCCGCAAATGGATGGTCAATCTGAGAGAACAATCTAGACACTGGAGGATATGCTTAGAGCTTATGTGATTGATTTTGGTGATAGTTGGGATTCACATCTACCGTTGATCAAATTCTCCTACAACAATAGTTATCACTCTAGACATAGCTCCTTTCAAAGCTTTATACGGTCGAAAATATCGTTCACCGGTCTACTGGAATGAGATAGGTGAAGCTCAGCTTACTGGACCTGAACTCATTCTAGAGACTACAGATAAGGTCAAGAAGATTCGTGATAACCTTCAGACAACTAGAAGCCGTCAAAAGAGTTATGCGGATCGACGACGCAAGCCCTTAGAATTTCAAGTCGGTGATCACGTCCTACTCAAGGTATCCCCTTGGAAAGGTGTGATTAGATTTGGAAAGAAAGGAAAACTTGCACCACGCTATGTTGGACCATTCAATATCGTTGAAAGAATCAGAAAACTAGCCTACAGACTCGAGCTACCTCCTGAACTTGGAAATGTTCATCCAACTTTCCACGTCTCTAATCTCAAAAAGTGTTTAGCTGATGAGAACCTCCACATACCACTTGATGAAATTCGTGTTGATAACACGATGCACTTCGTTGAGAAACCTGTGGAAATCATGGACCGTGATGTCAAAAGGCTCAAACACAAGTGCATACCTATTGTCAAAGTTCGCTGGGAATATAAACATGGCCCAGAATTTACTTGGAAACGTGAAGATCAAATGAAAGCGAAATATCCACATCTATTCTCACAAGTTTCCTCTAAATAAATTTCGGGACGAAATTTCCTAAAGTAGGGGGACTGTGAGATATGTGCTTGTGTAATCATTGTACAAACCCTAAACAATTCAATATCAATAAAACAATGTATTTTGATCCCAATTTCTGTTATTTATATTTGACATTATGCACGTTTTGAATTTTGATCGATTTTAAACTCTATATCGCTTTCTGGGAAGTTATACGCAAACTGATGCGTAAAGATAATCAGTTTAATGCGAAAAACACTCTGGGATATCAACATAAGCTTAACATTCCTTAAATAACCTTTACATAACTTAGAAATAAGTTTTAAAGGGTTTGGTATGGCAAAAACAAGTTTATTCGCTCACAGGGACTATTTGCATCAACTTGCAAAAGTCTGCCATTTCGTAAGGCAACGTACAGTCCAGAACTTGATCATAAGCTAAACATACCATAAATAAGCTAAACATAGCTTAGAAATAAGCTTTGAGTGGTTCGGTGTGCGAAAATATGCTTATTTGATCTTACAGGGACTAAAAGTGTCAAAAATGGCGTAGGTTTGCATTTACGCGCATATCTTACGTTCTGACCACATCTGGACATCCAAAAATTTTGTAGACACTAAAATATTTTTATTTTAGTGATTGGCATGCAAAAATACCATTCGTCACTTAATTTGGATCGTTTTCGTGTCCGTTAGAGTTTCGTCGTAAATAACCGAACAACGTGATCGTACGACCAAATGAACCGACATCCGTGATATTTCTGAGCATATTTCAGGTCCCCTACACTTTAACGACCTTGTAGAGCCTTGAAAACGGCTTAACGGATGTTAAAAACATCAAAAACAAGTTCAAATACGTGCAGGGACCATTTATGTAAATTTCTGAAAGTTCTGGCCTACCCCGTCACGTCGCGCCACAGCCTGGAGGCTGTGCTGTGGTGCCACGCCACCATCACATCTGGCAGAATCTTATTTTGGCAATTCAGCTTAAGTCCTTGGTTTTGTTTGATTGTTTTAACACCTTAATCACCAAGTTAACACCTCTCTAAGGAACATTAGCTGGCCCTTAACACATTTATGGCTGAGATTCAATGCTTGGAGGTTATACAAACACTTGTAATGAACTTGCAAGTCCACCACAAGTATCAATAGCAAGCCAAACCTCCTCATTATTTGTTCATTCTTCTTATTCTCCTCTCTAGCTTTAATTTGAAGCTACCACAAGTGTTGGATACTTCATCTCTGGATTTTCTAGTCTTCTTTCTTCAAGCATTGGACTCTTGTGAGTGTTCCTTAATGCTTGTTCTTTATTTTAGAGCTGAAAGTCAAACAGTTTGGCCAACAGTTTGACTTTCGGTTTTGGCCATCGATTGGTCAAGTCAAAGTTCAATTGAACTTTGCAACGTGATTGTAATCACGATGGTTATAATCCTTAGCGATTATACCTATGGATTACCACGTTAACTAGGTGTAGAGACGAGTCAAAGTTTCGGCCAAAATGCGTTTTAGCATGCATTTTGCAACGGAACTACTTTTAGGTATCAAAACAATTTGTTTTGATACCAAATCAGTTTTATAAGTTAGTTAAACATGTTTTGACATGTTTAACTCGTCACTACTAGTTAGGTGCTTGTTTAGGGTCGTAAGTTAAGCGGTCTAAACTGTGACAACTGGCACAAACCGGTAATTTCCGTACACTTTAATTATTATTAAATGACTATAATTATGTGCTTAATTGTTAGCAATGTCTAAACACATACTAAACAAGTGAATTCATGCACGTTGTATACTACAAAATATTGCTTTATGCATAAACGAGAGCGTTGCGTCAGAAATACTAGTAAACTCACCGGCAAGACACAATGTGTCAACAGAACTGCAAAAAGCAGTCAGACAATAAAATTGGAGCCTAGGTGTAGGTCCTACAGCAAGAATACATTAAAACCCAAGAATACATACAAGGGTTTATATATAGACATTACGGAAGCTAAAATACGCACTAAAAAGCACCCGAAACGCACCTTAAGTGCAGAATTTTATATAATTCAGCTCTAAACAGCTTTTAAGCATATAAATAATATGCAGAATTCATGTTTTAACATCCAGAATATTTTCCTAAGTGTCGGGAATAGAAAGGTTACAAAAGAATACTTAAAGGACACTAAATGGTGCAATTTAGCACTTTAACGAACCGGTGTCTAACCGAACAACCGGATAATACCCGGAACACCAAAATAATGCTAGAAGCATTGTTTTTATTTTTCTAAACTAGTTATGGCCCCCGAACACCATAACACCCCTTATAACGTAACAACACATTAAATCCCTAACCAAGACACTCAAAACTTAACTAGGGTATGTAATTAGTGGTTACAATTTACACATAACCCCCCCCCCCCCATAAAGTGGACGGACCCATGTAGTGGCCCCACTAGTGTTCTTCTTGATCTTGCTAAATCCCACTAAATCTTGCCAAGATATTCCATGATCATCCTTGGATCCTACATGATTTTGCAAGATCATTAAAGATAAGAAATGGTTAAAGGTTACAACTAGACCCCCTCCCCACTAGCTTAAAAATCGGCCCACATGCCTAAATACAAGAATTGTGTAATCTTCTCAAGATCACCTAAATATTACTTGGATTTGATGAGGATATAATATGATAGTTTGTGTGTACTTAAGGGAACACAAGAACCCTTGGACAATGAAATTGTAGTTATAAGTAAACATCCAACACTTAATCACCTCATCACCACAACACACCCTCTTGCTCTCTCCCTCTAACACCCTCGGCCGAGAACCACCAAGCACCACCACCATCATCAATCCAAGATCATCCAATTCCAAGCTCATACAAAGGTGTGAAAGGTCATACAAAGAAACTAGGTGCTTTCGGAAGTGCAAGAACCTCTCTAGATTTCTTTTATCCACCACATTTATACCTTGTTTCTTCCCTAGCCTTGAGCTAGTAGTAAGAGTTTCTAATCATCATCTTGATCTTGTTTATGGTGGTTAATAGGTGATTTAATGGTTAAAAATTAAGAACACTAAAGAACATAACCTAAAGTCTTGAACATAAGATGAATAAGGTGGATAAAGGAAAGACGTGTGTGTAAATCTTGTAGATCTTGTATAGTTGTTATTATTTGATGTTGTTGATTAATAGATACAAGATGGATCATCATCTAGACATACTAGTCCATGTTTGAGAACATGAACTAGTAGGATGTAAAAGTTAGAAAGATGAAGGATGATGGATCCATCCATTCATAAGTCTTGAACTTGAATAAACATGACTTTTCTTGTAAAATGAAGTTGTAAACTTGTAGATCTAAAGATCAACAAGTGGTTTTTTGGAAGAACCAAGTGGAAAATACTAGATTGTTAAAAACCCGGATCTTGTATGAACTAAAATCATAAGTAAACAAGTGTATAAACACTTGTGTAACAAAAAAAAATTCCACAAAGGAATATTTTTGGAAAATAAGACTAGAAGATGTGAAAATGCACTTCCTTTAAAAATAAAGTTTTTAAGAAACTAAACTTATTTTTAAAGATAACAAGACCTACTAAATATGTTAGTAACTTACTACATATTTTTACAAACTTTCAAGTTCATAAGTTGTGGTATATGCTTGTTTTGACAAGTTTGATAAATAAAGATTGTGTTGTTGAGATTGTTGTTGATTTAAAAGAAAATAAACACATGTTTTGAAAACATGGGAAACCTCCATTTTTAGGGGAAACTCTGTCAAAATTTAAAAAATTTTGACACTTAGAAAAATATAAGTTTTTGAGAAACTTATTCCCTAAAAATATATTTAAAAATATTACCAAGGTTTCCCTAATTTTTGGTGATAAGAAATGAGGATTTCTTCAAGAATAAAAATGGATATTATGTATGTATATATTTTTGAGAAAAATATATATATATTATTTGATCACCAACTTTTGTGCTAAGTGTATATAGTATGTGTTATACGTGCTAGTGTATTAAGACTTAAAAAATACACTAAATACTCATGAGAAGTATAAACACAAAAATACACATACAACATACAAGATACATAATTCGGGTGCAAAGTGCAAAACACGAGATACTTATATTATTTTTTGAGAAAATAATATAAGTAAGATACTTAGTTAAAAATATAAAATATTTTTAACACAACAATACAAATACAAAAGAGAGTGACTGTACTTGTGTGACGCAAGTCTAGTGACTAACGTTAAGAAAACGCGTATAGGTCACGACGTTAATTAAGCAAATCCGGTGAAGTTTACGACGCAAGGAACGCAAAGTTGTGAGTTCATGCTCCCCCTTTTCTTTAACTGTTTTCAGTTTTATAACTTCGGGGGTGAGATACATGTACAAATGTTACAATGCTTATAAATGGTATGATACAAATACAAGAAGCACACTTGGTGAGAACGAGTACCGAGTGTGATGCGTTTTGAGAAATGATACGAGAAATCGTGTCACGAATAGGGTAACATAAGCACCATTAATCAACAATATACCTAGACCACAGAACAAAAGGTTAGATTTAACGGGTGCCGGGCAGCCACACTCTTGGTGAGGACGAGTACCGAGTAGTGCTTTTGTGTCTCAGAATATGCCAACTAGAAAACTGCCTCAGGTTTGGTGACTTCCTATGTCATGTCACATGTTAATGGCCTTGCAACCCATTAACAATCCTGATACTTACAGGAATACTTTATTTACATAAGATTCATACCTTACTAAAACTTGATTTATACTTGAGTACGTGGGGTACACAAGTAAACTAGAATTACACATGAGTACGTGGTGTACACATAAATACTTGATTTATACTTGAGTACGTGGGGTACACAAGTAAACTTGAATTATACATGATTACGTGGTGTACGCATGAAACTTGATTTATACATGAAAACTTGATTTATACATGACACAAACTATGTTTTCATACAAAGTTTACAAACGTGAAATACAAAAACTGCATGAATTCACACCAACATTATGTTGACGTTTTTCCAAAACTCACATGTATTTCAGGTAACTAGGATGGATGTGCGCGTGGTCTTACTCATGCTTGTGGATGTCGCTATGTTTATCATTAAATAAAGTTGTAACTTTTATGACAATATGCTATCTCGTGTTGTAAACACTTGACTTATGTTTTCAGTAATGTAATGTTTGAAGTTATTTTTGAGCATGTAGTATGTTTACTTTTCGTATGCAATGAGAACCTTTCATGATCACACCTCGTGCTTCCACCGCAGAAAGGGGTGTGACAGATTGTTATCAGAGCTGCTATTGTAGTGAACCAGGATTCCTTCTCGAGTCTAGTCTACAATCTCTAGGATCCTTTCACGAAAACAATTTTTCAAAGAGTTTTCATTGCATAAAACGTCCCGCGACATCCACTACCTGAAACTGTCTACATGAGTCTAGAAAAGACACTACAAGACTTAGGGTGCACATGAGTAGCACTTGTCTTTAACTAAGAAACTACTTACAATTATGTGTGATAATTTGCATATGCTAGAAGTAGAATGTCACAAGTATACGTGACTTTACCTGAAAGCGATGGCCCATCTGAAGGAAGAGATACGAGGATGAAACGAACTGTGCGGACTGTGCAAGGAGTTACGTAATTATGGATGCATACATAATTATGAAATTCAGTGCACAGAAACCACAGCAAGTCTTGTCACGTGTAGATTCCCTCAGTGCAAGCCTACTAAGTACTCTGCTAGAGTAATAATTGTTTGATGTCACTTATGTGGTATATACCTGTGAATATATATGCTACTACTGTCTAGTACGACGATATCAAACAAATGTTTAACCCTGTTGTGTTATGTTCTGTCAGAACATGGCACCCAGGAAAGCTGTGAATGCTCGCAATGATGATCAACCTCCTCCTCCCCCCTGCCAAGAACTGCTGAAGAGCTGAACGCTCTACTGGAAGAAAGGATCTTCGCTGCTATCGCCCAGTACGAGGCGAACCGTACTCAAGACAGTGGAGGACCAAGCAACGCTAGACGTAACGGGCATGGAGATTCGTCTGGAGGAAACGCAGCTCAAGGTAACCTTAAGACTATGTACTAAGCATGGAGAAATTTATGAACGGTCTTTGTTTCATTATTTCTTCGATTGCTCACATGTGAATTGGTTGAATCAATTCCAGGCTGCACTTTCAAGCAGTTCCTCGACTGCAAGCCGATGAACTATGACGGCACAGGAGGTGCAGTAGCATTTGTACGCTGGAAGGAGAAGACTGAAGCTACTATCCACATGAGCAAGTGTACCATGGATCAGCAAGTCACTTTTGCTACTGGGTTGTTTGTCGATGAAGCTCTGACTTGGTGGAACTTGCAAGCCCAAACCTTGGGCGATGATGCCGCTTATGGCCTAACTTGGGATGAACTGAAGGAAACAATGAGAGAGAAGTACTGCTCTCGTGCTGAACTCCAAAGGCTGGAAACGGAGTTCTGGCACTAGACTATGGAAGGTGCTGACATTAATGGTTATACTCGAAGGTTCCACGATCTGTCTAGAGTGCTTCCCTACATGGTGACTCCCGAATTCAAGCGCGTTGAACGCTACATTTGGGGACTGGCCCCAGAGTTTCGTGGCATGGTGACGTCGGCCAAACCACAAACAATCACCGAGGCTGTAACTCTGGCTGTCAGCCTTACTGAAGATTGTGTTCGTATGAAGAAGCTATCACTGAACCCAACAGAAAAGACCGAGACGCATGCTGAGTCGTCTGGCGACAAGAAAAGGAAACATGCAAACCTGAACCAAGCAACTCGCAACAACAAAGGTTTCAGCAAGAAGCGCGACACTAACCTGCCTCAGGAGACGAAAACCCTTGCAACCAAAGGATACCAAGGCACCATGCCTAAATGCCAAAAATGTAAGTATCATCATGAAGGAGCTTGTCGCATTCCAAGGTGCGACAAATGTGGTAGGTTGGGTCATCAAACAGAAGACTGTTGGGGAAAAGGAAAGAACCGGAATGGAAATGGTGCTGGTAACAAGAATGGTAACGGTAAAGGGCGGAACCAAGGATGCTTCAGTTGTGGAAGCAATGATCATTTCATGAAGGACTGCCCAAAGGGAAATGATGCTCAGGCTCGAGCATTTGTGATTGGAGCAAAGAACGCACGCGAGGACCCTAATGTGGTCACCGGTACGTTTCTCATTAACAATCACTTTGCATCCATATTATTTGACACTGGCGCTGATTATAGCTTCATGTCTGTGGAATTTAAACGCATGCTTGGAATAGAATCTAGTAGATTAGAAATTCCTTATTCCATAGAACTAGCCAATGGTAAACTTGTTGAATCGGGCGAAGTTGTTAGAGGCTGCACACTAGAACTTGGTGAACGAAGATTTAGCATCGACCTATTACCTATTCAATTGGGTAGCCTCGATGTAGTAGTCGGAATGGACTGGTTGTCCAAGAACAAAGCTGAGGTCATTTGTCATGAGAAAATCATTCGCATCCCTTTAGCGAATGGTGAAACTCTCGTCGTGCATGGAGAAAAGCGAGACGCGCCTCTTCGAATCAGTGCATGAAGGCACAGAAGTGCTTAAGGAAAGGATGTGTTGCCTTCCTAGCACACGTTGTAGATAAGAAGGCTGAGGAGCCGAAACTCGAAGACATTCCTGTGGTGAAAGAATTCCCTGATGTTTTTCCCGAAGATCTGCCAGGACTACCTCCGCAACGACAAGTCGAATTCCGTATAGACTTGGTTCCAGGAGCCGCTCCTGTAGCCAAGGCTCCCTATCGGCTTGCACCATCTGAAATGCAGGAATTATCTACACAACTCCAGGAGTTGTTGGATAAAGGATTCATAAGGCCAAGCTTCTCACCCTGGGGAGCTCCAGTATTGTTCGTGAAGAAAAAGGATGGAACTCTGCGGATGTGTATCGATTACAGAGAACTGAACAAGCTCACGATCAAGAATCGGTATCCACTACCAAGGATTGATGACTTATTCGATCAATTGCAAGGATCAAGCTACTATTCCAAGATCGACCTTCGATCTGGATACCATTAGCTAAGAATCCAAGAAGAAAGCGTGCCAAACACTGCTTTCAGAATGCGATATGGGCATTACGAATTCCTTCTGATGCCATTTGGGCTGACGAATGCACCAGCGGTCTTTATGGACCTGATGAAACGTGTATGCAAACCATATCTCGATAAATTCGTGATTGTATTTATCGATGATATCCTGATTTACTCGCGAACGAAAGAAGAGCACGAGCAACATCTCAGAACCATCTTGGAACTACTGAAGAAAGAGAAACTTTATGCGAAGTTCTCGAAATGCGAATTCTGGATTCGCGAAGTACAATTTCTTGGACATGTTGTGAACGAAAAGGCATTCATGTGGACCCATCCAAGATCGAAGCAATAAAGAATTGGGAAGCCCCCAAAACCCCAACTGAAGTTCGGCAATTTTTGGGCTTAGCGGGCTATTATCGGCGATTCATCGAGAATTTCTCAAAGATAGCTCAACCGCTAACGACCCTTACTCAAAAAGACAAGAAATACGACTGGGGTCACAAACAAGAAGAAGCCTTCCAGTTACTTAAAAACAAGCTCTGCGATGCACCAATACTATCATTACCCGAAGGCACTGAAGACTTCGTGGTATACTGCGACGCCTCACGACAAGGTTTGGGTTACGTGCTCATGCAACGCCAGAAATTCATCGCTTACGCTTCAAGACAATTGAAGGTTCATGAAAGAAACTATACCACTCACGACCTGGAGCTAGGCGCAGTGGTATTCGCCTTGAAGATCTGGCGACACTATTTATATGGTACTCGATGTACAATCTTCACAGATCACAAAAGTCTACAACACATATTCGATCAGAAAGAATTAAACATGCGACAACGACGATGGGTCGAGCTGCTGAATGACTATGACTGTGAGATTAAGTACCATCCTGGAAAGGCAAACGTTGTAGCAGACGCACTAAGTCAAAAAGAAAGGGTTAAGACCCTAAGGGTTCGAGCGTTAGAAATGACCATACGAACGAACCTCACTGCACGCATTCGTGATGCACAACAAGAAGCCCTTAAGGAAGAAAATCGTAGAGCTGAATACCTCCGGGGTATGTTGAAATACATGGTGCCAAACGAAGAGGGATCCTTATACTTCAAGAAGCGTATTTGGGTTCCACTCTATGGCGGTGTTCGAGAAGTCATCCTTGACGAAGCGCATAAATCGAGATACTCGATCCATCCAGGATCGGACAAAATGTATCAAGACTTGAAAGAATATTATTGGTGGCCGAGACTCAAGAGCGACGTTGCTGTCTATGTTGGAAAATGCCTAATCTGTGCTAAGGTTAAAGCTGAATATCAGAAACCGTCCGGCCTACTACAATAACCAGAGATACCCATGTGGAAGTGGGAGCAAATCTCGATGGATTTCATAACAAAATTACCCAGGACCCCGAGAGGGCACGATATGATATGGGTGATAGTCGATTGGTTAACGAAGTCTGCGCACTTCCTACCGATCCGAGAAAAAGACAGCACTGGAAAGCTTGCTGAGATATACTTAAGAGATTGTGGCACGACATGGAGTGCCAATCTCAATTATTTCAGACAGAGATGGACGCTTTGTCTCAAGAATCTGGCAATCATTTCAGGAAGCCTTTGGATCTCAGTTAGATCTAAGCACGACATTCCATCCACAAACAGACGGCCAGAGCGAACGGACTATAAAAACGTTAGAAGATATGCTTCGCGCATGTGTCATGGATCTAGGCGGCAGCTGGGATACTCATCTACCTTTAGTTGAGTTTTCCTACAATAACAGTTATCATACGAGCATAAAAGCTGCACCGTTCGAAGCTCTGTATGGCCGCAAGTGCCGATCGCCCTTATGTTGGGCAGACGCTGGAGATAAACGTATGGTTGGTCCTGAACTTGTGCAAGAGACAACCGACAAGATTATGCAGATCCGAAAGCGCATTAAGGCGGTCCGAGATCGGCAAAAGAGCTACGCTGATCTAAAACGAAAACCATTAGAATTCGAGGTGGGAGACAAAGTGTTGTTAAAAGTCTCACCTTGGAAAGGCGTAGTAAGATTTGGAAAGCGTGGAGAGTTGAATCCACGATACATCGGACCATTCAGAATCTTGGAAAGAATTGGTACCGTGGCATACAAGTTGGAGTTACCGGAAGAACTTAATGGAGTACATGATACATTCCATGTATCCAACCTCAAGAAGAGTCCAACACAAGAAAACATGATCATCCCTGTGGATGAAGTACATATTGATGACGCCCTCCGATTTACAGAACAACCCGTCGAGGTTACAGACTGGAAAGTCAACAAGACCAGGAGGAGCACTGTTAAACTTGTCAAAGTACATTGGAACTCTAAGCACGGACCCGAGTAAACATGGGAACGTGAAGACCAGTTCAAAGAAAAGTATCCCCACCTATTCAAGAAGACTCCTGCGAGAGTTAGCTCAGCCTGAATTTCGGGACGAAATTCTTTTAACAGGGGGAGACTGTGACAACTGGCACAAACCGGTAATTTTCGTACACTTTAATTATTATTTAATGACTGTAATTATGTGCTTAATTGTCAGCAATGTCTGAACACATACTAAACAAGTGAATTCATGCACGTTGTATGCTACAAAATATTGTTTATGCATAAACGAGAGCGTTGCGTCAGAAATACTAGTAAACTCACCGGCAAGACACAATGTGTCAACAGAACTACAGAAAGCAGTCAGACAATAAAATTGGAGCCTAGGTGTAGGTCCTACAGCAAGAATACATTAAAACCCAAGAATACATACAAGGGTTTATATATAGACATTACGGAAGCTAAAATACGCACTAAAAAGCACCCGAAACGCACCTTAAGTGCAGAATTTTATATAATTCAGCTCTAACCAGCTTTTAAGCATATAAATAATATGCAGAATTCATGTTTTAACATCCAGAATATTTTCCTAAGTGTCGGGAATCGAAAGGTTACAAAAGAATACTTAAAGGACACTAAATGGTGCAATATAGCACTTTAACGAACCGGTGTCTAACCGAACAACCGGATAATACCCGGAACACAAAAATAATGCTAGAAGCATTGTTTTTATTTTTCTAAACTATTTATGGTCCCCGAACACCATAACACCCCTTATAACATAACAACAGATTAAATCCCTAACCAAGACACTCAAAACTTAACTAGGGTATGTAATTAGTGGTTACAATTTACACATAACCCCCCCCCCCCTATAAAGTGGACGGACCCATGTAGTGGCCCCACTAGTGTTCTTCTTGATCTTGCTAAATCCCACTAAATCTTGCCAAGATATTCCATGATCATCCTTGGATCCTACATGATTTTGCAAGATCATTAAAGATAAGAAATGGTTAAAGGTTACAACTAGACCCCCTCCCCACTAGCTTAAAAATCGGCCCACATGCCTAAATACAAGAATTGTGTAATCTTCTCAAGATCACCTAAATATTACTTGGATTTGATGAGGATATAATATGATAGTGTGTGTGTACTTAAGGGAACACAAGAACCCTTGGACAATGAAATTGTAGTTATAAGTAAACATCCAACACTTAATCACCTCATCACCACAACACACCCTCTTGCTCTCTCCCTCTAACACCCTCGGCCGAGAACCACCAAGCACCACCACCATCATCAATCCAAGATCATCCAATTCCAAGCTCATACAAAGGTGTGAAAGGTCATACAAAGAAACTAGGTGCTTTCGGAAGTGCAAGAACCTCTCTAGATTTCTTTTATCCACCACATTTATACCTTGTTTCTTCCCTAGCCTTGAGCTAGTAGTAAGTGTTTCTAATCATCATCTTGATCTTGTTTATGGTGGTTAATAGGTGATTTAATGGTTAAAAATTAAGAACACTAAAGAACATAACCTAAAGTCCTGAACATAAGATGAATAAGGTGGATAAAGGAAAGACGTGTGTGTAAATCTTGTAGATCTTGTATAGTTGTTATTATTTGATGTTGTTGATTAATAGAAACAAGATGGATCATCATCTAGACATACTAGTCCATGTTTGAGAACATGAACTAGTAGGATGTAAAAGTTAGAAAGATGAAGGATGATGGATCCATCCATTCATAAGTCTTGAACTTGAATAAACATGACTTTTCTTGTAAAATGAAGTTGTAAACTTGTAGATCTAAAGATCTACAAGTGGTTTTTCGGAAGAACCAAGTGGAAAATACTAGATTGTTAAAAACCCGGATCTTGTATGAACTAAAATCAAAAGTAAACAAGTGTATAAACACTTGTGTAACAAAAAAAAAAATTCCACAAAGGAATATTTTTGGAAAATAAGACTAGAAGATGTGAAAATACACTTCCTTTAAAAATAAAGTTTTTAAGAAACTAAACTTATTTTTAAAGATAACAAGACCTACTAAATATGTTAGTAACTTACTACATATTTTTACAAACTTTCAAGTTCATAAGTTGTGGTATATGCTTGTTTTGACAAGTTTGATAAATAAAGATTGTGTTGTTGAGATTGTTGTTGATTTAAAAGAAAATAAACACATGTTTTGAAAATATGGGAAACCTCCATTTTTAGGGGAAACTCTGTCAAAATTTTTATAAATTTTGACACTTAGAAAAATATAAGTTTTTGAGAAACTTATTCCCTAAAAATATATTTAAAAATATTACCAAGGTTTCCCTAATTTTTGGTGATAAGAAATGAGGATTTCTTCAAGAATAAAAATGGATATTAAGTATGTATATATTTTTGAGAAAAATATATATATATTATTTGATCACCAACTTTTGTGCTAAGTGTATATAGTATGTGTTATACGTGCTAGTGTATTAAGACTTAAAAAATACACTAAATACTCATGAGAAGTATAAACACAAAAATACACATACAACATACAAGATACATAATTCGGGTGCAAAGTGCAAAACACGAGATACTTATATTAATTTTTGAGAAAATAATATAAGTAAGATACTTTGTTAAAAATATAAAATATTTTTAACACAACAATACAAATACAAAAGAGAGTGACTGTACTTGTGCGACGCAAGTCTAGTGACTAACGTTAAGAAAACGCGTATAGGTCACGACGTTAATTAAGCAAATCCGGTGAAGTTTACGACGCAAGGAACGCAAAGTTGTGAGTTCATGCTCCCACTTTTCTTTAATTGTTTTCAGTTTTATAACTTCGGGGGTGAGATACATGTACAAATGTTACAATGCTTATAAATGGTATGATACAAATACAAGAAGCACACTTGGTGAGAACGAGTACCGAGTGTGATGCGTTTTGAGAAATGATACGAGAAATCGTGTCACGAATAGGGTACCATAAGCACCATTAAACAACAATATACCTAGACCACAAAAAAAAGGTTAGATCTAACGGGTGCCGGGCAGCCACACTCTTGGTGAGGACGAGTACCGAGTAGTGCTTTTGTGTCTCAGAATATGCCAACTAGAAAAATGCCTAAGGTCTGGTGACTTCCTATGTCGTGTCACATGTTAATGGCCTTGCAACCCATTAACAATCCTGATACTTACAGGAATACTTTATTGACATAAGATTCATACCATACTAAAACTTGATTTATACTTAAGTACGTGGGGTACACAAGTAAACTAGAATTACACATGAGTACGTGGTGTACACATAAATACTTGAGTACGTGGGGTACACAAGTAAACTTGAATTATACATGAGTACGTGGTGTACGCATGAAACTTGATTTATACATGAAAACTTGATTTATACATGACACAAACTATGTTTTCATACAAAGTATACAAACGTGAAATACAAAAACTGCATGAATTCACACCAACATTATGTTGACGTTTTTCCAAAACTCACATGTATTTCAGGTAACTAGGATGGATGTGCGCGTGGTCTTACTCATGCTCGTGGATGTCACTATGTTTATCGTTAAATAAAGTTGTAACTTTTAAGACAATATGCTATCTCGTGTTGTAAAGACTTGACTTATGTTTTCAGTAATGTAATGTTTGAAGTTATTTTTGAGCATGTAGTATGTTTACTTTTCGTATGCAATGAGAACCTTTCATTGTCATACCTCGTGCTTCCGCCGCAGAAAGGGGTGTGACATAAACAACCGCTTAGACTTTCGAACCCGACCCGTTTGGTCGATCATTAGGATCCGACCAAGCATGATTAGTGATCATAGTTGCATAGGGAATAACCTCTGAGGTTATTCCTATTGATCACATAGGATTGGTTAGTTGTTTGTTAATTAGCTTATATGCCCATAGGAAATGACCAAAATGCCCTTTTGAAGCATAAATCCATATTTTGCCTATGTGATCAACTTTTTGACATATAATCTGATTTAGCAACATGTTTAGGTATAATTGGGCATGTAAGACTTGACATTGCATTTAGATAACCATCCGACCATAGTTTTGCGCAACCGACGCGTTATAGTAGCTTATACTACCATAACGGGTCGAAACGGGTCAAAAGCACTTAGGTAAACTTCCAAATCAGAATGTTAGCTCTATTAAATCATACCATATGAGTTCAATTACTCATTTGATTTATAGAACATCATTCTATCCTATCTCCCGATTTAGGATCCGATTATTAACATAGTTACCTATATTAGGTGCCGTTTGAATTCGTGATCCTTGGAGCTTTAGTTGGTCTTATTCTCAAGACTAATAAGCAATCCCAAGTGAGTACATAGTTTCCCACTTTTACCGCTTTCAAATACTTTGGGTGATACACATGTACATACGTGTTACTTTCGTGCTTTTCGTGTTTTTATGACACAAACATGCTAGTTTCACCTAGTACACATATAGTACATGATTTCAACTATGTTTTGCTATGTATGTTAAGCATGCTAGCACATTGATTTCTTAGACATTTGTTGCATATGTTTACTTAGCATATGGACACATCGTTTTACATGACATTTCTGCTATGTATGTTTACTGAGCATGCTAGCACAATTGTTTTACATGACTTTTCTACTATGTATGTTTACTTAGCATACCTAGTACATGGTTTTCACATGCTACATTGGTTATGACATTTGGTATGTTTAATCGGGACAATAATACATTCATTAACATTGATCATGCCGCTCGGTAGTATGTAATGGTACCATAGGACTTGACAAATCCCGTTTCCGACTTCCTAGGTTTGTTTGGAAGTTGGGAATGACAGAATCCGATATACATAATTTAGATAAACCTTTAATTTGTTTAAGGGTTGGTCGCCACAGTCGCAAGGCTTGAATGTATGCGATTAACATTACTGCATAAATGTTTGTAATCATAAAGCATTGTTTTCTACAAAACATAACATTTGATTTAAACTTAGGTTTATTCAAAAACTTTGTTTTGTACATTTTCCTATGGGGTTGAGTAATTACTAGATATTCACCATACATGACATTTGTTTTCACTTTGATATTATCACATAGTTTGAGTAGATACTTTCTACTTGCTATGCATTACATTTGATTATACATGATACGTTTCACACATGACATTGAACATGGTTTACACATGAACATTTTAACATTGAACAAGACATTTTGGTTGGTTATTGATAAGTGACTTATGTAACGGGGCTATGAGTTATATGATAAAAGCATGGTGGATACGCCACTGGTACTTCCTATATATAAGTGATTTTATTAAACTACACATTGTTGCGTTATCTAAACCACTTTGACGGAGACATGAAACATTTTATACAAAAACATGACATTGTTATACAATTTTCATATTTTATACAAATTCATTTTCACTTGGTTATTCATTTAACCATGCATTATCCTTTTATTATCATTTAATTTCACATCGATTTTCATATGATTTATAAAGGAAAACATTTTACAAGGTTCATGACTACATTTTTGTAAAACTATTTTTTTTAACTACAAGTCATGAATCCTGCATAAACAAAACCTATGTATCTCACAGGCATTTTTATGCTGACGTACCTATTTTTACATGTGTTTCAGGTGCTAATGCATGATGATGTTTGTGCTTCACTTAGGCGGACTTGGGCCTTAGTGACTTAAAAGACAGTTATTTATGTTATGTTTCTGTTAATTCCAAGACAATGTGAACTTTAATCTTAATAATAAAAAACTTTAACTACCATGGTTGTTGAAACAATAATTCTGTCGCATCACTCCCCGACGTTTCTGTCGCGGTTTGTTATTTTAACGCAGTCGGGGTGTGACAACAAGTCTGAAGACTTGTATAAAATGGGTAAACTAAACACATTCTGGATTTTAAAGTGAAAATGATAAGGTTTGACCCGTTTCGGCTAATTTATGCAAACTAGTTACATAAACCGTACCGAACGCGAATATGCATAACGGGTAACCAAATGAGTCATGTACATGTTCCATAAGTTATTATGCTTAAAATATGTTATGATATCAGTAGGATATCTTCCATTATGCCCAAAACGAATTTAAAATTAAATTAAGCCCCGTAAGGGTAGTTCGGTCATTTTAATGTTTATAAAAGAGGTTGAATGGTAATCTGAGGTTCTGGTCTAAAATAATCAGTAAAAATATTTATTTAAACAAGTTATATCAGTAACATATCTTATATATGTGAAATATATCATTTATGGCCAAACTATGCACCGTAGGGGCATTTTGGTCATTTCACATATGCTTTAAGGGTTAAATTCAGAAATCTGATTTCAAAACTTGAACTTACTAATAAAGTATAAAAATTTATTCATAACATCAGTAGGTAACAAGTCTTAGGTTCCAAATATGGTTTTAAACCATACTATGCGCCTAAATCGCATAAAAGTCGGTATTTGACAATATTCGGGTTGATTAAGGAATCTGAGATTTTGATTAGCCTTTACTGTTTAAAATAAATTATTTAATATATAAAATTAGTAGAAAAAGGTTGGATATGTAAAGGATGTGTAAAACTCATTTTATTAGCGAAAAGGGCATTATCGTCAATTACCGAGTCTATGCAAGAACTCTATGTTATGATCAGTTTAAAATTTAATAAAAATCTCCAAAAATCCGTAAATAATATATTACATCAGTGGGTAGGAAGCTTGGTGTCAAAATTTGGGTTTAAATATGATTTATACTAAAAATGTCATTTAATTAATAAAAAGCTTTCAAAAATCTCGTTTTTATATCAAAATGGCATAATGGTCAACATTTAAGCATTTAACGGAAACATGCAAATGATTCAGATTTCTAAGTAACCATATAGTATAATCTCATAGGGTTATACTAACATGTAATATGGTCCTAGAGGAACCCTAAGGCATATCTAAACTAAGCTAAATCGGGTCAGAACTGAAAGTCAAAGCATAAGACTACTTTTGCGACTTTCGGTTCCGAACCGAGCCTAAACTCAGAATTTTCGGGCTGAACATGCCTAGACATGTTCTTATATTATTTACCAAGTTATTTAAGTGTTAAAACATGTTCCATAACTTCTACATTATCAGTTATGAATTATTTTGTGAAAATGGACCCGTTTGACTTTTTATTAAATAGTTTGACCCGACAATTGACCAAGTAAAAGTGATAATCAGTAGGTGCCCTTTTAAGGGTTTATTACCTACATAATTACCAACTCATAGCCACTTTCAATTCGAATAATGGCTGGACCGTTAGTGATTAATCACCAAGTCAAAGCTTAATTACGCTAACTTTGACTTTCGGTCATTAAACTAATAAAACTTAAACTAAGGAAGCTAAGAACACTTACTAGAGTACTTAGCACGAATTAGGAACTGAAGGAAACTTTCTTGAACACCAGGAAGCTCCAGAGAAAGAGTTTTAAAGAGTAAACTTCAAATGTGCAAATGAACTCAAGAACCAAGTCCTTTATATAGGAAATTAGATGTTCCAAGATCAATCCATTTGTCCCTATATTGATTTCAGATGTTCCCAGGTGTCCCTAGTGCATGAAAAACCATTTGCTCAGTCCCTGGTATCGAAATCAGCCATGCAATGGCGGTGTAACAGGCTGCAACATGCAGCTGTCCACTTTTTCTGTTACTGGCACTTTTACGCGGCCCGCGTAAGATTTGGACTCGGCCTACGCGGCCCGCGACAATGGGGATTTCCGGTAAACAGTTTGCAAACTTTGCATTTTCAGTCCCTGGTCCATTTTAAGTTTATTTAACTTCCATTTATTGCACTTATGACCCCCATAGTTAACTATTAAGGACCTTGGGTCACAAATTAACTCCGTTAAGCTCCCGGTTAGTTGCTAGGCTACCCGAAAAGTCTTGTTTTCTTTGAAACTCCATGAAATTACTATCCGATATTCTCGAGAGCAAAATATACAATTATCACAATGCTTTTGGGTACGTAAAAAGGTCACTCAGAGGTAACTTTTAACATGTTGACACTTTTAACCCCTATGCTTTGTAAAGTTCTCATTTTAAGCACAAACGACTTTCTATGTCTGACAAATTACTCATTAAAGAATACGAACGTCGTGTGAGGTCAATCAAAGGCACAAGATTGGCATGTTGACACTTTGGATCCTTTTACTTACATATTTGCATTATTTGACAATTTTAATCCCTCAGAATCAATTCATTACACATTTAACCTTCATGACACGTGTCTTTATTATATTGGTCATGATTTTGCGAGGTGTTACATCAGACAATGGAACATAATTTAAAAATTCAAAAATTGAGAGCTTCTTTGTAAGCAAAGGAATCTCTCATGACTTTTCTGCTCCCAGAACACCCTAATAGAATGGAGTGGTAGAAAGGAGAAATAGAACTTTAGTGGAATCAGCCAGAACAATGCTTGCTTATGCAAAACTGCCCACTCACTTTTAGGCAGAGGCAATAGAAAATGCTTGTTTTACCCAAAACAGATCCATAATCAACAAAATGCACAATAAAACACCCTACAACATTATCAATGGAAGAATTCCAAGTGTAAAATTTTTACACACTTTTGGTTGTAGATGTTTTGTTTTCAATGATTTTGAAAGCCTTGAGAAATTTGACACAAAAGTAGAAAAGGGTATTTTTCTTGGTTATTCTTTGTCCTCAAAAGCTTATAGAATTTTTATTCTAAACACAAGGACAATAAGAGAAAGTTTATATGTATCTTTTGATGACTCATCAGAAACAGAAGTTTCTGATGATTATATGAAAGAAATAAACTTTTCTGATAAACAAGAAAATATGAACATCTCTTTGAAATGATAACAGAAGACTTCTTAGAACATGATAAATCTCTTACAAACAAATCAATAGATAATTCATGTGCTAACCCTGCAGAACAAATGGAAAATGCATCAGAAATCTTGAATCAGAACAATGAAAATATTTCTGACAATCAAAATTCTGATACAAACAATACAACTGAGGTAACTGTTCAGGGGGAAACTTCAAATCCATCAGAACCAACAACCTTTCACAACAAGTTGAGATGGATAAAAGTACATGTTCATTCTGACATCATTGGAAATCCAGAAGATGGTGTAAGAACAAGATCTGCAACAGCACATGAATGTGCATTTGCTGGGTTCCTAAGCAAGATAGAACCCAAGACTGTCAAAGAAGCTCTTAATGACTCAGACTGGATTCAAGCTATGCAAGAAGAGCTTGATCAGTTTGAAAAGAGTAAGGTATGGGATCTGGTGCCTAAGCCAAATGACAAATCAGTCATAGGCTCAAAATGGGTATTTAGAAATAAATCAGATGAAAATAGCATAATAATCAGAAATAAGGAAAGGTTAGTGGTCAAAGGTTATTGTCAACAAGAAGGTATTGACTATAATGAAACCTTTGCACCAGTGGCCAGATTAGAAGCTGTAAGAATCTTTCTTGCTTATGCTGCATCTAAAGACTTCAAAGTATATCAAATGGACGTGAAATCTGCATTCCTGAATGGTAAGATTGAGGAAGAAGTTTATGTGCTTCAACCTGAAGGCTTTGTTGATCCAAAATTTCAAAACCATGTTTACAAATTAAACAAAGCCTTGTATGGTTTGACGCAAGCTCCAAGAGCATGGTATGAAACACTTTCAAACTTCTTACTCAATTCTGGCTACACAAAAGGTACTATTGATACAACACTTTTTCTTAAAACACACAAGGGTCACACTTTGTTAGTCCAAATATATGTTGATGACATTATATTTGGATCAACAAATGAAAAGTTTTGTAAAAAGTTTCAAAAGTTAATGACCAGCCATTTTGAAATGAGCATGATGGGTGAGTTAACCTTTTTCTTAGGTTTACAAGTCAAACAAAGAATCGATGGAATATTTTTTAGTCAATCTAAGTATGTGAAAACAATTTTGCTCAAATACTCACTAGAAAATTGCTCAATTTCAAAAACTCCCATGGCAACAGGGAACAAACTTGATTCTGATAAAGAAGGAACAAGTGTAGATATTAAAACCTATAGGGGGATGATAGGATCATTGTTATACTTAACAGCAAGCAGACCAGGTATTATGTTTGCTACATGCTTTCTGGCATGATATCAATGCAATCCTAAAGAATCTCACCTAAAAGCAGTAAAAAGGGTTTTTAAATATCTAAAAGGCACATCAGAACTTGGTCTCTGGTATCCTAAGGATACAAATCTTGAACTAATTGCATACACAGATGCAGATTATGCAGGATGCAAGATTGACAAAAAAAAGCACATCTGGTGCATGTCAGATCTTGGGAGAAAAGTTGGTATGTTGGGCAAGTAAGAAACAAAACTGTGTTGCAACATCAACAGCTGAATCAGAATATGTAGCAGCAGCAAGTTGCTGTTCACAAGTGCTGTGGATGCAAACTCAGCTGAAAGATTATGGAGTAAATCTGACAAAGATACCCATTCTATGTGATTCAAAGAGTGCAATAGCAATAATAGAGAATCCAGTTCATCACTCTAGAACCAAGCACATAGATGTCAGATATCACTTCATAAAGGATCATGTTGAAAAAGGTAACATAGAAATGTACTTTGTTCCAACAGAAAACCAAATTGCTGACATCTTTACAAAATCTCTTGATGAAAAGAGACACAATTTTTTAATCAGCAAACTTGACATGGTTAACATAAAAGATGAGGATGTTTCAAAAAATAAAAAGCAGCAACCTGAAAACCAAATTGATGAACATCAAGATGAAAATTCTGATAATCAAAGAATAAATCAACAGGTTTCTGTTAAAGAAATCCATCAATCTGATGGAATATCAAAGAATCTGATAAATTATCAATAAATCTGATAGTTTATCAGAAAATATGATAAATTATCAGAATGTTTGATGAATCATCAGAAATTCTGATAAAACATCAGAAACTTTGTTAATACATCAGAATCATCACTGATCATCAGAAAATTTTATGAAGTTACCATCTTTATTCATATCTCATATTTGTATAAACTTATAACTGTAGATAGTCTGTTTTTGAATTCTTTTTTCTTTCTTTTGTTTAATTTAAAAAAAAATAAAAAAGGGGGAAAGTAACATGCATTAAGATAAATTCAAAGTCACAGCAGAGAAAATCAACCGTCACAGGAAAATTTTTGCAGAAAATTGAATTTTTCTTACACTTCCAATGCATGCAACGTCATCTTTCATAAGGAATTAGAGAGACACGGGGGCATAAAAATGATTAGGGGCTATGAAAGTAGCCGCCTAGTTATTCAATGCTTACTCACAACTTGGGGCTTCGAAGACTGGCATATACTCACTGCAACAGATATCGTCTTAAATGAAGAGATTGAAATGAAAAAGAAAATCTTTTGTTGATTAATACCATTTATGGCATAACTATCACTTTAATCTATAAATATTAACAACTTGAAAAAGACTTTCTTCATCTCAAACAATATTCTCTTCAAAAGCACTTTATCAAAAACTTCATTTAAAAAAAATGGTTTCCTCGAAAGCAATGAAACAAGTACACTTTCCTCTCCCTCTTCACAAACATCACAATCTTAGACTTAGGTCTAATCTGGAAGGTCCTGCATGGGAAGATTGCAGGTATGTGTACAACATGATTATGCAAAGTCCCTTGGGCTATGCTGTATCTACACATGTCACTATCTACCCAGAACTCCTTCAAGAATTCTGGTGGAATGCTGAAATCATCTTCAGTGGCACCACCATGTGGATAGAAAGTAAGGTTATGGGGTTCAAAATCACCCTAAAGGAGGAAACTCTCAAGGATGTCCTCCAGCTGGGTGATGATCAGGAAAACACCTTCCTCAACAAGGAAATGTTGGAACAAACTCTGATGGATATGGGCTATCAAACATACAACGTGTCAAGGCAGATCAGCAAGTCTGGTTTCATACCACCATTCCAGTACTTGGTGACACAGCTCAGTGTCTGCTTCTCTAAGAAGATTGGACACTTCAACGAGCTGTCTTACAGGATGATGGAGGTGGTTACAAGAGAAACCGTACAACTTTTCTAAGTTTCTCATGAGAGACTTAGAAGTAAACTTGCACACCCGTCAACCTTTTCTGATCTACCCTCGCTTTGTGACCAAGGTGATAACCAGTCAGCTGGACTTCGAAGGAGTAAGAAGCTGGTATCCAAGGGCCCATCAACAAATCACAGTGGTTATATAACCTACCTTTGGTTATATGTGAACGGGATGTACAATGTGCTCAATGAGCAGTAGTTTTTGTTTGTTTGTTTGTTTAGTGTTTTTTTTATATATATAAGTTTACTTTTTTTTCTTAAAAAAAACATCACAATAGATCTAGGGGGAACTAAAATAGCATATCTGATAAAAACAAGAAAAATTTGGTGAAGTTCAAAAGAAATCTGATAAGACTAGTGAAACATTAGAAATTCTGATAAAATATCAGAAAATGTGATGACTCATCAGAAAATCTGATGATAAATCAGAAAACACATTAAATCATCAGAAAATCTGCTCATTCATCAGAAAAGTCTCAAGATAACCAGGAAGTCTGATAAATCAACAGAAAATAAGAAGAAATATCATGAAACATTGCTTTAAACCAGATTCAAAGAAACTTGTAACAACATAAATTTCTTATAAAAAGTTTCTGTCAAAATTAAATTTTTTTATCTGTCTTCAAAAAGGAATGGAACAAATTGTATTTAAAAAAAAATTTGCACAACAACACTTCCTGAAGGTCAGGACAAAGATGTGAAGTTTAGAAATGCTGTGTAAGTTAAATCTTCAAAAACTCTACTCATTCCCTCTCATCTCAATAAAAAAATGGTGATTCAATCTCTGAATATGAATCAAATGTATTCTAATGAAGTATAAAGAAAATCCAACTCTCAAAGGCTTATTCAAAGATTTTCTGATATACATTATCAAAATAAATGCTTGGGAACATACACAGTTTCAAAAAGATTTTTATTGGACCTTTTTACAACAAAAAGGGGTCCCACATAGAGAAAATGTGCAAGTTGGACATTAGTGTTTATATACTAAATATTTGGAATCTCCGATTCTCAATAACATATATATATATATATATATATATATATATATATTAAATTAGAGATAAACCAAAAGTTTTTTTAACGGTTGTTTCCTAAACGGATTAAAACATCATTAAGGTGTCATAAACCACCTTAAATACAAATAACCCACAAAAAACACTCAAAAGATCTCTGTCTCAAAACACTATAAATACCTCATTCAAAAACAGAGACTTCCATCTTCAACCTTCCTCTTAAAGAGCAAAACCCTAAAAACTCTTTTCCGGACCAAAAACCTCAATTCTCCATGGCTGCTATCAACATTAATATGCCACAAGTTGAACAGTCTATTCCACTCATCACTGAAGCTGAATTTCTTCCATTAAAGAGCAACAATGAAGCCATGAACGACAACATTGGAGAATATGATACAAAGTGCCAAATCTTGATCGAATTTCTGACCAGATGTCCTATAGCTCAAGCTCTCACAAAGACTAGAGAGGTACCAGAAAAGCTTATACAACAGGTTGTAAAGACTCTCAAACTCTCAAATCCAATCGAACTTACAGCACATGTATGGGGAGATATCTTCATTACAATCACACTAGAGAAAATAAAGGAATGTTTGGAACTACCCTTAAGCCAAACTTATGAAGAAGCACCAAAAAAAGGAAGATATGATAAACACTGCTTGATGCTTTAATGGGTTACAAGACAAAGATCTCAAAGATTAGTGAATTCAAGAGAAATCAGCTGCATGCCTTCTAGCAAGTGTTAATGGAAATTCTGAACAAATGTTTATCATCAAAGATTGGAGGTACAGATCAGATAAATAAAAATATTCTAACAATCATGTTTAGCCTCATTAGTGGGTTGAATATTGATTTTGGAACAGAAATATTTAATCTGATCAGAAGATCAATTCTGACCAACTCTGGAAGGATAGATTCACATCTACCTTTTCCCAGATTTCTATCAATCATAATTTCTGATGCATTTTCTGAAAGGAATATGGAAATTCCAGCATCAGAAAATATATGGAGTACAGAAGTAATGAGACCATGGTTTGCTTTGGGATCTTGGAAGTCAGATTATGATGTACCTGTTCTGTCAGAAACAATGATGAATCTGATACCAGAGGATTCACCTTACAGAGCAGAGTATCTAAGGTTGTTAAGCAAAAAGCCAAAGAATAAAGAAGTTTTTGATAGTGTGTCCCCTATGAAGCATGATGCACAAGAATCAAGTGCACCAAGAATAGAACAGCAAGGTGAATCAGAACCTCATCAAGCTGATGAAGATGTGTACATGAGTCTTGTGGCCGAAGAGCATCATGCAAAAATCTCACATATGGGAGAAACAGGTGCATAACACTCTAAACTTAATATTGTGCATGATTCTGAGAGTGATTCTGATGAATCAATTCAAGGAAATTATGAAATTTCACATAGAGGCACTGTTTCTGAAAAATAAGATGTGAGTAAAACCATTGACCCATTCTCTGAATCAGATTCTGAGGAGGAGAATGTGGTGGAAACAGGTGGAGATTAGTCTACTGATCAACGAAACCTGGTTGAGAAAAATAAGAGTTTCTCAACAACTCATGGAGAATCTGAAAAGATTCAAGGATATGAGGAAAACCAGAATTTGAATGAGTTTCAATTTTCTTGTAAGGGTATAGAGAATATGGAATATTTCAGTCCTCTTAACCTTAGAACAGCAGAGAATGTGTTTGCTGCTGGTGTTATAGGTGGAACATCTGTTGTTCCTCCTGTCACCCAAGAACATCAATCTATGTCAACAGAGCAACTACACAAGGAAGTTGATGACATAACTGATGGTTGTACTGGCAAGACAGCCACAGAAGAAAAGCTTGATCTGATACTGGAAGAGATCAGAAATCAAAAGTCAGACATCAAAGTATTATCAGAAACTGTCAAAGTTGTATAGAAACAAACAGAAGATAACACTGTAGCCCTCAACAAACTACAAGAGTCATCAGAAAACAGAGAGAATTCATCAGAATTCAAGAAAGCTCTCAAAGAATTGAAAGAAATCAAGACAAAGATGGCAGAAGTTGCAAGTGCAGGGGAAAGCTCAAGTTCAGGAAGAATCCTTGAAGAAATTAAATTCCTCAGAGCCAACAACAGCAGCATGGCTGAGGCTTTTGAGAAACTGATGGTGGAATTGTCTGCACGGAAAAATCAAGATAAACCGGAGTTTCTGAGAATGAAGAAACAAGAAGAAACAAATGCTCAAACTCTTGCTGATATTCATCTGTTAGTAAAGAGGTTGCAGTACAATGTTGACAGACTGGCAAAAGTTGATTTTCATGAACTGAAAGCTCCAATTCCACAAGAAAAACCATCAGGAGAGTCAGAAACTCCTCAACAACAATTCAAACAATCAGAAGTCACTCAACAAAAACCAACCAGGCAAACATAAGCTTCATCAACACAAAAACAGAAGCAACCCATGGGTCCTCCTCCTAGTATGCCAAAGTTACTCATGGGTCCTCCAACAAATATTCCAAAGCCAGACACATCAAAGGTGCCTATGCAAGGAGCTGTTCCAGTTCAATCATCTTCCATAGCTCTCATAGGTGAAACAGAATTCAGCAAACAATTGAATACAAAAGAGAAGAGAAGAATGGAACATGAAGTAACATCCTCAAAAAGGCCAAGAAGAGTGATTGGAGAAGATTCAGATGATAAACTCAAAGAATTCGAAGTGCTGAAAGGTGATCTACATACAATTATGTACCCTGAAGAACACTTGAAGCACTACTACTGGAACAAACAAGAAGATAAACTTTAAAGGCCACTCTCTCCATTAAGCAGAAATATTGTTGAACTCAAAAATGCAGGAAACTTGAAAATGTTGCACAAACCAGTTACAAATCCAATAGTTTCCATTGAAAGAATTATCACTATTAATGCTCCAGGAGGTGTCTTAGGTACTGGTGGATAAAACAAATAAACCCTGATCAGAAAAGATAATAGTGATACAACTATTACTGATGGAGACCTGGCTGATGATCTTCACCCAATGAGTTTAGTAAAGTAGAAGCAGCTCATTAATAAAGACAAAAGCTCCACAGTTGTGATCAGAAGAGCTCTTGACAGCATCAAGAAAGCAGGAGAAAAGTTATATCAAAGGGCTGCACTGACAGACTTTGACCTGTGTATCAACTTTGAGTATAACAAAAAGGTACTAACACCTCCTCCTAACAACACCATTCCAGCTGAAATTCCTCTCAACAAAGTAAGAACTGGAGTTATCTTTGACAAACCAGAAATGTGTGTGGTTTTCAAAGATGCCTATGATGAGAAAGCTCTATTCAGAGTCAGTGAAGTATACAGGTATTCCAATCAAACTCAGAAATATATAAAGAATTGCATGAATGAGAAACAAGAGTAGCACAAGAAGAAGGGGAAGAACAATGAACAACTGAGGAAGGCAATTGAAAATAGCATTGAAAGTTGGATGGAAGCTAGAGGTTGGTACAAAGAGCTCTACAAAACAACTCAAAAGGCAACTGATTATAAGAAAAGGTTGAAACCAGGAGACAAGTTCAGAGGTGGAGTGAAGATCAATTGATGAATTCATGAGTTTAAAATTTCTGTTTTTGAGAAACAATATTTTATTTTTCTGTTTGTTTTGAACAGTAGTTGATTTGCTTTATGTTTCTGCATTTAGTTGTTTGAACTCCTTTTTTTAAGGATTAGTTGAAGTCTGTTCATGTTTGATATAGATAGTTCATTTTCTTGCAATACTTAGGGGGAAACTGTTAGAAAACTTTATTTGTAAGTATTGAAGAAAATCAAATTCAGCTTGATCTATGAAGAAGATAAAAGTCCTGAAGATCAAAACAACAAAAGGAAGAACGGATAGGGCAACTGAAAAGAACAACATCTACTTCAAAGAATCAAAAGTTGATCAAGAACTGAATAAGATTATCAGAGAAGGCTTTTCTGACGGATCTGATGATATTTCTCAGTTTCTGGCGATTCTGATCATCAGACTTTCTGATGATTTGTTCACCAGAATTTATGATGAAGTGGTTATTAGAAATTCTGATAAAACCCCACTTGTCTAAAAATCAGTTCTATCCTGCCACAATAACCGAAGCAAGTTGACATTATTGGATATCATGATGACAAAGGCAACTTGATTATTGGATTCAATGAATATGTCAAGAAACTACTTTTTGCAGGACATAAAAATGAATAAACAAATGTTTATTCATGTATCAAAGTCGTCTATAAATAGAAGGCTCATCAAGCAGAGAACAATGAGTTAAGCTTAGCATTCAATACATACTACAAACTCCATTGTCCTTTCACCTCAGAATTCACAAGTATTCATTTGTAATAGATAATAATCTTACAATCACCTTGTAAACCATTTTGTTTCAAAGTGATATTAACTTGAAAATTCTGTAGGTCTTGTTTCTTGAAAGTCTGATTTCTATTTCCGCACACTATTTTCACATTTGTTGAAATCACTTGCCATATTACGTGAAAAGAAGCTTTTAAGTCCAAACTGGGTCCAACAATGTAAATTTCTTAAATAAATCAAATAAGGAATAATGAATTTTAATAATCTCAATTATTTGTCATCGGCTGGCCATAGTCCCAATTATAAAAATAACCACTGGTGGTCCCACCTTATAACCTATTGTCTGTCAATGGATATTTTGTAGCTGAAGTCTAACTCAATTAACCACCACCACCACCACCTCACCTCCACCACCACCACCAAGATCGAAGCATTTAAAAACAGGGTTCAATTCAGATATATACACCGCGACAACACTTACATACAAGGATATTTTGTATATGAAGTTTAAATTTCAGTTTCTATATAGTGCATTCAAGGTGTTCAACGAAATTACTAAACCAAATATGACTTCAATTAACATTGCTATATCTGGGTTTTGTCAGAATGGGTGTTACGAGAAAGGTTTGATGTATTTAAACGGTTTAGAGAGTATAAACTTAGGCCCTATTTGGTTACAATTGCTAGCTTTTTGTCGGGTTATGACGTTGTGGTTAAAGATGGTCATCAGGTTCACTACCGGTCTGTTAAGATTGGTGTTGTAATGGACATTTATGTAGCAACCTCGCTCGTTACATTGTACTTTTACTACAAACAACCTCTGATTTCATTAGTTGTTTTTTAACGAGTTGGTCATAAAATTGTAGCTTGTTGTAACGCGTTTCAGACTGGTTTGTTGCAAATTCGAATTGTTGAACCCGTGTTTGAAGTATTTAAAGAAATGTTGTAGCGGTCTGCCGATGACTCGAATACAATAATGTTTGTTTCTGTGATGTCTTCTTGTTCTAATATTAAGAATTTGAAACTTGGTGGTGGCTGATGGTGGTGGTGGAGGTGGAGGTGGAGGTGAGGTGGTGGTGGTGGTGGCTGATGGTGGTGGTGGATATGGAGGTGAGGTGGAGTGGGTGGCGGCAAGTGATGGTGGTGGTGATGGCTGATGGCAGTGGTAGTGTGGTGGTGGTAGAGAATGTGGTAAGGTGGATGTGAGGTGGTGATGAAAGTGCTACATTGTTGGGTTATGTAAGATCTGCTGATAATTAAAGCCAAAACGCATGGGAAACCATCGCCATGACTGATAGAATAAGTTAGATTACAACTCAATATCAAGAAGTTTACTCCATTGAAATTTATCCAAACCATCGCCATGGCTGATAGAATAGATACCCTAAAGATACAAGACAATAAGTACAAGTGCTGGAATGAAAAGTGCTAGGTCAACTAGTCAACAGTCAAAGTTAGCAAAGTGAAGACGGAAGAACAGAAGACCAAGTCAACAAGTCAAAGAAAGACCAAAAGTACTGGATTCTAAAAGTGCTAGATTACCAGTAGTTTTGTAATCTCAGTTGTTTACTTGTATTTTATAGCAATTTCTGTTTTATTTGTTTATTTCTTAACTGTCCAGTAGTTTTGCACAATTGCTGGGTGGCAGTTACACATTTAATGGGTTGTTTGGGTCACTTTCATGGTGATGTTATCGACGGTTCTCTCCTCTATAATAGTACTGTCTATAATCTGAAAATGTAACTCTAAAAGCTGAAAAGTAGAAGAGCATAGAGAGAGTTCGCATGGTGAGGGAGAGTACTATTGTACAATTGATCGTAATCTGACATATGAATAATATATGAATCACTGGCAATCATTCCCAAATCCAGTAGTGTCTATGATGATGTGTTTATTATTACTGTTTGGATTACATGTTAATTAGGAAATGTTTAATAAAAAACACAGATAATTCACTAACTCTCAGATCCAATACACATAAACACCCACCTCATCAAAATAACAAAGATTTGTGCCACGTTAACGTCCATGTCACGAAAAAACTAACTTGGTTAGACCTCAGTTAGAAAATATATGTTGGTGGACAGTAGGTTAAAATGTGAAACCATCGGTGGCTATTATTGTAGTTGGAACTGTTGCCAGCCAATAACAAAAAGTTGGGATAGTTAAAATCTATTATTCCTGTAAATAATTGATTCCTTTAGTAGGCTTAAAAAAGCTATAACAGTAGAATAATAGTCTAGGTATTTAATAAATACGATTTGAAAGTTGTCTTATGCTATAAGCCTATAACCACTCAATTTTTAACTAATTCTCACTAAATTTTTTTCAAATCATACAAGGTTTTCATTATCTATCTACTATAATAAAAGAAACCAACTTTTGGACACGTGTCATTCATTGAATGTATCATCAAATCTATATTTATCTTATATTAACTAAATAAAAAATAAATTAATATTAAATCTTATCATACTTTAATAAAATATTATCCTCAAATCTAAATTGTTAATTTAATATATTTTTAAAACAAATACTTCTCTCTCCTACTTATCTTATATTATATATATATAATAAACTAATATTAAATGTTATCCTAATTTATTAAAAATATAACTTGTTTATTATTTGGTATACAAAATTATATTTATTCAACTCGTGTAAAATGCGGGGTTTTAAAAAATATAACTTCTTTTTATTATTTACTTTACAAAGTTACATTTATATAACCCGTGTAATACACAAATTTTTTAAAATATAATTTTTTTATCATTTGCTATGTAAAATTAGATTTATTCAACACGTATAATACACACAGTTTTTAAGGATATAATTCTTTTTTTATTTGTTAGATTTTTCAACCCGACTATACACGAGTTTTTTAAAGATACGACGTTTTTAGTATTTAATATACAAAATTACATTTATTTAATATGTGTAATACACATAGTTTTTAAAGATATAACTCTTTTTCAGATCTATTCAACATGTGTAACGTACATATTGGGTTTTTAATGATATAATTTTTTTATTATTTGGTAGATTTATTCAACCCGATTATACACGGTTTTTTTAAAGATACGACGTTTTTAGCATTTAGTATACAAAATTACATTTATTTAATCTGTGTAATACACATGGTTTTTAAAGATATAACTTTTTTATTATTTCATATATAAAATTACATTTATTTAACCCGTACAATATACGGGGTTCATAAAAATATAACTTTTTATTATTTAATATATAAAATTACATTAATTCAACCTGTGTAATACACGGGGTTCTAACCTAGTTTATTTTTAAATCGAGTGATTTCATGGGAACAAAAAAAAAACTCCTGGGATCCACCCTTGACCATAACTTTATATACTTTTAAGTGATTTGGTTTTATAGGTATCAAGATGATCACCTATTATTAGGGGTGTTCAAAAAAATCTGGATCCGAAACCGAATCCGAAATATCCGAAAATCCGTATCCGAACTATCCGAAATTTCGGATAGCCGAAAATTCGGATATCCGAAAACCGGATAATCCGAATTTTCGGATTCGGATATAAATTTCAAAAATTTCAGATAATCCGATTATCCGATATCCGAAAACTAATTTTTTTTTAGAGTAAACTGCCATTTTGGTCCCTGTGGTTTGGCCAGTTTTGCCACTTTAGTCCAAATCTAAAACTTATTACATCTGGGTCCCTGTGGTTTGCATTTTGTTGCCATTTTAGTCCAAATCTCAAATCAGGTCAGATTTCAAAAAAAAAACCTGGTTTTTGTCCTTTTCCTCAGGGGCATTTTGGTCTTTTTGGATTTTATTTAAAGATCTTCATCCCCTCTCTCTCCATCTGCTCTCTCTCTCTCTCTCTCTCAACATCTGTTCTCTATCTCCCTCTCTCTCTCTCTCTCTGAACTACGTACAGCACACCACCACCACCCCCACATCATCCCCAACCTTCGCTACCGTCGCCGCCAACACCACCGATCTCCGGCCACCGCAACCACCATCACTCTCCACTCCTCCATCTCTTACACACACACACAGACACCCACATCCTCCCTCTTCGATTCAGCCGGCAACGACACCACCAAACAACCTCATTCGCCTCGTTTTTCCGGCGACTGGTTATCCGGTGAACCACCACACGCAACCAGCAGCGGCGTTTCAGCGGCAGGGACTGGTTAGTCCAAGTCCCAAAACTAAAACATCAAATCCCCCGTCGGTGAACCTGCAACACAATCCGGTGAACCTGCAACTCAATCCGGTGAGCACCTCCACCCAAATCGGTTTACCATGTGTTGTTAGATTTGTAGGTTTGTTGTGGATCTGGTGAACCTGCAACACAATCCGGTGAACCTGCAAATCAATCCGGTGAGCACCTCCACACAAATCGGTTTACCATGTGTTGGTAGATTTGTGGGTTTGTTGTGGATCTGGTAGTGTAGTGGTGTTGATAAGATTTTGGGGAACTTAAGGGGATTAGGGGTTAGAGTTTTTTTCCAGTGGTGGTGATTGAGGTTGGGTAGTAGCAGCGGTGGTCGGTGAGGTCCGGCGGCAGAAGGGGATGTGTGGTAATGACGTGTTGGCGGTGGTGGTGGTCTCAGGTCTGTTAGCAGAAGGAGAGGGGTGGTGATGACGTGCTAGTGGCGGTGGTCTGTTACCTGAAATGGATGGGAGGTGGTTGATGAATGGTGATATTGGGTTTGTAGTGGCCGGATACGGCGGTGGTGGTGGTGGTGGCGGAGGTTGATTGAAGAGAGAGATGGAAGAGGTGGGGGGTAGTTTAAGGAAGAAGATGAGCTGGGCAAATCAACTGGTCATTTATCTTCAAACATTATTTTGGACCAAAATGACTAAAATGCCCCTGAGGGTAAAGACAAAATAGCAGGGTCATTAGTGGGGAATCTGGCCAAATTTGAAATTTGGACCAAAATGGCAACAAAATGCAAACCACAGGGACCCAGATGTAAAAAGTTTGAGATTTGGACTAAAGTGGCAAAACTGGCCAAACCACAGGGACCAAAATGGCAGTTTACTCTTTTTTTTATAAATATATAGAGTATATGAGCATTATATTTAGTTTGAAATATTGAAAAAATTACTAAAAAAATAGTAAATAATTGTATTCGTGTGAATTTACGATTGTTTTTAGTTTTAAATGTTGGAAATTTAGAAAATCGAATATAAGTTTAGTTTTAATCTATACACGAAACGGATTTTTTGATTTTTTTTATAAATTCGGATATCCGTTTGGATATCCAAATCCGTATCCGAAATTTCGGATATCCGTATCCGAAATTTTCGGATATCCGGTTTTCGGATATCCGAAAACCGGATAATCCGATCTTGAACTCCCATACCTATTATTAAATTACACTAATCAAATATTAGGTACTTATTGGATAAGAACTTTTCATTGAACAGGGACTGGAATAGGGACTGGAAGTGTTATATTGAAGTTATTTAAGGGTTAATTGAAAACTTTACATGATAAAGAAGAGTGCCTCCCTCTTCTTTCGTATCAGTTCTTTTGCTTTTCACTTTCGCCAATGATACCAAAACTTTATAGTTTTGTCTTTTTCCCATCTAGTTATATAAAACTTGTAGCATGTTCATTTTGTTTTTACACTATATAATATATAATAATTTGAAAAAAGTAATATAGATACTTCCAAAATAGCATGTAAAACAATGTGTGTATGTTTGGCTCTTACGACCCATCGTGGATGCAGATTGTAGACCTTCTGTTGGAATTTTTAATTTTATATCATGTAACATTCGAATGTAATTTAGTATATTTATTTATATCTTAAGTGAAAAATGTTAAATGTGAGCTATAGAAAAGATAAAGATGTTATGGATGAATTCATTGCTTCAGAAAAGTTTATAGGTAAATTTGTTAGTATTGATTATGTATCACACACTCAGACCACTAAACACACTTTTATTTATATTTCTTCATTACAATGCTCTAAGCGGAAAACTTAATAATACAGAAACGTTAAATGTTTAAACTGATATTATATCGAGAAATGAAAGCAACATTGGAATCGGAATCTAAACCACTAGTACCCACTCTTTAGAAAAATGTCAATTAAAAAGTGGAACACATGGAAATCGAAGCTTGAAAGAAAAGGGTCATTGTCCTTATTAATTATTGACTTATTGAATATAAAATAATCAACATATCGACATGGCCCTTTAAAAAAATGGGTTATGCCATATACGGATTATTCAACAATTTATTGGTCCCGCGTTAAAAACTATTAATTCAGTGGCGTCTCTAAGAATTCATGTAGCATGTCTGAACTTGAAAAATTGTGCCCTTTCATAATGTTTAATTATTTATACTCTTTAAAATCAAATTAGTATTAGGCTCACTAAACCTAGTGCTAATCATCTAACTTCTAAACCATAAAATTTGTTTTGTAAATGGGATTATTTTTGAGTTGTTATGGGTATAATATTTAAAAAATAATATATATATATATATATATATATATAGATTGAGGTTCCGGTAAAAAAGACCAAATGTGTGAGAAGAGTAAGAAAAAATCCCAACCATTAGATCATTGATCTAATGGTTAAGATCAATAGGGACCAAATTGTAAAATGGGTTTTATTTTTTGGATTGATTTGAAAATTGTAGGGGTAATAGAGTCTTTTATATCCACTTTGAAATAGGAAACTATAAATCAAATCCCTACAATTTCGAATCCTCTATCTTCTTTCCAAATTTTTCGAATAACAGCTTCGAATAACGATCTGTTGCTTCAATTAAAACCATAACACTTCAAATTTCAACAACCTGTTCGAATAACAGCTTCAAACAACGATCGAATCAATGAATATGTTTCAAACTTCAACAATCAGTTCGATTAACAGCTTCTCCGACGAATGTAGCGATCAATTTCAACCTTTCTTCTTCCAGATCTGTGTATTCGAATCCTCCTTCTTCTCGAAATCAAAGATCTCGAATCATCATCAGCGTCAGTTTACATCTCGAATCATCATCGATACAGCAGATTCATCATTCCTTCATCATCATCATCATCATCATCATCATCGTCGTCGTCGTCGATTCTGCAGTGTCTTTAATAGTGGTATATACTTATTAAATGGTGTTATATATGTGCTGAATGGTGGTTTGTAGTGTTATTCGTAGTGTTTTTATAGAGATATTTAAAATAGTGTTATATACTTATTGAATTGTGTTAAATACTTATTGAATGGTGTTATATATGTGCTGAATGGTGGCTTGCAGTGTTATTCGTAGTGTTTTTTATAGAGATCTTTAAAATGGTGTTATATACTTATTGAATGGTGTTATATATATGCTGAATGGTGGTTGTAGGTGTTATATATATATAGGGTAAGGTTCATGCGAGAACCACCTTTATTGCGAGAACCGCGAGAACCAATATGAACACAACCAAAAATACCTAAAAAAACTTAACCCCCACCCCCCCCCCCCAAGCTAAATGCTAAAAACTAAAACCCACCCTCCAAAAAAAAAACCCCTAAAAAAAACCTAACCCTCCTCCCCCACCCCCCAAAAACCTACCCCCCCCCCCCCCAACCCAAGCTAAAATGCTAAAAACTAAACTCTCAAAAAACTTAAAAAAAATCTAAAAAAATCAAAAAAACACATAATTTTTTTTTAATATTTTTTACATTAAAATCGCTACTTTTAGTAGCAAAAAAAAAAAAATTTGCTACTAAAAGTAGCGACTTTTGTATAAAAAATATTAAAAAAATTTGTATGTTTTTTAGCTATTTTTATGTATTTTTGGTTGTTTTAACATTGGTTCTCGCGGTTCTCGCAATAAAGGGTGGTTCCTAACGGATCATTGTCATATATATATATATAGAGAGAGAGAGAGAGAGAGAAATGAGATCATGAGAAAACGTCCAAAAGTGTGAGAACGGTGAGAATGAATCCTGGCCCAACACGTGTCACGCGACATAGTGAAGGGCGGATGGGCTTTTTTTTCTTTTTATATTCTTTTTTAAACGCGTGTCACATCGCATTTCCATTTTTTGGCGTTTAACAAATACGCGGCGTTTTTATTGTTTTTAGATCTAGGGGTGTTCAGAAAAAACCGTAACAAAATAAAAACCGTAAACCGAACCATAGCCGTAACCAAATAAACCGATCCAAATAACGAATTCGGTTTTTGGTTTGGTTTCTAACCGAAACCGAATTGTGAATATGGTTTTTGGTTCGGTTTATGGATCCATATTTTATTTTATTTGGTTTATTCGGTTTATTTAGATAACCGAATAAACCATTTAACTTAATTAATTATTAAATAAAATAATAATATTTTATAAATCATATACAATTTATTAGCCCAAAATAGTTATTTTTATGCAGCCCAAATACCAAATGTAAATCTAAAACCCCAACTCAAACCCACTCATTTCTAAAATAATAGAACTTAAGACCTATATTTTCTTGGAGAAAGACTCAAGTTTGAAGATTATTTATATTTTGTGCCATTAGACTTGTTAACTATTTATAGTTTCTGTGATCTTTGTTTTGAAGCTTTAACTTTGTGGTTGTGTCTACGACTACTTTATGGATGTGTTTATTTTATTTCGCAATGAAACTTTCTTGTATTCATATATTGTTAGGTGTAAATTAGTTGCAATGTTCGAAAGTTGGAACACAAACATAAATATAAATTAGGAAAAAAAAATACTTAGTACAATTTGGTTAGATTTGGTTTATTTAGATTATTTGGTTTCTAACCGAAACCAAACCGAATTGAATTTGGTTTGGTTTGGATCGGTTTGCATATTCCTTATTTGGAAACCAAATAAACAATAAACCGAACCGATGAACACCCCTATTTAGATCAGGATCATAGTAAATATTTTGGCGTTTTAACTAAGTATGACTTTGATTGTTGTGCCAAGTAGGATGCAGGCCTATAATGTAGAAAAACATCAGTAATTTTCTTGATGTTTATTTTTTTCTATCAAGTGTTGTGTCATGTAGGATGCATGCCTATAATGTGACAGGCAATTATGGCGTTTTGAAAAGATAAACAAATTCAATTTTCCATGTAGTGGCTTTTAATATAATAAATGTTTGGCAATAATGGTACCGTCTCTTCATTTTACTGTTTTGCAATTATTGTTTCGTTCAATTTCATCTGTCAATTAGTGTTGCTTTTTCCAGTAATACTTTGTTTGGCATTTTTTGGCGTTTTATATAGCAACAAGGTGCTTTGCTAGCATCCGTTCTCACAATTTTCACACTATCAGGCGTTTGGTGTTTGTAGTTTTTGGCGTTTTATACTCAATTTTTTTATTAGTAGAGAATTAGATAATAAACAACAGAGAATTAGATAACAAACAATAGAAAATGAAAAAAAATAAAAATTCTAATCTAATTTCTCATCCAAATCTTCAATGTCATCAGCCTATTCTACTTTAACCTTTTTTGGCGTTTTGAATATGTTTTGAATACCTTATGTAGATCCTTATTTTCCTACATAACGCGCGTCTTTAGAAGATGCATATTTTTAGTGGCATCCTGTATTGTGGTTTGATATATACTTGTTTGGTGACATGTTGAAGATCAACGCCTGCTCGAATGTATTGATCCCTTCATGCCATCTATAGATCCATCAAGAACAAAGTGACATGATGACATATCAGTGTCATCAGTCTCGTTTTCATGAACATTTGTCCTTCTCATTCAGCAAAAGCTTAGAAGATGGGAAGCCCCCATCTGTGGCTTTTTTAACTATTTTTTGGCGTTTTAAAGTGAATGGTTTCTAGGAAACATGGTGTTGTTTTTTGGGGTGCGATCAGTTGATTGTGCAGAGACGTCTCTCTTATAGGATGTTTTTGGTGCGTAGTTTAGGCGTGATTTTATTTATAATAAATGATATTAATAAAGTAGCCGTCTTTTTAGTTACTGTGTGTATTTTTACTGTTTTTTTTTTCAGCTTTTTATGAATTTTTAGGGTGATTGTCACACCCCCAAAATCCACCATGCGGAGTATCACCGCTTGGAGGCGTGACATGACCAGGATCGAGCCACCAATCATATTGAACAACACAATTAAGTAAATAAAACCAACCGCAATACGATTGGTGACCAAAAGAAAGTAAACCGACTTTAAGTTAACAGCGGAAGCATAATACGTAGACCTAACACATAAGTTCGTAGTTCATAAGTTTAAAGACCCAAGACATAAGTTTATAAAGGTTAATTATTAAGCACGGGACATAACAGTCCGCATCCCACAACGACCTCCTCCTCGCGCAAGCTCCATAAACATCTAGCGACCTGTAAGGCATGTAACAACGAGTCAACAACAAAGTTGAGTGAGTTCACGGTTGGTTGTTTAGTTTTAAGTTGTTTCTGAAAATCGTGGTTTGTCTTTCGTTGGCTTACTTGCCATGGGGGTTACCCTTAGTTGAAAGTATGATTAACCAGTTCTTTCTTTATTACCCAAACCATGTCCATAATCAGTGGGGGCTTCCCCATATGAACCACTAGACTGTTATCGTGGTTTGTCTTTCGTTGGCTTACTTGCCGTGGGGGTTACCCCTTAGTTGAAAGTATGATTAACCAGTTCTTTCTTTATTACCCAAACCATATCCATAATCAGTGGGGGCTTCCCCATATGAACCACTAGACTGTTATGATATCGAGTACTAACGAATTTTGTTGTGCCCTACGTCAATGTTCTATCATCATTGATAGTTTGCCATAGTCCATTAGTACACGCCCATTCGGACGACACGGTGTGAGGTTTGTTAAACCTAATAGCGCTATTAACTAATGACCCGCTCGCCATCGGCCTCGGCGATTAAGTCGATATAAAATGAGGGACTTAATGATAGAGTTTTTGTCTAGTAAGTTTTAAGGTTGTTGTCCTACCCAAGGAGGACGAACGTACGTATTCTACCCAAAGAGAATACGCAGGATTAATATTGGCATCCTACCCAAGGAGGATGGCCGTACATATCCTACCTAAGTAGGATATGTAGATTCCGTTTTAATTCTTTAACCCATTCCCAACCCACCGGGAATCCCATGCCTTGTAGAGGGTGTGAACTCACCTTGGTTTGCTCGGTTAGATTAATTACTCTAATAAATCAGGAAATCAAGCACGTCCTAATAAGGTACATATAACAATCAGTTTCTAATGCATAACACGTATCCTACGCACGGTTAATCTACCCATTACTTCTATCACATACCACACAATTCGAATGTCGAGTTACATTGTTAAGTTACATTATTTTACCCTAAAATAATATAACTATCTTACAAATTAAACAAGTATCCACACAAGTGTTCTAGTATAAGACATATATTCTAAATATATATTTACCCATTTGTATTTACAGAAAACCAACCTCCGACACTTTGTATTTTGTTACAAAAATTATGGCGGAGTTTATATTCGAAACACATGTTATAAAATATACTTGTAACACTTGTTTTAGAAAAATATTTTCTAAGTGTTGGATTTTTAGAAAATTTCGCCAGAGTTTCCTTTGTAAATGGAGGTGTCCATGCTTACTAGCATATCATTTTCTTTTCAAAAATTCATTCAAACAATTCTCGATCAACAATATACAACCTCTACTTACCGAACTTTGCCAAAATCAAGCATAAACTATAAACTCATGAACTTGAAAATTTATAAAAATATGTAGCAACTTACTAGTATCCTTAGTAAGTCTTGTTATCTTTTAAAATGTGATTAGTTCTTTAAAAACTTTATTTTTAAAGAGTTTGTGTGTTTACAACTTCCAATCTTCTTTTCTAAAAATATTTCTTCATGAAATTTTCTTGCCATACAAGTGTTTCTACACTTGTTTATCCACTAAAAACGTGATTAGTTTATGTAAGATCCAAGTTTTAATGAAACTTATATTTTTCACTTTGTTCTTTTGAAAAACCACTCATGGATCTTTAGATCTACATGTTTGGCATCCTACTTTGATCTTTATTTTTCAAGAGAACAGTCATTTATTCAAGTTCATAGTTTATGTGTGGATGATTCCATCATCCTACAACATTTCTATTTTCTCATCTTGCTAGATCATGTTTTTAATCATGATCTAGCAAGATCATATGATGATCCATATCAACTACATGAGTGAACAATAACCAACAAGTATCTCAACACATGAATATCATGATTTCTTCATCATTTTAACCATACTTTATCACCAAGTTAGATTATGTTCAAGACTTCTTTATAAGATTCATTAGGGTTCTTAACATTTTGATCAAGATACATCATTAACCACCTAAACAAGATGAAAAATGCAAAGATTTAAGTCCTTACCACTAGCTCAAGGCTAGGGGAGTTCAAGTGAAGAAATGTGGTGGATAAAAGAAGATGAGAGAGGTCCTTGAGCTTCCGAACACACTGAGCTTCGTTGTATGATCTCTAACACCCTTGGATGCTCTTAGAATGGTTGAAAGAACTTGAATGATGATGATGATGATGATGATGATGGGGGTGGTGGTTCTCGGCCGAACCAAGGGAAGAGAGGAGAGAGGAGTTTGAGTGAAATGTATGTTGGATGAAAATGATGGTTCAAGTCTCATGGTTATTCTTATAATTCTCCAACACCTCTTTGTCTAATGGACACTATGTTTCAAGAGTACTTAACATATCCAATTAAATAATCAAGGAAAATCATGGGGTGTGAGACCCCATGTAACCGTCCCAAGGGGGGGGGGGGGGTTGCTTGGTTGGGTTTCAACTTTAAGTTAGTGATTTAGCTGGAAAGCAAGTGATTAATTAGTGTCTTATGATATGTTATGAAATATATAGAGTGTTAGGGTGTTCGGGGACCCTAACTAGCTCAGAAAAATAAAAACAATGTGTTTGACAATATTTTTGTGTTCCGGGTAATGTCCGGTTGTTCGGTTTGATACTGTTCTGTTAAAGTGCTTAATTAATCCGTAAAGTGTCCTATATATATATTTTTGTAACATTTTTAATTCTCAACACTCAGGAAAGCATACCGGACTATTTAGTAACTTTTCTGTACACTACTAGTATGTTAACAAGCACCTGTAAGTATAACACAGTGATCAGAAAGCAGTTAAGTGATTCAGCACAGTCATCAAGCTCTTTAATTATCATTAATAAATCGTACGGATACATGGAATTATGAGGGTTGTCACATTCTCCCCCTGTTAAGAAAATTTCATCCTGAAATTTAGCACGTGGTTACTTAGGAAGCTAGTTATGTTGCGTTGGTTTCCTGGTTTTCCTGGGGTGTCACATCATCCCCCCGTTGGTTTGGAATTTCGTCCCGAAATTCTGTAGTAGCTTCAGCCTCAATAGTGGTTACACTTTTCTTAAACAACTGGGGATACTTGAGTTTCATTTGGTCTTCTCGTTCCCGGGTATACTCCGGGCCACGACGGGAATTCCAACGAACTCGGACGAGAGGTATCCTGGTATGCTTGAGAATCTTAACATCATGGTCAGTAATCTCTACTGGTTCCTCGACGAACCGCAGCTGGTCGTTGATAGTGAGTTCCTTGAGAGGAACTATGAGGGTCTCATCTGACAGACACTTCTTCAGATTTGACACGTGGAATACGTTGTGAACTCCGCTGAGTTCTTCAGGTAGATTCAACCTGTAAGCGACTTTGCCAATTTTCTCAATGATTTCGAACGGTCCGACATAACGCGGATTGAGCTTGCCTCGTTTTCCAAAACGGACTACACCTTTCCAAGGTGAGACTTTGAGTAGCACTCGATCCCCAACCTGGAACTCGAGTGGTTTTCTTCACTTATCAGCATAGCTTTTCTGGCGGTCACGGGCTGCCGCCATTCGTTGTCGTATCTGAGCAATTCTTTCGGTTGTATCTACTACGAGTTCTGGGCCAGTGATTTGACTGTCGCCAACTTCTGCCCAACAAAGAGGTGATCGGCACTTCCGTCCGTACAATGCCTCAAACGGAGCGGCCTGGATGCTGGTGTGGTAACTGTTGTTATACGAAAACTCCACTAACGGGAGGTGTTTTTCCCAGCCATTACCAAAGTCGATTACACATGCCCTAAGCATGTCTTCAAGGGTTTGGATGGTACGCTCAGATTGCCCATCCGTCTGCGGATGATATGCCGTGCTCATGTCTAATCGAGAACCAAAGGACTTGTGCATAGCTTGCCACAATTCAGATGTAAAACGTGAGTCTCGATCAGAGATGATGGAGGTTGGCACTCCGTGCCTTGATACTACTTCCTTTAGGTAGATGTCTGCTAGGGTAGAAAACTTATCCGTTTCCTTGATAGCTAGAAAATGTGCAGACTTGGTCAGTCGATCCACGATCACCCAAATGGTATCATTTCCGCGTTGAGATTTAGGCAGGCCAGTAACGAAATCCATGGAAATTTGTTCCCACTTCCATTTTGGGATCTCTGGTTGTTGAAGTAGGCCTGATGGTTTCTGATATTCGGTCTTGACTCTCGCACAAGTCAAACATTTGCTAACGTAGGTTGCTATGTGAGCTTTCATGCTAGGTCACCAGTATGTGGTCTTGAGATCATGGTACATCTTATCCGAACCAGGATGTACTGAGTAACGAGACTTATGTGATCCATCCATCACAAGCTCGCGTAAGTTTCCATAAAGTGGAACCCAGATGTGTCCCTTAACATAGTAGGCGCCGTCTTCCTTTTGTTCTAGCCACTGCCTCGATCCTCGTAAGGATTCAGCCCTGATGTTTTCTGCTTTCAATGCTTCAACCTGAGCATCACGAACTTGAGCGGGAAGGTTAGAGTGAACGGTAAGCTGTAACGCACGTACACGCTTAGGTATAGTATCCTTTCGACTGAGGGCGTCAGCCACAACATTGGCTTTGCCCAGATGATACTTGATCGCACATTCGTAATCATTCAAGAGTTCGACCCATCGACGTTGTCACATGTTTAACTCCTTTTGCTTGAAGATATGCTCGAGACTCCTGTGATCGGTGTAAATGGTGCACTTGGTACCGTACAGGTAATGTCTCCATATCTTAAGTGCGAAAACAACTGCTCCCAATTCCAAGTCGTGCATAGTGTAGTTCCTTTCGTGAACTTTAAGTTGGCGCGATGCGTAGGCAATGACCTTGTCACGTTGCATTAACACGCAACCAAGTCCTTGGATGGAAGCGTCGCAATAAACCACAAAATCATCTGTGCCTTCAGGCAATGAGAGGATAGGCGCGCTTCAAAGTCTATCCTTTAGGTGCTGAAATGCATATTCTTATGCATCACCCCCATGATAGGTGACACCCTTCTGAGTCAGTGAAGTGAGAGGTTGCGCAATCTTTGAGAAATCCTTGATAAACCTTCTGTAATAACCTGCCAAACCCAAGAATTGGAGGATTTCTGTTGGTGTACGGGGTGTAGGCCAGTTCTTGATCGAGTCTACCTTGGATGGATCCACGTGAATTCCATCCTTGTTTACCACATGGCCTAGAAAGTGGACTTCGCGAAGCCAGAAGTCACATTTCGAAAATTTGGCATACAGTTGCTCTGCTCGAAGAAGTTCCAGCATAAGTCGTAGATGCTGCTCGTGTTCCTCCTGACTCTTAGAATAGATCAGGATGTCGTCGATGAAAACAATAACGAACTTATCCAGGTAAGGTTTGCATACTCGGTTCATGAGATCCATGAAGACCGCAGGTGCATTCGTTAATCCGAAAGGCATAACCAGAAACTCGTAATGGCCGTAACGAGTTCTGAATGCTGTTTTGGAGACGTCCTCCTTTCGGACTCTCAGCTGATGGTATCCCGATCTCAAATCAATCTTAGAGTAATAACTCGACCCTTGCAATTGGTCGAATAAGTCATAAATGCGTGGAAGAGGATAACGATTCTTCACGGTCACCTTGTTGAGTTCACGATAGTCAATACACATTCTGAAAGTACCGTCTTTCTTCTTCACAAACAAGATTGGAGCTCCCCAGGGCGAAGAGCTAGGACGTATAAAACCCTTTTCCAAGAGTTCTTGTAATTGCATGGACAGTTCTTCAAGTTCTGTCGGAGCTAGTCGATAAGGTGCACGAGCTATTGGTGCTGCTCCAGGAGCTAGCCCGATTTGAAACTCGACTTGTCGATGAGGCGGAAGACCAGGTAATTCCTCAGGAAAATCGCGTACAATAGGAATGTCTTCAATTTTCTTCTCTTCCATTGATGTGTCAGTAACGAGTGCTAGAATGGCAGCGTGCCCCTTTCGCAAACACTTCTGGGCCTTAAGGAAAGAGATAATGCTTACGACAGCACCACTCTTGTCGCCATGAATCACGAGGGGTTCTTTACCAGAACGAGGAATGCGGACGATTTTCTCCTTGCAATTAATATCCGCTTGATGATGAGATAGCCAATCCATCCCAATAACGATGTCGAAACTACCAAGTGTGATAGGAATAAGATCGATAGAGAAAGTCTGACCAGCTAAGACGAGGTTACAACCTTTAACTATGTGTGTGGCTTCAAGACTTTTACCGTTTGCTAGTTCTACCGTGTGTTTGGTGTTCAAAAGTGTTGGAGTGCGCTTAAGCATTTGGCTAACTTTTAAGGATACATAACTAGTATCGACACCCGAATCAACTAAAATAGAAACAAGGAAATTGTCTGGTAGGACTTACCCGCCACAACGTTGGGGTTGTTTCTTTCTTCCTCTTGTCCATTCAGGAACTCATGCTCACCAGTCCTGCGGTTATCCTTATTGTCTCCTTTATTGTTCCCGTTGCCCTGGTTGCCGCTGTTGTCACGATTCTGTCTCATCTGCGGACAGTTCCTCTTGAAGTGACCCTCAGCACCGCACTGGTAACATCCCTTATTACCCTGCTGGTGTTGCCGTTGGTTCCGGTTTACAGGATATGGGCTCCTGCAGTCTCTAGCCATATGTCCCATCTTCTTGCACCGCTGGCAACACGATCCTGCATATGCCCCGCTGTGGTGCCGTTGGCACTTGCGGCATCTCGGTTTATTCCCTAGGTATCCCCCCTGATTTTGGTAGTTCAGTCCCCCGCTGTACTAGTTTCCTGTGCGGTTCCTGTTGTATAGAGCTAGGACCCTCACCTTGGTGGTCACCCCAAATATACTTGTTACTAATAAGGGCATTCGCATTGGAAAAGTTACGCTTGGGCAACTTGCCCTCTTCCACCGCCTGATCGGTGAGTTGGTGCGCCAAACGAACGACTTGCTGGATTGTGGGAAGGTTGGCCGCAATTACAGACCCTTGGATTTCCGGGACTAAGCCTCTGAGGTATAGATTGATTCTTCTAGATATGGGTTGTGACATGTTAGGACATAAGGCAGCCAAGTCGTTGGACCTCTTTGTGTATGCCTCAATCTCTGATCCTTCCATCTTCAGACCATAATACTCTATTTTAAGTTCCAGGATGTCGTCCAGGTGGCAGAATTCTTCCTTAATCAAATCCTTGAAGTCGCTCCAAAGGGTGGCATTCGCGTCTGCCAACCCGAGCATCTGAACTTGTGCGTTCCACCAAGAATACGCTTTCCCTTGCAACATGCCAGTAGCGTACTCTACTCGTTTGCTGGCAGGGCTTTCACTTTCTTCGAATGTATATTCGATTCTTCGAATCCAGTGTAGAAGGTCGATTGCTCCTCCAGTGTCGTCAAAAGTAGGAGGTTTGCATTCCAAGAACGCCCTGAAAGTGCCTATGCGTGATTGGGTGTGCTTGGGTTGACTCCCTGATTGGGTTGCTAAGGCTTCAGCAATCCGTTCGTTAATCAAGGTCGTCAGCTGACCCTGGGTCATGTCGAGACATCCACTCATAATCTTCACATCGAAGGAACACACGTAAGAAAGGTGTCGCAAGGTGTTTTTAATCATGATCTAGCAAGATCATATGATGATCCATATCAACTACATGAGTGAACAATAACCAACAAGCATCTCAACACATGAATATCATGATTTCTTCATCATTTTAACCATACTTTATCACCAAGTTAGATTATGTTCAAGACTTCTTTATAAGATTCATTAGGGTTCTTAACATTTTGATCAAGATACATCATTAACCACCTAAACAAGATGAAAAATGCAAAGATTTAAGTCCTTACCACTAGCTCAAGGCTAGGGGAGTTCAAGTGAAGAAATGTGGTGGATAAAAGAAGATGAGAGAGGTCCTTGAGCTTCCGAACACACTGAGCTTCGTTGTATGATCTCTAACACCCTTGGATGCTCTTAGAATGGTTGAAAGAACTTGAATGATGATGATGATGATGATGATGGGGGTGGTGGTTCTCGGCCGAACCAAGGGAAGAGAGGTGTGACAACCCTCAAACTCCATGTATTCCGTACAATTTATTAATGACAATTAAAGTGCTTGACGACTGTGTGGAATTATTTAACTGCTATCTGATTTATGTGTTATGCTTACATGTACTTGTTAACACACTAATAAAGTACAGAAAAGTCATTAAATAAGTCCGTTATGATTTCCTAAGTGTTAGAAAGTAAAAACGTTACAAAATATATAAATAGGACACCTTTCGGATTAATTAAGCGCTTTAACGGAACAGTGTCAAACCGAACAACCGGACTTTACCCGGAACATGAAAATATTATTATTTTCACTACCTATAATTTTCTGAGCTAGTTAGGGTCCCTGATTACCCTAACACCCGTCATAACACGTTATACTTAACTAACTAGGTTAAACACTTAACTAACCTATTTAACATAACTAATCCTCTAACTAACCTAGTTACAATCGAACTACCCCCCCCCCCCCCACATCATAACCGGCCCCAAAAACTATGGGGGACACACAAGTACAAGGTGGATTATTTTATTAAGTTGTGCTTAGTATCTTGAGGGCATAAGACCCTTTGGATAATGAACCTTCTAATTGCCTATAAGTTCTTACCTTAACATAACATGATCTTTCACATAACATACACCACAAAAATTACTCTCCCTCTTGCTCTCTAACCTTCGGCCGAACACCCCACACCCCACCATCATACTTTCGGTTCTTGTTCTTCACATTCCAAGATCATACACGCGTTAAGGATCACGTATTAGGAGCTTTGGTGCACTCGGAACGCGAAGGACCACTTCCGTTAGCTTTTATCCACCCATTTTCCATCAAGAATCTTCCCTAGCCTCGAGCTAGAGGTATATCACTTAAAACTCACTCTTGAACGTATCTAAAGTGGTTAATAAGAGTTTCGTCGGTTAAAAATCACGAACATATAAGATCAAAGTCTAAAAGTTTACTAAAGTAATGAACAAGGTGGTTAATGGATGAATATGTGTGTAAATCATGTAGATCTTGTGTGATTATGATGATTGGGTGATTATCTGATGCTTTACTGAATGATATTAGTATATGATGTTGTTGTGGTCACTAAACTTGTTAAAGGAATCGATCGAACACGATTTAGAAGGTTAAACACAAAAGAATCAAAATCTGTCTAACTTTTACAGCCCACTTCTGTTGGCTGTAAACAGGTCTTAACCTCAACGAAAAATTGATATTTTGAATCTAAAATATGTTATTATGAAATACGGTTCTAATGGCACCGGAATCGTAATTTTTGGACTCCGTTTACTATTTTTAAAGTATTAATTTGTAACAGCTACTTAAGCTGAATTTTGACAGCAATAAATGGGTGTCGTACTTTTAGTCATAACCGGAGTTTTGTGATGAATCGGGCCATGAAAATTTTACTGTAGATGATAACTGAAGTATTTGTAATTACCCCACTGGAATTTCGCAAATCGGACTTACGATGAATTTTTAATAAATTGTTTCGTGGACTGTGGTCAGAAATACATAAATCTGAGTTCGGTCCCGAATATGAATTTTTATAAAATGTGAGTAATGAACCGGACCCCGATATTTTTACACAATAAAATATGGAATTTTTATGACATTCTATAAAAATTTGGGAATTTTTGAAATAATCTAACTATTTTATTTAAATGCCCGAAAACAGCCGGATCTGAATATTAATGCTGAAATAACATAAGTTGTGATTTGCGCGTCTAAATGTCGAGTATGCTATCTGTGAATGATTTGACATGTTATATATGTTATGTGTATTATCGTATGTTTGATTTTGAGTGGGGAATGGACGGGAAACTTAGATGGGCGTAAACCGTTGCAGTGGTGCATGTTGTGTGATAGATACGTGTAGGAACTTTGTGTTCTATTTGAAAGCCACTAAATGACTAACTGGTAAATCATACTAGGACGTGATTGACCGACCTTGACTGTTAGCTATATTGAGAATCTAACCGAGCAAACCGAGGTGAGTTCACACACTTTCTAAGGCATGGGATTCCCGGTGGTTTGGGAATGGGTTAAAGAATTAAAACTGAATCTACATATCCTCCTTGGGTAGGATATGTACGGCCATCCTCCAGAGAGTGGATGCCATTATTAAACCTACGAATTCTCCTGGTGCAGAATACGTACGTTCGTCCTCCTGGTGCAGGACAACAACCTTAAAACTAGCTAGACAAAACTCTATCAATAAGTCCCTCTTCATATCGACTTAATCGCCGAGGCCAATGGCGAGTGGGTCATTAGTTAATAGCGCTATTAGGTTTAACAAACCTCACACCGTGCCGTTCGGACGGGCGTGTACTAATGGACTATGGCAGATTGTCAGTGATGATAGACACTGATATAGGGCACAACTTATTTGCGTAGCAGTCGATATCATACCGTCTAGTAGTTCAAACGGGGAAAGTCCCCACTGATCATGGTTATGGAATGGGTAAAGAAAAAGAGAAATGGTTAAACATACTTTCAACTACGGGGTAACCCCCACGGCAAATAAGCCAACGAAAGTCAAACCACGTTTTCAGAAACAACTTAAAACTAAACAACCAAACGTGAACTCACTCAACTTTGTTGTTGACTCGTTGTTACATGCCTTACAGGTCGCTAAATGCTTGGAGCTTGCACGGGGAAGGAGTCGTTGTGGTGTACGGACTGTTATGTTCCGTGCTTAATGTTTAAATCCTTATGAACTTACTAAACTAGCATTTTGAAACTTTAACTTATGAACTATGGACTTATGTTTTGAACTCACGTTTATGCTTCCGCTGTTTTAAACTAAACATGGTTAATTAGCTTTGGTCACCAATCGTATTGTGATTGGTCTCACTTACTAAATTACGATGTTCAATATGATTGGTGGCTCGATCCTGGTCATGTCACGCCTCCAAGCGGTGATACTCCGCATGGTGGATTTTGGGGGTGTGACAGATTGGTATCAGAGCCATTGGTTATAGTGAACTTGGTTTTAAAAAGGGAAAAGTTTTTGATAAAACCAGACTATAACCGGTACAGTGCTCAACGATCCACAACGACACTTCGCTCCACGTGCAAGACTCGACACCATAAGTGGTATGATTTATGTTATATTGTCGGTTAGATAGTTCTCACTGTGCATTAGATAATGTGATAAATGCTATTTGAACCTTGTGTGCTTACTCTCTTCTGTCACTCCACACCTACACACTTTGCGACACCTTTCTTACGTAAGTTCCTTCGACGTGAAGATCATGAGTGGACGTCTCGACATGACCCAGGGTCAGCTGACGACCATGATTAACGAACGGATTGCTAAAGCCTTAGCAACCCAATCAAGGAGTCAACCCATGCACTCTCCAACACGCATGGGCACCTTCAGGGCGTTCCTGGAATGCAAACCTCCCACTTTCGACGGCACTGAAGGGGCAATCGGCCTTCTGCACTGGATCCGACGAATCGAATACGCATTCGAAGAGAGTGAAAGCCCTGCCAGCAAACGAGTAGAGTACGCTACCAGCATGTTGCAAGGGAAAGCGTATTCTTGGTGGGACACACAAGTCCAGATGCTCGGGTTGGCAGACGCGAATGCCACCCTTTGGAGCGACTTCAAGGATTTGATTAAGGAAGACTTCTGCCACCTGGACGACATCCTGGAACTTGAAACAGAGTATTATGGTTTGAAGATGGAAGGATCAGAAATTGAGGCGTACACAAAGAGGTCCAACGACTTGGCTGACTTATGTCCTAACTTGTCACGACCCATATCTAGACGGATCAAGCTATACCTCAGAGGCTTAGTCCCGGAGATCCAAGGGTCTGTAATTGAGGCCAACCTTTCCACAATCCAGCAAGTCATTCGTTTGGCGCACCAACTCACCGATCAGGCGGTGGGAGAGGGCAAGCTGCCCAAGCGCGTTAGCACTACTGCTACAGGTGCTCCCAGCAATGACAAGCGCAAGTGGGATGGAAATTCAGGCAGGGGTTCCACCCCAGTTCAGTCCCAGTTCCAGCGACGAAAGACAGATGAACACCGGAGCCCCAGTCAGCAGTTTTCTGGAAAACAAGGCCAGGGTGGATACAAGGGAAATCACCCTAAGTGCAAACGATGTAGTTTGCACCACAGTTGGCCGTGCAACAAGGATCGTTGTCAGAGATGTAACAAGCTTGGACATAAAGCCAGAGATTGCAGGAGCTCACGTCCAGCGAATCAGAATCGGCAACAGCAGCCACAAGCTCCACAGAACCAACAGCAACAACAGGGTAACAAGGAATGCTACCAGTGTGGTGCTGAAGGTCACTTCAAGAGAAACTGTCCCCAGCTAAATCAGAACCAGAACAACAACAATCAGGGGAATGGAAACGGCAACGGCAAGGGTGCCAGGGGACGTGTGTTCGTGCCTGGTCTGGGTGATGCAAGGAACAATCCCAACGTTATGATGGGTAAGTTTCTTCTGGATGATTTCCTTGTTACTGTTTTATTTTATTCTAGTGCCGATACTAGTTACGTGTCCTTAAAAGTTAGTCAGATGCTTACGCGTGCCCAACACTCCTGAACACCAAACACACGGTAAAACTAGCTAACGGTAAAAGTCTTGAAGCCACACACGTAGTCAAAGGTTGTAACCTCGTCTTAGCTGGTCAGACTTTCCCTATCGATCTTGTTCCTATCACACTTGGTAGTTTTGACGCCGTTATTGGGATGGATTGGCTATCTCATCATCAAGCGGAGATTGTTTGCAAGGAGAAAATCATCCGCATTCCTCGTTCTGATAAAGAACCCCTCATGGTTCGTGGCGACAAGAGTGGTGCTGTCGAAGGCATCATCTCTTTCCTTAAGGCCCAGAAGTGTTTGCGAAAGGGCCACACTGCCATTTTAGCACTCGTTACTGACACATCCACGGAAGAGAAGAGAATTGAAGACATCCCTATTGTGCGCGAATTTCCCGAGGTATTTCCTGAGGAATTACCTGGTCTTCCTCCTCATCGCCAAGTTGAGTTTCAAATCGAGCTAGCTCCTGGAGCAGCGCCAGTAGCTCGAGCACCATATCGTCTAGCCCCATCAGAACTCGAAGAACTGTTCACACAACTACGAGAACTCTTGGAAAAGGGTTTTATACGTCCTAGTTCTTCACCCTGGGGAGCTCCAGTCTTGTTCGTGAAGAAGAAAGACGGTACCTTCAGGATGTGTATTGACTATCGCGAACTTAACAAGGTGACTGTGAAGAATCGTTATCCTCTTCCACGTATTGACGACTTGTTTGACCAGTTGCAAGGGTCGAGCTATTACTCCAAGATTGATTTGAGATCGGGATACCATCAGCTGAGAGTCCGAGATGAGGTCGTCTCCAAAACAGCATTCAGAACTCGTTACGGCCATTACGAGTTTCTGGTCATGCCATTCGGGCTGACGAATGCACCAGCGGTCTTCATGGATCTCATGAACCGAGTGTGCAAGCCTTACCTGGATAAGTTCGTTATTGTGTTCATCGACGATATCCTGATCTATTCTAAGAGTCAGGAGGAACACGAGCAGCATCTACGACTTATGCTGGAACTTCTTCGAAAAGAACAGTTGTATGCCAAGTTTTCGAAATGTGATTTCTGGCTTCGCGAAGTCCACTTTCTAGGCCACGTGGTAAACAAGGACGGAATTCATGTGGATCCATCTAAGGTTGAATCGATCAAGAACTGGCCCGCACCCCGCACACCAACAGAAATCCGCCAATTCTTGGGTTTGGCCGGATATTACAGAAGGTTTATAAAATATTTTTCCAAGATTGCGCAACCTCTCACTTCACTGACTCAGAAGGGTGTCATCTATCGTTGGGGTAATGCACAGGAGTCCGCATTTCAACATCTAAAGGATAGACTTTGTAGCGCGCCTATCCTCTCATTGCCAGAAGGCACCGATGATTTCGTGGTTTATTGCGACGCTTCCATCCAAGGACTTGGTTGCGTATTGATGCAACGTGACAAGGTCATTGCCTACGCATCGCGCCAACTTAAAGTTCACGAAAGAAACTACACTACTCACGATCTGGAGCTGGGAGCAGTTGTATTCGCACTTAAGATATGGAGACATTACCTGTACGGTACAAAGTGCACCATTTACACCGACCACAGGAGTCTCGAGCATATCTTCAAGCAAAAAGAGTTAAACATGCGACAACGCCGATGGGTCGAACTCTTGAATGATTACGAATGCGCTATCAAGTATCATCCGGGCAAAGCCAATGTTGTGGCTGACGCCCTCAGTCGAAAGGATACTTTACCTAAGCGTGTACGAGCATTACAGCTTACCATCCAGTCTAACCTTCCTGCTCAGATTCGAGATGCCCAGGTCGAAGCATTGAAAGCAGAGAACATCAGGGCTGAGTCCCTACGAGGATCGAGGCAGCGGCTAGAACAAAAGGAAGACGGCGCTTACTATGTAAACGGACGCATCTGGGTTTCATTTTATGGCAACTTACGCGAGCTTGTGATGGATGAAGCACATAAGTCTCGTTATTCTGTACACCCTGGTTCAGACAAGATGTACCACGACCTCAAGACTACGTATTGGTGGCCTGGCATGAAAGCCCACATAGCAACCTACGTCAGTAAGTGCTTGACTTGTGCGATAGTCAAGTCTGAATATCAGAAACCATCAGGCCTACTTCAACAACCGGAGATCCCGAAATGGAAATGGGAGCAAATCTCCATGGATTTTGTTACTGGCCTGCCCAGATCTCAACGCGGAAACGATACCATTTGGGTGATCGTAGATCGACTAACCAAGTCTGCACATTTTCTGGCTATCAAAGAAACGGACAAGTTCTCTACTCTTGCAGACATTTACCTAAAGGAAGTGGTATCAAGGCACGGAGTGCCAATCTCTATTATATCTGATCGTGACGCACGTTTTACTTCTGAACTGTGGCAAGCAATGCACAAGTCCTTTGGCTCACGTTTAGATATGAGCACCGCTTATCACCCACAGACGGATGGGCAATCGGAACGCACCATCCAAACCCTTGAAGACATGCTTAGGGCATGTGTAATCGATTTTGGTAACGGCTGGGAAAAGCACCTCCCGCTAGTGGAGTTCTCATATAACAACAGCTACCACACCAGCATCCAAGCCGCTCCGTTTGAAGCATTGTACGGACGCAAATGTCGATCGCCTCTCTGTTGGGCAGAAGTTGGTGACAGCCAAATCACTGGCCCAGAACATGTGGTAGATACCACCGAGAAAATTGCTCAGATACGACAGCGAATGGCGGCAGCTCGGGACCGTCAGAAAAGCTATGCTGATAAGGGAAGAAAACCACTCGAGCTCCAGGTTGGGGATCGAGTGCTACTCAAAGTCTCACCTTGGAAAGGTGTAGTCCGCTTTGGTAAACGAGGCAAACTCAATCCGCGTTATGTCGGACCGTTCAAAGTCATTGAGAAAATTGGCCAAGTCGCCTACAGGTTGGATCTACCTGAAGAACTCAGCGGAGTTCACAATGTCTTCCATGTGTCGAATCTGAAGGAGTGTTTGTCAGATGAGACTCCCATAGTTCCTCTCAAGGAACTCACAATCGACGACCAGCTGCGATTCGTCGAGGAACCAGTAGAGATTACGGATCGAGATGTTAAGATCCTCAAGCATACCAGGATACCTCTGGTCCGAGTTTGTTGGAATGCTCGTCGTGGCCCAGAGTATACATGGGAACGAGAAGACCAAATGAAACTCAAGTATCCCCAACTGTTTAAGAAAAACGCAACCACTACTGAGGTTGAAGCTACTGCAGAATTTCGGGACGAAATTCCAAATCAACGGGGGGATGATGTGACACCCCAGGAAAATCAGGAAAACAACGCAACATAACTAGCTTCCTCAGTAACCACGCGCTAAATTTCGGGACGAAATTCTCTTAACAGGGGGAGAATGTGACAACCCTCAAACTCCATGTATTCCGTACAATTTATTAATGACAATTAAAGTGCTTGACGACTGTGTGGAATTATTTAACTGCTATCTGATTTATGTGTTATGCTTACATGTACTTGTTAACACACTAATAAAGTACAGAAAAGTCATTAAATAAGTCCGTTATGATTTCCTAAGTGTTAGAAAGTAAAAACGTTACAAAATATATAAATAGGACACCTTTCGGATTAATTAAGCGCTTTAACGGAACAGTGTCAAACCGAACAACCGGACTTTACCCGGAACATGAAAATATTATTATTTTCACTACCTATAATTTTCTGAGCTAGTTAGGGTCCCTGATTACCCTAACACCCGTCATAACACGTTATACTTAACTAACTAGGTTAAACACTTAACTAACCTATTTAACATAACTAATCCTCTAACTAACCTAGTTACAATCGAACTACCCCCCCCCCCCACATCATAACCGGCCCCAAAAACTATGGGGGACACACAAGTACAAGGTGGATTATTTTATTAAGTTGTGCTTAGTATCTTGAGGGCATAAGACCCTTTGGATAATGAACCTTCTAATTGCCTATAAGTTCTTACCTTAACATAACATGATCTTTCACATAACATACACCACAAAAATTACTCTCCCTCTTGCTCTCTAACCTTCGGCCGAACACCCCACACCCCACCATCATACTTTCGGTTCTTGTTCTTCACATTCCAAGATCATACACGCGTTAAGGATCACGTATTAGGAGCTTTGGTGCACTCGGAACGCGAAGGACCACTTCCGTTAGCTTTTATCCACCCATTTTCCATCAAGAATCTTCCCTAGCCTCGAGCTAGAGGTATATCACTTAAAACTCACTCTTGAACGTATCTAAAGTGGTTAATAAGAGTTTCGTCGGTTAAAAATCACGAACATATAAGATCAAAGTCTAAAAGTTTACTAAAGTAATGAACAAGGTGGTTAATGGATGAATATGTGTGTAAATCATGTAGATCTTGTGTGATTATGATGATTGGGTGATTATCTGATGCTTTACTGAATGATATTAGTATATGATGTTGTTGTGGTCACTAAACTTGTTAAAGGAATCGATCGAACACGATTTAGAAGGTTAAACACAAAAGAATCAGAATCTGTCTAACTTTTACAGCCCACTTCTGTTGGCTGTAAACAGGTCTTAACCTCAACGAAAAATTGATATTTTGAATCTAAAATATGTTATTATGAAATACGGTTCTAATGGCACCGGAATCGTAATTTTTGGACTCCGTTTACTATTTTTAAAGTATTAATTTGTAACAGCTACTTAAGCTGAATTTTGACAGCAATAAATGGGTGTCGTACTTTTAGTCATAACCGGAGTTTTGTGATGAATCGGGCCATGAAAATTTTACTGTAGATGATAACTGAAGTATTTGTAATTACCCCACTGGAATTTCGCAAATCGGACTTACGATGAATTTTTAATAAATTGTTTCGTGGACTGTGGTCAGAAATACATAAATCTGAGTTCGGTCCCGAATATGAATTTTTATAAAATGTGAGTAATGAACCGGACCCCGATATTTTTACACAATAAAATATGGAATTTTTATGACATTCTATAAAAATTTGGGAATTTTTGAAATAATCTAACTATTTTATTTAAATGCCCGAAAACAGCCGGATCTGAATATTAATGCTGAAATAACATAAGTTGTGATTTGCGCGTCTAAATGTCGAGTATGCTATCTGTGAATGATTTGACATGTTATATATGTTATGTGCATTATCGTATGTTTGATTTTGAGTGGGGAATGGACGGGAAACTTAGATGGGCGTAAACCGTTGCAGTGGTGCATGTTGTGTGATAGATACGTGTAGGAACTTTGTGTTCTATTTGAAAGCCACTAAATGACTAACTGGTAAATCATACTAGGACGTGATTGACCGACCTTGACTGTTAGCTATATTGAGAATCTAACCGAGCAAACCGAGGTGAGTTCACACACTTTCTAAGGCATGGGATTCCCGGTGGTTTGGGAATGGGTTAAAGAATTAAAACTGAATCTACATATCCTCCTTGGGTAGGATATGTACGGCCATCCTCCAGAGAGTGGATGCCATTATTAAACCTACGAATTCTCCTGGTGCAGAATACGTACGTTCGTCCTCCTGGTGCAGGACAACAACCTTAAAACTAGCTAGACAAAACTCTATCAATAAGTCCCTCTTCATATCGACTTAATCGCCGAGGCCAATGGCGAGCGGGTCATTAGTTAATAGCGCTATTAGGTTTAACAAACCTCACACCGTGCCGTTCGGACGGGCGTGTACTAATGGACTATGGCAGATTGTCAGTGATGATAGACACTGATATAGGGCACAACTTATTTGCGTAGCAGTCGATATCATACCGTCTAGTAGTTCAAACGGGGAAAGTCCCCACTGATCATGGTTATGGAATGGGTAAAGAAAAAGAGAAATGGTTAAACATACTTTCAACTACGGGGTAACCCCCACGGCAAATAAGCCAACGAAAGTCAAACCACGTTTTCAGAAACAACTTAAAACTAAACAACCAAACGTGAACTCACTCAACTTTGTTGTTGACTCGTTGTTACATGCCTTACAGGTCGCTAAATGCTTGGAGCTTGCACGGGGAAGGAGTCGTTGTGGTGTACGGACTGTTATGTTCCGTGCTTAATGTTTAAATCCTTATGAACTTACTAAACTAGCATTTTGAAACTTTAACTTATGAACTATGGACTTATGTTTTGAACTCACGTTTATGCTTCCGCTGTTTTAAACTAAACATGGTTAATTAGCTTTGGTCACCAATCGTATTGTGATTGGTCTCACTTACTAAATTACGATGTTCAATATGATTGGTGGCTCGATCCTGGTCATGTCACGCCTCCAAGCGGTGATACTCCGCATGGTGGATTTTGGGGGTGTGACAAGAGGAGAGAGGAGTTTGAGTGAAATGTATGTTGGATGAAAATGATGGTTCAAGTCTCATGGTTATTCTTATAATTCTCCAACACCTCTTTGTCTAATGGACACTATGTTTCAAGAGTACTTAACATATCCAATTAAATAATCAAGGAAAATCATGGGGTGTGAGACCCCATGTAACCGTCCCAAGGGGGGGGGGGGGTTGCTTGGTTGGGTTTCAACTTTAAGTTAGTGATTTAGCTGGAAAGCAAGTGATTAATTAGTGTCTTATGATATGTTATGAAATATATAGAGTGTTAGGGTGTTCGGGGACCCTAACTAGCTCAGAAAAATAAAAACAATGTGTTTGACAATATTTTTGTGTTCCGGGTAATGTCCGGTTGTTCGGTTTGATACTGTTCTGTTAAAGTGCTTAATTAATCCGTAAAGTGTCCTATATATATATTTTTGTAACATTTTTAATTCTCAACACTCAGGAAAGCATACCGGACTATTTAGTAACTTTTCTGTACACTACTAGTATGTTAACAAGCACCTGTAAGTATAACACAGTGATCAGAAAGCAGTTAAGTGATTCAGCACAGTCATCAAGCTCTTTAATTATCATTAATAAATCGTACGGATACATGGAATTATGAGGGTTGTCACATTCTCCCCCTGTTAAGAAAATTTCATCCCGAAATTTAGCACGTGGTTACTTAGGAAGCTAGTTATGTTGCGTTGGTTTCCTGGTTTTCCTGGGGTGTCACATCATCCCCCCGTTGGTTTGGAATTTCGTCCCGAAATTCTGTAGTAGCTTCAGCCTCAATAGTGGTTACACTTTTCTTAAACAACTGGGGATACTTGAGTTTCATTTGGTCTTCTCGTTCCCGGGTATACTCCGGGCCACGACGGGAATTCCAACGAACTCGGACGAGAGGTATCCTGGTATGCTTGAGAATCTTAACATCCTGGTCAGTAATCTCTACTGGTTCCTCGACGAACCGCAGCTGGTCGTTGATAGTGAGTTCCTTGAGAGGAACTATGAGGGTCTCATCTGACAGACACTTCTTCAGATTTGACACGTGGAATACGTTGTGAACTCCGCTGAGTTCTTCAGGTAGATTCAACCTGTAAGCGACTTTGCCAATTTTCTCAATGATTTCGAACGGTCCGACATAACGCGGATTGAGCTTGCCTCGTTTTCCAAAACGGACTACACCTTTCCAAGGTGAGACTTTGAGTAGCACTCGATCCCCAACCTGGAACTCGAGTGGTTTTCTTCACTTATCAGCATAGCTTTTCTGGCGGTCACGGGCTGCCGCCATTCGTTGTCGTATCTGAGCAATTCTTTCGGTTGTATCTACTACGAGTTCTGGGCCAGTGATTTGACTGTCGCCAACTTCTGCCCAACAAAGAGGTGATCGGCACTTCCGTCCGTACAATGCCTCAAACGGAGCGGCCTGGATGCTGGTGTGGTAACTGTTGTTATACGAAAACTCCACTAACGGGAGGTGTTTTTCCCAGCCATTACCAAAGTCGATTACACATGCCCTAAGCATGTCTTCAAGGGTTTGGATGGTACGCTCAGATTGCCCATCCGTCTGCGGATGATATGCCGTGCTCATGTCTAATCGAGAACCAAAGGACTTGTGCATAGCTTGCCACAATTCAGATGTAAAACGTGAGTCTCGATCAGAGATGATGGAGGTTGGCACTCCGTGCCTTGATACTACTTCCTTTAGGTAGATGTCTGCTAGGGTAGAAAACTTATCCGTTTCCTTGATAGCCAGAAAATGTGCAGACTTGGTCAGTCGATCCACGATCACCCAAATGGTATCATTTCCGCGTTGAGATTTAGGCAGGCCAGTAACGAAATCCATGGAAATTTGTTCCCACTTCCATTTTGGGATCTCTGGTTGTTGAAGTAGGCCTGATGGTTTCTGATATTCGGTCTTGACTCTCGCACAAGTCAAACATTTGCTAACGTAGGTTGCTATGTGAGCTTTCATGCTAGGTCACCAGTATGTGGTCTTGAGATCATGGTACATCTTATCCGAACCAGGATGTACTGAGTAACGAGACTTATGTGATCCATCCATCACAAGCTCGCGTAAGTTTCCATAAAGTGGAACCCAGATGTGTCCCTTAACATAGTAGGCGCCGTCTTCCTTTTGTTCTAGCCACTGCCTCGATCCTCGTAAGGATTCAGCCCTGATGTTTTCTGCTTTCAATGCTTCAACCTGAGCATCACGAACTTGAGCGGGAAGGTTAGAGTGAACGGTAAGCTGTAACGCATGTACACGCTTAGGTATAGTATCCTTTCGACTGAGGGCGTCAGCCACAACATTGGCTTTGCCCAGATGATACTTGATCGCACATTCGTAATCATTCAAGAGTTCGACCCATCGACGTTGTCACATGTTTAACTCCTTTTGCTTGAAGATATGCTCGAGACTCCTGTGATCGGTGTAAATGGTGCACTTGGTACCGTACAGGTAATGTCTCCATATCTTAAGTGCGAAAACAACTGCTCCCAATTCCAAGTCGTGCATAGTGTAGTTCCTTTCGTGAACTTTAAGTTGGCGCGATGCGTAGGCAATGACCTTGTCACGTTGCATTAACACGCAACCAAGTCCTTGGATGGAAGCGTCGCAATAAACCACAAAATCATCTGTGCCTTCAGGCAATGAGAGGATAGGCGCGCTTCAAAGTCTATCCTTTAGGTGCTGAAATGCATATTCTTATGCATCACCCCCATGATAGGTGACACCCTTCTGAGTCAGTGAAGTGAGAGGTTGCGCAATCTTTGAGAAATCCTTGATAAACCTTCTGTAATAACCTGCCAAACCCAAGAATTGGAGGATTTCTGTTGGTGTACGGGGTGTAGGCCAGTTCTTGATCGAGTCTACCTTGGATGGATCCACGTGAATTCCATCCTTGTTTACCACATGGCCTAGAAAGTGGACTTCGCGAAGCCAGAAGTCACATTTCGAAAATTTGGCATACAGTTGCTCTGCTCGAAGAAGTTCCAGCATAAGTCGTAGATGCTGCTCGTGTTCCTCCTGACTCTTAGAATAGATCAGGATGTCGTCGATGAAAACAATAACGAACTTATCCAGGTAAGGTTTGCATACTCGGTTCATGAGATCCATGAAGACCGCAGGTGCATTCGTTAATCCGAAAGGCATAACCAGAAACTCGTAATGGCCGTAACGAGTTCTGAATGCTGTTTTGGAGACGTCCTCCTCTCGGACTCTCAGCTGATGGTATCCCGATCTCAAATCAATCTTAGAGTAATAACTCGACCCTTGCAATTGGTCGAATAAGTCATAAATGCGTGGAAGAGGATAACGATTCTTCACGGTCACCTTGTTGAGTTCACGATAGTCAATACACATTCTGAAAGTACCGTCTTTCTTCTTCACAAACAAGATTGGAGCTCCCCAGGGCGAAGAGCTAGGACGTATAAAACCCTTTTCCAAGAGTTCTTGTAATTGCGTGGACAGTTCTTCAAGTTCTGTCGGAGCTAGTCGATAAGGTGCACGAGCTATTGGTGCTGCTCCAGGAGCTAGCCCGATTTGAAACTCGACTTGTCGATGAGGCGGAAGACCAGGTAATTCCTCAGGAAAATCGCGTACAATAGGAATGTCTTCAATTTTCTTCTCTTCCATTGATGTGTCAGTAACGAGTGCTAGAATGGCAGCGTGCCCCTTTCGCAAACACTTCTGGGCCTTAAGGAAAAAGATAATGCTTACGACAGCACCACTCTTGTCGCCATGAATCACGAGGGGTTCTTTACCAGAACGAGGAATGCGGACGATTTTCTCCTTGCAATTAATATCCGCTTGATGATGAGATAGCCAATCCATCCCAATAACGATGTCGAAACTACCAAGTGTGATAGGAATAAGATCGATAGAGAAAGTCTGACCAGCTAAGACGAGGTTACAACCTTTAACTATGTGTGTGGCTTCAAGACTTTTACCGTTTGCTAGTTCTACCGTGTGTTTGGTGTTCAAAAGTGTTGGAGTGCGCTTAAGCATTTGGCTAACTTTTAAGGATACATAACTAGTATCGGCACCCGAATCAACTAAAATAGAAACAAGGAAATTGTCTGGTAGGACTTACCCGCCACAACGTTGGGGTTGTTTCTTTCTTCCTCTTGTCCATTCAGGAACTCATGCTCACCAGTCCTGCGGTTATCCTTATTGTCTCCTTTATTGTTCCCGTTGCCCTGGTTGCCGCTGTTGTCACGATTCTGTCTCATCTGCGGACAGTTCCTCTTGAAGTGACCCTCAGCACCGCACTGGTAACATCCCTTATTACCCTGCTGGTGTTGCCGTTGGTTCCGGTTTACAGGATATGGGCTCCTGCAGTCTCTAGCCATATGTCCCATCTTCTTGCACCGCTGGCAACACGATCCTGCATATGCCCCGCTGTGGTGCCGTTGGCACTTGCGGCATCTCGGTTTATTCCCTAGGTATCCCCCCTGATTTTGGTAGTTCAGTCCCCCGCTGTACTAGTTTCCTGTGCGGTTCCTGTTGTATAGAGCTAGGACCCTCACCTTGGTGGTCACCCCAAATATACTTGTTACTAATAAGGGCATTCGCATTGGAAAAGTTACGCTTGGGCAACTTGCCCTCTTCCACCGCCTGATCGGTGAGTTGGTGCGCCAAACGAACGACTTGCTGGATTGTGGGAAGGTTGGCCGCAATTACAGACCCTTGGATTTCCGGGACTAAGCCTCTGAGGTATAGATTGATTCTTCTAGATATGGGTTGTGACATGTTAGGACATAAGGCAGCCAAGTCGTTGGACCTCTTTGTGTATGCCTCAATCTCTGATCCTTCCATCTTCAGACCATAATACTCTATTTTAAGTTCCAGGATGTCGTCCAGGTGGCAGAATTCTTCCTTAATCAAATCCTTGAAGTCGCTCCAAAGGGTGGCATTCGCGTCTGCCAACCCGAGCATCTGAACTTGTGCGTTCCACCAAGAATACGCTTTCCCTTGCAACATGCCAGTAGCGTACTCTACTCGTTTGCTGGCAGGGCTTTCACTTTCTTCGAATGTATATTCGATTCTTCGAATCCAGTGTAGAAGGTCGATTGCTCCTCCAGTGTCGTCAAAAGTAGGAGGTTTGCATTCCAAGAACGCCCTGAAAGTGCCTATGCGTGATTGGGTGTGCATGGGTTGACTCCCTGATTGGGTTGCTAAGGCTTCAGCAATCCGTTCGTTAATCAAGGTCGTCAGCTGACCCTGGGTCATGTCGAGACATCCACTCATGATCTTCACATCGAAGGAACACACGCAAGAAAGGTGTCGCAAGGTGCGTAAGTGTGGAGTGGCAGAAGAGAGTAAGTACACAAGGTTCAAATAGCAGTTATCACATTAACTAATGCATACCATGAACAATGTACCATGTAACTAACAAGTAGGTAATATAAACATAAACCATATCACCTAGGATGTTGAGTCTTGCATGGGGAACGAAGCGTCGTTGTGGATCGTTGAGCACTGTACAGGTTATAGTCTGGTTTTATCAAAAAGCTTTTCCCCTTTTTAAAACCAAGTTCACTATAACCAATGGCTCTGATACCAATCTGTCACACCCCCAAAATCCACCATGCAGAGTATCACCGCTTGGAGGTGTGACATGACCAGGATCGAGCCACCAATCATATTGAACAACACAATTAAGTAAATAAAACCAACCGCAATACGATTGGTGACCAAAAGAAAGTAAACCGACTTTAAGTTAACAGCGGAAGCATAATACGTAGAGCTAACACATAAGTTCGTAGTTCATAAGTTTAAAGACCCAAGACATAAGTTCCATAAGTTTATAAAGGTTAATTATTAAGCACGGGACATAACAGTCCGCATCCCACAACGACCTCCTCCTCGCGTAAGCTCCATAAGCATCTAGCGACCTGTAAGGCATGTAACAACGAGTCAACAACAAAGTTGAGTGAGTTCACGGTTGGTTGTTTAGTTTTAAGTTGTTTCTGAAAATCGTGGTTTGTCTTTCGTTGGCTTACTTGCAGTGGGGGTTACCCCTTAGTTGAAAGTATGATTAACCAGTTCTTTCTTTATTACCCAAACCATATCCATAATCAGTGGGGGCTTCCCCATGTGAACCACTAGACTGTTATGATATCGACTACTAACGAATTTTGTTGTGCCCTACGTCAATGTTCTATCATCATTGACAGTTTGCCATAGTCCATTAGTACACGCCTGTTCGGACGACACGGTGTGAGGTTTATTAAACCTAATAGCGCTATTAACTAATGACCCGCTCGCCATCGGCCTCGGCGATTAAGTCGATATAAAATGAGGGACTTAATGATAGAGTTTTTGTCTAGTAAGTTTTAAGGTTGTTGTCCTACCCAAGGAAGATGAACGTACGTATTCTACCCAAAGAGAATACGCAGGATTAATATTGGCATCCTACCCAAGGAGGATGGCCGTACATATCCTACCTAAGTAGGATATGTAGATTCCGTTTTAATTCTTTAACCCATTCCCAACCCACCGGGAATCCCATGCCTTGTAGAGGGTGTGAACTCACCTTGGTTTGCTCGGTTAGATTAATTACTCTAATAAATCAGGAAATCAAGCACGTCCTAATAAGGTACATATAACAATCAGTTTCTCATGCATAACACGTATCCTACGCACGGTTTATCTACTCATTACTTCTATCACATACCACACAATTCGAATGTCGAGTTACATTGTTAAGTTACATTATTTTACCCTAAAATAATATAACTATCTTACAAATTAAACAAGTATCCACACAAGTGTTCTAGTATAAGACATATATTCTAAATATATATTTACCCATTTGTATTTACAGAAAACCAACCTCCGACACTTTGTATTTTGTTACAAAAATTATGGCAGAGTTTATATTCGAAACAAATGTTATAAAATATACTTGTAACACTTGTTTTAGAAAAATATTTTCTAAGTGTTGGATTTTTAGAAAATTTCGCCAGAGTTTCCTTTGTAAATGGAGGTGTCCATGCTTACTAGCATATCATTTTCTTTTCAAAAATTCATTCAAACAATTCTCGATCAACAATATACAACCTCTACTTACCGAACTTTGCCAAAATCAAGCATAAACTATAAACTCATGAACTTGAAAATTTATAAAAATATGTAGCAACTTACTAGTGTCCTTAGTAAGTCTTGTTATCTTTTAAAATGTGATTAGTTCTTTAAAAACTTTTTTTTTAAAGAGTTTGTGTGTTTACAGCTTCCAATCTTCTTTTCTAAAAATATTTCTTCATGAAATTTTCTTGCCATACAAGTGTTTCTACACTTGTTTATCCACTAAAAACGTGATTAGTTTATGTAAGATCCAAGTTTTAATGAAACTTATATTTTTCACTTGGTTCTTTTGAAAAACCACTCATGGATCTTTAGATCTATATGTTTGTCATCCTACTTTGATCTTTATTTTTCAAGAGAACATTCATTTATTCAAGTTCATAGTTTATGTGTGGATGATTCCATCATCCTACAACATTTCTGTTTTCTCATCTTGCTAGATCATGTTTTTAATCATGATCTAGCAAGATCATATGATGATCCATATCAACTACATGAGTGAACAATAACCAACAAGCATCTCAACGCATGAATATCATGATTTCTTCATCATTTTAACCATACTTTATCACCAAGTTAGTTTATGTTCAAGACTTCTTTATAAGATTCATTAGGGTTCTTAACATTTTGATCAAGATACATCATTAACCACCTAAACAAGATGAAAAATGCAAAGATTTAAGTCCTTACCACTAGCTCAAGGCTAGGGGAGTTCAAGTTAAGAAATGTGGTGGATAAAAGAAGATGAGAGAGGTCCTTGAGCTTCCGAACACACTGAGCTTCGTTGTATGATCTCTAACACCCTTGGATGCTCTTAGAATGGTTGAAAGAACTTGAATGATGATGATGATGATGATGATGATGATGGGGGTGGTGGTTCTCGGCCGAACCAAGGGAAGAGAGGAGAGAGGAGTTTGAGTGAAATGTATGTTGGATGAAAATGATGGTTCAAGTCTCATGGTTATTCTTATAATTCTCCAACACCTCTTTGTCTAATGGACACTATGTTTCAAGAGTACTTAACATATCCAATTAAATAATCAAGGAAAATCATGGGGTGTGAGACCCCATGTAACCGTCCCGGGGGGGGGGGGGTGCTTGGTTGGGTTTCAACTTAAAGTTAGTGATTTAGCTGGAAAGCAAGTGATTAATTAGTGTCTTATGGTATGTTATGAAATATATAGAGTGTTAGGGTGTTCGGGGACCCTAACTAGCTCAGAAAAATAAAAACAATGTGTTTGACAATATTTTTGTGTTCCGGGTAATGTCCGGTGGTTCGGTTTGATACTGTTCCGTTAAAGTGCTTAATTAATCCGTAAAGTGTCCTATATATATATTTTTGTAACATTTTTAATTCTCAACACTCAGGAAAGCATACCGGACTATTTAGTAACTTTTCTATACACTACTAGTATGTTAACAATCACATGTAAGTATAACACAGTGATCAGAAAGCAGTTAAGTGATTCAGCACAGTCATCAAGCACTTTAATTATCATTAATAAATCGTACGGATACATGGAATTATGAGGGTTGTCACAGTGATAGACGTTCCATCTTCCAAGTTTGGTGTTTTTTAATGGCTTTAAGTAGTTTTTTGCTTTTTTTTTCATTTTTAGCTTTTAATAATACTTGTCCAAACTACTTTTATTGTAGTTTGGGAGTTTTTGGTGTTTTACTGCATTATGGTGTTTCACAATCATTATGACTGTTTGGCGTTTTATTAAAATAATGTATTTTTTTTTTTGTTCTTAGCTGAAAAATACATAACAAACAACAGAAAAAGAAACTTAAAAAAATAGAAATAGAAACAATTCATTTTCCAAATTTTCACTGTCATCAGTCTCTTTCTTCTTTAAAACATGTTCACTGGCGGTTTGACTTTGTCATGCTTGAGTTTTTGTTGTTGAAGTAGGCTTTTTTATTGTGACAACCGGTGATTTACGGCTCTTAATCACGTGATTAACAAGTGATTAACATGATAATAAATGGTGTTTAAGACTCAAATTAACTTAATTAGGCATTTGGAGTGCCTAGGAACGTCTATCTGACTTTACAGTAAGCGCATGAAGATTCGCGTTGAATCTACGGAATATTAAACGGCAACGATTATGGGTATTATTTTACGCACTTTTAGAACAAAAATTTTATATTATGACGTTCTGACAATTTCGGGTTTTGATAACGGGTCGCGTAGGATTTACGTGCCGCTTAAACACGGGGATTGAGCTTGTGGGCCCTGGGCCCAAGCCCAAAACCCACAAGCCTAAACCTGCACATAATAAATTAGATCTTATAAAATCTTCACAAGATTTACAAGATCTCTATAAAATCTTACCAAATCTATACAAAATCTTACAAAAGATTGTTGTCTCAAAAGATTGTAACACACAAGATCTTACAAGATCTCATCTCTCTCTATTTATACACTTTAGTCTTCTACACACATACATAACCCAAAATCAAACACAGAGAAATTATTCTCATCACATGCCAAGACCCAACCCAGCCAAACCTCTATTCCCTCTCGGTTCTACTGCACACCCACGTCAAAATCGGAGTATCTCCTTCCCTCTCAAACACACAAACACCCCAACACCCTTTTGTATCTCTCACACACAACCCACTTGTTTACCCCCCCCCCCTGTTAATCGGCCAACCACCACCATCTTCAGGTGGTGGCGGACTACAGCAGCAACACCACCACCACCACAGGCGGCAGCGCTGTGGTGGGTGGTGCCGGTCGATGCTTCAAGCGAGAGAGAAAGAGGAGAGACAGACCAGAGAGAGAGAGAGAAATGGAGCTGGCAGCGAGCCAACGACGGCTACCGGCGGAGGTTTGGTCGGCGACAGCACCGCCGTTCGTGGCGGCGGAGGTGATGGAGACTTATTTTTTTTTTATTTAAATTTTTTTTTAAGTTTGGTTCGGGTTTCGCTCCGGCCGTTTCTTTTCTGGTAATGATGAGAATGTCAGTTGACGATGATCTTCAGATCGGATTCAAGCTCTGTATGGTTCAAGTATGGTTCGGGTTAGGAACCAGGTGTTTGTTTTGGGTTGTTTCGAGGGTTCGCAGTGGTTCGGGTTTACTTCGGGTACGATACACGATCAGCTTCAGGTCAGCAATCAGGCTTGGCTTAGATTATCTTGTGGCTCAGTTCGGGTTCGGGTTCCGGGTCAGCGGGTTCGAGTTTTGGTTCAAATCATCGGGTCATGGTCCGGTTCGGTCAGATTTGTTAGTGGCAGAAGCGGTTCGGGTTGACTCGGTCAACTCAGCCGGTCAACTCGGTCAAACCGTTCGACGTTTCGACACTGATTTGGTAAAGATACGGCGCGATTATTTCGTTATTTTTATAGTTTATATCACGTGATAACGAGCTCGAACCGATTGATTATAATTTACATTTGATATATATTTGACAAAATTACATATAGTTTAATTGAATCTTGATTGAATATTGTTGAATTTTGATAAAATAACGACAACCTGTGTTGTCGGGGGCGTCCAAAAACAGAGGAAACTCTGCCCGTTTTTCAAGAAAACCCGTAAACAAAATATATTTTATAATAAAGGGAACTTTACGGATTCGAATTAAACTGCAAAACAAATATGATTATCACGATTGTTTTAAACAAAACGACGATTCGGATATTATTTACGGAATAATTATAGTCATTATATTTATTCTAAATTTTAAAATCTCGACAATTCTTTTATAAAAATAAATATAATTTATATATTTATTTCAAATATCCAACATGAACTCGTTTTATGAAAATAAATATAGTTATATATTTATTTCCGTTAGTAAACAAAACAAATCCTATTATAAATAAATATCTTTATATATTTATTTTAAATATCAAACGACTCGTATTTCTTTTATAAAAATAGATATAGCTTATCTATTTATTTCAAACATCCAACAACTCGATTATAATTCTAAAAAATAAATATAACTTTTTATATTTATTTCAAAAGCCGAAACGACATATACATATGTTTTGGCAAATATATACAAAACGCAATATATATAATACAAGTTTATTATATATTACCTTCATACGAATATTCCTATATACACAAACGACTTCTCGGGGCGACAAAGTTTAACTTAGTCATTTTCGTTAACTTAACAACTTAACCGTTGAATCGTTCGATTAACGATTCGGTAGAGTTCGGTGACACGTAGATTAGTTACCGCATTTATTTAGAAACTTATAAGGTATTCCGTGTTAGGGATATTATAGAATGCATGCTAGCGAGTCTCGTCTTGGAAACGACATCACGAAGTCGTAATTAGCTAGCTTTGCACAATGCAATTCAGGTGAGTTCATAACCCCACATTTTTACGGTTTTACATTTTTCTAAATGTTTTCGGGGTGGAAAGACATGCACTTTTTGCAAAGCATACAAGGTTTTCAATAAACATGAATTACATATTTCTAAACCATTTTACAAGCAAGTTTTAACTGACACAAATGGTTTACGAAAAGCTTATGTTTTATACCGATTTTTCAAACAAGCGTATTTTCGAAACGTGCTTACACACGAATTCTAGTTTTCTAAACTACGAGAAAATACAAGTACAAAGAGGTACATTAAACTATGGAATGACACAATAGATCATGTCACGAATAGGGTAACATAAGCACCATTAATCAGTTACATACCAAGACCGCGGAACAAAAGGTTAGATCTAATGGGTTTCAGGCAGCCACACTCTTGGTCACTCTAGTACCAAGCAGTGCTTTTGTGTCTCTAGTCGTGAATCGACAGTCGTGGATTCGACAGCTAAAAATGCCTATGGTGGATGCTTCCTATGTCGTTACATATGTTAGTGGCCTCGCGAACCATTAACAATCTCGTATTCCTTACATATTGTAACATATCCATTTTTTTCATATAAGAGCTATAGGTTGTTTAAATTTATTAGCCACTAGTAACCAGTTTTATTTTTAATATAATCATTCGACCCAAATAGTTTTAAAAACTATTTTATATATAGTTGGTTGGAATGTTATACTAATTAATTGGCTTGTATATGGGTGACCTTTCTATTTTAAAATAAAGTATATAAAACTTATATTATTAAACGGGTAGATTACGGGTAAGTTGACTGTTAAAAATATGAAGTACCTAGACGGACCTAGGAACCGTTTAATAATTAAATTATAAAAATACATTATATTTGAACCTACTCCGTTTTTAATAAAACTTGGTTCAAAATGTAGATACCAATATTCTCGTTCTAATGACATATTTATTGTTTTATAAAACGTTATATTTTATAAGTTATAAGCGCCAAATAAGTAAAGCAGTTTAATTAATTATAATATATATAATAATAAAATAATATTAAACTTTAAAATGAATCATAGTGTACGTGTGCATGTCTTATAACTTCACATTTGAATTGAAGCCAAGTGTACACAGGAGACGTTGCCTCCAAGTACAAATTTGATATAAATAGAAGTTGTATGTTTCAATAATTCACACAACTTTCCATCCCTCACTCTCGCTACTCTCTCAATATATATATATATTATTTACCCTATAATAATAATAAAGTCATGCCCCGTTTTAAGTGTTTTAACTCCCGATCACTGATACCCTTTCCGATTGATCTGGAGCCCCATAACGCATGTCAAGGCTCTGCCCGACTAAGTTCGTTGGGGTTCTGTCTCGTGACATAGGGATAAGGTTGAATTAGGGTTATTATACTTAACACGAGTGCCAATATGTGTATATATATTTTTAAAATAGCTCAGAAGTTATACCCAAGATTCTACCAGGAGCCTTTCTAGTTGAACCCTAAAGTTACAAAGTGAGTCCATTCTCTTTTCTCACAGTTTTATCACCTTTTTGTGATACAATTATATTTAAAAAATGCTTTCCGAAATCCTAAATGTTTACCAGTTATACTTACAGTGATTAAATTTTTATATTCTATAATAACTGCCGGTATGGGAGGTTTTATACATTACTTGACCCTCGTTAGTATTGGCCAAAAAGTTAGCCAATAGTAGCATGACCACAATCACAGGGGGAATGGTGCTCCAGTAGCCATAGCCTATAACTAATATTATTTTAACATTAAATCATTAATAAATTTAATGTATGATTGAAATAAATCTAAATGGTGTGTACATAAAATAGAGCTTTATTAATCATTATTAAAATATATATTAAAGAAAATATATTTAATAACCCTAAATTACTATTTACATTATAAAATAATGTTTAGTCTATAAATGTATACCATAATAAATAGTCAAATATAATATATTCTACTATACTAAGATTATATTTTTAGTCTTAGTCACGTTAACATATTAAATAATAATATTACAATTATTTAATTAATATATTATATTTGATAAAGTTATAGCTATTAGTTTGACAGAAAATGATATATTTCATTTTCTGGGTTAAGTGGTTTTGTGCCGTAGAAAATATATTTGACAAAGTAATGTCACGGGACACTACTAAGGGTGTAAGGAGTGGTTAAACACTTGAGAGTGGCAAACTAAAAAATCAACCAATCAGAGTGCGCCACGTCAATCAGTGAAAAATGTTTAAACTTTGGTGAAAAGTGTTGGCAATGGTTTAGACATTTGATGAAGTGGTAAACTTTTTAAATAAAAAAAAGGAAAAAGATGTGATTGGTTGAGATTGGAATGGACCCCACCCCACACCCCCCATGTCACGACCCCCGACCCACCCTGGACGGAATCGGGAGTCGCGAACAGCCCAGTGGTACCGGTGATTAATTTTGAAAACGTTGCAGCGGAAATTTCATCAGGACCGTGAGTTAGGAAAAATATCAGAGTTTAGAAACACCGGATTTTATTTATTAAATAGATGGGATAAACCCATGTTTTACAAAGGTAGCTTTAATAAGCTATATTTGTTTACATAAAACAATATTTCTTAATTTGATTTAATAAAATAAGCCACTTCTTGAAGCCTTTCAGTGCCGTATCCAGCTCTTATTCCAATCTATGGTAATTACCTGAAATATGTTTGAAAAAGGTTTTGTCAGCGGAAATACTGAGTGAGTTCATTCCGTTTTTATAAAATATATTGTTATACCTTACAGTATTAAGGTTTTTATATTTATTTATATTTACCCAACTCAATCAGTATTTGTCACATGATGGCAGTTCCAATATGAAAGCATGTAATTCTATTTTACTATTATTCAATTTATCTTTCACTAGGCGATTCCTCTGACGGTGGTCATATCACTGTTGATCATTCTTTCAACTAGTGACTCTGGTCATATCACTGTTGATCATTCTTTCAACTAGTGATTCTATTCATAACACTGTTGATCATTCTTTCAACTAGTGTCTTTTGGTCATGTCACTGTTGATCATTCTCTCAACTAGTGACTCTGGACTTAGTTGTGTCCGGTGACATTACTTTGTCAGATATATTACTTATGGCACAAAACCATTTAATCCAGAAAATGACATATATCATTTTATGTCAAACTACTATTACTTATCAAATATAATATGTTAATTAAATAATTGTAATATCATTATTTGATATATCAACGTGACTAACAATATAATCTTCGTATAGTAGAATACATTATACTTGACTATTTTATTATGGTATATACTTTTTAGATTTATTTCAAACATACATTAAATTTATTAACGATTTAATGTTAAAATAATATTAGTTATAGGTTATGGCTACTGTGGCATAATTCTCACTGTGATCATGCTATTATTAATTAACTTTCTGACAAATAGTAACGATGGTCAATTAATGTATAAAACCTCCCATACCAGCAGTTATTATAAAATATAAAAATTTAATCACTGTAAGTATAACTGGTAACCATTTAGGATTTTAGAAAGCAAAATATAATTGTATCACAAAAAGGTGATGAAACTGTGAGAAAAGAGAATGGACTCACAAACGGTGAGAAAAGAGAAATGAACTCACATTGCAGATTTCTACGGGCAAAGTTTAGTCTACAGATAAGCCTTGATATATTGCAGATTTATACAGGCAGAGCTTAGCCTATTGATTAGTATTGTAACCTAGTGCACACGAACTAGGTAGGTAACTTAATACAGCATTTACGATAACTCACGAGATCAACCCTCACAACGAATGACAAAGTGCTATGCTTAAACATCCATCGGATTCACAACGAAGGACAGAGTATTCCCCGAATTCGGGTGGCACTCAAACATCCGGTCGGAATCACGACTAATGACAAAGCATCACCCTAATGTGGGCAGCACTTAAACATCCATTGAGTACATTGATCGATCGGACAATGAATCGTAATAGCGATCGAGTTAATACCCTGTGCAGCAGCACCCCTGCTATACTAATTAGTGATTAGTGTGTGTTTGGAGAGTATTTGGACGATATCTCCGCGCCTGAGTCGAATTTTATCGTCGAACGAACGCACAGAAGCAAGTCCCAAAGCCTGCTATTTATACCCAAAAATTTGATTAGCTTACGGACCGTAAGACTCCCAATGTTACGGACCGTAAGGATTCTTACGGACCGTAAGCCTCATAATGTTACGGTCTGTAAGGGACACCAAAGCACTATAGAGTTGCCACGCGTGGAGGTAGGCTTGCTGAGTCGACATTTTCGTAAAATTCAATTTAGACAACGAGATATAAAGATAATCTTCGAGTAGGGAATGCCCCCCCTGAGTTTTAGGGGCCCTGATCCTGATTCTGATTGTTCTGAAATTTGTAGGGTTTGTGCAGAATCACTTGGGTGTCTCAATTAGGGTTTCCTATTGAATAAAATAATAAAATAATTAGGATTTTTAAATGAGGGTTGTTACATTCTCTCCACCTTAATAAAAATCTCGTCCTCGAGATTTGCTGGAATAAGTAGGAATACTTTTTCTTCATCTCAGGTTCCAGCTCCCAAGTGTATTTGGGTTATGATATTTCTTTTAGACTTATGTCACCTTTTAGTTAAAAAAAATAATATTAGGGTAGATGACACAGAATTAAAATATCGAATTTTGTGAATACGAGTTATACAATAAATAGGACTCAATGGTTCAACTGAATTATTTCAAGAAATCGATGTCAAACGGATGAGATGAAATGATATAATTTCCAATGTGACCAAATTCAAGCCAAAAGAGATATATGATCAATAGATATTTTAGAATGAATGTGAAGGATTTTTAGAATCAATAAAATTTCTTTGTCAACAGAAAGCTTACTTTAATTGGCAACTGAAGAAGACTCAGAATCAACAAGCTCAAATAAAATAGAAGTATGAAAATGATTGTTAACTATCGAACCATAACAAGAGAAAATCAGTGTGTTGACATTTATTGTATTGCAAGGATACACCGAAATACAATAGGGTTTAGTGTATCATTGTCTTAATACATAATTGCATCAAGACTACTTTTCAATGATGAGTCAAACGAAAGACATACGTGGTTTTGAATGATTCGTATGATTATGATTAGCCCAAGCTACAAGTTTATAACGATGCCGCAAGGTGTCGTAATGATCGAAATAATTCAATAATTACGGTGACCGAACAAATTCACCGTGTTTGTAATCAACTGAAAGTTTTAATGAAGTAAATTTGGATATTCATTTCGAATAGGATTTTCAATTGAAAAGACCAAATGAATATTATAAAATTTTCGATCAATGATGAAAGAAACGTTAAAAGGTACACCGGAATATGATATGAATTTGTGTACTCTTATCTTAACACATAATTGTATTAAGATTGTTTAGGATAATGAACCAACAAAAAGGAAATAAATGAATTCGTACATCAGGAGTGAGAATAAGAATAGCTCAAGCTTCAAATTAAAGAAAACGCCACCACAAGGTGTCGTAGTAATTGGAATAGTAGCGGTGAATGAAATGAGTTTTCACCATGCTTTAAATTAAATGAAGTAAGTCCGAATGTTTCAAATAATCTAGTAGGATTTTTGATTGAAATTGAAATAATTGAATAATGTTTTTCGATCAAAAAAATGATAAAACAATAAAGATTACGAAGCGCTCGATTGTTGATATAAAAATCCTTAAGAGATACACTGAAATATGAAATGAATTTGTGTATCATTATCTTAGCACATAATTGTGTTAAGATTGATTTTATAGAATAAACCAACAAAGCGGATTCAATATAGATAAATAAATAATTAAACCCGTATATAAGGTGTGTAACGAGATTAGCACAAGCTTCAAATTTTGTGAAAACGTCACCACAAGGTGATCGTGACCAAATAAATGATTTAGTGAAAGTGAAGACCAAACAAGTCTGTTATGGTTCTGAATAGATGAAGTAATTGACAGAATGCATTTATTTATAAACTTTTATTTGTACTAGGGTCAAAATTTACTTAACTTAGATATTACATATCAGCGATTACGTCTGGAATCATTTCTGCTTCTTGCGTAGTAAGTACGAATGCTCACGCGTTCTTTTTAGCTCTGTCTGTTGTTCTGGCCTTGTTGTCGGATACTTTGGTTAGTTTCGGGCAATATGGTTTGATGTGTCCTGTTTCTCCGCAATTGAAACAAACATTAGTTTTCCTTCTACACTCTTCCTCTATATGTCCGGTCATCTTGCAGAAGTCACAGTAGGGTGTTTTCCTAAAACGGCATCTTCCTGAATGCTTTTTGTTACCGCTTCTGCAGATAGGTTGCTCCAATGACGGTTCAGTTCCTTTCTTTTTGAATTCTTGGAAAATTTTCTGGGCTAACTCTTTCTTTTTGTTTTCTTCTCTTGTGCGAATTAGTCCATCTGTCAGCATGTTAGCTAGTTCGACTGCTTCTTCAATAGTCTGTAGTCTAGTGGCCTTGACTATGTCTCGGATTTCGCTAACTAATCCCCAAATATAACGAGAAATTAGTACGGGTTCTGACGAAGCCAGAGTTGGTACCATTCTTGCATATTCGAAGAACGTTGTCGTATATTCACGACAATTCACATCTATCATTTTATGATTTAGGAACTTGTTAGCTATTCGTTCCTTTTCATAAGAAGGACAAAATTTCCTTTCTGCCATTTCTTTGAATTTTTCCCAATTCATGGCATAAGCCATGTCACTTCCTTTTGCCTGAAGAATTGTATTCCACCATTCTAAGGCTTCTTCCTTAAAGAGGTTAGATGCATACATCACCTTATCTTCTTCGGCACATTTGCTGATTGTAAGAACAGCTTCTGTCTTTTCCAACCATCGCAGAGCAGCCGTGACACCTTCACTGCCTGCGAACTCAGTTGGTTTACAAGCTAGAAATTCTTTGTAGGTACACCCGAGAGTCATCGCCTTCTTTTTCTTAGGAAATGGGGTTTTTATAATATTATCATTACCTCCATTGACACTATGGTTAAAACTGTCGTCACGGGTATGCTTGCTACTCACAACTTTGGTGGGTTCTACGGGGTTTTTAACAGCTTTAATTATTAAAGGTAAAGCATTAGCTATTCCTTGGGCTATTAGATTTTCTATAGCATTTTTATCCAAAGGATTTTCATTATTAGCATGAACTTCTGGATTATGTGGTACTTCATTAGACATCTGAATTGCAAACATTTTCACTTATTAATATCACAGAATAATTAAAACAAAATAATACTTCCAAGACATTATATGCGCATATCGGCATATATACATTCATATATAACACATATGTTAACTTGTATCAGTTTCCTAACTTTATTGTTTAGGTATTAAAAGAACACCTAAATAGCTTTAAGCAAGTGGCTCTGATACCACCTTCTGTCACGACCCCCGACCCACCCTGGACGGAATCGGGAGTCGCGAACAGCCCAGTGGTACCGGTGATTAATTTTGAAAACGTTGCAGCGGAAATTTCATCAGGACCGTGAATTAGGAAAAATATCAGAGTTTAGAAACACCGGATTTTATTTATTAAATAGATGGGATAAACCCATGTTTTACAAAGGTAGCTTTAATAAGCTATATTTGTTTACATAAAACAATATTTCTTAATTTGATTTAATAAAATAAGCCACTTCTTGAAGCCTTTCAGTGCCGTATCCAGCTCTTATTCCAATCTATGGTAATTACCTGAAATATGTTTGAAAAAGGTTGTGTCAGCGGAAATACTGAGTGAGTTCATTCCGTTTTTATAAAATATATTGTTATACCTTACAGTATTAAGGTTTTTATATTTATTTATATTTACCCAACTCAATCAGTATTTGTCACATGATGGCAGTTCCAATATGACAGCATGTAATTCTATTTTACTATTATTCAATTTATCTTTCACTAGGCGATTCCTGTGACGGTGGTCATATCACTGTTGATCATTCTTTCAACTAGTGACTCTGGTCATATCACTGTAGATCATTCTTTCAACTAGTGATTCTATTCATAACACTGTTGATCATTCTTTCAACTAGTGTCTTTTGGTCATGTCACTGTTGATCATTCTCTCAACTAGTGACTCTGGACTTAGTTGTGTCCGGTGACATTACTTTGTCAGATATATTACTTATGGCACAAAACCATTTAATCCAGAAAATGACATATATCATTTTATGTCAAACTACTATTACTTATCAAATATAATATGTTAATTAAATAATTGTAATATCATTATTTGATATATCAACGTGACTAACAATATAATCTTCGTATAGTAGAATACATTATACTTGACTATTTTATTATGGTATATACTTTTTAGATTTATTTCAAACATACATTAAATTTATTAACGATTTAATGTTAAAATAATATTAGTTATAGGTTATGGCTACTGTGGCATAATTCTCACTGTGATCATGCTATTATTAATTAACTTTCTGACAAATAGTAACGATGGTCAATTAATGTATAAAACCTCCCATACCAGCAGTTATTATAAAATATAAAAATTTAATCACTGTAAGTATAACTGGTAACCATTTAGGATTTTAGAAAGCAAAATATAATTGTATCACAAAAAGGTGATGAAACTGTGAGAAAAGAGAATGGACTCACAAACGGTGAGAAAAGAGAAATGAACTCACATTGCAGATTTCTACGGGCAAAGTTTAGTCTACAGATAAGCCTTGATATATTGCAGATTTATACAGGCAGAGCTTAGCCTATTGATTAGTATTGTAACCTAGTGCACACGAACTAGGTAGGTAACTTAATACAGCATTTACGATAACTCACGAGATCAACCCTCACAACGAATGACAAAGTGCTATGCTTAAACATACATCAGATTCACAACGAAGGACAGAGTATTCCCCGAATTCGGGTGGCACTCAAACATCCGGTCGGAATCACGACTAATGACAAAGCATCACCCTAATGTGGGCAGCACTTAAACATCCATTGAGTACATTGATCGATCGGACAATGAATCGTAATAGCGATCGAGTTAATACCCTGTGCAGCAGCACCCCTGCTATACTAATTAGTGATTAGTGTGTGTTTGGAGAGTATTTGGATGATATCTCCGCGCCTGAGTCGAATTTTATCGTCGAACGAACGCACAGAAGCAAGTCCCAAAGCCTGCTATTTATACCCAAAAATTTGATTAGCTTACGGACCGTAAGACTCCCAATGTTACGGACCGTAAGGGACACCAAAGCACTATAGAGTTGCCACGCGTGGAGGTAGGCTTGCTGAGTCGACATTTTCATAAAATTCAATTTAGACAACGAGATATAAAGATAATCGTCGAGTAGGGAATGCCCCCCCTGAGTTTTAGGGGCCCTGATCCTGATTCTGATTGTTCTGAAATTTGTAGGGTTTGTGCAGAATCACTTGGGTGTCTCAATTAGGGTTTCCTATTGAATAAAATAATAAAATAATTAGGATTTTTAAATGAGGGTTGTTACACCCCATCTCTCTCTCCTTCCTCCCTTCCCCGAACCGGTTATGCCTCACCGATTTCACTCCCATTTCGTCAAACACTTCATGCGGCAAGGGGTTGGCATTGGTTTGCCACTTCGGTAATTGGGTTTGCCGAGTGGTTTACCGAGCCACTCCGAACACCCTAAGTCCAGAGTTACTAGTTGAGAGAATGATCAACAGTGACATGACCAAAGGCACTAGTTGAGAGAATGATCAACAGTGTTATGACCAGAGTCACTAGTTGAAAGAATGATCAACAGTGATATGACCACAATTACTAGTTGAGAGAATGATCAACAGTAATATGACCCGAGTCACTAGTTGAGAGAATGATCAACAGTGATTTAATCACCGTCACAGGAATCGCCTAGTGACCAATATAATAGTAAGATATATTATATATCTATTACTTGATAAATTCACTATTGGACGAAAGTGAGCCAATGAGTGATATGACCACTGTCACATCGGAACTGCCACCATGTGACTAATACTGATTGAGTTTTGGGTAAATATAAACAAATATAAACACTCTTAAAGCTGTAAGGTATAACAATATATTTTTTATAAAAATGGAATGAACTCGCCAGTATTTATTACTGATAAAATATTTTCAAAACGTGTTTCAGGTAATTTGCTAGAAGCCAGCTATGGAGCACTGAAGGCTTAAATAAAGTGGCTATAAACACCTGAATAAAAGAAGAAAATTATGTTTTATTTATTTGGGTTTATCCCTATAAAAACAATTGAATTAAATATGGTTTTAAGCCTATTTGTTTAATATTAAAAGTTTGGTGTTTTACAAACTCTGAAATTACTTCCTAACTACGATCCTGATGAAAATTTTTCCGCTGCGTAATTAATAAACACCGATACCATTTGGCTGGTTCACGTCTCTCGCTCCCAGGGTGGGGTCGGGGGCTGTGACACATATACAGAACTCAGTTTCAATACGTCTTTACAAATTACATACCATGTTTTATATAAATTCAAAGCATAGGATTATGCATGCATGTTGTCAATGTCAGGGTGGACATTGACGGTTACACAAAAATTTACAAACGCAAGAGTTTACAAATACATGGTTTCCAAACATAATGCGTTACAAATACGAAGTTATACGAATATAAAGTTTCCATATAACATGCCAAAGAAAATGATTTTAAATTCGTTTTCTCAACATTATTTTAAAAACCGGTTATTCAAAAGATTTATTCCAAATCTTTTACAAACAAACTATGAACTCGCTCAACTTTATGTTGATTTTTCGCATGTTTCTTTCTCAGGTTACTTTCTCAATTTATGGCACAGTTGGAATAGGAGAACCATTGGAGACTCGAGTACTTAGTGGGCGTTCAATTTCCTAGAAGTATTAGCTTATTTGCTTCCGCTGTGCAATGAAGATACCGGTCCAGTCACGCCAGCTCTGATAATTTCGGAGTGTGACAGATTGGTATCAGAGCTATAGGTTACAGCGAATTAGGTTTTTTGTAGAGATACCTAGGCTCTAACCTCACTTTCCTCTGGGAACTTAGAATATTAAAACCTGAATACATACAGAACGCCTAAGACTCGAATATGGTCTCCAACCGTTGCCGAAAAACAAACAGTCAAAATTTTGTTTTCAAACATACGCTATAGTGGTGTTTTACACATGGTACACAAAACAGTGGCATACATTGCACAAAACTTTGAGAGATTAGGAAACATGCATTTAGAACCTTTGGAAACTTGTGTTGAAGTTCATTCAAGGTCATCACCTAGGAACCACGTTTATTAAGTCGGGAAAACGCCATTATTATGTCGTCTATGCTATTTTATTTAACCGAGCAGGTAACCTACGCAAAACAAAACACGGGCGTGCAAGATTTCACGAAACTCAATCTACATGTCGACAGAGGTTGAAGTACGTTACATACGACTTTCGAGACAAGGTCTTTGAGAAGACACGGTTGAGCACTTAAGCGACGATGCTAATCCTGTCAGCAGGAGAATTACCGATCAGGATGCGACAGCTTGTCACTCGATCCTGCAACGACACGAATCACGCCAAGGAGAAGACGTGTGTCTCCGCATTCCCCCTATCTTGTTAACGACGAATACGCTATGTCCGGCATTTCATGGCAATGTCACCTAACAACTGGTCGTCACATGAAACCCCAGGTAAAGTCCTTAAATTTCCTTTGTTGAAATTCCGACTTTTGCATCTAGTGAGTAAATTTTCACATCTCTACTCCTCTTAATGGTCATTGTATCACAATCATTTCTTTCATTATAGCGAATACTCATTGCTTCATTTCTTGAAAATTCATATGTTACACATGCATCGTTTGTTACGCATGTGGTTTCGTTTCGAATAAAGCGTTTCATTAAAGTTCAAATATTATTTTGCTAAATCTAATTATTGATTTGTGATTCGAATGACCTGCATTAATGTAATTGTTGGCTCCTTTGTTATCAAGTCAACACATTTTCTTGAAAATTTCTTCTCTTTCCAAGATACATGGTTTTTCGTTGTAACCATGCCGAAGTTTCCTTGTCGATACATATATTTGTTGTTGGATTTCGCCTAAATCAAGTTCAATTGTTTGAACTTGTCCATTACACATATTCAATCCAAGACACCATATGATGTATTGAACGCATCATATTCAAATTCGTTTTAACAATCGTTTCATTTGTTCCGAGTCGTAGTAGATTTGTTTGGTCTACGACTCCATTAAGTCATTTGATGATTTCGACACCTTGCGGTGGCATTTTCATTTATTTGAAGCTTGCGCTAAACTCGTTTACGCATCTCATGCACGGATTTAATTAATTATTTATTGATTTGCTTTAAATCCGCTTCGATTTATCATATTTAAGCGGTCTTAACACAATTGTGTGTTATGACAATGGTACACAAATTCATTGCATATTCCAGAGTACCTACTAACGGTTCTTTCAACATCGATCGAATATTTTGCGATATTTATTGTTTCTTCATCTTCGATCGAAAACATTAATTCTTTGATGTTCCATCTTCAATTGAAAACCTTATGATGTCGTTTGAATCAAATTTTCAAATTTGCTTCATTGTACTTTCGCTTGACTTCAAACACGGTGAATTTGTTTGATCACCGATATTATTGAATTGTTTCATTCACTACGACACCTTGTGGCGTCGGTATAACTTGCAGCTTGGGCTGATCATGATCGAGCGTTTCATGCAAAATTATTTCATTGAACTTGTTGATTCTAAGTTCCATTTAGTGGATGTTATCGTTTCTAGAATTCATTTGCATATTGTGAATGTTCATTTGGAATTCTATTGGTCGAAATTCCTTTTTCTTGGACCCCTGTTAACTTGGTCACATTGGTGACGGTATCAGTATGTCTCGTTTTTTTTTGGCATTATTCGTATTTACTTACGCATAATGTAACTCTAAGGAGTTAACGTAGTCTAAATTTCGAGGACGAAATTTTATTAACAGGGGGAGAATGTGACAACCGGTGATTTACGGCTCTTAATCACGTGATTAACGCGATAATAAATGGTGTTTAAGACACAAATTAACTTAATTAGGCGTTTGGAGTGCCTAGGAACGTCTATCCGACTTTACAGTAAGCGCATGAAGATTCGCGTGGAATCTACGGAATATTAAACGACAACGATTATGGGTATTATTTTACGCACTTTTAGAACAAAAATTTTATATTATAACGTTCTGACAATTTCGGGTTTTGATAACGGGTCTCGTAGGATTTACGTGCCGCTTAAACACGGGGATTGAGCTTGTGGGCCCTGGGCCCAAGCCCAAAACCCACAAGCCTAAACCTGCACATAATATATTAGATCTTATAAAATCTTCACAAGATTCACAAGATCTCTATAAAATCTTACCAAATCTATACAAAATCGTACAAAAGATTGTTGTCTCAAAAGATTGAAACACGCAAGATCTTACAAGATCTCATCTCTCTCTAATTATACACTTTAGTCTTCTACACACATACATAACCCAAAATCAAACACAGAGAAATTATTCTCATCACATGCCAAGACCCAACCCAGCCAAACCTCTCTTCCCTCTCGGTTCTACTGCACACCCACATCAAAATCGGAGTATCTCCTTCCCTCTCAAACACACAAACACACCAACACCCTTTTGTATCTCTCACACACAACCCACTTATTTTACCCCCTGTTAATCGGCCAACCACCACCATCTTCAGGTGGTAGCGGACTACAGCAGCAACACCACCACTACCACAGGCGGCAGCGCTGTGGTGGGTGGTGCCGGTCGATGCTTCAAGCGAGAGAGAGAGAGAGAGAGAGGAGAGAGGGACCAGAGAGAGAGAGAGATGGAGCTGGCAACGAGCCAGCGACGGCTACCGGCGGAGGTTTGGTCGGCGACAGCACCGCCGTTCGTGGCGGTGGAGGTGATGGAGACTTATTTTTTTTATTTATTAATTTTTTTTTTAAGTTTGGTTCGGGTTTCGCTCCGGCCGTTTCTTTTCTGGTAATGACGAGAATGTCAGTTGACGATGATGTTCAGATCGGATTCAAGCTCTGTATGGTTCAAGTATGGTTCGGGTTAGGAACCAGGTGTTTGTTTCGGGTCGTTTCGAGGGTTCGCAGTGGTCGGGTTTACTTCGGGTACGATACACGATCAGCTTCAGGTCAGCAATCAGGCTTGGCTCAGATTATCTTGTGGCTCAGTTCGGGTTCGGGTTCCGGGTCAGCGGGTTCGAGTTTTGGTTCAAATCATCGGGTCATGGTCCGGTTCGGTCAGATTTGTTAGTGGCAGAAGCGGTTCGGGTTGACTCGGTCAACTCAGCGAGTCGACTCGGTCAACTCAGCCGGTCAACTCAGTTGACCCGGTCAACTCGGTCAAACCGTTCGACGTTTCGACACTGATTTGGTAAAGATACGGCGCGATTATTTCGTTATTTTTATAGTTTATATCACGGGATAACGAGCTCGAACCGACTGATTATAATTTACATTTGATATATATTTGACAAAATTACATATAGTTTAATTGAATCTTGATTGAATATTGTTGAATTTTGATAAAATAACGACAACCTGTGTTGTCGGGGGCGTCCAAAAACAGAGGAAACTCTGCCCGTTTTTCAAGAAAACCCGTAAACAAAATATATTTTATAATAAAGGGAACTTTACGGATTCGAATTAAACTGCGAAACAAATATGATTATCACGATTGTTTTAAAACAAAACGACGATTCGGATATTATTTACGGAATAATTATAGTCATTATATTTATTCTAAATTTTGAAATCTCGACAATTCTTTTATAAAAATAAATATAATTTATATATTTATTTCAAATATCCAACATGAACTCGTTTTATGAAAATAAATATAGTTATATATTTATTTCCGATAGTAAACAAAACAAATCCTATTATAAATAAATATAGTGTTATATATTTATTTTAAATATCAAACGACTCGTATTTCTTTTATAAAAATAGATATAGCTTATCTATTTATTTCAAACATCCAACAACTCGATTATAATTCTAAAAAATAAATATAACTTTTTATATTTATTTCAAAAGCCGAAATGGCATATACATATGTTTTGGCAAATATATACAAAACGCAATATATATAATACAAGTTTATTATATATTACTTTCATACGAATATTCCTATATACACAAACGACTTCTCGGGGTGACAAAGTTTAACTTAGTCATTTTCGTTAACTTAACAACTTAACCGTTGAATAGTTCGATTAACGATTCGGTAGAGCTCGGTGACACGTAGATTAGTTACCGCATTTATTTAGAAACTTATAAGGTATTCCGTGTTAGGGATATTATAGAATGCATGCTAGCGAGTCTCGTCTTGGAAACGACATCACGAAGTCGTAATTAGCTAGCTTTGCACAAGGCAATTCAGGTGAGTTCATAACCCCACTTTTTTACGGTTTTACATTTTTCTAAATGTTTTCGGGGTGGAAAGACATGCACTTTTTGCAAAGCATACAAGGTTTTCAATAAACATGAATTACATATTTCTAAACCATTTTACAAGCAAGTTTTAACTGACACAAATGGTTTACTAAAAGCTTATGTTTTATACCGGTTTTTCAAACAAGCGTATTTTCGAAACGTGCTTACACGCGAATTCTAGTTTTCTAAACTACGAGAAAATACAAGTACAAAGAGGTACATTAAACTAAGGAATGACACAATAGATCATGTCACGAATAGGGTAACATAATCACCATTAATCAGTTACATACCAAGACCGCGGAACAAAAGGTTAGATCTAATGGGTTTCAGGCAGCCACACTCTTGGTCACTCTAGTACCAAGCAGTGCTTTTGTGTCTCTAGTCGTGAATCGACAGTCGTGGATTCGACAGCTAAAAATGCCTATGGTTTGGATGCTTCCTATGTCGTTACATATGTTAGTGGCCTCGCGAACCATTAACAATCTCGTATTCCTTACATATACAGAACTCTGTTTCAATACGTCTTTACAAATTACATACCATGTTTTATATAAATTCAAAGCAAAGGATTATGCATGCATGTTGTCAATGTCAGGGTGGACATTGACGGTTACACAAAATTTTACAAACGCAATAGTTTACAAATACATGGTTTCCAAACATAATGCGTTACAAATACGAAGTTATACGAATATAAAGTTTCTATATAACATGCCAAAGAAAATGATTTTAAATTCGTTTTCTCAACATTATTTCAAAAACCGTTTATTCAAAAGATTTATTCCAAATCTTTTACAACAAACTATGAACTCGCTCAACTTTATGTTGATTTTTCTCATGTTTCTTTCTCAGGTTACTTTCTTAATTTATGGCACGGTTGGAATAGGAGAACCATTGGAGACTCGAGTACTTAGTGGGCGTTCAATTTCCTAGAAGTATTAGCTTATTTGCTTCCGCTGTGCAATGAAGATACCGGTCCAGTCACGCCAGCTCTGATAATTTCGGGGTGTGACATTTATGGCCCTTTGGAAAGACAAAATGACGTAAGTTTTTTGTTTGAATATGTATCTTCAAACCATTCATCAGTGTCATTCGTCTCTTCATGCCATTATAAAATTCATCAATAACAACACACAAAAAATGACATAAGTCTGACACCAGCATCTTTTTGTTTAAGATTTGTCCATCTCATGCAGCAAAATGTTATTGAGTCACAACACCTCAGGGAAGAATGCATTCTGCGAAACTTCGCGTAGAACAATATTGAATATACAAGAAACGATATTTGCCATTTTGGCGTTTTACCGAGGAAATAGTGTATCTGAAAGAACGTCGATTTTTTGGAATTTTTGATGTTTGAGTGTTTTGGCGTTTTCTAAGATTGGTATATAGTAAAATATGGCGCTTTTGAGTAGGTGTGTTTGATGTTTTGGGGTTTTTGCCGTTTGTAAGATGAATGGTATATAGTAGAAAATATGGCATTTCAGGTTCGGGGGGTGTGTTTTATGTCTGAGATGTTTTGTTTATATAGGGATGTGTTTTGGCCCGAAATGGTGTTTTATTCATTAGTTTGGCGTTTTTGGTAGAGAAGTGTAAAGACCCTTTTACCCTTAACGAAGCGCGTCCACTTAATAGAATTTATGTTATTTACGAAAACGCCACCGCGCCAGTCTAGTCCATAGATTGTTTTGATCGGACGATCCATAAGCGTTCTCACCGTTCTCACACTTTCCACCATTTTCTCTAAATCCTGACCCTATATATATATATAGGGTTAGGGTGGTGTGTTAACATCTGAAAGAACTGTAATAAGATTCAAGCGTGGTGTTTTAAACAGTAGGAAACATTGTATTTGTGATTCAAGCCATGGTGTTTTAACATGTTATGAATGTGTTCTGATGTTTGTGAATGATGGAAAACACCATACGCGATTAAAACACCATACCAAGAGCAGCTTCTGGAACGTATGTTATAAAAACACCATGAATTGAACTATGAATTTATTTAAAACACCATGTCATGAACATGCTCTGATTTTGTGAATGATGCAAAAACAAAAAAAAAATTGAAATGAAGTAGGAATGATGTTATGGACGTTATCAAATCCTTAAATCAAGGATTTTCTCTCTCCAAATTCATAACTGGAGATTCATTACCATATTTGAATTGTTGGTGCATTTACAAATATACCCTTAAGTCTTAATTTTAATTTGTGCCACATGTCCTCACCATATTCCTTCTTACACTTCTCACAAAAACCATTTTTTTACAATAACCTCACCCTATATAGATTGAGGTTCCGATAAAAAAGACCAAAGGTGTGAGAATGATATATATATATATATATAGGGTAGGGTTCATGCGAGAACCATCTTTATTTCAAGAACCAATGTGAACACAACAAAATAAAACCACTACACCTTCCAAAACCTTAAAAAAACTAACAAAAAAAAAACCTAACCCCCCCCCCCCCCAAACCTAAAAAAACCTACCCACACCCACAAAAACCTAACCCTCCAAGCTAAATGCTAAAAACTAAACCATAAAGCTAAACTCCTAAAAAACCTTAAAAAATCTAAAAAACACACAATTTTTTTAATATTTTTTATTAAAAATCGCTACTTTTCGTCAATAAAAAATTTTAATTTTTTTAGACTAACACTAGCGATTTTTTTTATAAAAAATAGTAAAAAATTGTGTTTTTTTAGTTTTTTTTAGGTTTTTTGGGGTTTAACTTTATGGTTTAGTTTTTAGCGTTTAGATTGGAGGGGGGGGGGGGAGAGGGAGGTTAGGTTTTTTGGGGGTTAAGATTTTAGCATTTAGCTTGGGGGGGAGGGGGTGTTTAGGTTTTTTTGGGAGGGGGGAGGGGTTAGGTTCTTTTAGAGCATTCACATCCATTCCATCATATTTTCACACTAAAAAACACTACATTTTCTCTATCATTTTCAATTAAATAATATTTTTTATACCTTTATCATTACCTTTTCTCTCTCCTTCACTCACAACCACTTTCAAAATATATTAAAAAATTATAGGGGGTGAACAGTGTCCCCCAAAATATACAGATGAACAGTAACATTTTCTCTCTCCTCCACTCACAACCACTTTTTATACTTTTTACATTATAAAAACTCCATACACATTATTTGATGGAATGGATGTGAATGCTCTTAATTTTTTGAGGGGTGGGGTGGGGGGGGGGGGTTAGGTTTTAGGTGGTGTAGTGGGTTTATTTTATTGTGTTCATATTGGTTCTCGCGATAAGGGTGGTACTCGCATATATATATATATATGTATATATATATGTATATATGTATATATATATATATATGTATATATATATATATATGTAAATATATATAGGATATATGTATATATATAGGATTTAAAAAAACATATGCCTCTTGAAATCATAAGGTCTGTGTGGTGGTTCTCTCTGCCCACCCTCATCACCGGCCCTTAGTGTTATATTTAATACGTGTATACATGAAGTAAATACAATTTTTATATATAAATCTAGAACAACATACTGAATTTACGTTTAAATTTTATATTTTGATTTAAAAAAAATGTTTGTAGACTAATTATGTTGTCAAAAGAGCAAAATTCTCTCTCTATTTGTTTTTTCAATTGTGTGAACCTCATATTTACGAAAGTGGCACAGCTTTCGAAAAGTATATCAATAGTATACTCGTTGGAAAAATAAAAAAAACGCTGAGTTTTATGGTGTAATTTTTTTAGAAAAATAATCACGTATTAAAAAGTTATTGTCGTTTAAATATGATGAGGAGATTGGCATGTGATTAACATGTGCACCCTTGTTTGCATCTTCCAATTTTACCCCTCCTGATAGTTATAAGGTTCCCATTATTTACAAAAAATGTCACCGCATCATCTTAGCCACAAATCACAAAGATTATATGGCTGAAAATCGTTCTCACTTTTCTCACACTTTATATCGTTTTCTCTTGATCCCATTCATACATACATACATACATACATACATACATATATATATATATATAGTATAAGGCCAGTGGGTGTGGTATACCGCCCTTGGCCACCTCAGCGTCGTTAGCTCCCCATAGCACCCCCACCCCATCTCCCGCACACCAGGGGGGGGGGGGGCTTTGATATACATGTTTTTAAGATTTTTGATGGGAAAAAAACAAAAAAAGCACCAAGTGGATATTTTTTTTAAAAATAAACAAATTTTATGCAACGTGTCTGTAACATATGTTACAATGTTACACATGATTGTTACATGTGTTACACAAAAACTTGTATATTTAAAAAAAAATTGGTCGGCGTTTTTTTTTTTTTTTTTTTGCTTAAAATCCTTAAAAACATATATATTACATGGGTGATTTTTTTTAAATCTAAAAATACCGAGAGGTTAAAGTGTTCTATATTTTCTCAATTACTATGGGTTTAAGTGATGCAATCAATCGTAACCATAGAGAAAGCGAATATACATTGGTCTTAGCATTATTAGATTATGGTGTGTGGAGGGGCTTGGGTTGGAATCATTGCTTGACACGTGGCAGGTGTGGGCTCCCTCAAGTCCACACCCAAAAAATTGGGGTGTGAAAGGGACGTGGCCAGGCCGGCGTTTGGGTGCCATGTGACATACCCTTTATTATTTTTTAAAATTGACAATTTATATAAAAAACCCGAATTATATTAAAAGTATATTACATAAATTTAAAAAAACTCAATATTGGTTGACACCAAACTTATCCCAACCCATGATATTAAAAAATAATTAAAGTTAAAAATAAAGAAAATAACTACTATTATAATATTAAAATAATAAAAGTATTAAGAAAACTATGTATTATTATAATAATAAAAGACAACCCACAATAAAAAAAAACCTACTTAAAAAAAACTACTTATAAAATCCTACGAATTAAAAAAAAAACTACAGAGTACGATAAATATTAAAGTGGGCAACCCACTTAAAATCCGTATTCGCATCGTACTTGTACTCGATCTTCGCGATTTCGAGTCGATCGTCGTTGGTTAAGTCGTCTGCAGGGACACGGTCGAAGCGAGTTTTAACGCGATCCAACTTCGGTTTGAGCTCACACCATTTGTGTTGACACGCGTTTAAGTTGTGACGCATGTTGCCGACGTGCTGTTGGTATTGTTGAAACGCTTGACCCCAATACGCGGTTTGACCACGTTATAGAGTATGTTGGGCATCGACAATCAATGTAACAAGTGCGGTTTCTTCCTCTTCAGTCCAATGCACCATGTTCTTCCGTTTTTTTTTTTTTTTTTGGTGTGGGTGTGGGTGAAGAAGATTGGGAGAATATGGTTTGGGGTTAGGTATTTATAGGTACAAAATGTATTTTTTTTTTTTTAAACTTGGTTTGGCATAGCGGCTACTCCAAACCGTTCTAAAATAAAAAAAAATGACCGTTTGGCCTGACCACCCCAACGGTCCAATTTCTTTAGCCATCCAGAGCCCGCCACGTCACCCAGCACCCCCACCTCACGCCAGACAGAATAACCATGCCAAACAGGCACATCCAACTCCAACGTCAAACCGGGGTGATATAGCCAGCATTAAACCCCTTCCAAGGCTTATCCACACCCCATACTCATCAGTCTTGTATACCAATGAAAAGGACAAGTTGAGAACGTGAAGAACTATTATACTAATTATTCAAGATTTGGGCGTTATATAAAAAAAATAAATTTATTCACGATTTGAAAAGCAAATTCTTATAAACCACAAAAATTGAACGTCTCCACTAGTAATCGGAGACTAATCATTTAACCTATCCTCGTCATGAATTATATGTGGCTAAAATATTAGCAAATTCTTAAAGTTTTAGCATAGTGTAAAGTGAGTTGATTACCAGTTTATCATATATTTTTGTTATGCATCAATTATTCATTATTACACGCGCTACATATAACATTTGGTGAATCAGATTTAACTTATGATATATCATGTTTTATACACTTTGTCTAATAAGTTTAGAGTAAACTGCCAAAATAGTCCATGGTTTGGTCATTTTTGACACTTTAGTGCAAAACTCAAACATTTTGAATCTGGGTTCTTGTGGTTTTAATTTTGTTGCCATTTTTATTCAAAATCAAAATCTGCTCAGATTTTTTAGTTAACATTCAGTTTTTTTTTTGTCTTTTTCCTTCCTTTTAATGAAGTCAAAAATAGTTTTTTAATGTTTTATTATAACAAATAAAAAATCTAACAATTTTGTCTTTCATTAAAAGGGAGAAAAAAGACAAAAAATTGGATCTTAACTGAAAAATCTAACCATATTTTGTTTTTGGATGGAAATGATAACAAAATTGAAATCACAGGAACCCAGATTCAAAAGTTTTGAGTTTTGGACTAAAGTGCAAAAAATGACCAAATCTTAGAGACCATTTTGGCAGTTTAGACCCAATTCTTTATTAGAGATCCTGGTTTGAATGGAACCCTGTTTCTGACTGAACACCCGGATCTTGAACTATGTGACAGAATTGGAAATCAGAAGTTATTTTTATATTTTATCATATTGACAAAAGAAGTTAGGAATAGATGAAGATGCATGATAATGTATAAATCATCTCGTATTCTACAAAACCTCTTTAACTTAGATGTGTATTTAAAGATCACTTACCTTATTTCTCTTTACGGGCCGTGTTAATTACGAGAGATCCTAATTCCTTTTGAAAAAGTTAAACTTCTCAAATTAATAGGTTAAATCCGTCGTTTTGCCTTTGTTTAATGATGTTAGATTAGACCGGCCCATCAATTTTTTTTTTCAACTACAAATCAATTAAACATATTAAACGTTTTATTATACTCCTAAACATTTAAACAATTAAAAACTTTTGTATCTTAATAACGTGAAATACCATAAAAAATAAGTTTATATTTAGAAAGTGTTATTTAAGTTGCAAAAAAAATAAGAAAACTGTAAGTATTCGTATATTCAATTACAGGCAACCGGCCCATCCGGTTGATAAATCAAGCCACTCAACTGCGGTCTAAGCCTATCGGTCCACATATCTGGACCGGGTTCAGTCTCACATTCCCTCCATCGTACCTCCACCACCACTATATCCTCCGTCAACCGTTTAACCTCCACCATCAACGTAAACTTCCGATATTGCCCTCCGTCAACTTTCACACACCACTTTTTTCTCTTCACCACCGTCAATCTCTCCTCCACCGCCGCCTCCGCCACTCTCCCGATTATCTCCTCCGGCTCAGCCGTCGACAGAAACATCTCACCGGCTTCTTGATCACAGAACAAACCCGATAAATTATACCCCGACGAAAACGATATTATATCGAAGGCGTTCAAATTGGCTCCACGGCCCACTTCGTCTCCGTCTTTGATCTCGAAATGATGAGAGCTAAATTCAGCCCCTTTGTAACCGATTTTGAACCATGGATCGTTTAGGATCTCATCGACGGTGATCCTGGTGTTAGGATTGGTGTCCAGAAGGCGAGATAAGAAGCGTTTTAGCTCAGGTGACGTCCACTTTGGAACGCGGAACTCACCTTTGAATATTTTCCGGTACATGACCATTAGATTTGGATCGTTAAATGGCAGGAAACCGGCGTTGAGAACGTATAAGATGATGCCACACGACCATATGTCAACCTTTGCTCCGTCGTAGCCTTTCTTCGCTAAAATCTCTGGTGCCACGTAGGCAGGGGTGCCACACATCGTGTGAAGCCGTCCATCTGACTGAACCTGGTCATCACATGTTGTTACCGCAGATAATCCAAAATCCGTAACTTTGAGGTTCCAATTTTCATCCAACAGAAGATTCTCCGGTTTGAGGTCGCGGTGGTAGACGCCGCGTGAATGGCAGTATCCGATGGCCGATATAAGCTGCTGAAAGTACCGACGGCTGAGATCTTCACTAAAGCGCGATTTAGACACTTTTGAAAAGAGCTCACCACCCTTTGCAAACTCTAGCACAAAATAAATTTTCTTCTGACTGGCCAGCACTTCTTCCAGGCGGACGATGTTGGGGTGGTGCAACCGGCGCATGGCGGAGATCTCGCGCTTGACGTGACCGGTTAAACCGCCTTTCATGATTCGCTGTTTGTTGATGGCTTTGATGGCGAAACTTTGTTTTGATTCAATGTCCCAGCCGTAATAGACCTTTGCAAAGGCTCCGTAGCCCAGAAGCTGGCCGAGCTCGTATTTGCCCAAGAGGTTTTTCTCGGTAGCCGGTTGGTATTCCTCGCCGGCGTATTCTGCTAAGGTCGGCGTCATGTCAAATTGACCATAACAAGTGTATAAAATTGGTTTTGTTGAGCAAGAAAAAGGATTTGTTGGATCAGCTTAAAGATGTCTCACCGAATTGGGCTATTTATTGGGTTTCTTGCAAGTCATGGATTGTTGGAGAAACCAAGTTACTTTGTTTTTTTTTTTTTTCAAAAAAAAAAAACTTAACTTGATTTCTGCACTGTTGTCATTTCAGACCAAATTTTAAAATTACTTTATTTTTTTCTCTAACATTCTCAAAACGTACTATTTCAGTCCATAATACTAATCCAATTAAAAATATCAGTTAACTTAGGGAAGTAAATGACACTTAAACCTTTGGGATGTTAATGGCAAATAACTCCTATATTTTTTTTTAACTTATTATTATTATTATTATTATTATATACACAGTTAAGAATGAGCATTTGGTACCGGTTACCGGTATCGGATTTTCTGTACCGAATTATTTCTGGTACCGATTCGGTACCTACTTTTTAGTGTTTTAAGTATCGGTACTTTTGGTTCAGTTCGATAACGGTATTTTAACGAATTTTATCTTCAACTACCGGTACCGTATCGTATCGAACATTTTTTGGTACTGATACTGGTACCCATATTTGGCGATTTTTGGCACTGTTATTTTTGGTACCGATACCAAGCTGATTTTATGGTATTTTTGGTTGCTTTTACATACTGATTGTATACAACTTAAGAAAGGCCGGTTATTCCTTAAACTCCTGAAAACTGTTTTAAAACCCAAGAATCGTATGAATGATGAAACATTCTGTGGAAGTGCTCAAGCATTTAAACTCGACACACTCTTGAAACTTCCAGATGTAAAAAGTGTTTATGGAAAAACAACTATTTTGCATTTTGTAGTATGTTGTGAACGGATATTAACACAACCAATTACTAATAGGATTTAACAACAGGCGACTGGATTTCTTAGTATTAATTGAAGGATTATAACTGCAACTATAGGAATGGATACAGTAATCTAAACAATAAGAGATTAAGAAGATGGTGGGAAGATAGAGATAGATCTGAGATGGGAAGAGAGACTCAATTTTCATAAACATTCATCCTGCCCTTATTGTTCTTCATCCTCTCATTTATATCCAGTGATGATTCTCGTTCCACCTTGGTGTTCATTTCGTTGGGCCATTGGGCTGGGCTGGGTGGTTGGGCCTTGCCTGGGTCCAAGTACACTTCATAACATAGTACTTGAAATCATTCAGTCGGAAGGTATAAGAGCTGTCAAAATAGCCGAACATACCAAAAAAAACTTTCCTCCTTTAGTTTTGATGAACTTCTAGAAGAATCTACTAATACTTATTGAGATTCGATGAATATTAAACTCGGTACAGGTACCGAAAATACCGGTGCCAAAAATCGCCAAATATGAGTACTGGTATCGGCCGAAAACGCCAAAAAGTCGGAACTAAATTGGTACCGGAAATAATTCGATACATGAAATTCGATACCGATACCTGGTACCAAATGCTCATTTTTAACTGTGTGTGTATGTAGTAATAGTAATAGTAATAATAATAATAATAATAATAATAATAATAATAATAATAATAATAATAATAAATTTAAAAAATAAAAAATAAAAAAATATTGGAGTCATGTGCCATTTACGTCCCTGAGCTAACTGAGTTTTCTAACTGGGTTAATTTTTTGGACTTAAATGTCACGTTTCGAGAATATCATGGAGGAAAATGGTGCAATTTCAAAATGGCAAAAGTGGACAAACCACAGGGACGTTAAAGGGGCATGGTCCCTAATCTTGCGCCGACTACACGAGTTAACCTCAGGTCGCGTGCGAGGCCATACCCAAAATAGATCAAATCCAACACTTAGTTATTTCCACAAACGAAATGGCGCAAGTCCAACAAGCTCAGAGATACATGCCCGACAGGACAGTGTTGGACAGTACATAAGGTACGATTAGTTGTACTCTGTAATGCTGCACGATGAGCAAACGTACAGGAGATTGGTGTGACAACTGTCAAAAATCCTGGTATCCGTACAATTAATTAATCTTGATTAAGTGCTTAATTACTGTGCTGAATTACAATTAACTGCTTTCTGATTATTGCTTTACACACACATGTGCATCACATATTGCAAACGACATATCATTGATTGCATGAGAACTTTATTGACATAAAAGATGCACAAAGCACAGTTAGCACAGTTAACAGACAAACCGGGAAAATGCTGACGGAGTTCAGTACATAGATAGACGTTGTATTGGGACATAGTATGAGTCAGAAATTAAGTACTACACTAGTATAGAGTGTAGGGAAGTAAGGATCACAAAACTGCTTTTCTAGGTGATAGTTTAAGTGCCGGAAAGTGCCTAAAACTCACCCAAAGTGCTGAATTTAGCAAAATTCAGCATGAATCAGCATTTAAACACATTAATATTATGCAAAAACATGATAAAATGGTCCTGAATGCTTTCCTAAGTGTCGGGAATTAAAAGTGTCATAAAAAGATACATAAAGCACACTAAACTGTAAGGTTTAGCACTTTAACGAATCAGTATCTAACCGAACAACCGGACACTACCCGAAACACCAAATTTACACTAGAAGCATTGTTTTAACATTACCAAGCTAGTTATGGTCCCCGAACATCATAACACCCTACAAAATATCATGTAACCAAGTAACTAACTACATACTTGGAATTGAACTAATAAGTGACTAATCTAGTTAAACCTACTCTACATACCCCCCCCCCCCCACCTAGTAATCGGCCATACTTGGCCCCATACCTCAAGATTTTATTTCATTTGTTAATTGGATCTTGTTTTGCTTTAAGAAACACAATACCCAAGAGTTAATTGGTTAAAATGGTTTATAAATAAATCTTGAAGTTCATAACATATCATAACCTACACAACACTTCAACACTTCTTCTTCCCTCTCCTTGGGAGCTCTCGGCCGAACCATCACCCACACACCTCCATCATTTTTGTTCAACCTTCAACCATTACAAGACCATACAAAGGTGTTAGAAGCAAATTTAAGGAAGCTTGGTGGCTTTGGAACTTGAAGGACCTTCTCTATTTGCTTTTATCCTCTTGATTTCTACTCTTGATTCATCCCTAGCCTTGAGCTAGTGGTAAGATCCTTGTACACTTCAAATTTCTTCTATTTTGAGTGGTTAAAGTGGGATCATAATCAAGAACATTAAGAACACTAAAGAACATAAGCATGGAACTTGAACATAAGCTTGATTTATGAAGTAATCTTGATGAAACTAAGTTGTTTATGAGATGTATGCTTGTTGATCCTTGATTATTTGTAGAAATGATGTTGATCATCATAACATCTTGCTAGATCATGATTAGAAACATAGTTTAGCAAGATGAGAAAGTGAGAATGTGGTAGGATGAAAGATCATCCACACTTAAATCATGAACTTGAGAAGAATACTTTGGTTTCTTGAAACATAATAATCAAAGTGAGTTAATAATCATATAGATCTAAAATTTATGAATGGTTTTCCAAAAGAATCAAGTTTAAAATATGAGTTTTAGTAGATCATGGTTCTTACATAAACAAACGCTATTTTTGGTAGTTAAACAAGTGTAGAAACACTTGTGTAACAAGAAGATTACATGAAGAAACATTTTTGTAAAGTATGATTACAAGTTGTAAACATCTAAGTCCTTCAAGAATGATGTTTTTATATAAACAACCACACTTTAAAAGGTAACTAAACTTACTAAACACACTACCAAGTTACTACAACTTTTCATAAACTTTCAAGTTCATGAAGTAGTGGAATAAGCATGATTTTGGCAAAATTGGTAAGTGTAAGTTGTTTAGTGTTGATTGTGGATTGATTGTGATGATTTTACAAAAGGAAATGTATGCTTGAAAGAATGGAAACCTCCATTTTTAGGGGAAACTATGGCAAAATTTTCTAAAAATATAAACACTTAGAAAAATATTTTCAAACAAATATTTATAAGTGTATTTTAACCATGAGTTTTCCATATAAACTTTGCCATAATTTTTGGTTATAAAAATACAAATATTGGAGGCTGGTTTTTACAAATAAAAGTGGCTAAAAATATATTTACAATATATATATACATTGAAGACACACATGTGTGATTATTTGTATACTTGGTGTATTAGTTATATTATTTTAGGGCATGTATTAATATAACACATCAAAATACCAAGGATTACAATCCAAAATATTACCAAAATCTCAAGGAATAAACATACAAGTTACACACAAAATATTGGCGAAACCGAACAAGAAACGTAACTTACAAAATATTCCGGAACTTAATTCGCAAGTATATTTTGGTAAATAATATTTTGGACACAAGGAAATGAAAATATGATTTTTGCAATTATTACAAAGTTATATCATATTTTTGACAAAGAGAAAATATATTGTTTTGGGAAGTAAAAATATATATATTTTTCTTGGAATTTCTAGAAGATATATAATTTTTGGGAAAGATATATATTTTCTTGAGTAAACATGAAATACATTATTTTTGGATAAAAATAAGTTTATATATATATTTTCTAAGTTAGAGTTGAAAATATATTATTTTGGAACTATAAATATTTAGCCAAGAGAAAAATTATAAATAATTTTTCTAAGTAATATTTCTTAAATACATATACTTTGGAAATATATATATTGGTGGACTTTTATTAGAAATAATATTCCAGAAGATTTAATATAAATTTAAGTATATGAATACTTAATGAATACAATAATATACATATTCTCACGCGTATAAATACACACCGGAATACGACACAAATACATGGCAAAATATACAAATACAAGAATATGAATACACATGTATAAGATACCCCCATCCTTGGGAAGGAAATACAAGAATCAATACTTGGGAAGTATTAAGTTAATATATATTATTCAGCAATTATTCCAAAATTTGATAAATATAATTTAAGTTGAAATATTAATCATTTTGACAAAAATTATATAACTTGGAATAATATCAGAAACGTAAAAGAAACGTAACTCAGAAACGTTAACACTAAGTCAAGGCACGACCCGTTCGTCTAATAGACATTAGTACGTTGTAGGTAGTCGTGTTCACCGGAGAAGTACGAGTTACGATTGTTGAAGACGCAAGACTGTGAGTTTCATGTCCCCCTTTTCTTTTAACTGTTTTCAGTTTTATAACTTCGGGGGTGAAATACATGTTACAACTGTTTACAAACATTTTATACATGGTATGGTTAGCTAAGGAAGGGTACTACTTGATCATGTGAGTGGTGGGTACAACACTTAAGGCCATTAATCCTCGTTGTAGGACCGAGGGACATGAGTGATAGATCTATTTGGGTGTAGCGAGCCCACACCCATGCAGACCAGGGTGGCCCATGTGGTGACTATGTCTTATTCCCGGAGACAAATCTGCTAGGTTTGAGTTTTCCTGCATCACTTCACACATATCAATGGCTTTGCAAACCTTTGGTGGTCTGTTTTCCTTGTTGCTTTCATACCAGGACTTACATACATACATACATACTTTCAAAGGTTTACTCATACACACAAACAAACACATGAACTCGCTCAACTTTTGTTGATGTTTTCAAAATACATGTATTTCAGGGAATTAGTAAGTGCATCTGGCGGGCGTTGGAAGTTTCATGCTGCGTTATGAATAAAGATGTCATCCATGGTTTTGAGGTTTGGGATGGGTGTCTTATTCCTGGACGAGACACGTCTTCCAAACCTTGGTTCTATTTAATGTCTTTTGACGAGTCCTTAGTGAACTCTTAAAATAATTCGTATGGTTTGTAAAACTCGTGTTTGAAGTCTACGTTTTAAGACAATGTTGTTATGTTTTAAACTTATTTAATGGATGACAAAACTATGATTTTATCATATAGTTGTTGTTATGATTGAATGCAATAGTATTAAGAAAGTCGCACCATAATCACGCTTCCGCAAAAGCAGGGTGTGACAATAGGAAGTACACAAGGACACGTACATGGCACCAATCAGCGTGTACCGACCGCTGCTCCATGATCTCTACTTAACTGCTAATGCCAAACCAGACAATAAGGACAATTGTTAGGCCACGTTGATTTATTCAACGTGCGCCAACCATGCCCTTGCCTGTAAACACTAACGTTCATGAAAGGAGAGACAAAACGGATATTCCTTGTTGTCGACCTCAGGTCCAAGAGCCATCAGCCCATCTCCTTCACAACTCACCTCGGCTATAAATAGAGAACTTCGGCTACAGGTTTAAGGATCGCTCTCTCACATAATACACACACTTTTATCCTCAAAGCAAGTTCTTATTCTCACACCGGAGGGTGGTTACAAGGAGAACCCCATATTCTCCTCCTTATTTGGATGAGACACAAACCACAAGTTAATCTCAGGATTAACTTGGTGTTTCTTCATTGGCGCCCACCAATTTTTACAATCAGTTTTTCATCTTCTTTCTGAGCTTTATCTGATCTCATGGCAGATCAGGGCATTCCGTTCTCACCTCTCCGTCCACGCTCTCAAACGGGCCAGGTTGCGGACAACGCGCACGCCCAAAATCACCTGACTGACAAGTACGTCGAAGGTGAGTACACAGAGGTTGATGGCATGCACGCGAGTGGGACTATATAAAACTTAAGCTTAAAATGTGTTATATAAAACTATAAAGTTAAAATATGAGCATATATGAAAAATTGAAGTTAAAAAAATAAGAGTAAAATGATTTATTTATCGGATTGTTTTTAATAAATTGGGTGTATTTGATATCTTAACTATTTTCTGAGGACTTATATGATATTTTTAGTTTTTGTTGGGTATATATGAATTTTTTCAAATTTGTAAGGGTATATATGAAATTAATCCTAATGAAAATGTCTTAAAACATGTGCTATACATATAAATAAAATTTGTTGCCCATTCAAAAAAAATATTTTTAATGAAAACAGCTTATTTATAATTCTTTTTTATATTCATAAAAAAATACCATCAGTATTCTACAACTAATCACACTTCGAACTTTTCTTATTTTATAACTTTTGAAACTAACTATAAATTTGTGACCATATTTGAGATTACCGACGTTTTTTGTACTTCACATGATCATCTTTGTTTTTCTAGATGAATAAAAATTGTTGGATTTTGCACACTTTTTCTTGTAATTGGCATGTTTGCAACGACAATATGCATACCAATTACCAAGTCCATTTGATGGTCGAGAAATATATGTTATTAAAATTTAACAATCATAAAAGATGATTTCACATCTGGGCCAACCGTTTAAACGATCCACGATCTCTTATTTTGTTCAATGGTCTAAACGAACTTTACTATCTATCCAAACCACACATTCTTATTAGACAACGGTTTAAACCATACATATATGATACATCCAACATGATTATCACACGGGATGCCTTCCCAGAGCAAGTGCCGGGTTAGTGACCGTTCTGGGCCCAAATCAAAATAGGGTCCGAATTTTTTTAAAATTTTTTATATACATATCTAAAAAAATATGTATGTTTAAAAAAAAATTAAAGGGTCTGGATGAACCAAAAATGTTTTTGGGCCAAATATTGGATTTGTGATTTTGTGGCACAATTTGCTAATTTGCATGAATTTGAATGTATGAAGATTTACAAAATGGACTCAAATTTTGTATCTTGCACAAGGTCAAAAAATTTTATGTGATTTTCGAAGATTGCCCTGTTTACACGGCTTATCACAAATAAGGGCATTCACTCTCTGGGTAATGACATATACTAAAGAGAAATTACTTTTCCACATGGGATCAACATATCCGTTAAAACATCACATGTTTTGATGAATCTAAATGCATACGATTTCGTATATATGACAACATATATTATTCTCACACCTACAAATATAGTCATTAGAAGAACTCGTTAGTCGGCTGGTGAGGTGGGGACTAGCGACTACTCGGGATTACTCAGGATTACTCGGGATTAATCGGATCGGAACTTTATATGTAAATTTTATTATTTTTATAAATATGTATATATGTTGAATCAGTTCTGTTTATACACGAGGGAAAACAATAAAACATACCTTTGATTGCATCAGCACAGACTAGCAGAGAATCCAGATGAAGACTCAGCAGCAGTGTTTGACATGGTTGTCAGTTTGATCTGGTTCCTCCTTAGGGTGCTGACTGATGATGGTGGCTAAGAAACCGAATAGGGAATTCGATTATGGAGATGGAGGTCGATTGATGTTATGTGTTATTAGGGTTGTGTCTAATGTGTAACTGAGTAACCCTTTAACCTCCACATAATTCTCCTTATATAAGCACCCAGGAGGAAACCTAATTAGTTAATAAGGGTAATATGGTCCATCAACAATTACCAACTAATTATTTAATAGGTTATTATATATTTTGATCTTTATTATGTAAATGATTATAATGGCTATAGATTAAATATTAATACATAACATATTTAATCTTACATTCTCCCACTTAGCCGAGTAATCATTTACTATGAGTATTAGATAAGCCTGATCAGGAGTTAACACTCATTTTAGCCTTAAACAAGTACTATAGCAGAGAAATACAGCCGTTGAATCATTATGCGACTCAGGACCCCCATTAATCATACTATAGCCTTAATTTAAAACCTAATCGTTATGATCAAAATACGCATAAGCCCTTTGTTTGATTTGTAACTATATTTGTCTATATGCCATTATGTTAGCTTGACATTCTTAGAGACGTACAAAATCAAACTGATGAGGAAAATCAACTAATACTTAGTCATTCATAGTACGATATGCAGTTGCGCATGGCCATCAATTAATACCCGTCTCTGAGCTCTCTTAATAAGACTTATGGGTAATAGCCCTTCAGTTATAGGATCCTTAAGCATATCATGAATGTATTCGATACAAAACTTAGTTTCCTCAATTCGTTCATAAACGAATAATTAATTGCGTATCGAAACTTAATGCAGCACCTCTTGAACTGTTACTGTTCAAGGAGTTATGGTAGCTGACTTTATCACACTAAGTCTTCAAAACATTAATTATATGGAGTTAATAAACTTATGAGTCCACTGATAAATTTCCAACAACATTTAGTGACTATATTATGTCGTTATAACTTAGGTTGTTAATATCAGTGCATTATGACTCCTCCATGAAATAGGTTTTGTCTGCTGACATAAAGATATACCCGAAATTACATTTTGTCATCTTTGAACATTACAAAGTTAACGTAATAAACCTGTTTTATTTCTCACTTCTTCTTCAAATAATAGCCTCTCGTTTCTTTAAAGATATTGTAATACTCCATTAGATGCTTCACATTAATCTAGACATATCTAGTGTGTTGCAATGTGAGTAATATCTAAACGAGTATAGACTTAAACTTACATAAGGCTTCCAATTAATGAAGCGTAAATAAATAATCTCACTTATCCTATTATCCTCTAAAGGAGAGCAGTATTGTTTGTTACATATGTAAGGACCCATTTATTGTTAAACTAATGGAACGAAACTAATATCCCATTGGGTCTATCTCAGTATGTTATGATATCAATCACGTAAGAGATTTCTCTGAGATCTATTATATCAAAGTTTGTGTTAACAATGCTTTGACTTATGTAACATATACTTGTCAACAGAATATCATCTATATAGACAAGTTTATCTTAGTTGCTCCCACTCATCTTGAGGTAGGTACATTAATCCACTTGATTCTTGATGAAAATAATTACGTTAGCTTTTCATCACATTATGATGTTTGTATTAACCCATACACGGATATTATTGGCTTACAAATAAAGTGTTCTTTAACCTTCAGTTTGAAACTTTAGGTTGTTATCTAATGAACATGTAAATGTGTCAGCCATTTGTTATGGAAAATTGTTTTTAATGTTCATCTAATGTAGCTTTAAACTATTATAAGCTACTAGAACATTGATGATCCTTAAAGAAATCTTTTGTAAGAAAAACTCTTTCATAATTTATCTCTTCCTAAGTATAACCTTTGACAATCAAACATGCTTCTTAGTGTCTTAACGTTTATATTAGGATTTGGTTTAGTTATGAATACTCTTAGGTAATTCAATCAAATCCCAAACGTTATACGAACACATAAAATCAGTTTTACTAGAAAACAATTTTATTCCATTAAGAATATTGATTGACACTAATGGCTTAATTTGAAGAGATAGGATCAGTAAACTTTTCCAAAATCCATTTCAACTTCAATTAGGGAGGTTATGTAATCATCAAAGTTAGTAGGCTTTTAAACCTAGATGACCTCCTGAGTTGATTATTGGGTTCATTAGAAGTTTCAGTTTTATGGATTAGCTCTTGGTTAGGTTGCTATCATTTTCCTTCTAAGTTTGAAAGAGTTGGTGCAGTATGGTGTACAAGAGGTGTAATCGGAGTTAAATTCAGAGTGAAATTTAATGACATTCTTCCCCCCGCCTCTTGTATTCCTTGCAAATCATGATAAGGACTTTGACTGCTCCCACTAACCTTAGAAATCTTTAGGAACTCAGCATGCTTAAGGTCAATATGTAACGACCAACAAATTCTAATAGAGAAACAAGTTAATGACGCCAGTCGTTGTAGTTTCTCTTGTTGAGGATTATGTTAGTTCAGGAAAGAAATCTAAGTGTGCCCACAATTAAGCAACAATGAAACTTTTGTAAGAGTAGCATTAGATTTAAGGAGATAAGTATTGATGAAACAGTGTCATGATAGAGCGGTGTCTTGTACAAGAGGTGCAAATTGAGGTAATGTAAAATTTTCACTCCCCCACCTCTTGCAACTATTGCAAGTTGTTATTAAGACACTTAATGCTCCCACTGATCTTTAATATCTCTAGAATGCTACAAGAAAAGTTTCAATGAGCTATGTGACGTGGGAACCTATCACATATACGTTAGACTTTATTTGATTTCTTTAATGTCCAGATATCAAAAGAAACTTTAGGGACATATCTAATAGAAATCTTATTAAGTATATATATATATATATATATATGAATAGATTTCTTCTAAGACCGTCAGCCATATGCGACAAAATTTAGATACAAGTTGATAGTCTTTTAAATGATAAATGAATTATGTCTGAATATTCCATTTTGAATAAGTTCCACTAATGTCAATGAATGACTTATGATGGACCCATACTTATTCCTTAAGCCGAATAATATTTAGGGCTATAACGTCATGATTTATTCATCACTTAGAATGAGATTGGATAAAAAATCATCCTCATTGGCCATGCCATGATTTCTCATGAATTTCAGTTATAATGGATGAAATTTATAAGTCTCATTTTCCTTTTGTCAAATTCTCATTTGCATGATGACAAAAGTTGTGAAAGAGTAAGGTATCATCTAGTTCCATTTTAGTAATGTGTCTATCCAGATATTTAGAACAAATAAGATGAGAGTTTAAGATAAGTGTGACTTTATGTTGACTATTCAAACCTCACAACCTTCATGACATAGCCTAAGTAATGATACTGTACTCTGATTAATAATCAGAATATGTAATGTATCGAAAAACTTTGTTAGAAGTCTGCTTATTATGGTTCTTATAGCCTTAACAATTAATTTTGTCACTAACTCTCATGTTAGTTATTTGTCGAGTTCTGGTAAGGAAACGTATGGAACTAGAGTCAACTAATCATGTGTTAATTGGAGTATTAAAATTATCAGACTTAAATATCATTAGTAAGTGACTACCTAATTAACTTATCCAACTGTTCTTTGGAATAATGGATAGTCTCGTTGCTTATGCCTAGTCTAATGACATAATTATGCAGTGAGATTTTCCCTTGAAGAACCTTAGAGTTGGGATTAGCACTTGTAATTTGTCTATGGACCTTAGAACAATCCTCTTTTAAACTATTAGTGGTTGTAAGGTGAATAACATCTTATTTTCCAGTTTCAAACATTTATTTCTTTGTACATATGTTGCTTATCAACACACTCGTTATACTTTGGTATTTTGAGTGTTATAGTTGATTTATAAGGCATCAAAATGTACAAGTGAAAATCTTAATATGTAATGTACTGGAAAAATGTACTTATTTTCATGCGTAAGCCCTTAACTTTATGGGTCATGGTTTTGTACATTATAATGTATTCACATATACCACTTAACTTTATAGTTTAGAGTTTCAAATTAAGGCATGCATCTTAGGAGTTCTAGTGATTATTCCATAATTATAGATTAGTCTTAGGAAAGACTTAATCTGGAATAACTTTAGTGATAGCATTTACGTTAGAGAGTTCTTGATTATCATAAGAGACATCATGTTCGATTTATCCTATTCATCATGCTCTAACTTTCTTCTTTATAATCTTTATCAGAAGAGAGCAATAGGATTATCGTGTCTTAGGAAATAATCAAGGATTTAATTTAAGAGCTAATTCTTATAGAAACTGTAAATAAAGCAAACATTTTAGGTTTTAAGAATTAGAGTGGATTAGATATAGATTAATAGAAGAAAATTACAGTGAGTAAAAAAAATGGGTACTAAGAATAAGGCAGACGAAATGATCATAAAAACTTAATTAAGGATCATTAATCTAAGGATCATTATGTGAAGAGATTGTGATATGTCTATTACTAACATCAAAATAATAGACTTAGCTAAAAAATTCTACTTAAATGAAGACAAAACAGCTTTGGCCAGAAGTGTAATCATTTAAGCATATGTGCAAAGTGGTTGTAACAAATCAGCTTTGGCCAGAATTGAAACAATCACTTTAGTTATGCACTTGTTGAGTATGCCATCTATGAATGAATTAAATCAGCTTTGGCCAGAAATTAAGACATTCATGCTTATGATGCATACACAACATAGCTTTCGTAATACTTGAATGATAAGTAGATGTATCAAGTCAGCTTTGGCCAGAAATGATATATCAGAAGCTCATTCAAGTTAAGCTATTTTGGTTTTGTAAAATATTATGTGATCCTTATTAATTAACTAAGTGATTACAAAACCAATTATTTAATAGCAAACCACCCGTTAGCGCGGATCGAACTGACTTTGTCTCGAGTTGACACGTTATGGTCTCGAGTCGATACGTTATGGTCTCGCCTTGTCACGTTATGGTCTCGAGTCGAGATCTAATGGTCTCGAGTCGAGACCTCTGACTCGAGTTGTAATGGTTTAATGGCCTTAGTCGAATCCTCAGTGGTCTCGAGTTGACACGTTATGGTCTCGAGTCGAGACCTTTGTCTCGAGTTGAAAACTTTTGAGAGCCCTTATGATTTTGAGTCGAGACCTTGTGGTCTCGAGTCGAGATCTTGGTCTCGAGTCGAAGCCTGATGGTCTCGAGTCCACTGTTGATAGCTGTTTCTTGTGATAACATAACTGAAATTCGAAAATTATGAATTGAGATATAGTTTCCAATTATTAACATTGATCTATTTTTATCACTAAATTTCGAAATCATATCTGTTTATCATTTAACAGATTTCGAAAAAACTTAATGGACAAGATTAGATCAAAATTAGGGAAACATCTAACAATTCAAATCACATTCCAAATCATAAAGGAAAAAATTCGAATTTCTCATAAGAACATAAGATGAACCCTAAAAAAAAAAAAATTAAAACATAATTCTGGAAACCCGAAACCTGAATTTTAATGGTTTTGTAATGGATTTCGTGACAATAAGTTTAACCCTTTATGATTTCGAGTCACTGATTGAACATTATTTCCCCGAAAACAGGGATTTCGGCTCATGAAACTCGAAAACAGTTTTGATTTTGATGAACTTTTTAAGGCTTTAAAACTTTCTGTTTTCCAGATTTCTATCCTAGAATTAATGGATACGAAAACAGAACTGACTAATCAACATATGCTCTGATACCACATGTTGAATCAGTTCTGTTTATACATGAGGGAAAACAATAAAACATACCTTTGATTGCATCAGCACAGACTAGCAGAGAATCCAGATGAAGACTCAGCAGCAGTGTTTGACATGGTTGTCAGTTTGATCTGGTTCCTCCTTAGGGTGCTGACTGATGATGGTGGCTAAGAAACCGAATAGGGAATTCGATTATGGAGATGGAGGTCGATTGATGTTATGTGTTATTAGGGTTGTGTCTAATGTGTAACTGAGTAACCCTTTAACCTCCACATAATTCTCCTTATATAAGCACCCAGGAGGAAACCTAATTAGTTAATAAGGGTAATATGGTCCATCAACAATTACCAACTAATTATTTAATAGGTTATTATATATTTTGATCTTTATTATGTAAATGATTATAATGGCTATAGATTAAATATTAATACATAACATATTTAATCTTACAATATATATACTCTCACATCCATATCAATATAATACTTAAAAAGATAAAAGTAGTTTAAAATACAAACTAAACATACATATAAGTCATAACATAACAAGTCTCGGTACTTAAAATTCAAACATTAACAAATAGTCAAATGTAATCGTCATCCCCGTAGTGTTCAATGATTTCGACACCATCCGACTCGTATTCAATCTCCTCGTCTACTTCATCCTCTTTCTCCGACTCAAATTCTTCGTCATATTAGGGTAAGGGATAAGGAAAATGAGCTATCATCCTCTTTCTCCGACTCAAATTCTTCATCATATTAGGGTAAGGGATAAGGAAAATGAGCTAAAGTTGTAATCTTGAGCCTGTTTTGTAAGGATTTCAAATGGGCCGACTAGGGCGGCTTGGACCGGCTTTGACCGACTAGCGATTTTTTGACTGATTAGTGAAAAATTACTCAGTAGGAGGCCGACTAATCGGCGATTAATCACCGAGTAATCGCGATTTTTGCAACACTGGTCATTATATTATATTTCATAACCCAACACTGCTTAAACAAACAATTTAAGTTTTTTTTAGAACATTGATTTTGCCGGCTGTATTATAGAAATGGAAATATGTTTCTCCTTTTAGGGTTTTTATTATCCCATTGTCAAATTAGTCACTCTAGCGTATGAACGTATAGATTATTATCACTCCAACTGGTGTATGAACGTATAGATCATTGTCACATTAGTCACTCCGGTGTATGAACGTAAAGATCTGGTAAACAGACGTATGGCCTAAACATACGAGTGTATAGTAGAGATGGGCAAATCGGGTTTTTTGTATACCCGGAACCGGTTCCAACCCGTACCCGGTTCTTGACTGAGTTTGACTGGACCCGATTCTTCTAGGACCTGGTTCCGGTTAGTACCCGGTTTCAAACCATAATTACCGGAACTGTTCCTAACCGGTTCAGGTATTTTGTAACCGGTTCCTTCGGGTATCTTCCAGAAAAAGCTGCAAAAAGCCTGCCAGAATCGATTCCTAACGGCTTTATATCCGTTGGAATCGATTAATTGCCATTAAAATTTTGAAATCGGTTTCTATTCTGTATAAGAACATCACATTCAACCAAAACTTAATCCCACTCAAATCAGTTTCACTTTACAAGTTACAACTAAAATCGGTTATGGCATGCAACGACGAAGTGGTAATGGTTTTGGAAACCAAAAGAAACCCCTAAGTTTGGAAGCACTTTGATATGTGCCTGATGTCTGGTAGCCATGAAATGGCACGTGCAAAGGTTGTGGGAAGTTCATGAAGGCTACGGCGAACTCGACCCTCAAAAAACACACCGACCGTCATTGTCTGGTGACAAAGGTTGCGGCGAAGAAAAGTGAAGGCGGCGAATCATCCGGAACCGGTCCTTCGAAGGTTTGGTGTGTTTATGTGATGTTAGTTTGGTTGTGTTTATGTGTTTTGTGTTTAGGTATAATGTTTGGTTTTAATGTATGGTAGGTAGGTAATGGTTTATGGTTGGTTGTAATGTTTGATTGTGACTTGTGATGTTTGGGTTTAACTTTTAATGTATTTGGTTTCATTTAGATCCTGCCGGTTCTTTGTGTTTATAGCGGAACCGGTTCCGGGTAGGACCCAATTTTTTTTTACAAATTGTGGAACCGGGTACGAACCTACGGGTTTTTTTGAACCCGGAATCGGTTCTTCTATACATCGGGTAGGAACTGGAACCGGTTCTAGATAGGTTCTACCAAGTCGGGTTTGAAACCGGGTATTATTACCATCTCTAGTGTATAGTTCTTGAGTACCCATGCTATACTGGCATTAACCAATTATATAGTTCTCAAATCAATCAAATCACATAGAGGTGTTATAAAAAGTGTTAGGTTTGAATGGTTAGGCACTAAACCAGTAAGAGATTTGAACCATTAAGTGCTGAACCAGTAAGAGTTATGAACCATTATAAGCCAGTATAATGCTTAACCATTCAGAGACAAATGTCTGACCATTTCAGATTAGAGGACTTAATCATTCAGACTTAGTATAATGCTTAATCATTCAGAGACAAATGTCTGAACCATTCAGACATTTGTTTGCGAAATAAAGAGTCTGAACCATTAAGTGTTGAACCAGTAAGATAATGTCTGGACCATTAAGAGCTCCATTAAGAGCTAAACAAATACCTCCTTACTTAAACAAACCCATAAGAAACAGCATGGTAGTGACAACTTTTTTCGAATGTTTTTCTTAAATGACCTTTTTTTGAAAAAAAAAAAAGCGTGCTTTGTGAAAATTGCAGACTTTGTCCCAATGGTTCATTAATTACACACTTGATCCCAGTGGTTGCAATTTTTAAACTCGTGTGGTCCTTAACACTAATCTTTGTTAAATTTCCCAGTTAAGTGTTTGTGAAATTACTAAATTGTCCCTAAACAATTAAAAAACAAAAAAAGGGTCACCCCTCATCTCTCTGTCTCTAACCCACCACCACCTTCAACAATTTTGGGTTTCAGGTGGAGGTGGTGGGTTAGAAAGAGGGAGTTAGGGAAGAAGAAGATGAGAGGTTGCCCATCTCTTTTTTGAGGGGACAATTTAGTCATTTTATAAAAATATTTAACTGAAAAATTTAACAAAGGTTAATGTTAAGGACCACCTGAGTTTAAAAATTGCAACCATTGGGATCACGTGTGTAATTAATGAACTATTAGGACCAAGTCTGCAATTTTCACAAACCACATAAACCAACCAGGCATTTTTTGAGCCATTAGCATAACCAACTTAAATTGGCCTATTTCCTCATAAGTGACTTGAAAGTGGCTCCATCCAAGTAGGCAAAGTATGTTTAAAAAAACCGTTAAAACTAACCTAACAATTAAATCAAAGCAAAATCGACACTTTTGGCTAATTTGGAATTTATAAGCTACACAGTTTATAATTTAAAAAGCGAGGTTTAACAGTTCAGTTCATAGTTTTTAACTTGGAACCATCGTGTATGATATTCATGAGCCAATACAAACCAAGGGCGGATCTATGTAGGATCCAGGGGTCATCCGGGATTCCCCTCAACTTTCTACACGAAGTGTAACTTTTTTTATACGTCTGAACAAATATTAGGATACCCCTAAATATAGATGAAGATAAGATGAAACAGAAATTTCCAAAGCTACTGCAAAACCATTTAAAAGTTTGGAGAAGATGAAGGGATTATTATAATAATAAGCGTTGAAAACATAAATGAAAAAGCAAACATGAGCATGATGTTGTCTAATATTTATTGGTCCACGTAGCTATTCATAATCCAACAATTTATTTGTCTCTACTTCTAATAATGCTATGCGGTATGGTGACCATCCTCCAAATCCTCCTTGGAGGATGATCCGCCACGTAGGCGCCACATCATAGTCCTACAGAGGATGATCCGTCATGGCAAAACACTGAAAATGGGAGGATGATCCTACCTCACTAATTATGGCAATTAAATTATTATTTTTTTATTATTGAAAAGGAAAAAAACAGTGAAAAGGGGATGGGTTTTGTCTTCTTCTGGATCGTCCCAAACGTCTCAAAGCCGACGGACTCGACGCCAACGAAGAGGGGCGACGCGGTGTGTGGTTCGTCGCCGGGGCTGGACGGGACCGTCTAGCCTAAAATACCTCGGTTAAGTACTATCATGTATTTACTTTTATTTGAGTTATATAAATTCTTATTGTTATACCGTAGATATATACATCTTATTTATATGTATTTACTTTTATTTGAGTTTTATAAATTCTTCCTGTTATATCTTAGATATATACATCTTATTTATTATTATGTATTTATTTTCAGAAGTAAATTTAATTTTATTTACAATAATCCATTACTTTATATATTTATAAGTTAGATAATAATAACTTATACTAATTTACTCAACTTTCAAAATTTCCAGAGACTACAAGTCGATACTGGTATCACTGTAATTTTAAATTTTTATGACGAGTCCCTTTTCATATTTTCAGCTACATCTTATCTTAAAATATCATAATATAATTTCAAAATCTTATTACTAACTGTTAGTACTTTTTTATTCAGCCCACCCGTGTAATACATGTGTGTATATATATATATATATATATAGAGGATCCTGTAAAAAGTGCTCAAAGTGTGAGAAGTGTATTATAACACTATATATAATACTATATAACACCATATAAACACCGTATAACAATATGTAACACCATATAATACTATATAACACTATGTAACATTATATATCATTATATAACAAATATAACACTATAGGTTGTCTGATAGCATGTCTATGATAGATGTATAGTGTTATATTTGTTATATAATGATATATAGTGTTACATAGTGTTATAAGGTGTTACATATTGTTATACGGTGTTTATATGGTGTTATATAGTATTATATATAGTGTTATAATACACTTCTCACACTTTAGGCCCTTTTTACACTATCCTTACCCCATATATATATATATATATAGAGAGAGAGAGAGAGGGGCCCATTTTTGCCGGTCACTTAGGTCCCCTAAGGACCAATGAGCTTATAGCTCAGTGGTACCCACTACCAATGAAGTTCATTGCCCACATATGAAGCTGTAGTGGCGCGGGTTCGACCCTTGTGGTGCCCAGATCATGCGGATGGTGTGCAGAGGTAATTTACCGGCATCATAACCCTTGTAGGGTGGGATGATGGGTATCCTTTGGGGTACCAGGGACATGGTTCCTTAACCCTTTTTTAGGTCCCCTAAGGGCTTTCAAATTCTCAGGGACAACCCTAGGTTAAAAAATAAGGGCCCATTTTTACTAGCCGTACCGAGCTCTCGAATTCTCACAGACGACCCTAGGTAAAGAAAATGGGATACCCCTGGATTTTTTCTTCTAGTTCCGCCACTGATACAAACCAACACTTACGAAACAATATACTAAAAAGTAATTCAAACCAGCAACCTGGACTGTACCTCCAAAACCGCAGTTAGCATTTAGACCCAAAGCTTGGTCAATATTAGCCAAATCGGACTGCAAACACCCTACCAGCCATCTTCTAACAAGCATATTAGAGAAAAGCAGTGGTCCAAATGCATGAAATTTGTAGTAAATATATGTTGAAACAAGGTATATTAAAGTCTAAATATCCTTTTGTGTTGTAAATATTATCCTTCTTTTTCTTTATCATTCACGTGACCAAAGGGACTGTACACCTGGACTGGAGTGGAGTATAGCCCATCAACAGGAGCTATTAAGCCTGATGTGCTTCCTATGCCTTCAACACAAACTGGATCTTTCCTGCAAAATAACAAACAAAACATATAATATTAATCCATACATCCATATGCAGCAATTATACTTGTTATTAGTAAACAAATCAATAAGAAATTAATTAGAATGTTATAAAAATTGGTGACCAAACTAATTCTATATATTATAGCATTAAAAAACCTTAATTGGTGTAGTATGTTTATTTTGCATCAAGAATATTTATTTCGCAACAGTTGAAGCATACTGCACTCTGTGCTAAACACGAAATCAGACCATGTCATGAATTTGGGAACTCGAGTCACACTAAGCAATAATATCATATGAAGCTACTACATTAAAATTCATCATCATCATCATCATACTCAGTATATCCCACCAATAGCAAAGCTAAGGTAGGGTCTGAGGAGGGTGAGATGTAGACAGCCTTACCTCTACCCCGTAGGAATAGAGAGGCTGCTTCCAATGAGACCCCCGGCTCGATTGTAGTTTTGCATCAAGCCTTGGACATAAGGCACATAACACTCAGCAATTGAGACAAACGCCGATTAGTGCATGTACCCTTGTCTTTCGGCTATCAACGCCACCACATGATGCATGATTAACCATCCCCCTCTTTTAACGTTATTTTCACGAAATTAGTAAAATAACGTTAAAATTAGTGCACTTTCACTTTTGCCCCCCGAGCGCCCACACATATATACATTATATGAGCATACCGCAAGCGGGGCTCAAGCTACTACATTAAAATTATGTCCATAAATAATAAAAATTCTTACAAATAACTCACATCTGCCAAATTCAAAAGTTATTTGTTATGACACTTACTTGGGCCAAGCACCGCCATTAGACGGCTGAAATGGATGATTGAATGCAGATCCATTAGGAATTCCATAAACCAATTTATTCTCCGGTAGGTCCATAGATAAACGGTTGTTAGTAGGCCCGTATGAAGTTCTCAATGCCCATGGATCTTTGTTAGTAATAGTTTGTTGAGGTGAACACCAATTTGGATTCCCAGCAACTAAACCGAGAGTATCTGGAGAGAAAGAACTGTCCCACATCTGCCATCCCTTGTCTTCCACAGGCAATTTAGTCTTTTCCGGAGAAACAAAAGAATTGGAATGCTTTTCATCAAAAGTCCCAACATCAGCTAAAAAGCCAAGATCTATTGGGAAACTGTCAAATGAGTCTGCTACAGGGTCAGCAACAAAGCACGGGTCTTCAAATATCTCCGGCTCTCTGTGTACACGTTCAGATGAAAACTGAAGATCTGTGTTACTAGTAGAGTCAACATATGATATAGGAAAGGGTAACCCGTATGAAACAGGATTATCAAATCCTTGAGTCACAATTGAACTCTGAGATGGATTTTCATTTGGAATTGGTCTGCTTGTGCACGAAACAGAAGGTGATGATCGAGTGAATAGCTGATGCCATGATCTTTTGGGTGGTGGGCAAGGTTGGGACTCAAAAACCACCTGCACAGACAGATACATCACGTACCTACTCATCAAACAATAGACAGAAAGTCTTTGTAGATCAACAATACAAAGCCCGACCCTGACTTTTTCATCCTAAACACAAACTCATGTTGACCCGTAAAGCCATTACCCAACCCATCCATCATATCACATACTTACATCTAATAACCATCATTAACAGTTTAATAAGTGAGGGCAATATCACAAGCAATGAAACTGGTGGAGACATTATTTTAAAGAAAACAAAGCAAAACGAGAACACTTACAGGACGATTTTGGCTTTGATCATCTACATTGGCACTTGATTTCCCATGTGAACGTTCAGGATGGACAAAATCTCTCTTATTGGCATGTTCCAAATAAGCACTAGATTTATGTTCTCTCGTGCTGCTAGCATTTGCTTTTGCATTTACACCTTTCCCGAAAAAACCACCTGTAATTGTTCTAGAAGATGGGAAAAAATTACCCCTCATACGATCCAGGTATCGTGCACCGACACTTCCCTTATTATAATTATTATTTGTCACGACAAGTTTCGGTTTATGATGTTCACGAGAATCAGCATCACCTTTTAGATTCCTTTCGATTTCTTTACTTGCTCTTTTTTCAAGTTCATCTACATCAGAGTTGCTTTTACTAGATCCCCTGTCTCTCTCTTTCTTTCTCTCTTGTCGTTTTCTTTCGGCATCAGGTTTATCATTTTTGTCACGAGTCAAAGCCTTGGTTTTCTTATCGATTTCATCTCTTATTTTTCTACGTTCTTCTACTAGACGAGCAACCTCCTCCCTTTGTTTCCTTTCCTCTTCCTCTAATTGCTCTCTTTCTAATCTAGCTTGCCTTTTTTCCTCTGCTTTCCTGCGGGCTTTCTCAATTCTAGTTTCATTACAATTCCCTCCATTGTCACCCTTTTTGGCTAAACCATTAATGTCTGTATCACTTGAATCTTCATCTTCAGAAAAGCTTATCCTAAAAAGTTTTCTAAAAGGCCAGATAATAACAAAGAAAATAGCAGCTAAAATCTTGCAAACAAAAACAATAAGAAAGGAAAAAAAGTGATCACTTCCAGTATTAAAAAAACCACCACTGTTCTTCTTCTTCTTCGTCGTCCCGTAACTAGACTTCCCAGAAAACGACCCGTTTGGCCAATAACCACCATTCTCAAGCCAATCTTGACCACACATCCAACTATTACCAGACCAAAATTTAGTAACCAAATCTTTTAAAACCCCTGACTGCTCTAAAGCAGAAGATACAGAGGGATCAAAAAGAGGTCGTTTTGAGGAATGCCCACAGTAAGAACACATGAACTTGCCACCAGAAGGGTTCTGATCCCGATAAGGAGTCTTACAGTTCCTACACCTCCTAGTTGCAGTCTTCCTAAGCTTCTTCATTTCAATAGCTTCAAGTCTCTTCTTCTCCTTAAGTCTAGCATTCCGACGAGCCCGCCAGGACGAAAGCTGCGGCATCAAAATCTCATACCAGAAAAGGGTAGCCAACAGCACTAGAACACAAGCAAGGCGCGGTGAGGTGATTTCAAACCGGAACGCAGGTGGCAAGAACTGCGATAACAACCACAGTGCAATCAACGGAATCACTAACCATGGCAGCATGGTAGCAACCTTTCTTGACCACTTCTGAATCACACACAATATACACATTATCCTTCGATAGTCCTCTCGCAATCACAAACCCTAATTCCCCTCTTTCAATCCAAAACCCTAAAAATAAGAATTGCGTTAAATGACATCATTTTCACAAATTACAATACGGTGAGGTCTAGCAACATGGATAGAATTAGGGTTTTGGTAGCTTAAAAACCTCAGTAAAATGAATTGAACAAAATTAGAATGAACGAGTAATAGATATATATACAGATAAAAAAAAAAGTAATAGATATATGGATGAATAGTCCAATTACCGGATGTGAAAAGGATCCCGGCCGATGAAACGTCGCCGTTGCACCGCTCTCTTCTTCTTCTTCTTCTTTCCCCCTTTTAAGCTGTGACGGTGATGAAGATGATGATTTTCATATGACGTAAATGGATATGAAACAAACAAGATTTTGTGACTCGTATAAAGTTGTGGACCGGTTTATTTCTAATATTATCGGACCGGAAAAGATTATGCCATGTGAATTGTAACAGGGGCATATACATTTAGTTAATAGTTATCAAAATGTTATATATATGATAGTTATTGTAGATTTATTATACTTAGGGCTTGGCTAAATAGGAAACTCTATCTTTCTTAGAAAACTTTGCAAACTCATTGTCATCCATTGATTATGTTTCATCCAAGTTGATCAATGGTTCTCATCATTTTAGAAAGAATTATAATTAAAAGAAAACATTATAATACACAAGAAAAGCACCGAAGGGTATTTTCGGTAGTGAAATAGAGCCTTGGAAAAACAAATCCTTGCCATGCAGTAGAAGTCAAATCAAAACTGCAAACCAATTCAAAAAAACTTTGAACTTTATCTTTCCCACTAAACTGTTCATATGCAGTTTTGTTCTTCTTTCCCCCAAACGATACACTGTTCAGATTTCCTCATCGCGAAGTCAACATCGATCGGTGCCTTCTAACCCTAAGACAGAAGCCGATAGTGTGGTTCCGGGAAAATGAGGAAATCGTTTGTAATTTTGTCTTCGTCGATCAAAATGAAACGATTACGGAAGATCAAGAGTTCAAGCAAAAGGTTAGTTCTTGTAATTTCATCGGTAAAAAGGGGGTTTTGTTCTATCGAATTCCCCTTCAAAAAATGGCAACTGATTTTGTTTTGTTTTCTATCTATTGCACTAGGAGACCTAAATTAGGGCGGGAAAGGTCTGCCAGCCGTAGTGTTGTTATTATATCCGATGATTCGAAGCAAGATCCTCCCAAACAACAATCTGACCTCGGTCCGACCCATCGAGCTTTAGGTTAGTATTGATGTGTGTATAAACGGTTATTGTAATTTTAGGTAATGTATAGTGTGTTGAATGAGGCTATGTTCATAATATACTTGTGTTTGGCTGCATTTGCAGTGTATGAAGATACTGACACTGGGGCAACATCCACTGGGAAACGACGGGTAAATGGTAAGTGCCTTTGGTTACAATAGTTAGTAATTGCGTATCAATGTGAACTTGTATAACATTTGTTAAACTGGTATGGGAAAAAATGTTATAATAGTATCAATGGTAAGTGCCTTTTTGGTTACAATAGTTGGAAATTGCCTATCAATGTGAACTGGTCTAACATGTGTTAAAATGGTTATGAAAAAAAATGTTGCCTTGTATAGTTCTGGCTGTGGAAGTACATTAATTTTTGGGTAGTTAACTTTAGAAGTTTGCATAACATGTGTTAAATAAATTAATGGACGGACCAAAGATCATTGCCTTTGATTTGTTTGACTGCCAAATAATTAATAGTGGGAGTTTGAAGTTTGCCTAACAGTTTGAAAAATTATGTTAAGGTTATTGGATTAATGGTAAAATCAGTTAAGATTATTAGATTAGCTGTTTGAAAGATGTAAAACATATTGTTAGTGTATGAATGTTAACTTCTATAACGTGGTTAGGTAATTTTCGAAGTTTGCCTAACATGTGTTAAACAAGTAATGGACAGACCAAAGATCATTCGGCTTGATTTGTTGGTCTGCCAAAGAATTAATGGTCTGATTACAGTACACTGCCTAACATGTGTTAATTGGCAGAGAAAAAAAACATTAAGGTTATTGGATTAATGGTAAAATCAGTTAAGATTATTAGATTAAGTGTTTGAAAAATGTAAAACATATTGTTAGTGTATGAATGTTAACTTCTATAACGTGGTTAGGTAATTTCCGAAGTTTGCCTAACATGTGTTAAACAAGTAATGGACAGACCAAAGATCATTCGGCTTGATTTGTTGGTCTGCCAAAGAAATAATGGTCTGATTACAGTACACTGCCTAACATGTGTTAATTGGCAGAGAAAAAAAACATTGCGGCTGATAATTCTGGCAAAGGAAGGCAAAGAACCCGTGGTTAGTTATTTTTAACTGTAAATTACAGTACACTGCCTAACGTGGTTAGTTATTTTTAACCCGTGGTTACTTTCATTTGTTTGATGTTCAAATGATAAATTGTTCGATGTTTGATCTTATAACTGTAATGTTACCATTTTTGTTAGAAAGATTTGACATAAAGGGGTATAAAGTCGACTAATTATTTTATGGTTGGTTATACCAGTACGTAGGGCAGATGTAACACCTACGCCAAGCGGTAGAACCTTACGGTCAGGGACAAAGAAAGCTTTAGAGGAGAGTGCGAAAGTTAAAAAACGGAAGCAAAAAGAAGTTGTTAACGAGCAAGCAAAAGTTCCCAAAGCCCGTAAGCGGGCAAAGAAGGATGAATTTCTGGGAATAAGGACGCGATCCGCACCACTACAATTTTATAAGTGTGTACGAGCATTGACTGACCAACAACGTGCGGCAGTTAGGGAAATGGGCTTTGGTCGTTTCTTACTTTCAGCGTTGATGGGTTACCAGCTAAGTTAGCTTATTTTGTTGTCGACAATTTTAATCCCGATGAGATGGTGATATGTACACCTGCTGGTAATATCAATGTAAACACGAATGTGATACATCAGTTACTTGGGATCCCGACCGGTGGGATAAAGTTTAGTTCGATTGATAAGCTGCCTATCTTGGTTGATGCCATTGCGGACTGGAGGGCGAGATACCCGGGTGTAATGGTACCGCCAACTAAGATGGTGAAAATGATAGATGAGTCTGATGGCGAAGACAGTTTTGATTTCCGCATGGATTTTGTAATGTGTTTTGTGGCAGTGCTTGTTGACTGTCATAAACAAAGTTGTTTACGGGAAGAAATCTTAGAGTATCTAGATGACGAAATGGATTTTGCAAAGATAGACTGGTGTGACCTGGTGGTAGAGAAGTTGAAAACTTGCAAGGATACCTGGGATCGGCTTGACCCACAAAGCATCTTTGTTGGGCCTCTTTCCATTCTGATAGTAAGTGAAATTTATTTTGACGTCCTGAATTAACATGTGTTAAATATACTTGCTTGTTCTTCAGACTGAACTGATCGCTGTTACTTGTAGCTGTTGTACGTTGATAGCATTGAGTGCACAGGGATGAAGGTTGACAAGGCGGTGTATCCTTTGGCTTTTTGGAACTTGAAGAGATTGCGAGAGAGAGAAAGGCTGGAAATACTTGCTGGTGGGTTCGGTCTGGGAGGTTTTAAAGGGTTAACACTTCCAAGTAACTATAACGTGGAACACTGGGCAAGTAAGGAGGTATAGTTATGTACACTACCACTCTTTTTTTAGAATTAGTATATAATTTTTGTATGAAACTGTTGCTTTAACCTTTGTTTACAGGAGAGGCTGTTGATGGTACGTCAGCTAATTAATGTGATAAACAAGAACAAAATCAAAATAGAGGGTATGTTGGAATCTTTGTGTGTGGAGAGTCCTGATGACGAGGAAGTACAGACGTTGAAGGCAATGTATGAAAGTTTGTTTGAACAGAGAGCGTATGCAAGTACAAGTCACGATCAAGCGGTAGATTTATCGTCGCACCGTATCAATGAGGTGTTGGCAGATTTGAAAAATGATGAAAGTATTCACGTTGACGAGGGACAGAACGCTGGTTAGTCACTGTTATTGTTTGTAAAAATTTGACTTGATTAATGTGGCACGTATTTACTGATGTGCAACGTTTTCGTAGGGGATGGCGTGCTTGACGATTTCTCAGATGATTCGCCAATAGCTAGTTTGTACAGGAAGTCACTTAATCGGCCTCCCAAAAGGATCAGTAAACGGAGATTGAAAGAAGTAGGATCTTCAGCCATAGACTTTGATGTCATAGAAGGTGTGATTACTATGTTTCTGACTTGTACACTGTAACACATGTTAATGTGTTACCTATCTTATTGATTAACATCTGTTGTGGTTACAGGTGATGTTGCCGGGCAATCAAGCGTAGCTGTTGATGGAAAAGAGTTTGCTGAAACGATGGAAGATGGTGGGAAGTCGTTAAAGGTGAGGCGATCGGCTCGGCTGGAGATGTTAAAGGATGATCAAGAGAAAGAAGAAATCTGTGTGACCCCAAAAAGGCGCAAGACAAATATAAAGTGTGATGGGCCAAACACGGAAGGTGGTAACGAAACAGGTAAAGTGTTACATGTGTTACGATTTTTAGTGTACGTTTATAGTTAAGTGAGCCTAGGAAGAAAACATCAGCTACACATTGTTGGTGACGCGTCGATTAGTGCTCGATAAAGTTTATGTCCCTGTAATGTTTATTCGGGACTGAAACGTATGGTGTAACACATGTTAAAGAGTGTAACACATGTTTAACATCTGTTGTCGTTGCAGCTGATGATGCGGACCAAGCAAGCATACCGCATGATGGCAAAGAGTGTACTGAGACGCTGCAAGATGTTGAGAAGTCGTTGCCGGTAAGGAGATCTCCTCAACTGAAAAAGTTAAAGGATGCTCCTGAGCCAGAAGTAGGCTGTGTGACGCCAATAAGGGGTAAGACAAATAGGATGTTTGATGGGCCAAGCACGGATGGGGGTAAAGAAACAGGTAAAGTGTTACATGCGTTACCAGATACATTGCACCGTCCCTAGGAATAAAAAATAAGTACACATTGATGGGTGATGCATTGTTTGTACAGGGACAAAAGTTTATGACCCTATAATATGCGTACGTGTCTGAACCCATTTAATATTAATGTGATGTTATAGGGTGCAACGAGACTGCGAAGCAGGACGGTGATAAGAGTGCTCATGAGGCTGGTATTTCAACTGGGGGTGACTGTAGTATGGGTGGGGCGGCACATGTTGAAGGACAATGGAGCGGGGATAAAAGTGATGTTGAACAAGTCCATAAGCTGTTCGGTTTAATGCGTGCGATACTACACTGATGAATCCCCCACGCACTTCCTAAATGGGCATTCGCGTAGGAAGCGGGCAATGGAGGCAAACATGTAAGTAGAACTACCACAGGGTTTATTGTTGTATAATAGGGGTGTAAACCATGAACCCAAATGGATTTAGTTAATTGGTTATTTTTTGATTTTTGTCGCAGGAAGGAACAGGGTACGTCGTCAGTTGATGATGTAGATAGCCCGATACACATGGCTGTGTAAGTATGGGGATACTGTTAAAAAATGTGTTAAATTACATTAACATGTGTTAAGGTATGGAATGTAAATTTTTTTCTGTACGTATGAAACCAGGGAGTTGCTGTTTCGAAGCCCTTCCCATGTAGAAGCATCTCGGGCTATGTTCAAGAGTTTAAACGCTGGCAATGAGGTATCGGATGGTATTATCGACTGTTGGGCGGAGGAGCTAAACTTCCAAGAGAAACGGAAATCAAGGGAGGCTTACAGTAGGATATTCTTTGGTACTAAAGTTGTGGTGAGTGATTTAAATATTGACATTATTTGTGTAGATTGTTGTTTTGTGTGGAAAACTAGTTACAGTTTGCCAAGTGCTTATCCTTATTAATTTCTCTTTTGTGAAAGTTTCCGTGGATGTTAACAACTGAGAAAGGTGGAGTCGAGGCACGGATGCACAAGTTCCGGGTTGGAATAAAAGGTGGGGTTAACAACGCTGAAAAAGATCCTGATTTTAGAAAGCACGACTTTGTATTCTTCCCGATCTTGGAGCACAAACATTTTTACTTGCTAGTGTTAGAGTTACGGGACCCCGGAATTTATGTTGTTGATAATGACAAAGCCAGACAAGGACAGCCGATAGAAGATAGTGTATACTACCTCCACAAGGACACACCGTATAAGTTTGTAAGTTTTTAAAATTACCCATGTTGTAACGTAAGTGTGATTGTATTCAAGATGTGTTTTTTATATTGAGCATGGATTGTATATGTATATGCAGAAAGATATGTTTGTGCAATACCTTCGGGAAGTTGGGAATCCGCGAGCCGATGACATTGACTACTGCAACATCCAGCGTATGCCGATTACTTGGGCGACCACAACAAACAAAACTGATTGTGGGGTCTTCTTAATGCGTCACATGGAGTGCTACATGGGGAAAAACAAAAGTTTTAACTGTGGGTTCAGCATGAGTGGGGCGAAGAAGATGGCGGAGGTGCGGAAGTTGAGAAGGAGGTATGCTGCGCACATCTTATGTTCAGAGGTGAACGTGCTGCTGCCTAAAATCCAGCAGGAATGCCGGTTAGAGTAACGTGTGTTAGTGGGTGAATGGTATTTACTGTAGGATAACTGAATGCGTTTAATGTGCCAGCTTTGTTTTGGGAGTGTCATGTACTTTGCTTTTGGGATGTTGCTTTAAACTTATTGTGATAGACTGTCTATGCGATAGACTGTCTATGCGAATTTTGTCGATAGACTGTCTATGCGAAATTTGTCCCACTAAAACTGATGTCTAGTGACTTGGTTATTTTATACTCTGATACATATTGATGTATTCTTGCATGTGTTGTAATGTTATTTCTTGTAGTTGATAATGTTTTAAATGAGGCTGTTTTAAATTATATATTGGTAGGTGTAACATTTAAGAAAATGTAAAAAATGCTGCTTCTTGTCTCTTCTACGGGCCAACTATTCTCAAAATGTACTAGGGTTCTTGGAAGTTGGGGAAAGATGGGGAAAGAAGTCTACTAACATAGGGGTTGGTGGCTGCAAAACAACTTTATTGGAACATGAACCATAGCTTTTTTGCCCCATATGGTCACATCAAAGTAAAGTCACAACCACTATATTAAATGTAGCAATGATATACCTCTATAAAGTAGTGTAATGTTGAACTAAGTCCTGGATTGTAATACTTCACTACTTCAGTAAACCAAGAAGTTTTAGTGGTTCCAAAGTATGCTAATGTGATGGACACTTGTAAAAATAAGGTAACGTCTACACCACCAGGCATGAAGAAGCTGAATCAAAAGAGGAAGGAAGCATGTGAGGGTCGGTACGGGGTGTGCTACGCAAGAAAAGTGTTTCACAAGAAGCCCGAAGACGTGAAAAGTGGTTCAGCTTCTGGTGACCATGATTCAGGTAGCGGAGTAAACAATGTAGGTGATGTAGCAGGTGTTTCAAAAGAAGCGTCACGCCGTACGGAACACGTTTTACCAGAAGCTGAAATTTTGAAGGGGCTACCAGATGAGTTGGTTAGGTTGCTGACGGATCCAGACCATGAATTATGTGGTTGCCCGTTGTGTCCATACTCACCCGAAACAATCCAGTCCTGGTGTTACCATGACCCATGGGAGAGTGAGCGCAGCTCCTCTCCTCTGTACTTTCATGATGAGGATGTTGCGACACCATGAAGAAAAGCTTCGTAGAGATGGAGAACAAGGGGTAGTTAGGATGTGGTAAGTGGTTAAAGTTGTGATAACCTTTTGACCCTATGTTTGTAGGCCACATACTAAGGTTGTTTTCTTGTTCTTTTATTGTTAGTACTTTTTTTTGGGAATGGGTTGATGTCACGGCTCCGTAGTCGATCCATTGTTTCACGTGCGGTTGTAACCTAGTGGTAGAATGTGTGCTTAAGTTGGCTAGTTGTGGAGTTTAATTCTATAACCTGATGTGACTTAATATATAAGTTATTGGTGTGGTTAAGAACCTTTTGTGCTGATCCTTTACAATTAAAAAAACCCCAGGTACAGGGCTAACATGTGTTAAGATCTGTTTTGATGCTGTAAAATATAAACCAAAACCACAATTATCCATGCATATAATAATAAGATAGGCCTGTTAATACCAAACAGAGGACTTTCCACAAAAGTTGGCCTACAAAACATAAAGTGCCGAAGGCCACAAAGTTTTTACAATACTGGATATGATAACTGGGATAAAAATAGTTCCACCTTCTTACACACGTAACAGAAAAGGGGAGGATGATGTCAAAAGACTGTTACATGTGTGTAAGAAGGCCAAAATGAAGAGAGTCTCCCATAATATATTACTAGTAAACGAAACCACAGATTTTAATCAGAGAGGGATGCACCAGGGGCGGTCTGCCTTTGTTGTTCAGCGGCTGCCTTTGCTGCTTTCATTGCAGCCACCTTAACGCAGTTGCGTGAGTCGTGGTCGTCGACATAAAGACCACAGCGCTTGCATAACCGAAGCTGCTTTGGACGTTTCGGTGGTTTTGTCTTTGCCTTCTCACCGGGTCCGGAAATGCGAGTATGCGTACCACATCCCTTATTGCGTACAACATCTGGATTAGCAACTTCGACTGGAATGTTGATTGCTTGCCCAACTATTTCTTCCATTTCACACTCGTTTGTTTCATTTTGGATTGTACCCAATGGTTGCTTGGAGAGCACATTGATCTTGAAATCCCGGAGTTGGGCAACCAATTTTGACAACGAATCCTCGTCGGTTCTGGCCACGTCAACACATTCAGTAACGAGGTCAAGGATTTCATTACGCATAATGGATGGTGCGTGTGGGTTGACGCCGTATCGGCTGGAAAGTGAAAAAACCTCTTTTGGGAGGGTATCTCGACGCCACCTATTGTTTATGTATTGGGGTGGTATCTTTGCAACATTTTTCAATCGATATACGTAAAAGATATGGCGACACAGATATCCGATACGTGTGAAATTCCTGCATGAGCAACTGGCGGAGTGGTCTACAGTGTTATATGTAACCTGTTAGGAACAGAAGCAGCATAAACAAAAGGCTTTAGATCTAACATATGTTAGTGGAGTGGTAATAATGAAGTTGACTAACATGTGTTACCTGATAGACATTTGTGATGTTGTTCCTTTTGTCCAAATGAGTGACGTCTAACAAAAGAGTGGTATTGCTGGAATCGGTTTGGTTTGTGATGTAGCATAAAAACGTCCCTTTAATTATCTCCTTTTGAACTTGAGCGAAAACAGCGTTTGTGTAGATGGCGAACGCGTGCTGCTCTATCGCTAACTCAGTAGTGTCCTTGAATACCGTGGATGAGGTTTTGTACTCGGATACACGTTGCCGATAGCGTTGGCTATCTACCCTATTTTCAAAGCACATCATAAATTGTACAAGGGTGTTTGCGCTTGTTGAGTTGACCTTGAAGGCAGCGTTAGAGCTTTCGCAGCGTGAAGTGGTCTTCATCAAGCAACACATTGGCAGTTCCCTGAAGTAGGCTGGTACCCAAAGATGTTTGATGTTGTACATGTCGTTCAACCAAGTGTGGTCTTGTAGGCCAAATGTTTCTAGGAGGTCATTCCAGCGGGACTCAAACGTTTCTGGTTTGATATAAACATTCCAAACCAACCGGTGAATGCAGGACCGAACATTAGAGTTTTCAAGAAGGTCCGCAGAGATCTGGTAGATTAAAGAATTACTAACACATGTTAGATTAAACAGTTCAAAAACACATGTAAGTCTGTGATGTTGAATAACACATGTTAAAGGCTAACAATTTAACCTAACCTTGGAGGGTAGTTTTTTCATTATATGCCACATGCATAGACGGTGGCGTGATTCGGTAAAGACCATAGGAACAGCTTGAAGCATGGATGGGTCTTGATCACTCAGCACGAGAGTTGGTTGAGTACCGTGTGCCTTCAAGAAAGCCTTAAGCAACCACACATAAGATTCAATGGACTCGGTAGATATCAAACCCGCACCAAATGTAACACATTGGAAATGATGATCCACACCCGTGAATGGCACAAAAACCATCTTGTACCTATTAATAAAAATGGATTTGAGGTTAACAAAATGTAACACTTTTTTGGTTTGGTTTGTATACTTGGATATCAGGCCTAACACATGTTAAGGGGGAACTAACCTGTTAGTGCTGTAAGTCGCGTCAAAGGCGAGGACATCGCCAAAAGCTTTGTAGTTTAGCTTTGAAATCTCATCAGCCCAGAATACAGAAGACAACTTTCCATTTGATACAGTGTAATCAAAATAGAAGTTGGGTAGGTTGTCAAAGCGCTCACGCAAGCGTTCAAGGAAAACTTGTGCGTCGCGTTCACCAATAAAAATTCGCAACTGGTGGCTAAAATTTTTAAAATCCACAGGAGTCCCATTGACATTGTGATGCCCCCCTTTTAAAGCTACAAGACATCTATAAGCTCTCATGGGTCCGATACGGTTTAGACTCATATTGTGAATGAATTGTTTGGTGGAAAATGACAGCTTCCGTGATATCTTGCTAAGATCGCGGTTGTAATTCTCAACAAGTTCATGATTATGAATATCATTGAAACTCATTAGAGATTGAGACTAGAATGCTTGCCTTACAGTCACACCATGTGAAGTTGGTTTTCCTAGACTTTACAGAAGATTCATCTAGTGTGTCAAAAGTCCTCTTGCGTTGTGGTTTCCCGTATTTTGAGCATCGAAGATACTTGTGTGTGGGAATTCCATTCTAGACTTTAGTTTGGCCTTTTTTAACAGAAAAACCAGCTTCAAACGCATAAAGTTCATACATGGAGAGAACCTCCTCAAATGTTGGATAAGATTTCCCACACACTGGTATGAACTTATCAGCGACGGTAGGAATCCAGTAACGGGTTCCTTGAGGGGTATCAAAAACGAAGTATGGATGCGCTGGCCCTGTATCAGAAAACGAAAAGGTTAGGAATCTGGTATATGGCAGGACAAAAGGTTAGAACCAGCACCCGGCATGTTAGCGTAGCCAGAATCTGGGTATACTACATGTGAACATTATGCAATATGTTTGAACTATGCCATATCTGGGGAAGAAAAATCAAAACGAGTGTATAGAAAAACAAACCTTGAACATTATCCATAACCTCGTCAGAATGGAAATCGCTGTTCATGAAGTTGTTGGATATCAGAACATCCGGTGATCTAACAGGGTCTTCATATGATCGAGAACAATCAACAGGCATGTAAGTATATACAGAAGCTTCGAATGGAACAGCTGAACATTGCCATGCAGTATATTTGGATTATTCCATTAAAAAAATGTCAAATAACAAAAAAAAAAAACATAGATTCGAGATAGTTAAGTTAGATAAAGATACAGCCCTAAAATGACAAACCTTGAGCATTTAATTCTTCATCAGTTTGAAAGTCAGTGCTAAGGAACCTGTTGGGGAAACTATGGACCGGCGACATTAACTCGGAGGTTGGTGGAATTGTCTCCATGGACATTAATGGAGAAAGCATAATTTGTAGGAGAAGATGATAATGGAGCTTTCTGTTAATGAAGATATAAAATAAACTGAAATATTGTAAATGAAATATGGGGTGAGTTATTTTTTTCAAATGAGTTGATGGGCATTAAATGAAGATGTCAGATCAAATTGGGAAAATAAACTTGGGTTGGGAAATTACTAATATAACCTTGAAAGCAAAATGGATTAGGAAGGTTCTTAGGCCACCTGGATGAATATAGTCCACAAGTAGAGTTTGCTAAGTTTTTAAAAAAAATGGGGTTTCTTGTATAGCATTGTCCATTATACTTATAACCTAAATCTATAATTTGGAAAGTCAAGTCTTGTTTATGTGTATAAGATTTTAGTGTGTATATTTAAATGGTTTAACGCACACAATACATTAAGCCTTTTGATAAGATCAGTTAATTTGTTTAGATTGATGGATCGGATGAAGCAATAAAAGTAACGCGTTTGTGGAAAAGCTCAATGACAAATGCATGTAGCGAGTTATTTGAGTGTGTTGATTTGGTTTTGTCGTTATGTGTGATATTTGGTAAGATTATTTTGATAATGTAGTGAATCGTGACGAACAAGATGTGTGACGTAATCTAATAATATACACTTACGCTTTAGTATTCTACGTCAATGAGAAAATGTTCACTTGCAATTTGTAGTATTCTTTGACTTGACTAACAATCAAGTAGACAATGTTCGTGCGTATTGATTTTTGCACTTTTCTTAGGATATACACAATGATTTAGAAACATGTTTATAATTCTCCTACCATGGATCCAAGTGGAAGTAACAAGAAAGTAAACATCCATAATTACAATTACAAACAATCTTTGAAGTGAAATTGTAGTTCATTGATATAGTAGATAAATGGAACCAAGTGGCTCCCTCTAAAAGTGTTCATGTCAAACAGTCTACCTTAGGGGTTTGTTTGGTATAGTGTAATGAAATGGACGGTAGTGAGTAGCGGTGGTGATAGGTGGTAGTGGTAACGGTGGTCGGAGGTGGCGGTAGCGACTATGGTGGTGTATGACAGCGATGACGGTGGCGGGTGATGGCGAGGGCGGATGTGGGTGGCAGCGATGGTGGTGTCGGCGGTGGGTGGTGGCGGATGTGGTGGCTGGTGGCAGCAGAGGTAGGTGACGGCGCCGGGTGGCAAAGGCAGCAGTGGCTGGTGGCGGGTGACAGCGGCGATGGGTGGCGGTGGGTGACGGCGAGGGCGAGGGCGGAAGTGGACGGCGGCGTTAGTGGTGGGCGACCAAGGTGGGTGCCAGTGGCGGGTGACGGCGGGGACGGAGGTAGGTGGCGGTCTTGTCGGCGGTGGGTGATGGTGGTGGGTGGCGGCCACGGTGGTGGGTGGTGGCGACGGTGGTGGGTTGTGGTTTTGTTAATGAAAGGTTAAAGATGGATGGAATGGAAAAAAAACAAGGGGGACAGATGAAATAATTTTGAGGGAATGGAATGCCTTATGTAATGGGCGATTCCATTCCCTCGACCAACCAGACACCCTTTTTCTTCATTCCCTCTTAATGGTCCATACCATTTCACCTTTGATTCCTACATAACAAACGCTACCTAGGAATGTGCTAGTCATAGAACGCCCGTAAAAATGAACATGTTGTAACAATAATGCTCTCTTATACAACCTACAACTATATATATTTGCAAATGACTTTAGTATAACTTTAGACCTTATGCAAATCAATTCTATAATATTAGAGAGAGATGTTGCCACTTTGCAAATGACTTTAGTATAACTTTAGAGCCAGTTATGCAAATCAATTCTATAATATTAGAGAGATGTTGCCACTTTGTTCACCAAAAGTGTTAGAAATCTGCTACTGCAAGAACTGCAAAATAGTCAAAACAGAGAAAAAGAAACAGTTAACGAGAACCGGGCTTGTGTTTGACACAATTCCCTTATACAGATTCGCGGTCTGTTTCCAGGGTACGCCGGTTCAAAGCAGCAACAGCGCACTGCCGGACTTGAACACTTGCCTGAAAAGAAAAGAAACTGTGTTGCAGAAACTGAGATTGAGAGAGGAGAAGTGTATTGAGGTGTGTCTAAACTGATCAGCTTGATCTCCTTTTATAGTGACCGAAGCAAAACTGAATTATGGCCATCATTGCAGAGAATTAAAACCAAATAATGGTCATTAGTGCAGCAGTTAAAACTGATACATAATGATCACAATAATTCTCATAATGATGGCAGTTTATGTCACACCCCTTTCTAAGGCGGAAGCACGAGGTGTGATCATGAAAGGTTCTCATTGCATACGAATGGTAAACATACTACATGCTCGTAAAAATAACTTCAAATGCCAAACATTACATAACTGAAATCATTATTTAAGTGTTTACATCACAAGACAGCATTTTGTTCGATAAGTTTACAACTTTATTCCAAGATAAACATAAACAACATCCAAGAGCATGAGTAAGACCGCGCGCACATCCACTCTAGTTACCTGAAATACATGTGAGTTTTTGGAAAAACGTTAACATAATGTTGGTGTGAATTCATGCAATTCTTGTATTGAACGTTTGTATACTTTGTATGAAAACAAGGTATGTATCCTGTATAAGTCAAGTATTTCTGTATGTATCTTGTATAAATCAAGTATTTCTGTATGTATCTTGTATAAATCAAGTATTTCTGTATGTATCATGTATAAATCAAGTATTTCTGTATGTATCTTGTTGTTAATGGGTTGCAAGGCCATTAACATGTGACACGACATAGGAAGCAACCAAACCATAGGCATTTTTCTAGTTGTCGATTCACGACGGAGACACAAAAGCACTACTCGGTACTAGTTTTCACCAAGAGTGTGGCTGCCCGAAAACCCATTAGATCTAACATTTTGTTCTGCGGTCTTAGTATGTACACGATTAATGGTGCTTATGGTACCCTATTCGTGACACGATTTCTCGTATCATTCCTTAAAACGCATCATACTTGGTACTAGTTATCACCAAGAGTGCTTCTTGTTTTTGTATCCATCATATCATTTGTAAACATTGTAACATTTGTAACATGTATTTCACCCCCGAAGTTATAAAACTGAAAACAGTTAAAAGAAAAAGGGGGAGCATGAACTCACAACTTTGCGTTCCTTGCGCCGTAAACTTCATCGGTTTTTGCTTATCTAGCGTCGTGACCTAAACGTGTTTTATTAACGTTAGTCACTAGACTTGTATCGCACAAGTACAAGTCACCATCTTTTATGTATTTGTTCTTGTTGTTTAAAATAATTTATATTTTTAACTATGTGTCTTACTTATATTATTTTCTCAAAAATAAATATAAGTATCTTGTATTTTTCACCCGAATTATGTATCTTGTCCAAAAACTTCATTTCATGTTCATAACTTGTCCAAGTTATTTATTCTCTCAAGTAATATATTTTCATAAATATATTTTCTTGTATTTGTCTAAGCATGTTGTATGTGTATTTTTGTATTTTCACTCCTTAGGAGTATTTATTGTATTTTCAAGTCTTAACACACTATTCCATATAATACATACTACATACACTTAGCACAAAATTTGGTGATCAATAAATATATATATTTTTCTCAAAAATATACATACTTAATATCAATTTTAATCTTGAAGAAATCATCATTTCTTAACACAAAAATTACGGAACCCTTGGTAAATATTTTTAGATACATTTTTAGGGAATAAGTTTCTCAAAAACTTATATTTTTCTAAGTGTCAAGATTTATAAAATTTTTGACATAGTTTCCCCTAAAAATGGAGGTTTCCCATGTTTTCAAAACATGTGTTTATTTTCTTTTTAAATCATCATCAAGCATCAACAACTCATTCAACTTTTACCGAGTGTCAAAATCAAGTATATTACACTATATCATGAACTTGAAGTTTTTGTAAAAACTTGTAGTAACTTGCCATGTTATTTAGTAGGTTTAGTTACCCTTAAAAACATGGTTATTTGTTTGTAAATCACTTTATTAAAAGATCTAGTCATTTACAACTTGTAAGATGATTTTTCTAAAAATACTTCTCTTGTATTTTTCTTGTTACATACATGTTTCTAGTCTTGTTTAAACACTAAAAATATTATTAGTTTACTTAGAAACCATGACTTTGTAAGTCTTGTAAATAAACATGGTTTCTTGAGAAAATCATTTTTGTAATCATCTATTTACAAGATTTGTATTTTGTTTATATCATTTTTACATATGAAAATCACTTTCATTATTCAAGTTCATGAAGACATAAAGCATGGAGATCTTGGTCTTTCACAAGATCACCACTTTAACTTACTAGATCATGTGTTTAATCACAATCTAGTAGGTTTCTTATGATGTCTAATATCACTAACACTAATAATCAATCAACAAGAAGCAAATCAACATCATTTACATGTATTCTTGTGTATTTAAACTTATGTTAAAGTATCATGATCATTTTCTTTAGTGTTCTTGTGTTTAACAATATATATCATGTTTTAACCAACAACATATGAAGAAATAAGAGATCATGAGGGCTCACCACTAGCAACAAGGCTAGGGAAGATTACTAGAACTTGAAGATGACAAAAGTGTAGGATAAAAGCAAATGGAGAAGGTTCTCCAAGATCCACAAGCTCCACACTTCGTTAATCACCTTCTAACACCTTATGTTAAGCTTGGAATGGATGAACTAAATTTGAAGATGGTGGTGATTGTGGGGGTGGCTCACGGCCGTAGGGAGAGGAGAGAGGAAGAAGGGTGTGGTGTGTGAATGGTGAAATGGAGGTGGTGATACTTATAGCACATGACAAGATCTAAATAAGATCATATAATATCGATGAAGATCATATCATATCTTGTGAGATCATGTAAAGATCTAGTAAGGATTTTGGGGGATCTTGAAAATATTATGGTGTGGTCACCCCATGTGACCGTATATATGGAATGGGGGGGGGGGGGGGTAAAGTGTAAGTTTCAACTCTAATTTTATAAACAAATTAGCTTTCAAGTGTAAGTTTTAGGGACTTGATGTGTTATTACGTTATAAGGGGTGTTATGGTATTCGGGGACCATAACTATTTCAGAAACATTAAAACAATGCTTCTAGTAATATTTTGATGTTCCGGGTAATGTCCGGTTGTTCGGTTAAATACCTGTTCGTTAAAGTGCTAAATTGCACCGTTTAATGTCCTTTAGGTACCCTTTTGTAACCCTTTTAATCCCCGACACTTAGGGAAGTATTCTGGATGATAAAACATGAATTTTGCATAATATTTTGAGGTTACAAAGCTGATTATAGCTGAATTTTGTAAAATTCTGCACTTAAAGTGCGTTTCGGGTGCTTTTTAGTGCGTAATTTAGCTCCCGGAAAGTCTATATGTTAACCCTTGTATGTACTCTTGGGTTTTAATGTATTCTTGTCATTGGACCTACACCTAGGCTCCAATTCTATTGTCTACTGCTTTCTACAGAATTGTTGACACAATTTGTCTTACCGGTGAGTTTACTAGTATTTCTGACGCAACGCTGTTCATTAATGCATAAAGCAATATCTTGTAGTATAAAACGTGCATGAATTCACTTGTATAGTATGTAATCAAGCAATGTTGACATTTAAGCTCATAATTACAGTCATTAGATAATAATTAAAGTGTACAGAAATTACCGGTTTTGTGCCAGTTGTCACAGTCTCCCCCCGTTAAAAGAATTTCGTCCCGAAATTCAGGCTGAACTAACTCTCGCAGGAGTCTTCTTGAACAGGTGGGGGTACTTTTCTTTAAACTGGTCTTCATGTTCCCACGTGTACTTGGGTCCGTGCTTAGAGTTCCAACGTACTTTGACAAGCTTGACACTGCTCCTCCTGGTCTTGTTGACTTTCCAGTCTGTAACCTCAACGGGTTGTTCTGTAAATCGGAGGGTGTCATCAATATGCACTTCATCCGCAGGGATGATCACTGTTTCTTGTGTTGGACTCTTCTTGAGGTTGGATACATGGAACGTATCATGTACTCCATTAAGTTCTTCCGGTAATTCCAACTTGTATGCCACGGTACCAATTCTTTCCAAAATCTTGAATGGTCCGATGTATCGTGGATTCAGCTTTCCACGTTTTCCAAATCTTACTACGCCCTTCCAAGGTGAGACCTTTAACAAAACTTTGTCTCCCACCTCGAACTCTAATGGTTTCCGTCTTCTATCAGCGTAGCTCTTTTGTCGATCTCGAGCCGCCTTAATGCGCTCTCGGATCTATATTATCTTGTCGGTTGTCTCTTGCACAAGTTCAGGACCAACCATACGTTTGTCTCTAGCGTCTGCCCAACATAAGGGCGAGCGGCACTTGCGGCCATACAGAGCTTCGAACTGTGCGGCTTTTATGCTTGTATGATAACTGTTATTGTAGGAAAACTCAACTAAAGGTAGATGAGTATCCCAGCTGCCGCCTAGGTCCATAACACATGCTTGAAGCATATCTTCTAATGTTTGTATGCTTCGTTCGCTCTGGCCGTCTGTTTGCGGATGGAAGGCCGTACTTAGATCTAGCTGAGATCCAAAGGCTTCCTGAAAGGTTTGCCAGATTCTTGAGACAATTGAGATAGGCACTCCATGACGTGCCATAATTTCTTTAAAGTATATCTCAGCAAGTTTTCCAGTGCTATCTTTTTCTCGGATCGGTAGGAAATGCGCAGATTTCGTTAATCGATCAACTATCACCCATATCATATCGTGCCCTCTAGGGGTCCTGGGTAATTTCGTTATGAAGTCCATCGAGATTTACTCCCACTTCCACATGGGTATCTCTGGTTGTTGTAGTAGGCCAGACGGTTTCTGATATTCAGCCTTAACCTTAGCACAGGTTAGGCACTTTCCAACATAAACAGCAACGTCGCTTTTGAGTCTCGGCCACCAATAATATTCCTTTAAGTCTTAATACATTTTGTCCGATCCTGGATGGATCGAGTATCTCGACTTGTGCGCTTCATCAAGGATGACTTCTCAAATGTTGCCATAGAGCGGAACCCAAATACGCTTTTTAAAGTATAAGATTCCCTCTTCATTTGGCACCATATATTTCAACATACCCCGGAGGTATTCAGCTCTGCGATTTTCCATCTTAAGGGCTTCTTGTTGTGCATCACGAATACGTGCAGTGAGGTTCGTTCGAATAGTCATTTCCATTGCTCGAACCCTTAGGGTCTTAACCCTTTCTTTTCGACTTAATGCGTCTGCTACAACGTTTGCTTTTCTAGGATGGTACTTAATCTCACAGTCATAATCGTTCAGCAACTCAACCCATCGTCGTTGACGCATGTTTAATTCCTTCTGATCGAATATGTGTTGTAGGCTTTTGTGATCTGTGAAGATAGTACATCGAGTACCATATAAATAATGTCGCCAGATCTTCAAGGCGAATACCACCGCACCTAGTTCCAAGTCATGCGTGGTGTTATTCTTTTCATGTACTTTCAATTGTCTTGAAGCGTAAGCGATGACTTTCTGACGTTGCATGAGCACGCAACCCAAACCTTGGCGCGAAGCGTCGCAGTATACCACGAAGTCTTCTGTGCCTTCGGGTAAGGATAGTATCGGTGCATCGCATAGCTTATTTTTGAGCAGTTGGAAGGCTTCTTCCTGCTTATCACCCCAGTCGTACTTCTTGTCTTTCTGTGTAAGGGTAGTTAGCGGTTGAGCTATCTTTGAGAAATTCTCAATAAACCGTCGGTAATAGCCCGCTAAGCCCAAAAATTATCGAACTTCAGTTGGGGTTTTGGGGGCTTCCCAATTCTTTATTGCTTCTATCTTGGATGGGTCTACATGAATGCCCTTCTCATTCACAACGTGACCAAGAAACTGTACTTCGCGAATCCAGAATTCGCACTTTGAAAACTTTGCATAAAGTTTCTCTTTCTTCAGTAGTTCCAGAATGGTTCTGAGATGTTGCTCGTGTTCTTCTTTCATTCACGAGTAAATCAGGATATCATCGATGAATACAATCACAAATTTATCGAGATATGGTTTGCATACGCGGTTCATCAGATCCATAAATACCGCTGGTGCGTTCGTCAGTCCGAATGGCATCACAAGAAACTCGTAATGCGCATAGCGTGTTCTGAATGCAGTCTTTGGTACGCTTTCCTCTTGGATTCTTAACTGATGGTATCCAGATCGAAGATCGATCTTGGAATAGTAGCTTGATCCTTGCAACTGATCAAATAAGTCATCAATCCTCGGTAGTGGGTACCGATTCTTGATAGTGAGCTTGTTCAGTTCTCTATAATCGATACACATCCGCAGTGTTCCATCCTTCTTCTTCACGAACAATACTGGAGCTCCCCAAGGCGAGAAGCTTGGCCTTATGAATCCTTAATCCAACAACTCCTGGAGTTGTGTAGATAATTCTTGCATTTCGGATGGTGCAAGCCGATAGGGTACCTTGGCTACAGGAGCGGCTCCTGGAACCAAGTCTATATGGAATTCGACTTGTCGTTGCGGAGGTAGTCCTGGCAGATCTTCGGGAAAAACATTAGGGAATTCCTTCACCACAGGAATGTCTTCGAGTTTCGGCTCCTCAGCCTTCTTATCTACAACGTGTGCTAGGAAAGCAACACATCTTTTCCTTAAGCACTTTTGTGCCTTCATACAACTGATGATCCGCAGAGGCGCGTCTCGTTTTTCTCCATGTACGATGAGAGTTTCATCATTCGCCAGAGGGATGCGAATGATTTTCTCATGACAAACAACTTCAGCTTTGTTCTTGGATAACCAGTCCATTCCGACCACTACATCGAAGCTACCCAATTGAATAGGTAAAAGGTCGATGCTAAATCTTTGCTCACCAAGTTCTAATGTGCAACCTCTAACAACTTCGCTCGATTCAACGAGTTTACCATTGGCTAGTTCTATGGAATAAGGAATATCTAATCTACTAGATCCTATTCCAAGCATACGTTTAAATTCCACAGACATGAAGCTATAATCGGCACCAGTGTCAAATAGTATGGATGCAAAGTGATTGTTAACGAGAAACGTACCGGTGACCACATTAGGGTCCTCGCGTGCGTTCTTTGCTCCAATCACAAATGCTAGAGCCTGAGCATTGTTCCCTCTTGGGCAATCTTTTATGAAATGATCCTTGCTTCCACAACCGAAGCATCCTTGGTTCTGCCCAGCTCCATTACCATTCCGATTACCATTGCCATTTCCATTTCCACCATTGTTTCTATTACCAGCACCGTTGCGGTTTCCATTCCCGTTTCTTCTTTTTCCCCAACAATCCTCAGCATGGTGACCTAGTTTACCACACTTGTCGCATTTTGGAATGCGACAAACTCCTTCGTGATGACGCTTGCACTGGTTGCAGGTGGGCAGAGTGCCCAAGTACCTTTTGGCAGGTGCGTCATTCATGGTTGCAAGCGTTTTCGCCTCCTGAGGCGGGTTGGGGTCACGCTTCTTGTTGTTGGAACCCTTGTTGTCGCGTGTCGCTTGATTCAGGTTTGCATGCTTCCTTTTCTTGTCACCAGACGACTCAGCATGCGTCTCGGTCTTTTTAGTTGGGTTCAATGACAACTTCTTCATGCGAACAGCATCTTCAGTAAGACTGACAGCCAGAGTTACAGCCTCAGTGATCGTTTGAGGTTTGGCCGAAGTTACCATGCTGTGAAATTCTGAGGCCAATCCCCAAATGTAGCGTTAACGTGCTTAAATTCAGGAGTCACCATATAGGGCATCACTCTCGACAAATCGTGGAACCTTCGAGTGTAACCAGTGATGTCTGCACCTTCCATGGTCAAGTGCCAGAACTCAGTCTCCAATCTTTGGAGTTCAGCACGAGAGCAATACTTTTCTCTCATACGTTCCTTCAGTTCATCCCAAGTCAGGCCATAAGCGGCATCATCACCCAGGGTTTGGACTTGCAAGTTCCACCAAGTCAACGCTTCATCAACAAACAACCCAGTAGCAAAAGTGACTTGTTGATCCGCGGCACACTTGCTCATACGGATAGTGGCTTCAGTCTTCTCCGTCCAGCATACAAACGCCACTGCACCTCCAGTGCCGTCGTAGTTTAGCGGTTTGCAGTCGAGAAACTGCTTGAAAGTGCAGCCCTGAGCTGTGTTTCCTCCAGATGAATCTCCATTCCCATTACGTCTTGCATTGCTTAGTCCTCCACTGTCTTCAGTATGGTTTGCCTCGTACTGGGCGATAGCTGCGGAGATCCTTTCTTCCAGTAGAGCGTTAAGCTCTTCAGCAGTCCTTGGCAGTGGGGGAGGAGAAGGTTGATCAGAATCTCGATTGTTCACAATTCTCCTAGGTGCCATGTTCTGAAAGAACATCACACAATAGGGTTAGACATTTGTTTGATATCGTTATGCGAGACAGTAGTAGTATATATATATACAGGCATATACCACATAAGTGACACCAAACAATCCGCCAAACGTATCAATTCATACAGCAACAAGCATGGATAAATAGATAAATATTGTTGTGTCATAAGATATTCACCAAGTCCTTACACATATCAGGGTAACTTGTCACATCATTGTTTACAAGGTAAGCAAAATGCATAAGGGTTACATCTCCCCAAGGTACAAGTTCACCTTTTAATGGTCCATTCCATTTCACCTTTGATTCCTACATAACAAACGCTACCTAGGAATGTGCTAGTCATAGAACGCCCGTAAAAATGAACATGTTGTAACAAGAATGCTCTCTTATACAACCTACAACTATATATATTTGCAAATGACTTTAGTATAACTTTAGAGCCACTTATGCAAATCAATTCTATAATATTAGAGAGAGATGTTGCCACTTTGCAAATGACTTTAGTATAACTTTAGAGCCACTTATGCAAATCAATTCTATAATATTAGAGAGATGTTGCCACTTTGTTCACCAAAAGTGTTAGAAATCTGCTACTGCAAGAACTGCAAAATAGTCAAAACAGAGAAAAAGAAACAGTTAACGAGAACCGGGCTTGTGTTTGACACAATTCCCTTATACAGATTCGCGGTCTGTTTCCAGGGTACGCTGGTTCAAAGCAGCAACAGCGCACTGCCGGACTTGAACACTTGCCTGAAAAGAAAAGAAACTGTGTTGCAGAAACTGAGATTGAGAGAGGAGAAGTGTATTGAGGTGTGTCTAAACTGATCAGCTTGATCTCCTTTTATAGTGACCGAAGCATAACTGAATTATGGCCATCATTGTAGAGAATTAAAACCAAATAATGGTCATTAGTGCATCAGTTAAAACTGATACATAATGATCACAATAATTCTCATAATGACGGCAGTTTATGTCACACCCCTTTCTAAGGCGGAAGCACGAGGTGTGATCATGAAAGGTTCTCATTGCATACGAATGGTAAACATACTACATGCTCGTAAAAATAACTTCAAATGCCAAACATTACATAACTGAAATCATTATTTAAGTGTTTACATCACAAGACAGCATTTTGTTCAATAAGTTTACAACTTTATTCCAAGATAAACATAAACAACATTCAAGAGCATGAGTAAGACCGCGCGCACATCCACTCTAGTTACCTGAAATACATGTGAGTTTTTGGAAAAACGTCAACATAATGTTGGTGTGAATTCATGCAATTCTTGTATTGAACGTTTGTATACTTTGTATGAAAACACGGTATGTATCCTGTATAAGTCAAGTATTTCTGTATGTATCTTGTATAAATCAAGTATTTCTGTATGTATCTTGTATAAATCAAGTATTTCTGTATGTATCATGTATAAATCAAGTATTTCTGTATGTATCTTGTTGTTAACGGGTTGCAAGGCCATTAACATGTGACACGACATAGGAAGCAACCAAACCATAGGCATTTTTCTAGTTGTCGATTCACGACGGAGACACAAAAGCACTACTCGGTACTAGTTTTCACCAAGAGTGTGGCTGCCCGAAAACCCATTAGATCTAACCTTTTGTTCTGCGGTCTTAGTATGTACACGATTAATGGTGCTTATGGTACCCTATTCGTGACACGATTTCTCGTATCATTCCTTAAAACGCATCATACTTGGTACTAGTTATCACCAAGAATGCTTCTTGTTTTTGTATCCATCATACCATTTATAAACATTGTAACATTTGTAACATGTATTTCACCCCCGAAGTTATAAAACTGAAAACAGTTAAAAGAAAAAGGGGGAGTATGAACTCACAACTTTGCGTTCCTTGCGCCGTAAACTTCACCGGTTTTTGCTTATCTAGCGTCGTGACCTAAACGTGTTTTATTAACGTTAGTCACTAGACTTGTATCGCACAAGTATAAGTCACCATCTTTTATGTATTTGTTCTTGTTGTTAAAAATAATTTATATTTTTAACTATGTGTCTTACTTATATTATTTTCTCAAAAATAAATATAAGTATCTTGTAATTTTCACCCGAATTATGTATCTTGTCCAAAAACTTCATTTCATGTTCATAACTTGTCTAAGTTATTTATTCTATCAAGTAATATATTTTCATAAATATATTTTCTTGTATTTGTCTAAGCATGTTGTATGTGTATTTTTGTATTTTCACTCCTTAGGAGTATTTAATGTATTTTCAAGTCTTAACACACTATTCCATATAATACATACTACATACACTTAGCACAAAATTTGGTGATCAATAAATATATATATTTTTCTAAAAAATATACATACTTAATATCAATTTTAATCTTGAAGAAATCATCATTTTTTAACACAAAAATTACGGAACCCTTGGTAAATATTTTTAGATACATTTTTAGGGAATAAGTTTCTCAAAAACTTATATTTTTCTAAGTGTCAAGATTTATAAAAATTTTGACATAGTTTCCCCTAAAAATGGAGGTTTCCCATGTTTTCAAAACATGTGTTTATTTTCTTTTTAAATCATCATCAAACATCAACAACTCATTCAACTTTTACCGAGTGTCAAAATCAAGTATATTACACTATATCATGAACTTGAAGTTTTTGTAAAAACTTGTAGTAGCTTGCCATGTTATTTAGTAGGTTTAGTTACCCTTAAAAACATGGTTATTTGTTTGTAAATCACTTTATTAAAAGATCTAATCATTTACAACTTGTAAGATGATTTTTCTAAAAATACTTCTCTTATATTTTTCTTGTTACATACATGTTTCTAGTCTTGTTTAAACACTAAAAATATTATTAGTTTACTTAGAAACCATGACTTTGTAAGTCTTGTAAATAAACTTGGTTTCTTGAGAAAATCATTTTTGTAATCATCTATTTACAAGATTTGTATTTTGTTTATATCATTTTTACATATGAAAATCACTTTCATTATTCAAGTTCATGAAGACATAAAGCATGAAGATCTTGGTCTTTCACAAGATCACAACTTTAACTTACTAGATCACGTGTTTAATCACAATCTAGTAGGTTTCTTATGATGTCTAATATCACTAACACTAATAATCTATCAACAAGAAGCAAATCAACATCGTTTACATGTATTCTTGTGTATTTAAGCTTATGTTAAAGTATCATGATCATTTTCTTTAGTGTTCTTGTGTTTAACAATATATATCATGTTTTAACCAACAACATATGAAGAAATAAGAGATCATGAGGGCTCACCACTAGCAACAAGGCTAGGGAAGATTACTAGAACTTGAAGATGACAAAAGTGTTAGATAAAAGCAAATGGAGAAGGTTCTTCAAGTTCCACAAGCTCCACACTTCGTTAATCACCTTCTAACACCTTATGTTAAGCTTGGAATGGATGAACTAAATTTGAAGATGGTGGTGATTGTAGGGGTGGCTCACGGCCGTAGGGAGAGGAGAGAGGAAGAAGGGTGTGGTGTGTGAATGGTGAAATGGAGGTGGTGATACTTATAGCACATGACAAGATCTAAATAAGATTATATAATATCTATGAAGATCATATCATATCTTGTGAGATCATGTAAAGATCTAGTAAGGATTTAGGGGGATCTTGAAAATATTATGGTGGGGTCACCCCATGTGACCGTATATATGGAATGGGGGGGGGTAAAGTGTAAGTTCCAACTCTAATTTTATAAACAAGTTAGCTTTCAAGTGTAATTTTTAGGGACTTGATGTGTTATTACGTTATAAGGGGTGTTATGGTATTCGGGGACCATAACTAGTTCAGAAACATTAAAACAATGCTTCTAGTAATATTTTGATGTTCCGGGTAATGTCCGGTTGTTCGGTTAAATACCGGTTCGTTAAAGTGCTAAATTGCACCGTTTAATGTCCTTTAGGTACCCTTTTGTAACCCTTTTAATCCCCGACACTTAGGGAAGTATTCTGGATGATAAAACATGAATTTTGCATAATATTTTGAGGTTACAAAGCTGATTATAGTTGAATTCTGTAAAATTCTGCACTTAAAGTGCGTTTCGGGTGCTTTTTAGTGCGTAATTTAGCTTCCGGAAAGTCTATATGTTAACCCTTGTATGTACTCTTGGGTTTTAATGTATTCTTGTCATTGGACCTACACCTAGACTCCAATTCTATTGTCTACTACCTTCTGCAGAATTGTTGACACAATTTGTCTTACCGGTGAGTTTACTAGTATTTCTGACGCAACGCTGTTCATTAATGCATAAAGCAATATCTTGTAGTATAAAACGTGCATGAATTTACTTGTATAGTATGTAATCAAGCAATGTTGACATTTAAGCACATAATTACAGTCATTAAATAATAATTAAAGTGTACGGAAATTACCGGTTTTGTGCCAGTTGTCAAAATTTAAAACTGACCGAAAATAATGATCATTAATACTAATAATCATCTCAGTTATAAACTTAAAAAAAAAAACGAATCAGTTATGAGTCTCGAGTGCAAAAACTGCCTCACGCGAGCCTGGGTTTTCAGAGCTGCATTCGTGTCCGCAGGACGCATGGGCATACGTGAGTTCAACTAATTCCTGTTCCATTTTTTTGCACTCCTCCCCTGCGCGCTCGCAGGTAGGACTTGTGGTAAAACATGTTATAAGACTTCAAAGGCTTCATTAAGGTTTCACCTTATAAATAGCCTATCTTTTTGTTCCCACACCAATGTGGGACAAGGTGAATTACCAACTTGAGACTTTCATTCACACTAAACTTCCAACAATCCCCCATATGAATGGAGGTCGATTTCAGAAACAACATAATTCCTTATTACATTTCAGCAGTTGAGTTTTGCATACGATAGGTAGGTGTTACCCTTTGAACCTTCGCTCATGAAATGCACTTAGCCTACTAGCTCTGAGTAGAACTCGATGTCTTTGAACTCGTCTACCGTTTGTGTAGACGACAATGCACTTCACACAAGACTCTCCTTGACAAAGTCAAGTCCTCATAGTTATGTTCCTTATGGTCATGAACATGATGCCTGGTTCTGCGAGAGCCATTAAGTATTGTGCCCCAACAATACCCTTCGAAATGACCCCACTTCTCTCTCACATAGGTGATTCACTATTTTAGTCGAATCATTAAAAGCCATAGGCTTAGCCTCACACTTGTCACTTTTAGGAATGGACTAGGAGGTTTACTAAGCTTTGTAATAAACTCCCTTATATATATACATAGGGTTACCCCCCCCCCCATAGTGACCTTACTAATTCATACAATTAGGTTTTCCTGTTGAACTCAGCTCTTGGGATCTCCAGTCTACTGAGTTAGGTTTCCATCATATGAACTTATATTTTCAAGGGCTTCAGTCCTATTCCCATGGACGACTTCTGTACTAACTCTCTACTTAGGCCTTTTGTTAGCGGATCCGCAATATTATCCTTTGACCTCACGTAGTCAACAGTGATAATTCCTGTAGAGATTAGTTGTCGTATCGTATTATGTCTACGTCTGATATGTCTGTTCCTACCGTTATACATTGTGCTACGAGCTCTGCCAAGTGCCGATTGGCTATCACAATGTATACAAATGGCCGATGCCGGCTTAGGCCATCTTGGTATATCCTTAACAAATTGACGTAGCCATTCTGCCTCTTCACCTGCTTTATCTAAAGCGATGAACTCTGATTCCATCGTGGATCTAGCGATAACCGTTTGTTTTGATGATTTCCACGATACAACAGCACCTCCAAGTGTGAATACATACCCACTTGTTGCTCTGGAATCATTCGTGTCAGATATCCAATTTGCATCGCAGTGTCCTTCTATAACTGCTAGATATCTGTTGTAATGCAACTTGTATTCCCGGGTGTATCTTAAGTAGCGAAGCAACCGAGTGATACACTTCCAATGCATTGAACTTGGATTGCTCGTGTACCTTCTTAGCTTGCTTACAGCATATGCTATGTCTGGTCTAGTACAACTCATAAGATACATCAAGCTACCAATAATTCTTGAGTATTCCAATTGGTTTACAGGTTCACCTCTATTCTTGGCTAGATGTTGACTCGTGTCAAGTGGAGTTCTAGCTTCATTAGAGTCATTTGCATTGAACTTCTCAAGAATTTTGTCCACATAATGGGATTGACTTAAAACAAGTCCACTTTGGGTTCTCGTGATTTTGACCCCCAAAATCACATCCGCAAGACCCATGTCTTTCATGTCAAACCTTGCTTTTAGCATGTTCTTTGTAGATTTTATAATTTTGTCATCACTTCCAGCAATGAGCATGTCATCTACATATAGACACAAAATGACATATCCATTAGATGTGTCTTTCACACACACACACTTGTCACATTCATTGATTTTGAACCCAGCATCAAGGATGACATGATCAAACTTTTGGTGCCATTGTTTTGGAGCTTGTTTCAATCCATACAAGGATTTTACAAGTTTACACACTTTCTTTTCTTGCCCAATAGCTGTGAAGCCTTCGGGTTGCTCCATGTAGATTTCTTCCTCTAGATTTCCATTCAAGAAAGCTGTTTTCACATCCATTTGGTGGACATCCAAATTTCTAATGACGGCAATGGCAAGCACCATCCTGATGGATGTTATTCGCGTTACTGGCGAATATGTATCAAAGTTATCTAAACCTTCTCGTTGTTTATATCCTTTGATCACCAACCTTGCCTTGTATTTATCGATGGTCCCATCTGGTTTCATCTTCTTCTTGAAGATCCATCGATATCCTAGTGGTTACATCCTTGAGGAAGATCCACTAGTTCCTAAGTATGGTTTTGTAAGATAGAGTCTATCTCACTTTTGATTGCCTCCTTCCACTGAGGTCCTTCTGAGGAATGCACCGCTTGTTGGTATGTTTGAGGTTCATCTTCTACCATATAGGTAAGAAACTCAGGGCCAAAGGATTTTTCAGTCCTTTGCCGTTTACTTTTCCTGATTTCAACTTCCTCAGTATTAGATTGTTCTCGAGGATCATCGTTTTCAACTTCACCCTCGGGAACAATTTCCTCAACCGGTCTAGAAGAACTTGGTTCACTTTTATCTAAGCATGGGAACATATGTTCAAACCATGATGCATCCTTAGATTCCATTATGGTGCCTTTACATATTCCAGGGTTCTTAGAATCATGCACAAGAAAACGATAAGGACCATAAGGACGGGTGTATCCTATAAATACACAATCCACCGTTTTGGGTCCTATTAGTAGGCGCTTAGGTGGTGTGACCACCACCTTAGCCAAAAACCCCCATACTTTCAAGGATTTATATAGTGGTTTCTTTCCGGTCCATAATTCGTAAGGCGTTACATCCTTTTTCTTATTGGGTATCATGTTCAACACATAATTTGCCGATAAGATTGCTTCCCCCCACATGTTTTGGTTTACACCAGAACTTATCATCATGGCATTCATCATTTCTTTCAAAGTACGATTTTTCTGTTCCGCTATGCCATTTGATTGAGGGGAGTAAGGAGCCGTGAGTTCGTCGATGATTCCACTTCTTGCACATACGTCAATAAAAGGTGAAACATATTCACCTGCTCGGTCGCTCCTCACGATTTTGATTTTCCGATTTAGTTGATTCTCAACTTCGGCTTTGAACAAGATAAACTTGTCAATAGCCTCGTCCTTACTCTTAAGTAAGTACACATAGCAATACCTTGTACTATCATCAATGAACGTGATGAAGTACTTGTTCCCACCACGAGTAGGAATTGCTTTTAGATCACACACATCAGTGTGGATCATCTCAAGGGGTTCGGTGTTTCGTTCAACCTTTTTGAATGACGATTTCGTTTGTTTTGCTTCTACGCAAGTTTCACATTTATTAATTGAGTCGATATCGAATGTTGGTATCCAATCAAGTTTAATTAAACGACGAATGGAATTATAATTAACATGACCTAGTCTACCATGCCAAAGATTTGAAGACTCAATCAAGTAAGTAGAACTAGTAGTTGTTTCTTTCATTGCATTAACAACTATTACATTGAGTTTAAACATTCCATTTAGGGCATAGCCCTTACCAACATACATACCATTTTTGGTCAACACGACCTTATCCGACTCAATCACCATTTTGAACCCAAACTTGTTCAATTGCCACCATGACACAAGGTTCTTACGAATTTCTGGAACATACAACACGTTTGACAAAGTGAGTTCCTTTCCAGAAGCCATTTTCAAAACCACATTCCCCTCGCCTTTGATTTCGGCCATGGCGGAATTCCCCATAAAAACCTTTTCACCATTAGTCACCTCTTTGAAGGTGCTAAACAGGTTCATGTCAAAACACACATGATGGGTAGCCCCCCGTATCAATCCACCAATCGTTGTGGTTTTGCCCCACCAAGTTAACTTCCGTGACCAAAATCGAGAGGTCCGTGATCATAGCAATGAGGTTATCAACCTCATGAACCATGTTAACTTGTCGAGCATTTTCCTTCTTTGGAAGCTTGCATTCGTTGGCCTTATGGCCTTATTTTTGACAATTATAGCAAGTTCCTTGGAACTTCCTTTTCCCAACTCCCCCCTTAGGACCAAGGTTGGAGCGTTTCCCATGAGCTTTCTTTCCACCCTTTCCACCGTTCTTGTTTCCCTTCGAAGATTGGCCATGTTCAACAATATTGGCCTTTGCTGTTTCCGGATTATCAATCCTTTTCAAAGCAAATTTATTATCTTCTTCAATGCGAAGGCGAACAACAAGATCTTCAATGGTCATTTCCTTTCGCTTATCCTTGAGATAGTTCTTGAAATCAACCCAGCTTGGTGGTAGCTTTTCGATCATAGCTGTAACTTGGAATGTCTCGCTGAGCACCATTCCTTCCGCATGAATATCATGAAGAATAACTTGAAGTTCTTGGACTTGGCTAATGACAGTTTTAGTGTCTATCATTTTAGCCACCACGAATTTCTTAGTGCCCGCATCTTCTGTTTTGTATTTGCGGTCCAAAGACTCCCACAACTCTTTGGTAGTCTTGGTTTTACAATACACATTGTAAAGCGTATCAACCATACCATTCAAGATATAGTTGCGGCACAAGAAATCCGAATGATTCTAAGCATGAACCGCGCTCACTGATTGAGCATTCATATCCCCTTCATCCACATGGGGAACAGTTTCAGTCAAGAACCGTGCTAGGTTCAGAGTGGTCAGATAAAAGAATATCTTTTGCTGCCACCATTTGAAATTCACACCGTTGAATTTCTCAGGTTTCTCAGCATGCGAGACTGCGTTATGTAGGATCGGGATTCGATCAAACGAGACATTCAGAAGAGTTCTCGATCAATACAAAAGGCGGAATCAGACGTACCGATGTTATATCAGCTTGAATTGCACTTAGAAGTACTTTAACTGTCGATTGTATTGATATAATAGCGTTACACAAGCTGGCGACACTTCGGCAGAGCTTCGCTACCGGAATCAGAAAGTTACAAATGAAATCCCAAGACTCACTATATATAGGCAAGCCAGGTCGCATGAACCTGTCTCATACGAACTGGTCCACTTCGCACGACCTGGCCAGTTCGCACGAACTGGTCAGTTTGTGTGAGGTGGCTGGTTCTGCCCTGTATCCCGTTTCTCTCGTACTACGTGTCCTGGTCTATCAATCTAGTTACAAGACTCGATACAAGACGAAGTCAACAGACATATGCACTAACAAACTCCCCCTTGGATGATGACGAGTCTTCAGTGTGTCGAGTCTTCAGTCTTGATCAGTCTTCTCGCTCTTTCCAAAGTATCTTTCTCTGTAATCATCCTCAATCTCTCTCGTCTTCAGACTCCCCCTTTCGATAAGCTGGGATCGCAGTCTGGAATCTCTTATCTACATCTTTCACAGGTTCAAGAACGTCTCCTGGCTCTCCGTAGCAACAGAATCAGAAATCTGGCTCTAATCTGTCATATGCTTACGCAGAAATCCTCAGGAGTCAAAACCTAGCTCTTTTAAAGCTTTTTACCTGCACAAACTCTACCCAAAACATAAGATTTTTTTAATTTTTTAAAAACATTCATAATCTCTGCTTAACCACTTGTATTCGTAACACTCAAATTTGGTTTCAAATTAATGAACCATTTAATCATTTCAAAATCATTTCTCATTTCAAACAAACTCTCCCAACCCTTTTTGTTCATCATGTTTAGCACTAGGAATTTTGAAAATCAGCTTTCCAACATCAGTTGTCGAAAATAAGATGAAGTAAAATCTTTTTGAATTTTCAAAAATTTATGCTAAAACACATTCTTTTTGGTTTTTTTTTCTAAGATTTTCAGTGTGTTGAAATGCAATAAAGAAATATTTACAAACAATATTTTTGTGAGTTTGTGTAAGAGGATCATATCAGTTTATGACAAATCACTAGCACCGTTGAGCTTTTAAACACTTTAAGATCTAAACGATTCACTTAGATTGTCAGTATACTGATCCACTTAAATTTTCACACAAAGTTCAACTGTTTCGAGATACAGATTAGTGTTTTAAGGACTTAAACTTATTCGAGTGTCCCAACTCAGAATATACTCCCGTATCCAGACTCCTATATTCAGTCTTACAGGTGAATATACACTAATGATATCTGTAAGGGGTTAAATGCGAGGCCATGAGAGCTCAGGCTATTGCTTCCGCAAAATCAGAGAGATGATGGCTCGACTTTAGGTGTGTTCCCTTTAGAGAATCTTTTCTTCAACAGCACATGATTAGCATTTTTCAATGTTTCATTATTTTTTATGCTGAGGGTGGGCTTTATGACTAAAGCAGTGCAGAGTATTATACGAGGACTAGTCTATTGCTCCACAAAATCAGAAGTCCCGGTATAACACCCCAGATATCATCACGCACAAAGACCTAGTATGTCAGAAATAGAAAGCCCTTCAAACAAGATTTCAGGGGTTACCTATATATCCGAGAGATGTTCCCCACGAGATAAGTAAGTATTTGATATTTAGGTTTATATCTCGAAAACAATCTACTAAGCGTGTAAAAACCTACTGGCATATCATCAGTGAGACTGTTTATCACATTTTAACTTTCCAATTCTTTAGCGTACTGTGATTGTCTACTGATGTACTATCATTTCCTCTTTTTCACAACAAAACTCATTTTGAATTTTTCGATGTTTTTGGTTTTTAGATTTTATCATGTTTTTGGATTTTTCAAATTTTCAAAATTTCTAAAATTTTTTTACTCCCCCTAAAATCAAAAATATGTTTCAATTTTTGATTTTCTGGAAATTTTGAAAATAAACACAATAAACTGTACAAATAAAATGACAAACTGATGTGAATTGCTTCAATTCGCCATCCACTTGGCGTAAACAATCAGAACTCCCCCTGATAACAAACTATTTTCCAATAAAGATTTCAAAACACTTAAGTTTGTTTTAATCAAAATGGTTTTTCCGAAAAATTAGTTTGTTTGTCATTTCACAAACATGGGGTTTCATCACATTATTTTCAAATTACCACTTGTAAGTTCACTTTTCCTTTTCTTTAACCACTTGTATGAAAGTTAAATCAAGTTCAACTTAATGACCTTGATTAACCACTTGTAGGTTCTTATCAACAATACTGCTTGTAAGTCGAAATATCACAGTTGTGAATTTCTCAAGAAAGATGCTGATTCCTACTCCCCAGTTACCAACCTGGGAGTTCCGGTAAGTCAGGATTTCAAACAAAGAATGCTGACACCCAAGCCTGACCTGCCTTGGGTGCATCCGAGTTATTTTCACTCGGTGTGTAAGTTCTCCTCTTTGATTCATAAAATTCTTTTACCCCTTTGGCCCTTCCTTCAACCATTTTACCAAAGATATGTTTCACTTTGCCATTAAACGCTTTTTCGACATCAAATTCTTTCTTTTCAGAATAGAATTGATTCAAAATCTCTACTTTTCCAACTTTTTGTTTAAAATTTTCAGTCCGCAATGGTGGAAAGTTTGCGTCATCCATTGGCGGAACTGAATTTTCTCCTTTTAGTTCAACTGGTGGCTCCTCTGACTTTGATGAGTCAGATTCATCGCTAGATTTAACCTCTGATTTCTTAGCAACCCACGTTTGGTTGTTAAGATTCACTCTTCTTTTGTAAAACCTTTTAGAACATTCACCAACTTCATATGTTGAATTTTTAAACATTTAAAATTTTTCAGTTGGTGGTTGAGTTTTATCAACAACTTTTTCTTTGAGTTTAGAAGACACTCCCTGTTGTGTGTTGGTTGCCTTTGGACAGTTCCAGGCGATGTGACCAACTTCATTGCATCGGTAACAGGTTCTTGTCTCCTTTTTCTGATTAGTTTCATTCTTCTCATGTTTCTGTTTTTCTGCAAGAAACGCTTTGTTCAATTGCTTCCAGAATGAGCTCTTTTTCTCTTCTTCAGAACTTGCCCCTGAAACAAATACAGTTTTTGATTTAAAATCTTTATTATTTTGATTATTTTCAACATCAAAACCCAACCCCTTCTTTTTGAAATTGCTTTTATGATTCGGTTTCTTTTGATGACTTGGACCGAAACCTTTCTTTTTGTTTAAACGTTGTTGAAATCTAGAAGTATATTTAGGTTTTGAAAAACCAATTTTATTTTGTATTTCTGAAATTTTGATTTCTATCAATTTAAAAACTGTTTTAATATTTTCAATTTTCACATTTTTAATTGGAAATTCCTCATCAGAATATAATTTGTCTGAATCATTCAAAGTATATGCTACTTTGAATGTTTCGTCATTCAAATTATTTTGTGACATCAGAAAATCTTTATTGTAAACCCTTTTGACCGATGATTTCAAACTGTTCACTGATGAACTTGAACTCTCAGATTCAGATTCAGACTTTGACTCTGACTCCTCATCCTTATCCAACACCTGATCGACCACTTTCTTTATTAACTCAAACTCATGATCAGTGTCAGACGATGTGAATGTGACATCAATGTTGTCTGGTAACCCATCAGTTGTTTCAGACTTTAACTTTATATTGACTGCCTTTTTGAGTTGTTCCGAATTTAGTTTTCTTGGAGAATAACCTTCCCAGATCGGAGGCGGAAACTTGTTATAATTTGTACTTTGTTTCTTACCAGTATCCGTATCTTCCGACTTCTTATCTTGAAAAGCTTCAAAACCTGCTACTGTCGGATAGATTCTGTTCTATCAATCAAGTAATCAGAACTTGAGTAACTCATTAGCAATCGTCTGATTCTTTCATTCTCAATCTTTCCAGTCTCCAATTCCTGCTTCAACTCTGCACACTCTTCAATATAGTGATTGATGGCCTTCTGCTTAGACATCATCACTGCATTCATCATTGTCAAAGCATCTTCCCTTTCTGAGTTTGTCTTTTCCAACTGGTTTACTGTTCTGTTCAACACATCATAAGATTCTTTCGCATACTTAACATCGAACAACAATTTTTCTTTCATCTTGTCTAGCTCACTATACTTCTTATCTTTCTCTTCACAATGTTTGCATGGTTCCAAACATTTCAGACAAGGTTTTGTGACCTCTACAATCTTTTCAATCACTTTAGCTTCTTTACTCGGTTCATTCTTCTCTTCCTGAGCAACATTTTTACATTTTACCTCTTTCTTTTCTTTTGCTGCTCGTTTCTCCTTTAGCTTCTCCAATTTATCTGCAAAATACAATTTGAAACTTTCAGGAGATAAATGAGTTTTACCGATGTTTATTTGATTAATTTCTTCATCATCACTGCTATCAATTGATGATTGATCAAAGACTGGTGTCTTTTCTGAACTTTCTTCTGAAGAGACAGATTCTCCATCCTGACTTTTCTCATCATTTTCAAACACATCCATCAATTCTTTCATCAACTCTGGCTCTTGAATGATCTTTGCAACAAATACTCTAAACTTATAGTTACTTTCAGCCGGAATGTATTTGTCCCAGCTAAATCCCTCTAGCAATCTTTCATCTTCTTGATCTGGAGGCATAGTAATACAAGCTTTCTTCTTTCCATCTTCAATTGACGGTTGTTGAGCTACCTGGTGATATATTGCTTTCCGATAATATTCATTGTTCCCGAATGGATTCTGAGCTCCACCTGCTTCTCGGTTGGTACATTCCCTCTTGAAATGTCCTTTTTCCCTGCATCGAAAACAAGTAACTTTAGACTTATCAAAACCTAAAGTAGAAACATTAGCATCATGTAAGTCATCTCTTCCTGTAATCTGCTTAAATTTCTCAGCACTCCTCAACACGCTCGCTAAACACCACTTAATATCCATTAGCTCCATTTCTTCAGCATCAATCTGATCGTAATCCTCTTTTGTTAACATAGGATTTCCGATTCTTCCCGCAACCAAACTCTCATATGATTCTAACACGGTTACTAGTAATGCCATATGACCTTTAGCGACTTCTTTAGAAAAATTCTGACCGTTTTGAAGATGCAACGCAATGTTGCATTGTAGCACATGACCATTACCATTGTTTGAGCTTTGAGACTGATAATTTGAAGTTGAAACATTAGGATTAACACTTGGATATGAAGAAAATCCACTGTTGTTGATTGAGTGATCCGGATGAGTTTTCTGCGCTGAAAGCGGTTTGGATCTTCGGACTTGCTTCAACATTTTGAACATTACCTTTGAAATACATCTTGATATCTTGTTGACCACTTGAATTGTTTATTCTAGCGATCTTTTGTTGTTCAAGATCTTGTCCTTCAAGTTTTTCAATGAATTGAGCAATTGTCAATCTATCATACTCTCCGGTATTCTTCAAAATCATAAGATATATACCCCATTCTTTTTGAGGTAAAGTATCGGCTAATTTTTCAACCCATTCCTCACGATCTTTATTGATATCCAATCGACTCATTGAACGTACTAAATGACAATATCTCTCAATGAGAGTCTTTGTAGTTTCACCCGGCAAACTTGAGAACAATTCAAATTCTTTCTTTAATATTGACTTTTTATTCTTGATCATCTCCGTACTTCCCTCGAATTTTGTACGAAGTGCTTCCCAAATCGAACGTGCACTATCATCATGTTGAAGCAATATGAAAATATCTTCTTTCACAGCTTGTTGAAGTAAACTGATCATCATTTTTTCTGCCTTGAACATTTCTCTCTCTTTTTCTGCAAATTCAGAAATATTCTTTATAACTCCTACATTATTACGAGGCCGAACATACTTAGTTTCAATACATTCCCAAGACCTTAGATGATTTGCTTGAACCCAGTTTTCGAAACGTTCTTGCCAACAGTAATATTCTTCAATGCTCATCAGCTTTGGGGGTTTCTGCAACGTTCCCGTTTCATTTTCCATGTTTACGTTCTGAGCAACGGTAACAGGAGTACCTGGGGCAGTAGCAAAAGCATTATAAAATTCGTTGTCCATGTTTCGATGTCAAGTGTTTACAACAACAAAATTTCAAACGATCTGACTTTTTGAAACGAACTGGAAATTCACACGATCTGAAGTTACAAACACAAACGATTTGACCTGGTGCGATCTGGGTCAAACCGTGCGATGTGAACTACCTTCAAACGAACTGATCAGATTTCAAACGATCTGAGAAGTTTCAAGCGACCTGATAAGTTCAACTCGTGCGAACTGATCAACTTTCACGCGACCTGATTCAATTTTAAACGAACTGACAATATCTCAAACGACCTGGACAGGTTTCAAATGATCTGGACCTACTTCGTGCGATCTGAGGCAATTTCAAACGACCTGGAATTCAATCTCACACGATCTGATAAACCTTCACACGATTTGGTCCAAAATTCAAATGATTTGGATGAAAATCCACCTCGTTTGAGAGTTCCCAGTACAAAATTTCATCATTTTGTCAAATTTGATCAGTTTTTAGGTTGATTATACAGTCAAATTTGTTCACGGATTGTTTAAAGCAGTGTTTTACGTGTTATATCACGAAATCAGATCATTTTAACCGTAAAAACTCAGTAATTTGATAAAAAAGTGTAGAAGAATGAGTAGAAATCAGATTTATCCGTGAAAACAAGCTGAAATGGTAAGAACTCTTCCTCCTGGGCTCTGATACCACTTGTAGGATCGGGATTCGATCAAACGAGAAGTTCAGAAGAGTTCTCGATCAATATGAAAGGCGGCATCAGACGTATCGATGTTATATCAGCTTGAATTGCACTTAGAAGTACTTTAACTGTCGATTGTATTGATATTATAGCGTTACACAAGCTGGCGACACTTCGGCAGAGCTTCGCTACCGGAATCAGAAAGTTACAAATGAAATCCCAAGACTCACTATATATAGGCAAGCCAGGTCACATGAACCTTTCTCATACGAACTGGTCCACTTCGCACGACCTGGCCAGTTCGCACGAACTGGTCAGTTCGTGTAAGGTGGCTGGTTCTGCCCTGTATCCCGTTTCTCTCGTACTACGTGTCCTGGTCTATCAATCTAGTTACAAGACTCGATACAAGACGAAGTCAACAGACATATGCACTAACACGTTAGGCAGTGGTGCACCCAGACCGGTTGTGACAGCAACAGCGGAAGTCATGACAGCAGTCATGACTGCAGAAACAGAAGTAGACATGGGCTGGGATGCCATTTTGAAAAGAAAAGACAATGCAGGAACAATTAGTATGATAATCTGTTTAAGTTTGTTAGAAATCTGCTACTGCAAGAACTGCAAAATAGTCAAAAAAGAGAAAAAGAAACAGTTAACGAGAACCGGGCTTGTGTTTGACACAATTCCCTTAAACAGATTCGCGGTCTGTTCCCAGGGTACGCCGGTTCAAAGCAACAACAGCGCACTGCCAGACTTGAACACTTGCCTGAAAAGAAAAGAAACTGTGTTGCAGAAACTGAGATTAAGAGAGGAGAAGTGTATTGAGGTGTGTCTAAACTGACCAGCTTGATCTCCTTTTATAGTGACCAAAGCATAACTGAATTATGGCCATCATTGCAGAGAATTAAAACCAAATAATGGTCATTGGTGCAGCAGTTAAAACTGATACATAATGATCACAATAATTCTCATAATGATGGCAGTTTAAAACTGACAGAAAATAATGATCATTAATACTAATAATCATCTCAGTTAGAAACTTAAAAAAAACGAATCAGTTATGAGTCTCGAGTGCAAAAACTGCCTCACGCGAGCCCGGGTTTTTGGAGCTGCATTCGTGTCCGCAGGACGCGCGGGCATACGTGAGTTCAACTAATTTCGGTTCCATTTTTTGCACCCCCCTGCGCGCGCGGGGGTAGGACTTGTGGTAAAACATGTCATAAGACTTCAAAGGCTTCATTAAGGTTTCACCTTATAAATAGCCTATCTTTTTGTTCCCACACCAATGTGGGACAAGGTGAATTACCAACTTGAGACTTTCATTCACACTAAACTTCCAACAAAAAGTTCATATAAATTCATTAGCTCAAAAAACTATCCTCTAAAGAAGATGGAATTATGCAAAAACAAAGAGCAAAGAAGCAGTAACTCTTGTTGCAAAACTCATAGTTCATATAAATTCATTGGCTCTTTCTAATTCATGGTACAACAAACCAAGACTCATTTATGACATTTTGTAATTCAACAAAGGGATGGTTCCTTGGAAGGCTAATATAATAAGGAAGGTGGGAGGGGGGCTCTCTTCTCTAAACCCCATATTGGTATAAATGTGATGGTTTAATATATTACTAGTGGGGAACTCGCGTGTTACGAGGGAGTCAAAATTTTACCCCGAATATCTAAAATAATAGCTAATTATAAAACTTAAACATAAAGTAAAAAAATAGCTCAATTTATTTGATTATATTCACATAACATATTAATAATTATTTGATATATATTTGTTGTTTGCATGAGGAACACGATGAGTGTATATGGTTAAAATTATCTAACAGATTTAATATTCAATCTATAGTTATAACAAAAAAATAAATAAATAACCCAAATTTGTAGCTCTTTGTTATATATGTTCATTCAGTTATTAGCGATCCTATTTGAGATATTAGCCTATAGCCAACTCGTTACTAAGCAAAAAGAAGATGGACTTTGAGACGTTGAAGTTGAAATGTGAAGAAACAATGGTAACCAAGTGGTTAGTCCACGGGTTGAGTCTCGTTTAGATAGGGTTAATCCCTTCTTTCCTCGATCGATGGCTGGATGATCTTGTATCTGTCACCTGCGCAATGAACATACCTTGACTCGCAACAAGGAGAATGAGGTGGGGGTTGTTCCTTGTTACCACCCTCTGGTGTGAGACTCAGTATTTGTTTAGGAAGCAAGATAAGTGATTAAGTAGTAAGTGTGAGGGAGCAGATTAGCATTACCTCAAACCTAGTTTGAAGTCTGGTATTTATAGCCGAAGAGTGAAGGAAAGAGGCCAATGGGCCATTTGATGGGCCTTGGGCCTGATTGACAACTTGTAGCTTATCCACTGGTCTGGCAGGTGTGCAGGCTGCAGAAGTCTCAGGTGCACAATGGAGGTGTCGCCACGTGCCCTGCTGTAACAGGCGCACGAAGGAGCGACCGCCACGTGGCTTGTTAGATTTGGTTGTCAGTCTGTTTACCAGCTTTATGCAAGTGGAAGCTCTGTTAGCGAACCGGGTAGCCGCGTATTGCACTGTCAGCAGACCGTTGTTGTTAGTGTCAGAGTGTGCCACTTGCTGGTTTGTCACATAAATCAAAGTGACGATTCCACTTGCATCGTAATAAGATGTTGCCCTTGCGCGTGCGCCCTGTAGGCTTGCGCAAGAATGTAGCATGTATTGGATGAGAAAACACATCCCCGTTAACTACTCTACACTTCCTTCCGCAAGAGAAGGTTCCGTCGTCTAAAGTTGTCCGCGCGCGTGCCCTCTATGACACCTGGCAAAATTTCATTATAATTCCGTACAACTTAATCACTAGTTATACAATTTAGTTGCATTCTTTTAAAGAAATTTATGAATAATTGAGTCGTACAAAGTCTAACAGTGATAGGACATGGTTAAACATTTCAAATAATATTGAAACATTCGTCGCGTCGCGAGAAAACAAAAAAAAAACTATGTCAGATATGTTGGCTAAAATGCTGAAATTTACTACTCACCTGAACACACTATTCATGTCAGCTGGTTCTGAAAACTGTCCGAACGAGCAATGAATAGCATGAAAGCATTTTATAGTTGAAACATGAATAAAAACCCCTAATTAGGGGCATCAAATGATAAAACACTTTATGTCACACCCCGAAATATCAGAGCTGGCGTGACTGGACAGGTATCTTCATTGCACAGCGGAAGTGTTTGAGCTAAGACTCCTAAACAGTTGAACGCCTGCTAGGTACTCGAATCCCCATGGGTTCTCCTATTCCAACCGTTCCATAGTTTGTAAAATGCAACCTGGAAAGAAACATGCGAAAAATCAACATAAAGTTGAGCGAGTTCATAGTTTGTTTGTTTTGTATCAAATGCGTCTTAAAATATTTGAAATCTTGCATTTGAAAACCGTTTTGTGAGATCACAGTATTCCAAAACGTTTGAAATGTCATATATGTATATCGGTAATGAAATCTTTGCGCATTGGACGAGAGAGAATGGGCCGAGCCCAAAAGAGTCTTAGTAAGCAGGACCAAACCGTCCTCTTACTTGTACATAAGTTGAAAACGTTATCAAAGTTTGTAAATACATGTATTATGAGTTTACGTCAAATGATTATTAAAAACATTTGAAGGTTTTGAGTATCGAAAGTTGGTATGTAAGCGTCCATGAACCTAATGATCATTAATGTGTAGCTAAGACATTAATATGTGTGCCGACATAGGAAGCACTTAACCCGATAGACGATTTAAGTGTCGATTTACTTCGACAGGGACACAAAAGCACTCTAACTGGCCGCACAAGGACCGTGAGTGGGGCTCGCCCGTACCCGATAGATCTACCCCCTGTTCCGTGGTCCTTAAAAGGATTAATGGTGCCTAAGTTAGCGCCTATTCGCACGTAATCCAAGAATTCATTCCATGCTTAATCATACCCTAGTTAACATGTATATTCAAAAGAAAAGGGGAACATAAACCCATTGGGTTGTCTCGTTTTTCGTACGTAGGCCAACCCAATCCCGTTGTTGTAACTAGGACATTCCCGTCTCTAGTCATGAAAATCATGCACTTTTCGTAAATACACATGTGTTTTGTAAAACCGGTATGTTCAGTCTAAATCGTTCGTAAACCATTTAAGTTCCTTGAATTCCATTCGCAACATGGTTTATAAATATGTGTTTTTGTTCATCGAAATAGTGTTTGCTTTTTCAAAAACTTGCATGTCTTTCCACCCCCGAAAACATTTATAAAAATGTAAAACCGTAAAAAGTGGGGGTTATGAACTCACCTGGATATTCCTGTGCAAAGCTAGCTTAGTGACTCCGTGATGTCATTCCAAGAATGTGAACTCGCTAGAGTGCAACTAAAGCATTCCTAATCAAGGAATAATTATAAGTTTCTAATTAAACGTAGCTAAACTACGTGTCCAAGCTCTACTGAATCGTTAACTAAACGATTCTATAAAGGTGTTATTATTTTGGTTTGAAATAACCAAGCTATTGTTAGTTGATCCCGTTTATAATCGAGATAAAACTAAGTCTCGAGATCGACTTAGTTTTCGAGTGATTAAGATATATATATTTATATATATTCAAATCTAAATATATACCTGTGATGTCGTGTTGGTCGTCGTGAATTAGAAAGCGTAGGTGAATAGTAGTACAACTCTTTTGAAATGTCATATATGACACGGTAATATACCGTTGTATTTTTCGTAGAACGTAAAGAAATAAATATATATACGTATACCTATATTTGATATCTTGATGTTTGAAACGAATATAAACAATTATACTCATTTTATAAAAATATTGGGGTTTTAAACGATCGAAATAAATATAAATAGTTATATTTATTTTATACGATTCTCCGAATCCTAAAGGTTTGAAATATATGTAACAATTTCGTTTACTTTATAGATGTATACGAACTAACGACATTTGAAATAAATATATATACGATTATATTTATTTTATAAAAGCATACGAGTTAACGACACTTGAAATAGATAAAAACAATTATAGGTATTTTATAAAAATATTCCCGAGTTTTGGGCATTCGAAATAAACATAAATAGTTATATCTATTTTATAAAAGTTTTCGAGTTTCGTTGACTTATAAACCATATTTGTCGAAACGTTTAAAGTTTCCGTTGTGTTTCGTAAAACGTCACCAAAATAAAGATATCTTTATATTTAGTTTATAATGAGACTCGGATCCCGTCAAGCGTCGTTTTTAAACTATAAATACGTGTCATAAACCAGGTTTTTACGAAAATCGGACAGAGTTTCCTCTGTTTTTGGAACATCCCGACAATAAAGTGTCGATTCATTTTGTTAAAATTCAACAATATTTCACAAACATTATATATAAAGTTTACGCCAAGTATATCAAAACGTCAAATATGAAACCAAATCACTAATGTAAAACCGTTAGTTAGTCGGGTCGAGCTCGTTATCACGTAATAAAAATAGGGAATAATTAACGTAAATAATATTCGTTCTAAACTTTTTTACCGAATCTTCGTGTCGAAACGCCGAAAGAAGTTAGCTGAGTTGACTGGGTCAACTGAGTTGCCGGGCCAACTGTGTTGACCGGGCCAACTGTGTTGACCGGGCCAACTGTGTTGACCGGGCCAACTCTGTTGACCGCAACTCACTATGTTGACCAGGTTTGACCGAGTCGAAGCCGAAACTGGCCGATTTTGACCGCCTTTGACTCGCGTTGACCGGGTTGAGCCATGTTGATTGAACTACAATCTGACATGTGTTGACTAAACCAGAAGTTGACCGTTGTTGACCACACCCGAACCGAAATTCTGACCGTGATTTACCGTTGACTGGTTTAACTCGAACCCGCATCTCGAACCAAGCCGTGCATAAACTGAACCGACGTGAACCTGAAACAAATCTAAACTAAATCGTGATCTGAGACGACATTGAAACTGTATAACAACCACCACTGCCGTCGCCCTTCTCCGACGTGGCTCCAACCGGACCGGCTCCACCTCAGTCGTTGTCACCCGAACCACCACCATCATCACTGTCATCATCACATATACCACCTGAAACAACGATCAATCAGCTGGAGAGAGGGGGTTCTAAGAAGATCTGAGATGTAAAGAACAAGGAGTCAAGATCTTACCGGAAAATGAACCTGTCGGAAATTGCCTTCTCCATCGCTCACGACCACCGGAGCTCCTTCTGGTGCCGCCAGCTCTCGCCGGACCTCCGCCGGCTGTCTTGCTCCGCCGGTGATCTGTCTGCCGAGAGAGAGGGAACAAGAGGGTGTGGGTAATGTTGTTGTGTCTGAGGATTTGAAGGAGAAGGTTTTGTAAGGATGTTGATGGTGATGAGGTTTTTATTTAGGTGTAGATGATGATAATGTTTCAAAGAAACATCAGACATAATTTGTCTCTGTGTAATTGTAGGTATAATCATGAGAAGGGGAATTAGAGGATTAGGGTTTGAAAATGAAAAACCAGAGATGAGGATGTATGTGTTGTGTGCGTGTTTGGTATGATGTTTCAAAATGGATGGATAAGGGTTTCACATGTCTTATATACCTAGGGTTTTCTTGTTTTAAGTGGGCTTGGGCCCAAGGCCCACAAGCCCAATCCCGTGTTTTGAGTGGCCCAATCGTAGACACGAACCCGTTTTTAGAACCCAAACTCCTTGGAGCGTTGTGAAATATATTTTTAGGATCAAATTATGAAAAATGGAGTCGGTAGTTGCGTTTGACACGTTTGTTCGTCGTTTACGTTAAAAAGTGCGTGAAATGTTTCGTTTGTCTTTTTGAATCCATTTTTCAATCAGTTTTCAACTACAAACATTAAAATTCAAAAACGAAGCTAAATATATCGTAATATATTAATATCGAGGCGAATTTCGAGTCCGGTGCTTCCGTTTCGTCGTTGATTGTCAGTGTGTTACTGTTTTCGCGTTTTCCGTTCGCGTTTGCGGTTTATGTTGTTTGAAATCATAATATTTTATCAAAACGAATTCCATAAGTATATGTTGTATGTATAAACTTAGTAATCGACGGAGTTGTCAGTATTTTGTACGGTGTCACTTCGTTATCGTTTGACGCTTAGCAAGTTTCCCGAAAATCAGATAAGCGTTCCTAGGCATTCCAATAGGATAATTAAGTTAATTCGTGTCATAAACACTATTTGTTATTGCTTTAAACATTTGTTAATTGCGTAATTAGAAGCCATTAATTATCGGTTGTCACATTCTCTTGGCAAACCACTTCTCTCCCACTTTGCCACCACTCCACCACCACTACAACACCAACACCCACCACCATCATCCATCATCCATCTTTATAGTGTGCAGTAGTCTCGGGATCCAAGATTGATCGTAAGAGTTCTTGTCAATCAAAGGCCATGTTTGGCTAAACTCTTACATCACTTGGTGAAGACAAGTCTTTAATGTATTACTTTTCATTTTTAATCTTTTGACATTTTTTATTTGGGTTTGTATTAACGACTTTAATAACTAGTTTCTTATGTTGAAGGTGAATTTTCTTTACCATTTCTTCATGATGTCATTGATTTGCTCATTCGTGTCTTTATGGTCTATATAAAGCGCGTTAACTACCTGGAAGGGGGTTAGGAGGGTGGTTTGGTAAAGTTCTTGTCTCGTTCAGTGTATAGATCCTGCGAGGACCTGGTTCAAGCTTACTAGGACCTCCTTCAATGCCCAACGGTAATGGATGGCGGGGGTGCGAATAGCTTGAACCCCTCATATGTAAACTATTATTAATAATTTAAACCGGCTTCTTGGGATTGTATCCTTGCTGATTCAAACCACTTAGCTGAGGGTAACGTCACCTTCAAAAGAGGGGCCTACCACTTTTCGCATTAATAACTAACTTAATTGTCTTTCAATATTCTGACCCTTTGGGATTGTATCCCTGCTGACTCAAACCACTGGGTTGAGGGTAACATCACCTTTAAAAGAGGGGCCTACTACTATAACTAAGATAATCTCTTAAAAAGTCCGAAAGTGCGAAAATCAACAAAGGATACATTAAAGGTGAGTTGGATCCAAGTGATTCTATCTTTTCTATTTGTTTTCCATTTTATCTATCTTTTCATTTTTAGTTGTATTTTTATGTTTCAAAACTTTTCTCAAAAAAAAATTAGACCGATTAGACGTTGAGGATAAACCGGTATTAAAAGCTCTTGTGTCCTTGGACAACCTCGGTATCTTACCAACACTATACTGCGCTCACGATGGGTGCACTTGCCCAAGTGTGTGTTTAGTGTTTGTACAATATCGTGTTTTATAAATTTAAAACTTGACTAATGCGTAAAAAGGGCTCAAAATATTAATAAAATTATATCACACCTAACGCACACCAGTGTTTTATGAATTTAAAACTTGAAATCGGCGAGTAAAAAGAGATAAAAATAACTAAAAAAATATATACACCCGCACGCACGTCAAGTTTTTGGCGCCGTTGCCGGGGACACAAGAATTTCAGGAAAGCTTAAAATTGACGGCTTAATCTTTTTTTTATCTTTCTTTTTATATTTCCTTCTTTTCCCTTAAAAATCTGCTTTCTGCAGATTTAACACAGGGTCGTGTGGGATCAGCAAGGGCCGTGTTTGATCTGCAGTATCTGAGCAAACCTGTTTTCTTGTTACTGGAACGCTTGACATGGGGCCATGCTGAACATCCAGTACTGGGAACCTGAAAACATAAAGTTTTTCCCAGACAGCACGGGACGTGCCAGCCATAGCACGTGGTCGTGCTACCCTTCTGATCAAGTTTTCTTTTTGTTTTTGTTCGCAGAAAATCACACAATTCTATATACTTCATAGGAATACAGTTTGGTGCATGACCTCCACCTCCGACAAAGATATAAAAGTACCGCTTGACGAACCCGAGCACTTTTTAAGAAAATGCCTTAAAGCCAAAAACCAACAAAAAGCCTCGATTTAAAACCCCCTATGGCAGATCAACGCACTCTCATGGTTTACCTACGGCCTACGTGTCACACCCTGCCTTTTGCAGAAGCATGTGCGTGTGACTCGATCAGTTTCATTGCATTCAATTATAATAAACAACTATATGACTAAAACATGATGTTCATCCATTCATAAGTTTTAAAAATATTACAAACATAAGTTGTTTAGGTTAACTTACAAACCATCCAAATAGTAATAAGTTCCATAAAAGGACTTTTTAAAAAAACCTAGTAAACCAAGGCTTTGCTTCATATATCCTATCCATGATAAGATATACAAATCAAACCCTTCAAAAACGGATGTCATCTAAACTTGTAGTTCACTTCTTGTAAACATTTCCAACGCCGCAAGATCCATTTTGTTTCCTGAAATACATGTAATTTGAAAACATCAACAAAAGTTGAGTGAGTTCATGTGTTTTTATGTGAGCTCGAATAAACTTGTAAACATTTTAGAGAGTTCCTTTGATAACCGCTATGTAAAGCGTCTATGAACAGATCAATTAATGTTTTGCAAGGACATTAATATGTGTGCAATGGCGTAGGAAGGCTCAAACCTAGCGAATTTTTCTCCGGTCCACCCGGCTGGAACGGCATAGTCACTACATGTGGCCACACAAGGACCCATGAGTGGGGCTTGCTACACCCGATAGATCTACCACTCCTGCCCCTCAGTCTTAAACAAGATTAATGGTCTTAAGTGTGCGCCTACCCATCCACATGATCTAACAGTTCATTCCTTAGCTAAACCATACCATTGAAACATGTATTTCACCCCCGAAAGTTATAAATCCGAAAACAGTTAAGAGAAAAAGGGGGACATGAACTCACTAGTTTGCGTCAGCTGTCTCGTGTACTCAAAGTCTATCTTCACGGGTCGTACCACTACCTACACACGTGCTATGTTTTATTAGACACTTAGGTCGTGTAACGACTCTTAGCCTTATTTATTTATTAAGACTTATTTTGGAATTTTTGGTATACTTTGAGTTACACGCTTGGTGTATGTCGTATATATAATTATATAATTTCAAATTATATAAATATTAGTTAAAATAAGGATATTTTTACTTAATTCATTTCCATACAATTATTCGGAATATTGTTAAAAATAATATATTTTTAACTTGTTTTGTCGTATGGTTCTCACATATATATTTCCAAGTATAGGTATACTTGTATTTGCGTATTTTACCAAGTGTTGGTAATGTATGTCGGTAGGTGTTTATACGTATAGGAATACGTATTTTATTGTATTTATTAAGTATTTTATACTTAATTTATGTTTAATTTTTCGGAATATTATTTTTACATAATTTAAAAATCACCAACTTATATTCTTAAAATATATATATTTTAAGATAATTTTATTGAAAATATCTATAAATTTTAGTTGATAAAAATATGTATACTTCCACATATATCTTAAAAATAATGTATTTTTCAGATTAAAGTTAGAAAAATATATATTTTTAGTTTTCACCAAAATAATATATTTTTGAGTTGCTCTTGAAAATATATATTTTCTTCCACTTTAAAAATAATATATTTTCTATTTTGACAAAATATGATATATTTCATAATAGTTGTAAAGATCCATACTTTGTCGTTTCTTCGGTTTCAAAAATACCGTTTACCACATTTGTCAAGATACGAATTTATTTCCGGAATATATATATATATATATATATATATATATATATATATATATATAGTCCAAAGTGTCCATTGTCCGAATCGTCCAATATTTGGGTTGTAGGATCGATTTGTGACCCAAACGAGTCAATCAGAAGAGTTCTTATCTATTTCAAAGGCGGAAACAATGAAATAGACTTGTAAAACAGCTTGATTAACTTCAAAATGTCTTGTATTATCGAAATAACAAGTTTTCAGATCGATAGACACATCGGCAGCACTTCGGTACCGGAAACAAGAATCTTACAACTGATTTCGCATGAGAGCTATATATAGGGGTGGTAATTTCGTTTGAAAATGGCAGCTGCCATTTCAAACGAAATAGCTAATGTTAATTTCGTTTGAAATGTCACTTGCCACTTTTAAATGGAATTAGCTTAAACACACCTAAACTCTATTATTTTCTCGTACAATATGCCCTGATCTAACAATTCTAGTACAAGACTCGATACAAGACGAAGTCGACAGACGCATGCACCAACAGACTCCCCCTCGAATGTTGACGAGTCTTAAGTGTCGAGTCTTCAACATCTTCAGTCTTTATCAGTCTTTGGGCTCTTTTCAAAGTATCTGACAGTGAAAGTATCCTCAATCTTCTCTCTTCCTTGTCCAGAATCTCAATCTAACTCTATATTCTCTTGATCAGGATTCGATTCTGACTCTTGCATTTACAGACTCTTTTCTTCCTCGAATGTTGTTCTACCAGCAGACTCCCCCTTGAATTGTACTGGGATCGTAGTCTGGCTTTTACAGGATCAGGACCAATTCCTGGCTCTACTGATTCCTGCACAAATCTCTACCCAACAATAAATTTCACAAATATAAAATTTGACAAATTTAAACTCTGCTAACCACTTGTAGACACAAACTTAACACATCATTTTCAAATATCGTACAAAATGATTTAACATATTAATCTCTGAAGAACCACTTGTAAGAAAATCTTTTATCACTCACTCCCAAACCAGTTCGTCATGTTCAGCACTTGGAATTTTGAAAATCAGCTTTTCAACATCAGTTGTCGAAAATCTTTTTGTATTATCAAAAATTAAGCTAAAACACACTGAAAATCTTTTTGGATTTTTGATATTAAAGAAATTCAATAAAGAAATATTTACATACTATATTTTTGTGAGTTTGTGTAAGAGGATCATATCAGTTTTTGAGACAAATCACCAACACCGTTAAGCTTTATACATTTTAAGTTCTAAACGATTCATTTAGATTGTCAGTATACTGATCCACTTAAATTCTCACACAAAGTTCAACTGTTTCGAGATACGAGATTAATGTTTTAGAGACTTAAACTTATTTGCGTGTCCCACCTCAGAATATACTCCCGTATCCAGATCCCAATATTCAGTCTTACAGGTGAGTATACCTAGATGATATCTGTAAGGGTTAAATTGCGAGAGCTGTGAGAGCTCAGGTCAGCACTTCCGTTCAGCAGAGAGATGACGGCTTCGACTTTTGGTGGGTCCCTTTTAGAGGATCTTTTTTACAACAGCACATGATTAGCATTTTTCAATGTTTCATCATTTTTTATGCTGAGGGGGGGCTATATTTCAAGCAAGCGTAAAGTATTCTCCGGGGACTAGGCCATTGCTTCCGCAAAATCAGAAGTCCCGGGATAATACCCCAGATATCACTAAGCATAAAGACCTAGTATCTCAGAAAGAGGGGTCTTTCAAACAAGATTTCGGGGGTTACCCATATATCCGAGAGATGTTCCCCACGATATAAGCAAGTTTGAATTTTAGGTTTATATCTCGACACAATCTACTAAATGTGCAAAAACCTACTGGCACATCATCAGTGAGACCGTTTATCACACTTTTCTATCCAATTCTTTAGCATGCTGTGATCGTCCACTGATGTACTATCATTTCCTCTTTTTACAACAAAAATCGTTTTTGATTTTATCACGTTTTTGTCTTTTTCAAATTTTCAAATGTTTTTGGATTTTCTGAAATATCTTACTCCCCCTAAAATTCAAAATCATTTAAAGGAAATTTGAAAACAAACTGTACAAATAAAGTGACAACTGATATCAAATCACTTCAATTCACCATCCACTTGGCATAAACAATCAGAACTCCCCCTCACAACAAACTATTTTCCCATTATGATTTCAAAACACTTAAGTTTGTTTTAATCAAATGGTTTTTCCGGAAAATAATTTTTGTTGATTTTACGAACCACTTGTAGGTATGGGGATTCATTCATCACATTGTCTTCATATCGTTTTTGATTTTATCATGTTTTTGTCTTTTTCAAATTTTCAAATGTTTTTGGATTTTCTGAAATATCTTACTCCCCCTAAAATTCAAAATCATTTAAAGGAAATTTGTAAACAAACTGTACAAATAAAGTGACAACTGATATCAAATCACTTCAATTCACCATCCACTTGGCATAAACAATCAGAACTCCCCCTCACAACAAACTATTTTCCCATTATGATTTCAAAACACTTAAGTTTGTTTTAATCAAATGGTTTTTCCGGAAAATAATTTTTGTTGATTTTACGAACCACTTGTAGGTATGGGGATTCATTCATCACATTGTCTTCATATCAAATACCACTTGTTGGAAAATCAAGTACAACTTAATGTCCCTGATTTACCACTTGTAAGTGAAAACCTTTTCCAACCACTTATAGGTTCACTTATCAACCAAAACCACTTGTAAAATATAAAATATAACAATTTCAAAACAAACTACCACTTGTAGTTTTACCAAATAACCACTTGTAGGAGAATGCCGATTCCTGCTCCACGATTACCAACTTGGAAGCTCCGGCAAGTCAGGATTTTAGTTAGGAAGTCCTTTCCCCCAAGCCTGACCAGCCTTGGGAGATTCTGGTACACATCTATCCCACCAACATTTTGATTTGTAAAATTCTTTTGCACCTTTAACCTTTCCATCAACCATCTTCCTGAAAATATGTTTAACTTTTCCATTAAACACTTTTTCAGCATCAAAATCTTTCTTATCAGCAAAGAATTGACCTGAAATTTCAAACCTACCTTTTGATTTCAGATTATCTTTTGACAATACCGGAAAGTTTTCCTCGTTCATTTCTGGAACAGAATTATCAACCTTTTTCTCAACAGATGACTCCTCTGATTTTATGGAATCAGATTCATTGTCAGAGCTACTCTCAGATTTTACAACCCATCTTTGTTTGTTCAAATCGACTTTTCTTTTGTAAAAACGTTTTGAAACATCACCAGTTTTGAAAGTCGAATTTTCAAACACTTTAGATTTCTCAGTTGGTTGTTTCTTTTCATCAACATATTTTTCTTTCAATTTTGAGTTAAAAGAAACTCCCTGTTTTGTGTTGTTGAACTGTTGGCAATTCCAAGCAATATGTCCAACTTTTTGACATTTAAAACAAGTTCTTTTGTCAATTCTTTGAGCAAATTTCTTCACATTCTTCTTTACTTCAGCAAGAAACTCTTGATTTGACTGTTTCCAGAATGGTTTCTTCTGCTCTTCTTCAGAACTTCCTCCTGCAACAAATTTCGTTTTTGGTTTATAATTTTTCTCATTTTTATAGTTCTCTGGGGAAATGAAACCTAAACCTTGCTTTTTAAAATTACCGTTATGGTTTGGTTTCTTTCGATAACCTGAACCAGAACCGTAACCTTTTTTCTTGTTCAATCTCTGTTGAACTCTTGAAGTGTACCTTTTAGGTTTTTCAGTAAGATTTAAATCTTTTATTTCAGAAATGTTAATTTCTATTAGTTTGAAAACCTGTTTGATCATTTCCGTTTTGACACTTCTTATTGGAAATTCCTCATCAGAATATAATTTGTCTGAATCATTCAAAGTATATGCCACTTTGATTGGTTCGTCATTCAAATTAGATTTTGATAACAGGAATTCTTTATTGTAAACCCTTTTAATCGGTGAACTCGGACTCTTTTCTGACGAACTCAAACTTTCAAATTTAGACTCCGACTTTGACTCTTCATCCATATCCAACACCTGATCGACCACTTTTTTTAACAACTCAGACTCATGATCAGTGTCAGACGCTGTGAAAGTGACATCAATATTGTCTGGTAATTCATCAATGATTTCAGACTTTAACTTGATGTTGAGAGCCTTATTTACACGTTCCTCATTTGGCTTTCTGGGAGAATAACTTTCATGGATCGGGGGCAGACATCTGTTATACTTGACACTTTGTTTCTTACCAGTATCAGTATCTTCAGTCTTTTCCTCTTTGAATGCTTCAAGACCTGCAACAGTAGGATAAACACGATCAATCAAATAATCACATGTTGTATAACTCAACAACAAACGTTTAATCCTTTCACTCTCAATCTTTTTAAGCTCTAAATCCTGCTTCAGCTTAGCACAATCTTCAATATACTCATTGATGATCTTCTGTTTCATCATTAATGTTGAGCTCATTTTTGACATAGCAGCATCAATTTCTGAGTTTTTCTTTTTCAGACCATCAACTGTTCTATTCAAAACATCATATGACTCTTTCACATACTTCAAATCAGACAACAAATTTTCTTTCAGCTCTTCCAACTCACTAATCTTCTTGTCTTTCTCCTCACAATGTGTGCACGACTCCACACATTTCTGACAAGGTTTAATGACTTCAACTATCTTTTCAATCTCAAAAGTCTTTTCAACTTCAACAAGTTTCTCAACCTCAAAATTTTTTTCTATCTCGACGATTTTCTCAACTTCGACAAGTTTCTCAACTTCAACTATTTTTTCGACTTCAACTATTTTTTCTACCACTTTCTCCACTACTTGATCAACATTAGCTTCTCTAGCTTCTGTCTTTGCTTTTTTCATCAGCAAGGATTCTTGCTGCTTCTAGCTCTCTCCTCAATCTGGCAATCTTCTTCTGATTCAGCAACTCAACTTTATCTGCAAAAACAAATTAAAACTGTCAGGATCTATGCCTTTTCTAGCTTTGTTAAGATATTCTTCCTCATCATCGGTATCAATATCACTTCCTAGATCTGGAAAAATCAGGATTCTTTTCTGACTAACCTCATCTTCATCCAGAATTCTAGCAACAAGACCTGAACCTGGTGGTATGTATTTATCCCAGCTGAAACCTTCAGCCACTTTTTCATCATCTTGATCAATGATACCAAAATAAGCTTTCTTATTTGCATCTTCGATCATTCTAGCATGAGCAGTTTTTGGTTCCTTTTGTTGAGTAATCTGATGAAAAATTGATTTCTGATAATAATTGTTCTTTCCAGACTGATCTTGTCTTCCATCAGCTTCTTTGTTTTTGCACTCACGCTTAAAATGACCTTTTTCATGACAACGAAAACATGTAACCTTAGATTTGTCAAAACCTAATGGTGAATTAGACAATTCATGAAGGTCATTTCTTCCAGTGACTTGTGTGAATTTTTCGGCTCTTCGAACAGCACTGGCTAAACACCACTTTACATCCATCAACTCAAGTTCTTCAGCATCAATTTGGTCATAATCTTCTTTTGTAAGCATCGGATTTCCAATTTTTCCAGCAATCAAACTTTCGTATGATTCCAACATAGCAACAAGTGATGCCATGTGTTGCTTGGCAATTTCTGGAGACAAATTCTGACCATTTTGAAAGTTCAAAGTGACATTACATTGAAGATTTGTTGAGTTCTGTCTTTGAGGACTTAATGTTGTATGATTTGGATCAAAACTTGAATACGAAGACGAAGATCCACCATTCTGTGTTAAATTACTACCCTTTGTTCCAGACGAAGTATCAGCACTGAAACCAATTTGAATCTTTGGGCTTGGAGTGGTTTCAAATTTGTTTCCTCTGTAATACAAACTGACATCTTGTTGAGCATTTGGATTCTTCATAATTGCTGTTTTCTGGATATCCAATTCGTATTCTTCAATCTTTTGAATAAACTGTGCCAGATTCATATTTTCTGATTTTCTCATGTGTTTCACAATCAACAGATAAGTTCCCCATTTTTGCTGTGGTAATGCATCAGCAAGTTTATCAACCCATTCTTCGTCATCTTTCTTTATGTCCAATCTTCCCATTTCCAACACAAGGTGACAATATCTATCAATTGTCATTTTTGTTGTTTCATGATCAAAAGCTACAAACATGTCAAATGATTTCTTCAGTAAAGCCTTTTTGTTCTTGATCATATCTGCACTTCCTTTAAACTTTTGAATCAATGCCGTCCAAATCGACCTAGCAGTACCCTCATGTTGAAGCAAAACAAAGATATCTTCTTTTACTGCTTGTTGTAGAAGACTAATCATCATTTTCTCACTTGTATACTTCAATTTATCACTCTCTGAAAAATCACAAAAAGCTTTTTCAAGCCCACGCTCGTTTTTTGGTTTCTCATAATCTTTGTTTAAAGCACACCATGCGTCAAACTTATATGCTTGCACCCAGTTCTCAAATCGATTTTGCCAACCTTTAAAATCTTCAATGAACATTAGCTTAGGTGGTTTTTGGTAAGTTCCTATTTCATTCTCACTGTACAATGTTTCGGCAGCTGTAACTGGTGCAATAGGTGTCGCAAACGCATTGTAGAATTCTTCTTCCATGATTCGACAATTTTTTCACAAAAATACAAGTTCAAACGGAATTAAATCTCAAACAGAATTACTTTCAAACGAAATTCTCTCTCAAACGGAATCCCATTTCAAGCGGAATAGTTATCTCAAGCGAAATCAGTTCAAGCGGAATTACTACTTGAAGAGAAATAACTAATTTCGTTTGGAACGATTCAAACGGAATCACACACTGAAGTGAAATCAGGTAATTTTAAGCGGAATTAGGTGTACTTTTCAAGCGAAATACCACTTTCAAGCGGAATCAAGTGCTAATCTCGTTTGAAATGCTGCTGACGTCATCTTATGCGATCTGATATTCAAACGGAATTACGTATTTTACCAGTTTTAGATCGAGTTAAGGTCCAATTCTTTCAAGGATTCGTTAAAACACTGTTTTACTTATAATATGTGAAATTTAGACCATTTTGACCGTAAAATTTTGTGAATTTTGCAAAAGAAGGTGTAGAAATCAGAAATAACGGCTGTTTTGGCAAGAACTCTTCCTCCTGAGCTCTGATACCACTTGTAGGATCGATTTGTGACCCAAACGAGTCAATCAGAAGAGTTCTTATCTATTTCAAAGGCGGAAACAATGAAATAGACTTGTAAAACAGCTTGATTAACTTCAAAATGTCTTGTATTATCGAAATAACAATTTTTCAGATCGATAGACACATCGGTAGCACTTCGGTACCGGAAACAAGAATCTTACAACTGATTTCGCATGAGAGCTATATTTAGGGGTGGTAATTTCGTTTGAAAATGGCAGCTACCATTTCAAACAAAATAGCTAATGTTAATTTCGTTTGAAATGTCACTTGCCACTTTCAAACGGAATTAGCTTAAACACACCTAAACTCTATTATTTTCTCGTACAATGTGCCCTGATCTAACAATTCTAGTACAAGACTCGATACAAGACGAAGTCGACAGACGCATGCACCAACATGGGTATAAGTTATTTATTTACTTTCTTGTGATTTTTGTAACATTTCAAATTACAATTTTTAGTATTTTGGTGCGATATAATATTTCCAACTCCATAATTTTTAATATAGCTAATACAAGCAATATACATGTAGCACATAATTTTGTGACTTCTAAATGTATATTTCCCTAAATATATACTTAGTCATTTTTATTATTGAAAATCAACCTCCAATACTTGTAATTTTTATAACAAAAATTATGGCAACTTTATATTTAAAACCATGATAAAAAATTAATTGTAAACAATTGTTTAAAAATATTTTTCTAAGTGTTGAATTTTTATAAAAATTTTGCCATAGTTTCCCTTGAAAATGGAGGTTTCCATGCTATTAGCATATCATTTTCTTTTCAAAAATTCATCATCAATCATCAACAATTATCCTACAACTTACCATGAGCCATAATATGCACTTCTACAAGATGGTATGAACTTGAAGTTTTGTAAAATATTGTAGTATTTTAACATGATGTTTAACATGATTTACTAACAGTAAAAACATGGTTTTTATTTCATAAAACTCATTTTTACAAGATTTCAATCTTTACAACTTGTAACACATTTTTACAAAAATTCATCTTCTTGAATTTTTCATGTTTTCCATCCATCAAGTGTTCCATTTTAACACATAAAACATGTATATCTTCTTTTAAAACCAAATCATGTTAATTCTTGAAGTAAACTTTATTTTTTTTTGAAACTTTTATCTTTGAAATCTTATATTTTTAAGGCTTACAACTTGTAGGAATCATCATCCTACACAAAATCAAGTTCATCTTCAAGTTCACACTTAACATAAAGGATTATCAACTTAGATCTTTCAAGATTCATCCTCATACTTGCTAGATCATGTTTTGAATCATCATCTAGCAAGCTTTTATGTGGTGATCTACATCATACATTCTAGAAATCAACAAACAAGTTCATCACATACATTAAACAACTTAGATCTTCATGATTTCAAGCTTTATTCTTATGTTCATGCTCTTGTTTTGGTGTGTTTCTTTAGATCTTTAGTTACTACATACTTTAACCACTAAAATCAAGTGTAAAAACAATTTCAAGAGGGCTTACTACTAGCATAAGGGCTAGGGATGAACAAGATGCAAGATGAAGAAGAAAATAGGTGGTTAATAGCTCCACAAGATGGTCCTTCAAGTATCCTTGCTTGCAACCTTCCTAAGTAGCTTTGATTCACCTTAGAATGTGCTTAGATTGCTTGGAAATGAACTAGAAAAATTTAGAGAAAAAGAGGGTGTTTGGCCGTGAGCTTTGTAAGAGGGAGAGGAAGTGTTGGTGAGTTTGAATGATGATAATGATAAGTGGATAAGTCTTATGGTTATATGTATCTTTATCCTCCAACAAGGGCTTATACAATGGTTAATGTGTTTAGTATCTTTGCTACAAACTAAATTTTATATTCAAGAAAATGGTGAGGGGTGGGACCCCTTTGTTGACCGTCCACCATATGGGGGGGGGGGGTCTTAGTTTGGTTTCAACTACTAGTTACATGTTAGTTAAGATTTAAGTGTTCTAGTTAGAGGTTTAAATGTGTTTAGATGTTTTGAGATGTAATATGGTGTTTATTGGTAATAACTAGCTTCATGATGTTAAAACAATGCTTCTAGTTCAATTTTGGTGTTTCGGGTAGTGTCCAGTTATTCGTTTGGTTACCGGTTCGTTAAGGTGCTAAATTGCGCAGTTTAGTGTGTTATGAGATACCTTTTATGACAGTTTTCCTTCCCGACACTTTACAAGTTATTTTGGGTGATTAAACCTTATTTCTGCATTGTATCTTGGTGTTACATTGCTGAATTTTGCTGAATTCTGCATTTATGGTGTGTTTCGGGTACTTTTTTGTGCTTAATCGTCACTCAGAAGGCAGTTTTATAACCCTTACTTTCCTACATAGAATTCTAGTGTAAACTTTGGTTCCGGGACTCATTCTGTGTCCTAACATGATGTCTGTCTGAGTACTGAACTCCCGTCAGTACCACTAGTTTATCTGATTATTGTGCTAGTTTCGTTCTGTGCACTAATTTAACTGTTTCAAGTTGCATTTAGCAATCACAAGTAACATGCAACATGTAATATATTTGTGACTTCTTTGAAAGTAAATCATGAAATCATTCATATCATAAATTCAGCATGCATAGCTACATTTTACAAATTACTGTTTACATAGTATGGAAATTACATGAAAAGTGCCAGTTGTCACACTACGGTCGGTAATCTTAGAGCCACTATTAACCCTCCTAACGTCGATGCTAAAAACTTTGAGTTTCGACCACACCTTATCTAAATGCTTCAAAATTCCGCCACTTTCCATAGCTTAGCCGATGAAGATCCCCATCTAGATATTACCAACTTCTTGGAAATATGTGACACCTTCCGGATCAACGGGGCCTCTAGCGATGCCGTTAGACTCTGTATGTTCCCTTTTTCCCTCAAAGACCGAGCGAAAGCTTGGTTAAACACCCTCCCAAGTGGGTCCGTACACACTTGGGATGAACTTGCCCAAAAATTTCTCTACAAATATTTCCCTCCCGCTAAAACCGCCAAACTCATGAGCGAGATCAACACCTACTCTCAAGAAGATGGGGAATCCCTGTATGAGACATGGGAAAGGTTCAAGGAGCTACTAAGGAAATGCCCGCATCACGGTCTTGAACGATGGCAGCAAGTGTCCACCTTCTACAATGGACTCTTGTCGCACACTAGGCAAATCCTTGATTCCGCCTACGGGGGACTCCTTGGGAATCGGCGACCCGAGGAAATTATAATCAAATTGAAGACTTTGCTCAAAACAATTTTCATTGGCACACTCCTAGGGGCTCAAAATATATAGCCCCGGGCGCCCACAAAGTGGATGAGTCCACTTCCTTGCAAGCCCAAATCGAAGCCTTAACCAATAAAATAAAGAAACTTGAATTAAACAAAACAGCTTCGGTTATGGCTTGCGAAGGGTGCGGCGGCCCGCATGAAAACTGGAGTTGTATGAACGATCTAGAAAATCAAACAGGAGTGGTAAATTACCTAAATAACCGGCCACGACCACCGGGAGAACAAAGTAACACTTTCACTCCCGAGTGGCGTAATCATCCCAACTTTGGTTGGAGGGAATCAGGGGGTAATAACCAACAAAATCAACGATCTAACTATCAACAACCACAAAATGGGCAACAAAGTTTTCAATCACAACAAGGAGGAAGAGAAAGGCTTAAGGATATTATCACTCGCCTCTTCTCCGAATCCGATAAAAAGTACTTGGAAAGGTTCTCACAAACCGAAACAGAAATAAGAAACCAATGGGCTAGTATTCAAAATATAACAACCCTCATAAAACGCCCTAATTATACCCCGAATACTCGTAAACGGACCCGTATAACCTTAATTTCTATAAAAATCAAATAAAATAGTAAATATAGGCCGCTCGCGGGCCGTGACCAAATTAGGGGAGAGACTCGCGGGGTGCGAGGACCCTTTGTCTATCAAAACCCCCTTGTTCCACGTGTCCCACATCGTATCGAAGCTAGGGTGCTGATCCAGCAGACCTAAGCCCTAGCCTAGGTCTCTCACGGGGTACGAGAAAGAAATAGAGATGGGTCACGGGGCGCGAGCCATCACGTTTTCAGCCTATATAAGGAGGCCGAAGGCCTCAGTCTCAGTCGTTCAATTCTTTTCTCTTTAAAGCCCCTATTATAGCATTAAAGTTGCTCGGTATAATACCCCCAAAACACGAAGCTCTGCCTCGTTGTAAGTATTTTAACCCCCGGTCACTAATTCGTTATCCTACCCGATTGATCTAGGGCTCCGTAACGCATGGCGAGGCTCTGCCTGACTAAGTTCGTTGGAGTTCTGTCTCGTGTTGTATGGCTAATGTGATTTGGGTTATCTTACTAACACGTGTGCATTGTTTATTTTTAATAGATAATAATCAGGAACACCAACAGGAAGCTATATAAATACCTAAGTCAACAATGTGAGTCATTCTCTTTTTCTACCAAATTGTTTTACAAAACCTCAAATGTTTTCAGTTATACTTACAGTGATTGAGTCTATGTATTCTACAATTGCTGCCGGTATGTGGGGTTTTGTATACACTACTAGTAATCCGTTAATATTGGACAATGAGTTAGCCAATGAGTAACATGACCACAGTCATGGAAGTGCCAACATGACAAATACTGAATGAGTATATTGGCAGATATAAACATTGTAATCACTCTCAATATTGTAAAGTTATAAAAGCTTGTTTTGATTAAACTGGGATGCACTCGCCAGTATTTCTTGCTGATTTTTAAAACGCGTTTCAGGTAACTTAATGTGAAACTATAAGAAGCCAGCTATGGAGCACTGAAAGCTTAAAGAAGTGGCTATAAAAGTTACCTAAATAAAAGAAGATTTTGTTTTCAATAATTAGGGTTTATCCCTATAAATGTATTATCAATGGAACATGGGTTTTATCCCATTTATTTATTATAAAAGTTTGGTGTTTTGAAACTATGAGATTTATTTCCTAACCACGATCCTGATGTTTTAAATTCTGCTGCCAAATTAATAAACACCAATACCACCAGCTCTGCGTTCTCGCGGCTCCCGCTCCTGGGGTAGGGGTCGGGGGCTGCAACACAAAATCTCGAAAAATAATTTAGTCAAATAGCCAAACATTTCGCCGAAAGACCACAAGGAGCCTTACCAAGTAATACCGAAACAAACCCAAAAGCCCAAGTAAACGTAATTCATCTAAGGAGCCGGAAGGTAGGACCCGAAGGTGAGCCAACCCCACGACAAAGCAACCCAATCCAAGCTGAAACACCCACCAACAATAACCAAGAAAACACTCAACCCCAAAAACACCAACACCGACATAACCAAACCACCCCCGGTCCCTTACCCCGGACGTTTACTTCGGCAAAATACCGACGAACAATTTACTAAGTTTGTGAGCTTGCTTAAACATTCGGCAAAATACCGACGAACAATTTACAAAGTTTGTGAGCTTGCTTAAACAACTTCACATCAATCTTCCTTTTGTAGAGGTCCTCACACAAATTCCCAAGTATTCTAAGTTTATGAGAGACTTCCTCACTCACAAAAGAAAATTTGAAACCATCCAACAAGTCACCCTTAGTGAAGAATGCTCGGCGGCATTCCTCAACAAGCTCCCCCAAAAGAAGATTGATCCTGGAAGCTTCACCGTTCCTTGCTCTATTGGTGGATCACCAATAAGCAATGCACTAGTCGACTTAGGAGCTAGCATTAATTTAATGCTAGCCTCTATATTCAACAGACTAGGATTGGGGAAACCAAATCCTACAAAAATGAGCATTCAACTTGCGGACCGGTCGGTAAAATACCCTTAAGGTGTCATAGAAAACTTATTGATAAAGGTAGGAGAATTTGTTTTTCCTGTCGACTTTGTTATTCTAGACATGGAAGAAGATACCGAAATTCCGCTCATACTAGGATGACCTTTCCTTACCACCGCATGAGCTATTGTAGATATGAGCGAAGGATAACTAACATTGAGGGTTGGTGAAAAAGAGATCAAGTTTGAAGTTGGGCAACGAGCGGAGGATGATCCGGTCAAATACCTCAACGCGATTGACTCAAGCTTAAACGATGCATTGCAACGTTACAACTCGGGATGTGAGTCATCCCACGCGGGCAACAATTGACCGACTTTGGGTCTAGCCAAACCTTTATAAACGTGGCACACCATGGAAGCATTCCATGGACTATCCATTAGTTTAGTAGTTTAATCTTAATTTAAATTTAGTTTAATTTTAGTTTAATATCTAGTTTAAAGTTTTCTTTTGAGTATCTAGCTTTGTAGGAATAAGACACGTTCAACAGAGGAAAATGGATGACGAAATGGAACCCATGCACGTAAAACAGAAGCCTCCCGACTCATTTTCTGCAAAACAGTGGCTGCAGCACGGGGCCATGCTCACTCAGCACGCCCCCGTGCCCGTCTTGCTGTTGTCACAAATCCCCTGCCCAGAAGGTGGCACGGGTCGTGCTCACCAACACGCCCCTGTGGCCACCCCATTGTAACTCTTCTGATTTCAATTGTTACTGGCACTTTGGACACGGGGTCGTGTCCCCATAGCACGGGGCCGTGCTGCAAGTGCAAGTAACCAAAATTTTTTGTTATTTCGTACTTTTTACACATTTTTCCAAAATAAATACTTTTTGGGACACATCGGAGACAATGTGTAATTTAAGTGTGTGTGTGGGGGGGGGGGGATAATAAAAACCCTTGAATCGTTTGTCCTAAAACCAAGCCTTACACAAAACTCACCTTGGAACCGCCAAATACCCCAAACTTTTTCAAAAATTTTCTTTTCATTTTTTTACTTATCTTAAGTTTAGTTGGGTAAACAAGTTCTAAAAATTATGTTTTTACAAATTTATAACCGATAGCGTCGTGATAAAAAGAACAAATTTAGAAAAATTACGAAAACGGGCATGATAGATTTTTGTAAAATTTGATTATATATACATTTTTACATTATGCCCCTTTTTCCCACAAAAGTGAGTTTTGAGCCATTACCGAGCATAAAAATATACATCTTTACTAATTGCTCAATTTTCGTTTCTTGTGTGAATAGCCCGTTTGGTTCTCATGAATCTAGAACTTGACAACCACCCTTCTAACCCCCTTCCAGGCAAGATCTATACACTGTGAATAGCCCGTTTGGTTCTCGCAGGATCTATACACTGAACGAGACATAGAATTACCCAAACCACCCTTCTAACCCCCTTCCAGGCAATTAACATGCTTTATATAGACTGTAAAGACATGAATATGTTGAATCAACGAACATATGAAGAATGATTGACTAAATTCACCTTCAATATAAAAAAACTATTTATTAACGTCATTAATACATACCCAATTAAAAAGTAGCCAAAGATTGGAAATAATAAAAGAAATACATAAAAGAAAAGTCTTCACCAAGTGATGTAAGAATTTAACCAAGCATGGCCTTTATTTGACAAAGATTCTTACGATCAATCTTGGATCCTGAGACTACACACACATTCTAAAGATGGAAAAGTGGATGATGGTGGTGGATGATGGTGTTGTAGTGGTGGTAGAGTGGTGGCAAGTGAGAGAGAAGTGGTTTGCCAAGGGATGACTTGAAGTGAAACCAATCACTCCTATTTATAGCTGTAAACAGAAGCCTCAGCACGACCCGTGCCTGCCTGGCACGGCCCCGTGCCCATCTCTCTCTCATCCTAATTAACTGCCTGTCAGATATCGTACTAACACGGCCCCGTGTGTCAACGACACGGCACGTGGCCAAAGTACTTGTTGTACTATCGCAGATTCTGCAATCTTTGAGTTGACCACGCCCCGTGTTGGCTTAGCACGGCCCCGTGCTGGCTGCCATTTTTGTCTTTTGCAGTTGTCTTTTTCTTCTGCCCAGTATCCATCTTCGGACACGGCCCATGTTAGGTGGACACGACCCCGTGTCAGCCTTCTGTTCTTGTTATTTTGAGGTTTGGATATGAGTCGGGGCTTGGCGATCTGCGGCAATTCCTTCTCCTTTACATTTATGTTGGATTTTGCTGTCTTTTTTCTCCTTTTGCAAATTTAAGCTCTTTTATCCCTGAAAATATAAAAGGAACAAAAACACGAGCTTTTTCCAACATTAGTACTAAAAAAGGGTTGCTTTTGTGACAACCCTCACTAAACCAGGTATCCGTATGACTTAATTAATAATTAATTACTGCTTAATTACTGTGCTTGCTTGAACTTGTGGATAAACTGCTACTTGACTACTGATACATGTACTTACTTGCATCATACTTTACTTACCGTCACTACATTATTTACATGCTGAATCTTAGTGACAAACATGATGCACAAAAAGCACAGTAGCACTATAAACGGATAACCTATTAAACATGCTAATAAAGCCAGCATCAGGCAGACACTGCCTCTAAGGCCTGTATGAGCCAGAAATATTTTACTACACTAGTGGTGAGTGTAGGGATACAAGGGTTGTAGAACTGCGTCTCTAGGAATAAGTTACGATGACTGGATGTGCCTAAAACGTGCTCTAAGCACAAAAACTCAGCACTTTAATAAACAATTCAGCATTTAGCCACCTAATAAAGTGCCAAAACATGAGGAAAATATTCTTGACACTTTGGAGGAATAAGTTGTGTCACTAAAAATAATAATAACGACACTTTAAAGCTTTGCTAAGCACTTTAACGGATTACTATCCAACCGAACAACCGGACTATACCCGGAACATGAAAATATTGTCATTTTCATTGTTTGTCTTTTTCTGAGCCAGTTAGGGTCCCTGAATACCCTAACATCCACTGTAAAGCACAACACACTAGTAACCGGGTTAATCACTTAACTTAACTAGATCAACCTAACTAATACTTGGTGTCTAGTTGGAATTGAACCAAGACCCCCCCCCCCCTTTTTCAAACCGTCCCAAGAGGGGGGACACCCTTGTACCTTTGTGATTAATTTAATCACTATTGTCTAATATCTATAAGACATATAAACCATTGGTTATTAATCTTGTTAATTGTCTATAAGATCCAAGTTTAGCACAACACAACATTTCCATCTCACAACCCAACTCACACACACTCTCTCCCTCTCTCAAAGGCTACGGCCGAACACCCCCTTCAACACCCATCATATTTTCGATTTTGATCTTCACATTCCAAGTTCATACAAGTGATAAGGATCGCGTATAAGGAACCTTGGTGCAATCGGAAGGCGAAGGACCTCACTCTATTGCTTTTATCCACGCATTTTTCGCTTAGATTCTTCCCTAGCCTCGAGCTAGTAGTAAGTTGCTTGAATCACCTTCTCGAACCATTTTAAAGTGGTTAATATGATATGTAACGGTTAAAAGACGCAAACATACAAGATGAAGCATAAAAGTCTACTAAAAACACTAAAAGTGATGGTTAAAAGCTCATATGTTGTGTAAAACTTGTAGTAATTGATTTGTGTGATTATTTAGACCCGATCTATGTTGTGGTAGCTTGGATCATCGTTTAACCCGGGTTGGTCACGATCATGGATCATGACATAAGGTTGTTTTGGAAGTAACAAGGGTTAAAGGATGAAACTCTACCACACACGAATCATGAACTTGTGTAAAAGCGATTTTGCTTGTGAAAAAGTGTTTAAAACTAGTAGATCTACGTATCTACAAGCGGTATTTTCAAAGAACCAAGTATCAAAGAAATCATGTTTTCTAAAGACGGATCTTACACTAACACGAATGATTTTTAGAACACACAAGTGCGTAAACACTTGTGTAGCACAAAGTTTCGACAAAATAACTATTTTTGTAAAAGTTGACAAGAAGTTGTAAAGATGGAATTTCTTTAAAAACAAGAATGTTACGAAATCGTATTGCTTTATATAAAGATCCACTAAAAGTAATGAGATTTACTTCATAATATTAGAAAACTACAAGTTCATGAGATTCTTGCAAATTACATGTTTATTAACTAGTTTGATACGTTGAACATTGTTTTGGTTGAATAAGGAAATTGTTGGTTTGATTTATAAAAGAAAATGATACGCTTGAAAGCGTGGCCACCTCCAGTTACAGAGGAAACTCTGGCGAAATTTTTCCAAAAACCTAACACTTAGAAATATTTCTACCACAAGTGTTAGAAATACATTTTGACTTGTTTTCAAATTATAGATTTCGCCACGACTTATTTACAAAATACCGGAGGTGGGATTTCACAAAATAAAACTTGGTAAATATATATTTAGTATATATTTTTCATAAAGTCACTTGATATGTGCTTATGATTATTTTGTGAAAATACTAGTATTATTTTAGGGTAAAAATAATACTATCGAATGTTAATGGATCCAAATTAATACGAACGCCTCTACGATAAATACATAAGTTACACCGGTAATTATTATTACCACTCGATCGTTAAAACGTAACTTACGCAATTTTAAGAAAATATGACTTAACGCGTATTTTTGTCAAGGTATTATTTTGGGAAAATGTATGTAATAGAAAATATAATATTTTTGAGAAGAATATTTATATTTTGGAGTTAGAAATAAAATAGATTTTAAGTGAGACTTAATAATATATTTCGAACACACATGTATTAAATCCCCCATCCTTGGGAAGGAAAATGATTACCAAGTATTTACTAAATGTAAACACGAAATAGTTGTCTAACTATTTCCCAAAAACTTAAACCATAAAGCTGAGGCACGGCCGTCCGTCTAATAAAATTAGTACGTGTAGGTCGTCACACAGCTGCTTGATTTGGAGGCATACTTGGTAGAGACGCACCACTGTGAGTTCATGTCCCCCCCTTTTCTCTTAACTGTTTTCAGTTTTATACTTCGGGGGTGAAATACATGTTACATACTGCTACGGACAATTACGAATGGTATGGTCAGCTAAGGAAGGAACTGTTAGGTTATGTGATTGGGTAGGTGAAATCTTAAGAACATTAGTCCTCGTAGTACGATCGAGGGATACAAGTGATAGGCCTATTTGAGCATAACAAACCCCACCCATGCATCCTAAGGTTGGACCATGTGGTGACCTTGTCTTAACCCCACCCATGCGCCCTAAGGTTGGACCATGTGGTGACCGTGTCGTAACGCCACCCATGCGCCCTCAGGTTGGACCATGTGGTGACCTTGTCCTATCCCCTCCCATGCGCCCGCAGGTTGGACCATGTGGTTACACATTAACTGATATGTTTCCTTATTTGCTTTCATACCAGAGTTTACAAAACATTCATACTTACAATGATTATAAAGGTTTATTCGCGCGCACATACTAAACACATGAACTCGCTCAACATTTTTGTTGATTTTTCAACTTACATGTATTTCAGGGAATTAAAGGATCTGGCGCGGTATGACACGTTTTCCCGCTGCACTAGTTACGAGGTCATCCGGGTTTGGGGAATGTGACTCTTTCCTGGACAAGTCACAGTCCTTAAACTGTGTTTATGTCATGTTGATGTTTGTGTTTGTTAAGACAATGTTGTTGTATTTGGTTTTTAAAACTTAATTAAATGGATGATCTTGCATGGTTTTATTTCATATAGCTTTGTTATGGTTAAGCTATGGTATTAAGAAGTCACACCAAATTAACCACGCTTCCGCAAAGCCAGGGTGTGACAGCTTGGTAACAGAGCTCTGATCATAGCGAACTAGGATTCCTTCTCGAGTCTAGACTATGATCACCAGGGCTCTCACGAAAACATTTTTACTGCATACCACTTAAGTCCAGATCCAAAACTTTTATAAACAAATGTTGAGCACATTTTATTTATTATTTATAGGCTCAGTCTTGGAGGCTGAGGCTCGGTCTTGGAGGCCGAGGCTCGGTCTGAGAGATCGAGGTAGTGAGCTAGTGAGACTAGGAAGAGCAGTCTAAGAGGCTGGGAGAATTTGGCTAGTGAGACTAGGAGTATCAGTCTAGGAGACTGGGAGGCTAGTGGGACTAGGAGAATTATTTGATTGCTTATTGGTGACTAATATGTTTATCTGACTATATGATTGATTATTTGTGCATATGTGTGTTTGTATTACAAAACGTCATGCCTTCATCAGATACTGGAGAGTCGGACACTACAGATCCCATGGCCATAGTATCAGGCGACATAGTCTCATCGGAGCACGAGGTGTACATTTTCGATACTACCAGCACAGACGATGACGACTTTCAGCCCTTTTGCGCTGCCTGATGTCGTAGCAGAGACTGCTGATGGCCATCTTGTTAGGGATTTGCCACTCGCGGTGATCCCTGCTCCTGTGCCCCTTGCCGCTTATCCCATCGTTCATATGCCCCCCGACGTTGTCTCTGACGACGATGTCAAACTATTAGAGGAGGACCCACTTGAAGGCGAGGCCCTATTGCTGCTGGTGATAGCCTACCACTTGCTGACGTTCCTGCAAGAAGAGGCTCATGCCCATTCACCCGTCCCAGACCCATTTGAGTCTGTGGCATCTGCTCCATCACTCGCGCAGGGAGCGCAGCACTATTCGCATGACACAGACCCTGTTAGAGCATCGTCCGCTGCACCGGCCCCTGCCCTGAGTTTCGCGATCGAGCATGATATTGATGATGATTTCGACCCTATGTTTGTTGATCCAGCTGATTTTGAGATGGAGTTTGTTGATCCGGAGCCGGCTGTGGCCCCATAGCCAGGCATTGCTCCTGACCCCACATTGGAGCATGACCCTGTTCATGCCAATGCACCTGCTGTTGCTCCTTGATTGATCATCTGCTTGGACGAGAGAAAATTGGGTAACTGTGCAAGACAATTTATTATTACGGGGGCCCACGTAATAACGACTTGTAGTGCACAAAAATCCTGGTGGACTCTGCGGGTCAAGCTAATGAAAACCAATGTAGCAGGAAATAACTAAAACACGAATGACCAAGGCGATGTAGCCTCGAGTTCATTCTATTACAAGCAATAAGCCAAATTGGCAAGCCTATGTGAAGGCTCAGGAATTATTTCCTCGCTCATACACCGAGTATATTTACGTGTAAAATTGGGTGAGTACATGATGGCTTATGGTGCCATATATCTCATAGACAATTGAAACGTTGTCTAACCCGCTTCATACCACTTCGACAGAAGAGAATGTCACCCAGACATGACACAAACACCAGTACGTTGCCAAGGACAGAAGCCGAGCTGCAAGAACGCATCTCACAGGCAACTGCACGACGTAAAGCCCTCCGCTCTAAGCACAGCAATGGCACCACTGGGAACAACCCCCCCCCCCAACTGGCTGCACCTATAAGCAGTCCCTGAACTGCAAGTCTTTGAACCTTGACGAAACAGGAGGCGTCGTGGCATTTGTTCGTTGGTCCGAAAAGACCGACTCCATTCTAAGAATGAGTAACTGTTCGCCCCAACAGAGTGTTACCTATATCTCGGGGTTATTTCTAGATGGCACACTCTCATAATGGAACCTCCAGGTTCAGACCCTTGGTACAAGATACTGCTAATGCACTGAGCTGGGACGAGCTCAAAGGAATGATGGAGAAGAAATACAATTCTAGGGCTGGAAACCAAAAGCGTGAGGTAGAGTTCCGGAATTGAAAATGGACGGACCAGAGATTCCTGAATACATCCAGCAATCTCACGACTTGTCTAGGGTCGTCCCCTACTTAGTCAAACCGGAGTTCAAAAGGATGGGACGATTCATTTGGGGACTTGCACCCCAGATCAGGGGCATGGTTACTACCTCGAAGCCCTCAACCATTGCAGAGGCTATCAATATGGGTGATTGATTTATAACATGAGATGTTATGTGATTGATTTATTTATAACATGAGATGTTATGTGTTGATATTGTTGTATACTTACGTACACTTTACTTACTATGACCTGACCCATACGATCATCATTTAGATGATGCCTCCAAGACGGGATGTACGCATACCCACCAACGAGGCGGAACTTCAGGGAATCATTACTGCAGTCATCGCACAATACGAGGCCTATCACTCCGAGCGCAACGGAGGTACCTCAGGAAATAACCCACCCAACGGCTGCACCTACAAGCAGTTCTTAGGCTGCCAGCCCCTACATTTCGACGGCACTGGGGTTGCCGTAGCCTTCGTATGCTGGATTGAGAAGACGGACACTGTTTTGCGTGCGAGGAAATGCGCCCCAAGAGATCAGGTCACGTACATTTCCGGGCTGTTCTGAGATGGGGCTCTGTCATGGTGGAAACTTCAGGTTCAGACAATGGGCGAGGCTGCTGCGTATGCTCTATCATGGGACGAGCTGAAAGAGCTAATGCATAAAAAGTACTGTTCGAGAACAGAAAGCCAGAAGGTAGAAACTGAGTTCTGGAACTTGAAGATGGAAGGTCCAAAAATAGCTGAGTATGTGGAGAAGTTCCAAGTTCTATCGCGTATCGTTCCTTACATGGTAGATCCGGAGTTTAAGAGGATTGAGCGTTTCATGTGGGGATTGGCACCCCAAATCATGAGCATGGTAGCGACATCAAAGCCTGCAACAATCACTGAGGCCATCAATCTAAGTGTAGCCCTGACGGAAGAGGCAATCAGGATGAACAAATTTTCAACCTCTGAGGAGAAGAAGGAGACTCATGTAGAGTCATCTGGGGACAACAAGAAGAAGTTGGCGAATTTCAAACAGGGTACCCAGTCGAGTAGCAACGACAAGGCCAAAAAGAGAAAATAGTACACGGGTATCCTACCAAAGTGCGACAACTGTCGACGTCACCATAACGAGCGGTGTAGATATGGAAAATGTGGTAACTGTGGCAAGGTGGGACATGTCAAGGAAACGTGTCGGCAAGGTACTAAACATGGAAATAGAGGTCAAGATGGTAGCAGAAATCGCGGAGGAAATAACGACGACAACAACTATCAAGGCAGGGATGGTGACGATCAAGGCTGTGGCCAAGCGTGTTTTAATTGCGGTGATGTGGGGCATTTAAGGAAGTATTGCCCTAAGAACACTCAGGCACGTGGATGAAAGCTCAACAGCGGGGATAGAATCCAAGCACGGATATCGGTACGTCTCATAATAGTCAATGTTATGCTCTATTTGACAGTATTGTCAAATTTTAGCTTCAGAAAATATAGTTGTTTTAGTAGTAAGTAACCTAGATACCCAGTTCTCGATAGAACAAGCCCAACGGAAGCTTCGATGTGATAATTGGGATGGACTGGTTGTCGAACAACCCGGCGGAGATTGTCATCCGCGCCCCTACGACGAACGGAGAAATGATTGTGATTCATGGAGCAGGATACGCTCCTACGGATTATCAGGCAAAGAAGACACAAAATTTTTCGCACAAAGGATGTGTTGCATTCTTGGCTCATGTCGTGGAAAAAGAAGCCGAAGAACCAAAACTCGAAGATATCCCTGTGATTGGAGAATACCCCGAAGTCTTCCTCGAAGACTTGCCGGAATCGTCTCCTCAACGATTAGTCGAATCCCGCGTCGATTTAATTCCAGGCACTGCACCCGTAGTCGATGCATCGTAGCGACTTACATTTTCGGAGATGCAAGGATTGACAGAGAAGTTTTAGCAATGGATAGAGAAGGAAGATAACAGACCAAAATTCCCTTTTGGGGTAACCCCATTTCTACTCGTCAAAAAGAAGGATGATGATTTTCAAATAAACATCAACTACCGGGAGCTGAACAAGCTTACGATCAAGAATAGATACCCTCTGCCAAGGATTGATGATCTGTTTGACCAACTGCAAGGCTCAAGCTTTTACTCAAAGATCGATTTGCGATCTGGATACCATCAGTAAAGGATACAAGAGGAGAGTATCCCGAAGACAGCCTTCAGAACTCGTTATGGACACTATGAGTTCCTTGTTATGCCGTTTGGTTTGACAAACGCACCTGCAGTCTTTATGGACTTGATGAATAGAGTTTGCAAGCCGTACTTGGACAAGTTCGTGATTGTGTTTATCGACGACATCTTGATTTATTCAAGGACAAAGGCTGAGCACGAACAGCATCTAAGAGCTATTTTGGAGCTGCTGAAGAAAGAACAACTGTATGCCAAATTCTCTAAGTGCGAATTTTGGCTACGTGAAGTCCAATTTCTTGGACATGTGGTTAATGGAAATGGAATCCATGTTGACCCCACAAAGATCGAAGCGATCAAGAATTGGGAAACGCCTAAGACGCCAACCGAGATTCGACAATTCTTAGGTTTGGCTGGCTACTATCGAAGGTTCATTGAGAATTTTTCAAAGATCGCTCAACCATTGACGCTCCTCACACAGAAAGATAAGAAGTTTGATTGGGGAATCAAACATGAAGAAGCGTTCCAGATATTGAAGGATAAGCTCTGCAATGCGCCAATCTTAGTACTACCAGAAGGTACAGATGATTTCGTGGTATACTGTGACGCCTCACGTCAAGGATTGGGTTGTGTGTTGATGCAACGCCAAAAGGTTATTGCTTACGCATCGCGTCAATTGAAAGTGCACGAAAAGCACTATACCACACATGATTTGGAACTTGGCGCAGTGGTTTTTGCATTTAAGATCTGGAGACACTACCTTTATGGTACAAAGTGTACAATTTTTACAGATCATAAAAGCCTACAACACATATTCAACCAGAAGGAGTTGAATATGAGACAAAGACGATGGGTTGAGTTGCTGAACGATTACGACTGCGAGATGAAGTATCATCCAGGGAAGGCGAATGTGGTCGCCGATGCCCTAAGTCGAAAGGAGAGGATCAAGCCCATAAAGGTTAGGGCTTTAGAAATGATTATCTGAACCGATCTTTCCTTGCGCATTCGTGTCGCACAGAAAGAAGCTCTCAAGGAAGGAAACCTTGAAGAAGAATATCTCCGTGGGATGGAGAAGCTTTTGGTGCCAAACGAGGAAGGAACGTTATGTTTTGAGAAAAGGATTTGGGTTCCTCTGTTTGGAGGTTTAAGGAAGGTTATTTTCGATGAAGCTCACAAGTCGCGGTACTCTATCCACCCTGGAGCGGATAAGATGTACCAGGATCTCAAAGATTATTATTGGTGGCCTAGGATGAAAGGCGATGTTGCTGTTTATGTGAGCAAATGTTTAACATGCGCTAAGGTTAAAGCCGAATATCAGAAGCCTTCAGGACTTCTGCAACAACCTGAGATTCCCAAGTGGAAATGGGAACAAATCTCCATGGATTTTATTACAAGTTGCCAAGAACGCCAAGAGGTCATGACACTATCTGGGTGATAGTTGACCGCCTAACAAAGTCCGCGCACTTTCTGCCAATCAGGGAAAAGGATAATACGAGCAAACTGGCAGAAATATACATGTGAGAGATCGTCACGCACCATGGAGTACCTCTCTCGATCATCTCTGATAGAGATGGACGTTTCATATCAAGGATATGGCAATCCTTCCAAGAAGCTTTTGGCTCACAATTAAATCTGAGCACTGCGTTTCATCCGCAACTGACGGTCAAAGCGAGCGAACGATACAGACTTTGGAAGACATGCTGAGAGCGTGTGTTATGGATTTGGGTGGTAGCTGGGATAAGCATTTGCCTTTGGTCGAATGTTCATACAACAACAGCTACCACACCAGTATTGGTGTCGCGCCATTCGAAGCCCTTTACGGACGCAAGTGCCGATCACCCCTATGTTGGGCTGACGCAGGTGATAGGCAACTTGCTGGTCCCGAAATCGTCCAAGAGACGACAGACAAGATTGCGCAGATTCGAAAACGCATCGAAGCAGCTCGCCACAGACAGAAAGCCTATGCAGATCCAAACCGGAAACACTTGGAATTCCAAGATGGAGAAATGGTGTTATTGAAAGTTTCACCCTGGAAGGGTGTGGCACGCTTCGGAAAGCGTGGGAAGTTAAATCCGCGCTACATTGGTCCTTTCAGAATTTTGGAAAGAATAGGACTGGTAGCATACAAGCTGGACTTACCTGCTGAACTCCATTCAGTTCACGATACATTTCATGTATCCAACCTGAAGAAAAGTCCAACTCAAGATACCATTGCCATTCCCATCGACGAGATTCATGTTGACGACACGCTCCATTTCGTTGAAGAACCGGTTGAGGTTACGGATTGGAAAGTAAACAAGACCCGTCGGAGCAGTGTCAAGCTCGTCAAAGTTCGTTGGAATGCCAGACATGGTCCTGAATACACCTGGGAGCGTGAAGACCCGATGAAAGAGAAATACCCCCACCTATTTCCTAAGAACCCTGCATCTACAAGCAGAACTTAAAATTTCGGGACGAAATTTTTCTAACGGGGGAAGAATGTGACAACCCACACTAAACCAGGTATCCGTACGACTTAATTAATAATTAATTACTGCTTAATTACTGTGCTTGCTTGAACTTGTGGATAAACTGCTACTTGACTACTGATACATGTACTTACTTGCATCATACTTTACTTACCGTCACTACATTATTTACATGCTGAACCTTAGTGACAAACATGATACACAAAAAGCACAGTAGCACTATAAACGGATAACCTATTAAACATGCTAATAAAGCCAGCATCAGGCAGACACTGCCTCTAAGGCCTGTATGAGCCAGAAATATTTTACTACACTAGTGGTGAGTGTAGGGATACAAGGGTTGTAGAACTGCGTCTCTAGGAATAAGTTACGATGACTGGATGTGCCTAAAACGTGCTCTAAGCACAAAAACTCAGCACTTTAATAAACAATTCAACATTTAGCCACCTAATAAAGTGCCAAAACATGAGGAAAATATTCTTGACACTTTGGAGGAATAAGTTGTGTCACTAAAAATAATAATAACGACACTTTAAAGCTTTGCTAAGCACTTTAACGGATTACTATCCAACCGAACAACCGGACTATACCCGGAACATGAAAATATTGTCATTTTCATTGTTTGTCTTTTTCTGAGCCAGTTAGGGTCCCTGAATACCCTAACATCCACTGTAAAGCACAACACACTAGTAACCGGGTTAATCACTTAACTTAACTAGATTAACCTAACTAATACTTGGTGTCTAGTTGGAATCGAACCAAGACCCCCCCCCTTTTCAAACCGTCCCCAAGAGGGGGGACACCCTTGTACCTTTGTGATTAATTTAATCACTATTGTCTAATATCTATAAGACATATAAACCATTGGTTATTAATCTTGTTAATTGTCTATAAGATCCAAGTTTAGCACAACACAACATTTCCATCTCACAACCCAACTCACACACACTCTCTCCCTCTCTCAAAGGCTACGGCCGAACACCCCCTTCAACACCCATCATATTTTCGATTTTGATCTTCACATTCCAAGTTCATACAATTGATAAGGATCGCGTATAAGGAACCTTGGTGCAATCGGAAGGCGAAGGACCTCACTCTATTGCTTTTATCCACGCATTTTTCGCTTAGATTCTTCCCTAGCCTCGAGCTAGTAGTAAGTTGCTTGAATCACCTTCTCGAACCATTTTAAAGTGGTTAATATGATATGTAACGGTTAAAAGACGCAAACATACAAGATGAAGCATAAAAGTCTACTGAAAACACTAAAAGTGATGGTTAAAAGCTCATATGTTGTGTAAAACTTGTAGTAATTGATTTGTGTGATTATTTAGACCCGATCTATGTTGTGGTAGCTCGGATCATCGTTTAACCCGGGTTGGTCACGATCATGGATCATGACATAAGGTTGTTTTGGAAGTAACAAGGGTTAAAGGATGAAACTCTACCACACACGAATCATGAACTTGTGTAAAAGCGATTTTGCTTGTGAAAAAGTGTTTAAAACTAGTAGATCTACGTATCTACAAGCGGTATTTTCAAAGAACCAAGTATCAAAGAAATCATGTTTTCTAAAGACGGATCTTACACTAACACGAATGATTTTTAGAACACACAAGTGCGTAAACACTTGTGTAGCACAAAGTTTCGACAAAATAACTATTTTTGTAAAAGTTGACAAGAAGTTGTAAAGATGGAATTTCTTTAAAAACAAGACTTTTACGAAATCGTATTGCTTTATATAAAGATCCACTAAAAGTAATATGATTTACTTCATAATATTAGAAAACTACAAGTTCATGAGATTCTTGCAAATTACATGTTTATTAACTAGTTTGATACGTTGAACATTGTTTTGGTTGAATAAGGAAATTGTTGGTTTGATTTATAAAAGAAAATGATACGCTTGAAAGCGTGGCCACCTCCAGTTACAGAGGAAACTCTGGCGAAATTTTTCCAAAAACCTAACACTTAGAAATATTTCTACCACAAGTGTTAGAAATACATTTTGACTTGTTTTCAAATTATAGATTTCGCCACGACTTATTTACAAAATACCGGAGGTGGGATTTCACAAAATAAAACTTGGTAAATATATATTTAGTATATATTTTTCATAAAGTCACTTGATATGTGCTTATGATTATTTTGTGAAAATACTAGTATTATTTTAGGGTAAAAATAATACTATCGAATGTTAATGGATCCAAAATAATACGAACGCCTCTACGATAAATACATAAGTTACACCGGTAATTATTATTACCACTCGATCGTTAAAACGTAACTTACGCAATTTTAAGAAAATATGACTTAACGCGTATTTTTGTCAAGGTATTATTTTGGGAAAATGTATGTAATAGAAAATATAATATTTTTGAGAAGAATATTTATATTTTGGAGTTAGAAATAAAATAGATTTTAAGTGAGACTTAATAATATATTTCGAACACACATGTATTAAATCCCCCATCCTTGGGAAGGAAAATGATTACCAAGTATTTACTAAATGTAAACACGAAATAGTTGTCTAACTATTTCCCAAAAACTTAAACCATAAAGCTGAGGCACGGCCGTCCGTCTAATAAAATTAGTACGTGTAGGTCGTCACACAGCTGCTTGATTTGGAGGCATACTTGGTAGAGACGCACCACTGTGAGTTCATGTCCCCCCCTTTTCTCTTAACTGTTTTCAGTTTTATACTTCGGGGGTGAAATACATGTTACATACTGCTACGGACAATTACGAATGGTATGGTCAGCTAAGGAAGGAACTGTTAGGTTATGTGATTGGGTAGGTGAAATCTTAAGAACATTAGTCCTCGTAGTACGATCGAGGGATACAAGTGATAGGCCTATTTGAGCATAACAAACCCCACCCATGCGCCCTAAGGTTGGACCATGTGGTGACCTTGTCTTAACCCCACCCATGCGCCCTAAGGTTGGACCATGTGGTGACCGTGTCGTAACGCCACCCATGCGCCCTCAGGTTGGACCATGTGGTGACCTTGTCCTATCCCCTCCCATGCGCCCGCAGGTTGGACCATGTGGTTACACATTAACTGATATGTTTCCTTATTTGCTTTCATACCTGAGTTTACAAAACATTCATACTTACAATGATTATAAAGGTTTATTCGCGCGCACATACTAAACACATGAACTCGCTCAACATTTTTGTTGATTTTTCAACTTACATGTATTTCAGGGAATTAAAGGATCTGGCGCGGTATGACACGTTTTCCCGCTGCACTAGTTACGAGGTCATCCGGGTTTGGGGAATGTGACTCTTTCCTGGACAAGTCACAGTCCTTAAACTGTGTTTATGTCATGTTGATGTTTGTGTTTGTTAAGATAATGTTGTTGTATTTGGTTTTTAAAACTTAATTAAATGGATGATCTTGCATGGTTTTATTTCATATAGCTTTGTTATGGTTAAGCTATGGTATTAAGAAGTCACACCAAATTAACCACGCTTCCGCAAAGCCAGGGTGTGACAGCTTTTACGCCATATTTGACATAATTTATATGTTGTATTTTGATCACATCAAATACCCCCACACTTGAATCTTTGCTTGTCCTCAATCAAAACTCTATTACGTGGCTTACACACCCAAACGGAATAGGTAGAAAAGAAGGTTTTTTGGGTCCTATCTTTAGAGTGTCGAGCATCCTAGTTTTAAATATATTTTGTTTTTATTTTATTTACAATCCTATTCGTCATGATTTATTTAAAACTTAATTTATGAAAAATTATTACTTTGGGCATAATATGCCTTTATAAAATTCTATTTAGTTATATACAATTTTACACACCTCACAAGTATTCACTCAACACTCGGCCAATATTAAGTGAAACTCTCGTGCCCGAATTGGAACTTACTCCTACCATAGGCTTGACAATCGATCAAACCTCCTCCTTTTGACGTTAAATCCTTATAAATATCAAGAGGACTTTGAGGGTAGGTGGTGGTTCGGGTTTGGTAAGTTTTATTCGAGAAAGAGGTAAAAACGTAAACTATCGGTTTTCTATTGTTTTTTGGCTTAGCAAAAAATACTTTGGCATATTTTTCGGATTTTTTTTTTGAGTGCCAAAGTTGAAACTGAGCCGAAATCATAACTTCATGACCGACAAGTTTACAAAAATGAAAGATGAAAAATGAAAAGGGTGGTTTTTGTGGGTTTGAAATGAAAAAGGTTTTTAAGGCTCAAAGGGTTTAACTAAGGGGGTGTTTTTATATAAAGCAAAGAAAATAAAGGTTTTCTTTTTTGAAAAATGGGTTTGTCCGAATGCCTCTATCATTTACTTACTTGATTTTTTGTCGATAAGGACTTGGAACTTATCGGGTTGTCAAGTTCTAGATTCATGAGAACCAAACGGCCTATTCACACAAGAAACGAAAATTGAGCAATTAAACGAGACATCGCGGCACGGAGACGCTTATGGGCTAGGCCCACTTATACCGTGTGAGACACGGGGACTCAAATGAGCTAGGCCCATTCTTATTGGTGCAAGGCACAAAGACACTCAATGGGCTAGGCCCAATAACATAAAGACATGGGCTAGGCAATGACAAAAAGACATGGGCTAGGCCCAATGACAAAAAGACATGGGCTAGGCCTAATAACATATTGACATGGGCTAGGCCCAATGACACGCGTACAAGGCACGAGGACATATGAAGGGCGAGGCCCGTTTATACACGATAAAATACATGACGATATATATATGAATGACAATTGAATAAACAAACTACTAACACAATAATAACATTAAAGTTGTTCTAAAATAACAAATAACTACGTACCGAGAATTCAAGATGAACAACTTGTATGAGATCCAACAAGACCTAAGTGTTTAATAGAATTAGCACACTTGTAGGTTACACACATATACGGATGCTCGCGTTACATTGGTACGACTCTATGGAATGCAAAACTGTGAGTTTATGTCCCTCCTTTTAAACTTTTCAATGTTTTACTAATAAACAATCGAGGGGGAATACATGTTACAATAAATGGTATGTTAGCTATGGAATGAAATCACTTTAGATTATGTGCGCATAAGTAGAAAATGATCAAGAGTAACCATTAATCGAAATGACCAAGGTGCAAAATTTGTAGATCTACTGAGTTTTGGCGAGCTCCACTCTTAGTATTTTGGCCTTTTAGGGGTGGTTTTGTGGTCCCGTATCGGAAGAGTCCGAATACCATCGTCTAGATTTGGTTGCTTACTTATGTGGCACACATATTAATGTCCTTGTAAAACATTAATGATCCTCGAATTTATAGACACTTTCATATACCGGTTTTCAATACAAGGTTTTCAAATGTTTTTGAGATTCATTTGATACAAAGCAAACAAACACATGAATTCACCAACTTTATGTTGACTTTTCAAACTTACATGTATTTCAGGCAACTAGTGGAACCTTGCACTTCATGAAACAAGAATGAGCATGTCAAGAAAGCAATGTCATCCTTATGGAGGATTTGGTTCACATCTCCCACCCTTGTGCGAAAGATGGAATGCAAAACCTCGATCTGTTAAAACTATATTTTTGGTATAAGTCTTTTGAAAATGATATAATATGTAATGTCGTTTGAGAACAAACTTTTGACTTGTAAACTTTGCGTATCTTGGAATAAATGAACATCGTGCATATTTTATTCATATAGTTTGTTTACTTACATCGTATGCAATGAAAACTAATCAAGTTTACACCTTGTGCTTCCGCCTATGAGCGGGTGTGACAGATTGGTATCAGAGCTTCGATTGTAGTGAATTAGGATTCCTTCTCGAGTCTAGTCTACAATCACTAGGATCCTCTCATGAAAACAGTTTTACAAAAACAAAGAGTTTTCATCGCATACACTAATGCAAGGTCCACTACACAAAATGTATTTCAAAAGAATAAGCAAGGATATTTTCATGGGTGAAGTCTATGAGAAATAGACACATTACATTATCAGACCATGTGTCATGGACACATTACATTACAAAAGGTAGAAATCCTGGTTAGATGGAATTTTATGTGACTATATATATATATATGTAATGTGTTTATATATGTGTTGTACGGAATATTTTGCCAAGAATGAAAATACCTTCGACTTTGAATTCTATTATTATTCTTCACTCGCACGATGAAAATATCGACCTCGCGTTTATTGCGGAGCTTATGACGGATGTGATCACTAAGTGAGACATTAAGCTTGATGCCGTAGAAGATGGTTGTTTTCCTTTGAATGTGGAGATGCCTGACTTCGTAGTGACGACGAGGCGGAGGTAGTAGCCTTGGACAACAACTCTATTAGTGGGACGAGGTCCTTGTGGCTCATATTATCCGTGATTGACGACACTGTTGTCCAGACAAGGAAGATGAAGTACTCATCTTGAAGGTGCCCCTCCAGTTACTATTGTTACGAATTCTCTCTATTTCTATTTTGTCTAACGTCGTACTATTCCGCGAGTAATGATTACAGACGTTGGCACGTGGACCATCACAAAGCTCTGCTCTATGTTGAAGGTATGCAGACAGTAGTGTCCCCTCTCTGACTGATCATCTGCTTTGAACGAGAGAACGCTAAGGTGACCATGCAAGGCAATTTATTATTATAGGGGTCCACGTAATAACAACTTGTAGTGCATGGGAGTCCTGGTGGGCTCTTCGGTTGATGCGTGCAAAATCCAACATATAAATTACATCAAATAAGGCATAAAACTAACTCCTTTTTAGTACTAATGTTGGAAAAATCGTGTTTCTTTCTTCCTTTTGAATTTACAGGACCAAACGAGCTTAAAAGAACAAAAGGAGCAAATAAGCAGCAAAAACCAACATAAATACAAAAAGAAGGAATAAACGTGACATGCCTGACCCCTCGGCAGCATCTCCCAAAGCAAAAACAAGGCAACAGAGCCCCTACCACGGGGCCGTGCCCAGCTAGGCATGGGCATGGTCAGGAGCCTGCATAAAAGACAAACCTGTAGAAGCTTCCACGCCTACCACGAGGGCGTGCCCATCTCAACACGGGGTGTGGTCAACGCAAAGATACGCAGAATCTTGATAGTACAGCAAAGAGTTGACCACGGGGCCGTGCCCAGGAGACACGGGGTAGTGTGAGGCACTCTGCTGACAATTGCAATTAATGAAGGAAGAGAAGATGCTGGCCACGGGGGCGTGCCCACTGGACATGGGGCCGTGGCCAGAGCTCTGTTCTGGCTATAAAAGGGGGTGCTTGGTTCACTTGAAAGGCATCCCTTGGCAAAACACTACTCTCCCACTTTGCCACCACTCCACCACCACCACTACAACACCAACACCCACCACCATCATCCACCATCCATCTTTAGAGTGTGTAGTAGTCTCGGGATCCAAGATTGATTGTAAGGGTTCTTTCCAATCAAAGGCCATGTTTGGTTAAGTCTCTTACATCACTTGGTGAAGACAAGTCTTTTGTGTATTACTTTTGATTTTTAATCTTTCAGCACTTTTATTTGGGTTTGTATTAATGACTTTAATAACTAGTTTCTTATGTTGAAGGTGCATTTTCTTTATCATTTTCTCGTGGTGTCTTAAGGTTACTTTACTGTCTATATAAAGTAAATGATTGCATCATTTGTGTCTTTACCGTCTATATAAAGCACGTTGACTACCTGGTCGGGGGTTAGGGGAATGGTTTGGTAAAGTTCTTGCCTCGTTCAGTGTATAGATCCTACAAGGACATGGTTCAAGCTTACTAGGACCTCCTTCAATACCCACTTGTATTGGATGGCGGGGGTGCAAATAGCTTGAACCCCTTATCTGTAAACTACTTTTAATACTTTAAACCGACTTCTTGGGATTTTATCCTTGCTGACTCAAACCACTTAGCCGAGGGTAACATCACCTTCAAAAGAGGGGCCTACCACTTTTTGCATTAATAACTAACTTAATTATCTTTCAATATTCCAACCCTTTGGGATTGTATCCCTGCTGACTCAAACCACTGGGTTGAGGGTAACGTTACCTTCAAAAGAGGGGCCTACTACTATAACTAAGATAATCTCTTAAAAAGTTCGAAAGTGCGAAAATCATCAAAGGATACATTAAAGACGAGTTGGATCCAAGTGATTCTATCTTGTCTATCTGTTTTTTATTTTTATTTATCTTTTTATTTTTAGTTTTTATTTATATGTTTCAAAACTTTTCTCAAAAATTTAGATCGATTAGACGGGAGGATAAACCGGTATTAAAAGCTCTTGTGTCCTTGGACGACCTCGGTATCTTACCAACACTATACTACGCTCACGATGGGTGCACTTGCCCAAGTGTGTGTTTAGTGTTAGTATAATATCGTGTTTTATAAATTTAATACTTGACTAATGCGTAAAATGGGCTTAAAATATCAATAAAATCATATCACACTTAACGCACACCAGCGGTCAAGCTAATGATCACTATCTATTCGAAATTCTTAAGTTGTTCAAGTTTCTATCTAGTAGAAAACTAACCGGGGTGGTTACTATAACACCCTACGATACCGGAAGACCACACGTATTTGTTCGCACCTAACATTCGATCTATATCACGAGTTGGCTGAGACTAGTCATCTAAACAAACAAAACTTGTTAGCCACCCAGGGAGGATTTTCCTCAACATTCTAGGATTCTTGTACATAGGTTAGTTCCTTGGTGTCTATGGCACCTTCCCTTATCTTAGTTATTGGAAGTGGTTAAACTCCGTCATTTGACATTTGTCTTATCTCCAAAGGATGGTATGGCATAAGTTATGTTGCAACTTTCTCATTGCATTTTGTTCAACATCTATGGAAATTATGACAATTTTATTGGAACTTGTGGAGCTCAAGGGATATCAACGTATTCGTCACATGGGATAGGGCGGCGAAGGGTTTTCCTACTTTGGACGATCGAGGTCCATGAAGTATGGAATACATGCTGTAAGGATGGAGCGACAGTTTGGTTTCTCCTCCTTAGCAAATTATTTCTTTTTCATGTAGACATATGACCGACACACGCAAGAGGTACTACACATGTTGGATTGCGGTTATTCACGTTATCATTGTTTCAAGACTTACATGAACAATGCGATCTTGAGGCTTTCATAACCGATTGCATTCTTAACTCTTAGCAGCAGGATATAATATATTTATCTAAATATATGTCTAAGTTCTTTTAATATTGAGTATTAAAAAGGAACATGGCGCCGAAAGGAAGGTATACACCCAAAGGGGTTAGTTAATTAGCATCTTACAAATGAAGTCGAACTAGAGTTTTTAATTGAACAACATGAGGTTGCGAAAATTGCACAACATGAGGACGAGATTCATGAGATTCATGAGAACCAAACGGGCTATACACCCAAGGGGGTTAGTTAATTAGCATCTTACAAATGAAGTCGAACTAGAGTTTTTAATTGAACAAAATGAGGTTGCGAAAATTGCACAACATGAGGATATTGAGTCAACACTAGTGACAGTACTGATGGTACCTGTAGTTCAAGTAGTTCAAATCCTAATAGACTGGGAATGAGTGGCAATACCACACCCGAAGATGCGATCACACAACGTTTAATTCTAAGGCTCTCCCAGACTGTAAGCCACGAGATCTCGTTGGTACGAGAGGTGCGATAGGTTTGTCTGCTAAATAAAGACAATGGAGTCAGTTAGTCATACTAGTAATGTACTCCTGAGTAAACGATTACGTGAATGAATAGTCTTCGGCTAAATGCAGCTTTAACTTAGTGGAATCTCCAAGTACGGACTTTAGGTGTGACATTTGCACATTTTAAGTCCTTGTACAATTTTGAACTCTCAAAAACTTTTCTGGAAGTAATTCGTTAACTAATACTCAAACGTAATCAGTTTAACATGACGTACAATCTGGAACAAGGACACAAGCTACACATACCCTAAATACCCTTTACATAACTTAGATATAAGTTTTGAAGGGTAAGGTTTGACAAAAACACGCTTATACATGCCCGGGGACTATTTTTGACAAACTACGAAAGTCTGCACATTTTCGTATTTTTTAATACGGACCATGTGTACAAATCTGAATATTTTTGTATTCTATAAAATCTTGTATTTTATTGATAAGAATGCAAAAATGTCAATCGTTACGCAATTTCGATCATTTTGGTGTTCGATAAAGCGTTATGCGTTATTTGCGAAACGCGTAGCCGTACAACTGAACGAACCAACATCCACGACATTTCTGGGCAAAATCCAAGTTACATATGCCTTAACATCTTTATATAACCTAAAAATTGGGTTAAGAGTGACAAAACGCGACAAAACAAGTCCAGGGGCCAAATCTGCCAAACAGCCAAAGTTTCTGCCCTTGCCACGCCTTTACGGACCGTATGTGGGCCCCTTACGGTCCGTAAGGGGTGCCCAACAATAGAATTTTTGACATCCCCTAGTTTCCTTTTCTTGGAGCCCAAGAACTCAAATTTTCCAGCTTTGTTCCACCAATTGACAAGTGTTAAGCCCTCCTCTGATCATTGCCACCTCATGGGACACTTGTAATGATCTTGTGGCCTCCAAATTACTATAAATAGCAAGCTAATTCTTCCATTTTCTTTGCTCATTCACATTTTTTTCTCCCTCACTATTGGAGTTCTTTCCAGCTTTTGGAGACCTCCTAATCTGAGTTCTTATAGTGTTCTTTAACACAAGTAAGTACTCTTCCAAGTTCTTTTATTATTTTAGCTATTTTGAGCTAAAGGTCAAACAGTTTGACTTTCAGCTCTGACCAAAATTGGTCAAGTCAAAGTTTAATTGAACTTTGCAACATGATCGTAATAACGAAGGTTATAATCCCTAGCGATTACACCTTCTGATTACCAGGTTTACTAGGTGAAGTGACGAGTCAAAGTTTTGGTAAAAAATGGGCATAATGTGCATTTTACAACGAAACTATTTTTGGGTATCAAAACTCCAAGTTTTGATACCAAATCAGTTTTATAACTTAGTTAGACATGTTTCAACATGTCTAACTCATCACTTCTAGTTTAGTGCTTTATTAGGGTCGTAAGTCGAGCGGTTTTGTCCACCGTATTGACATTCGAATCCGACCCATTTGGTCGATCTTTGGATTCGACCAAGTGCATTTATAGGACCATAGTTATATAGGGAATAACCCTTTGAGGTTATACCTTATGGTCTTTTGGGTTGTTTAGTTTTATGATGAGTCGATTGTTATGTACTTATAAATGACCAAAATACCCTTTTTGCACATAAATTGGTTTTAAGCATATGTAACCAAAGTTTTGACATCTAAACTAATGTTATAACATAATCAAACATGTTTTGGTATGTAAGACTCATCATAGGACATATTTGACCATCCGAACATATAATTACGCTAATGACCCTTTAAAGTAGCGTAAACTACCTTAATGAGTCATAACGTGTCAAAAGAACTTAGAATCCTTTCCAAATCAGAATGTTAAGCTTATTAAACAATATCATATGAGTCCCAACACTCGTTTGGTTTGTAAGACTTCATTCTATCCGATCTCCCGTTTAAAGTCTCGACACACTAACATAATTTATCTGACACATTAAGACACATTTGAGCTTTGTTATTTCCATTGATTCAAGGACTCTTACGCAATACCAAATGAGTACTTTTACGTTTTCCAAATGTTTTGGGGTGACTCATATGTGTTAAATCATTTTCTAGTTTTCAAAAACAAAGTCTATGGTTTATATAAAACACTACGATTTCAATAATGTGAACAACTTGTTGGTGCGTTATCCATGACACGAATTACATTCATTAACATTGATCACGTCGACCGGTAGTATGTTATGGTACCATAGGACTGACAATCCCGTTATCGGACTGTCCACTGGATTTAGTGGAAGTTTGGGTAACGACAGAAATTGTTTATGATTAACAAATCATTTGATGGTTTGTTAATCTATTTAAAGAGACCTTTTGGAGGTCTATTAAAGATACCCCTTGGGAGGTATAGTCAACACAGGTTTGAATGTGTTCATTAAAGAACGACCAAAACTTTTCACAATTAAAACACGGACAATTTGCTTATGACACAGACAATTGGTTTATGACACGGACAAATGGTTTATGACACGGAAAATTGGTTTATGACATAGACAAATGGTTTTGAATGATGACACGCAATAATTTTCACTTAAAGATATAAACCTTATAATGTTTTCTTTTAAATCGACTTATTACTTGGTTTTACAAAAGCAATGTTTTTGGTCAAGATTCATGGCTACAAGGTTTTGTTTTACTTATATCAACTTGTAAAGTTGGTGAAATATATTGCAATATCAAACACTTTTTGATTTCAATTCATCGACTCTTGAAGTCAGACGAGGTATTGCAATATGAATACAAAGCCATGAATTTGACACACAAAACCTATGTACTCGCCAGCTTTTTATGCTGACTGTCTTTTCACATATGTTTCAAGAGCTATTGTTTGATGACATGAATGCATACTTTACATAGGATGGACGCGGGCCTTAGTGACTTTAAAACATGAAAGACAATTTATTTGTATTTTGTTCTCTGTTTATCCCAAGATAATGTAAACAATTATCTTAATAATACAAAACTTTAAATACCATGTGTTGTGAAACATTTCTTGTAACGTCGCTCCTCGATGTTTCCACCGTGGTTTGTTAGTTTACGCGATCGGGGTGTTACATTTGGGAGTAATACAACAAAGAGGTTGTTGTGAGAAGAACTCAAGGACCTTATGCGAGAAGAGTATTGCTCGCTGACTGAAATTCGATGGCTGGACACCGAATTCTAGAACTCGATCATGATTAGAGCTAATGTTGTTGGTTACACTCGACGCCTCCATGATCTCTCATTGGTTATTTATTACTAGGTAACACCCGAATTCAAATGTATTGAGTGCTACATTTGGGGTTTAGCCCCTGATATTCGAAGAAAGATCACATCACCCCACCCTACCTCGTTCACTCTGGTAGTAACCCTCGTAGTTAGTCTCACCAAGGATGTGGTGAGGATGGGGAAATTGTCGAAGAAGGGTGCTAAGAGAAAGGAAGTGCATGTGGAATCTACTAGATATGGGAAGCAAAGGTTCTCACACCTTAAGAAATGTTCGAGAGTGAGTAACAAAGGGAAGGAAACTCCCGCGATGAGCAAAATGAAGGCAATTGCTGGCATAATCGATGTTCGCACCAAGAAGTATGCTAGTAACTTACCGAGATCCTAAATGTGATAAGTGAAACTTTCATCATAATGGCACTTGCAAAAGTACCAAGAGTAGAAGTGTAGTGATATCGGACGCAAAACAGAAACTAGTGGAGAAGTAATACTCAAGAAAGGATGCGGATGTTAAGTGTAGTGCAGCGGCTACCACAAGCAGGAATGTCTTAAGAATAAATCAAGCTAGTGTTTGAGTGTGCGAATGGTTAGAAGTAGGAATACTCCACAAAAGCCCAATGTTGTCACGATACGTCCTACTCTGAGATCATCATGTAGCTATTCTTTTGATACCAACATCGAGCTTAGCTAGTGTCTTTAGGAGTTTAAACATATACTTGGTCTAGGGCCGAGTAAGTTAGGCATCCCCTATTCTATAGAACTGGGAAATGGTAAAGTTAGTCAAGTCGGGAGAAGTTGTAAAAGGATGCACTTGAAAATTTGGAGGACGAAAAGTTAATATCGACATTTTACCCGTTCAATTGGGCTGTTACGACGTAGCTTTTGGCATGGACTGGCTGTCAAATGACCGAGAGGAAGTGGTTGTTATGAGAAAACCATATGCGTTCCCCTTGCCTAATGAAGAGACGTTCATAGTATGCGGAGATAAGAACGAGACGGTTTGACGAATCATCAATTGCATGAAGGCCAGAAGTGCCTACAAAAAGGGTTGCATAACCTTTCTAGCACATGTAATCGCCAAGAAAATGGAGGAGCCAAAACTGGAGGAAATACCCGTTGTGAAGGAATTCCCCTGAAGTCTTTCCTGAAGACTTGCCTGGATTACCTCCGCAATAACACGCCGAGTTTGCTTTGATTTGGTGTCGGGAGCCGCACTAGTGGCGAAGTCTCCATACGGATTAGCTCCATCAGAAATGCAATAACTATCTACACAAATTCAAGAATTATTAGACAAAGGATTCATTAGACCGAGTTTCTCGCCATGGGGAGCTCTGGTGCTATTTGTGAAAAAGAAGGATGAAAGCTTCTGGATGTGTATATATTAGCGAGAGTTGAACAAACTCACTATTAAAATCCACTACCCTCTACCGAGAATCGACGATTTATTCGATCAATTACAAGGCTCAAGTTTTTACTCTAAGATTGATTTGAGATCGGGTTACCATCAATTGAGAATACAAGAGGAAAGCATACCTAAGACGGTTTTTAGAACTTATTACGGACGTTATGAGTTCCTTGTTATGCCGTTTGGCTTAGCAAATGCACCGACGGTATTCATGGACCTCATGAACCGCGTGTGTAAGCCGTACTTGGATAAATTTGAGATAGTGTTTATCGACAACATACTGATATATTCACGATCGAAGGAACAACATGAGCAGTATTTACAAGCTATTTTGGAGCTTTTAAAGCAAGAACAAATCTATGCGAAGTTCTCTAAATGCGAATTTTGGATTCACGAGTTACAATTTCTAGGACACGTGGTGAACGAAAAAGGAATTCATGTCGATCCGGCTACGATTGAAGCAATCAAGAATTGGGAAGCGCCTAAGACCCCTATTGAAGTACGAAAACTCTTGGGAGTAGCAGGCTACTACTGAAGGTTTATAGAGAACTTTTCAAAAGTTGCACAACCGCTAACATCCCTAACACAAAAGGATATGAAGTTTGACTGGGGCGAGAAACAAGAGGCGGCTTTCCAACTATTAAAGGATAAAATTTGTGACGCGCCTATCTTATCTTTACCCGACGGTACCGAAGATTTCGTGGTTTATCGCGATACATCACATCAAGGTCTTGGTTGTGTATTGATGCAACTAGACAAAGTCATCGCTTATGCGTCTTGATAATTGAAGGTACAAGAGAAGAATTATTCTACCCACGACCTGGAGCTTAGTGCGGTGGTATTTGCTCTAAAAAAAATTGGTGGCATTATTTATATGGAACTCAATGCACAATCTATACGGATCACAAGAGTCTTCAACACATATTTAATCAGAAAGAGTTGAAAATGCGATAATGATGTAGGGTGGAACTGTTGAATGACTACGATTGCGAGATAAAGTATCACCCGGGCAAGGCGAACGTTGTGGCGGACGATTTGAGCTGCAAGGAACATATAAAAACCTCTAAGGGTGCGAGCCAGAAAAATTACAATGCAGTCGAACCTCACGTCTCGGACTCATGACACGCAACAGGAGGCACTTAAACCATAAAATATTTAAGCTAAAACATTACGCGGTATGGAAAAGCAATTAGTGCCAAAGGAGGATGGAAAATTATACTTCATGGGACGAATTTGGGTTCCATTCTTGGGCGACTTACGGGCAACTATATTAGACGAAGCACACAAGTCGAAGTATTCTATACAGGCTGCATCAGATAAGATGTATCAGAATTTAAAGGAATTTTATTGGTGGCCAAACCTTAACGGCTACATTGCTAATTATGTCGGAAAATGTCTCACGTGTGTCAAGGTCAAGGTCGGAGACAAAATTTTGTCGAAAGTCTCGCCTTGGAAGGGCGTATCCAGATTTGGTAAAGGGGGAAGTTGAACCCACAATACATATGACCTTTTGAAATATTGGTAAGGGTTGGAACCGTTGCCAGCAAACTGAAACTACTGGACGAGCATAGTAGCGTACATGACACATTTCATGCGTCAACCTTTAAAAAGAGTCCTACACAAGAAACGGTTATCATCCAGGTGGATGAAATTCATATAGACGATAAACTCCAATACATCAAAGAACTGGTTTAGGTTACGGACTGGAAGGTCCAAAATACTAGGAGAAGTCATGTCAAGTTGGTCAAGGTTCGTTGGAACTCCCTTCACGGGCCCGCGTATACCTGGGAACGTGAATACCAAATCAAAACAAAGTACTCTCATTCATTCTAAGACTCCCCTATAACCGGTAACTCACCGTGAATTTCGGGACGAAATTCTTCTAACGGGGGGAGCATGTGACAACTGGCAAAATTTCATTCTAATTCCGTACAACTTAATCACTAGTTATACAATTTAATTGCATTCTTTTGATGGAATTTATGAATAATTGAGTCGTACGAAGTATAGCAGTGATAGGACATGGTTAAACATTTTGAATAATATTGAAACATTCGTCACGTCGTGAGAAAACAACAAACTATGTCCGATATGTTGGCTAAAATGTTGAAATTTACTATTCACCTTAACACACTATTCACGCCAGCTAGTTCTGAAAATTGTCCGAACGAGCAACGAATAGCATGAAAGCATTTTACAGTTGAAACATGAATAAAAACCCCCAATTAGGGGCACCAAATGATAAATCGCTTAACCTTTCCGGAAAATGCATAAAAACATAAAGTGTCCGATCCACGCCAGACTTTAACAATAATATTTATCAGCGACATCAAAAAATCAGTATTTTAATGCTCATAAGACTTGTATATAAGGTTATACATCCTAAATAAGCTTAGGGATATCAATGGGATACCCGAAACATAAACTCCCGGTGCTAAGTCGCATTGTTCACAACTTGTCCAAATTCAAGCCATTAGGAGAACAATTGATATTCCTACCATCCAATTGCCTAAACTAAGAAGCTAGCGAACTAGTTAACCATATTTTTGGCGTCATAAACACCTTAAATAAACGTCATAGCATCGATGGTAAATTAAACCATAGCTCCCGATACCATATAGCACCTTTCATATAACACTCGATATCGAACCGACGAGCGAACTAGTGACATTTTTACCATCCAAAATTAATACCCACTAAACTAGTGATCTAGTTAGACTTTATTTAAAACCCTAAACTACCGTTAACCCCTAATTACCTTAATTTACTTAATTACCAAAATATCTACTTGTTTAATAAATCCATCACATGTTATATATTTTATAAAAAATATTTTATAAATAATTTACACTTTACCCCCCCCCCCCATGTAGTCCCCACACCTCAACCTACATGTGTTGATAATGATGATGAAGTATGGTAAGAAAGATCATATCTTTGAAAAAAAGATTGAAATATTATAATCTTTATTCATCTTCATCATACTCCACAATTTAAACACTTAAAAAAAAAATCAAGAAACCTCCTCTTTCTTCTCCCCAACTTTCGGGCAAACATCCCTCCAACATCACACCCATTTTCATTCACTAAACACACCATTTTAAGCCTTTCTAAGCCATTTTAAGATGGTTTAAGGAGTTTGCAAGCTTGGAGAACCATTAGAGATTACTTTGGAGCATCTACACTTTCTTAATCTTCATCTTAAAGACCACTAATCACTTGTAAAATTGTAAGATCATCTATTACTATTTTTAAGCTTCTTATAATATGTAGTTTACTAAAGTACAAATTGATCATCTTGAACATCAAAGAAAACACAGCTTAAAACCCAAATCACTACTTAAAAGTCTACTAATAAAGATATATTATGTGTTGATTATGTGGTTTTATGTTAGATTATGCTTATGCTTATGATGATTATGTTAAAGTAGGATGATTACATGGATGATCTTGTATGATCTAGGCTAGTAATGATGATCTAAACATTTCTATGTTTAGATCTTAACAAGATCATCATCCTTATGTTCCATGGATTTTTATATAAACTTGAAGATGATTTATGGCAAAGATAACTTTCTTAAAGATTAAAGATCATGATTTATACTAAGATGATCTTAAAGGTATCTTAAACATGTTTGTTAGACAAAATAACTAGATTATTGTTTATGAGAAAAATGATGATTATACATGCATGCAAGGTGGTATTTGGAAACTTGGTTGAGATTGATGATGATTAGTGGGTTTAAACGTGGATTAAATACGTTTTAAAACGTAGAAAATGCCATAGTTTATGGGAAACTATGGCGAAATTTTCTAAGAATCTAATCACGATTAAAGTATGATTAATGGGGCTAAACATGATTAGTGACCATAATCATCATTAAGGAAGTTTTAGCAAATAAGGGTTAAGCCCTAATCTTCCAAGAACTTTAATAAATACTTATATATATATATATTTTACAAGTTAAAAATGAGTATTATATATATATATATATATATAGGGAAAGGTTCAAATGAAAACCACTAGTTATTGTGAAAACTCGAAAACTAATTAAAAAAGCCAAAAAAACATATCAAATTTTTTGTTTGCATACCAATTTTCGCAACTTTCTGTATATAAAAAAATTTCTCAAAAAAAAAAATTGTAGTGCACATGTGTAATACTACACATGTGTACTACAAAATTTCTTTTTTTTTTTTGAAAAAAAGTTTTTTTATATAAAAAAACCTGCGATTTTTATAAAAAAATTGAAAAAAAAAAATTTTGTGTGTTTTTTAGCCTTTTTTTTGTTAGTTTTCGAGTTTTCACAATAAAAGTGGTTTTCATTTAAACCATCCCCAATATATATATATATATGTGTATTTTAAGGGATAAAAATGTATGTATTTACTTTATCACCATCATCTGTGCATGTGTATAAATACATGTGTATTGTGTGTATGTATTAAAGTTATGATCCTACTAACTAAATACAAAGAATACACCATATATGGAAAGATTATAAATACTCAAAAGTATAAATCGGACAAGGAACTTTGAGTATATCATTATCGGAAAATAAAACACAAAAATATACACATATGAAACACACTTACATGATACCCTTAAACGAGACACGGACAACGGAAAATCGGACATCGGACAACCCAACAAAAATATATATATATATATATATATATATATATATATACAAACCGACGCGAAGTATATTATTAACACATTAATGAAATAAACGTGTCATCATCGGCAACGATCACCCTAGCGTCACGACGAGGAGAGTGCACTCATCTCGGACGACACTTAGTCACTTTCGATGCGAAAATATATATACGGTTACTACGACGAAACACTAACAATAATATAATTTTTAGACTCGAAGAAATATATATTCGATACAATAAAATTCCGGAAAGTGTAAAGTGGAAAAATTCTCTAAGTGTAGCATATGGAACTTAAGAATTGAACAAGTATATGAATACGTACATAAATACCAATGATAGAATATACAAGTACAAGTATAAATACAGTATACTTATACGTATAAAATACGCAAGTACATAATGATGTACTCAAATACACTTGTTGAAGTGTACACTCACAAAGAATATCGTACATGTACATTAACGTAAATACGATGTTAAAATAAATATTTTTAGCAATTATATCTTGAAAAGATATACATATATATTTGTGAAACTAATATACGCAAGTAAACCGAACATACATGTACATGTGAACGAGGTTCACTAAACTTAAACATATATATTAGAAGAATGTATATTACACGTAACAACTTACGCCCGTGCGTGGCACGGAGACGCTTATGGGCTAGGCCAACTTATACTGTGTGAGACACGAGGACTCAAATGGGCTAGGCCCATTCTTATTGGTGCAAGGCACAAAGACACTCAATGGGCTAGGCCCGATAACATAAAGGCATGGGCTAGGCCCAATAACATAAAGACATGGGCTAGGCCCAATGACATAAAGATATGGGCTAGGCTCAATGACACAAAGACATGGGCTAGGCCCAATAACATAAAGACATGATGGGCTAGGCCCAATAACATAAAGACATGGGCTAGGCCCAATAACAAAAGGCATGGGCTAGGCCTAATGACACAAAGACATGGGCTAGGACCAATGACACGCGTGCAAAGCTCGAGGGCATATGAAGGGCGAGGCTTGTTCATACACGATAAAATACATGACAGTATATATATATATATATATATATATATATATATATATATATATATATAGGATTAGGTTCATGAGTGAACAAATTCTTGAGAGTGAACTAATCTTGGCCCTTGATCATTTTTTAGATTAAAAGGGTAAGATTGACATTAGCCAAGTACTTTTAATTAAAATCCCTTAATTTCCTCCTCTCTTAACTTTCTCTCCCTCTCTCATTTTTAATTATTTCTCTATTATTTTAATTATAAGAGATTGAAGGGCTAATGATATGTTTTTAAATAAACTGTTATGTTCCTTTTAAAATTAAATATTAAACCTAATTAAATTATGATTTTTAACATATATGTATACGGGTCAGTATATACAAGACTTATACACTTGTGTATTATTACATCTTGTTTCCACGGGTCGGTATAAACCAGATTTATACACTTGTGTATTTTTCAAGTACATATGTGTATACGGGTAGGTATATACCAGACGTATACACCTGTGTATTGTTCAAGTACATAGTGTATACATGTCGATATATACCAGACTTATACACTTGTGTATTACTACATATTGTTTCCACTATACATATTTTCATCAAACATTGATCTAATACATATATGTATAGAGAATGTAATTAAATATTATTAATTGTGTTCTAGATGAAACAATATTTGATAATGTTTGTATTTTTTTTTAAATAATGAAATATTAAGTTAGGTAATATGTGAGAGAAAAAAAATATAGAGAATGTAATTAAATATTCTTTTAATTGGAAAGAGAAATCAGGAGAGAGAAAAAATCAATTAATTAAATGAAGATGGAAATATACAATTATACCCTTGTATCTATTAAAATACATGTAAGTTACAAAAGATAATTACAATCTTGCCACTAAAGAAAAAAATCTAGATCTACAAAATCAATGGTCAGGATAAGTTCATTTTGTTCACAAATAAATCATTGTTCACTCATGAATCCTACCCTATATATATATGAATAACAATTGAATAAACTAACTAAGAACACAATAATAGCATTAAAGTTGTTCTAATATAACAAATAACTACATACCGAATTCAAGATGAACAACTTGTACGAGGTCCAACAAGACCTAAGTGTCTAATATAATTAGCACACTTGTAGGTTACACACATACACGAACGCTCACGTTACATTAGTACGACTCTACGGAACGTAAAACTGTGAGCTCATGTCCCTCCGTTCAAACTTTTCAACGTTTTACTATTAAACAATCGAGGGGGATTACATGTTACAATAAATGGTATGTTAGCTATGGAATGAAATCACTTTAGATCATGTGTGCATAAGTAGAAAATGATCAAGAGTAACCATTAATCGAAAAGACTGAGGTGCAAAAGGTGTAGATCTACTGAGTTTTGGCGAGCTCCACTCCTAGTATTTTGGCCTTTTAGGGGTGCTTTTGTGGTCCCGTATCGGAAGACTCCGAATATCATCATCTAGGTTTGGTTGCTTACTTATATGACACACATATTAATGTCCCACGCAAAACATTAATGATCCTTGAATTTCATAGACGCTTTCACATATTGGTTTTCAATACTTTCAAATATTTTTGAGATTCATTTGATACAAAGGAAACAAACACATGAATTCACCAACTTTATGTTGACTTTTCAAACTTACATGTATTTCAGGCAACTAGTGGAACCTTGCACTTCATAAAACAAGAACGAGCATGTTAAGAAAGCGTTGTCATCCTTATGGAGGATTTGGTTCACATCTCCCGCCCTTGTGCGAAAGATGGAATGCAAAACCTCGATCTGTTAAAACTATATTTTTGGTACAAATCTTTTGAAAATAATATAACATGTAATGTCGTTTGAGAACAAACTTGTGACTTGTAAACTTTGCATATATTGGAATGGATGAACATCGTGCATATTTTATTCATATAGTCTGTTTTCTTACATCGTATGCAATGAAAACTAATCAAGTTCACACCTTGTGCTTCCGCTGATAAGCGGGTGTAACACCTGCGTGGGACTGAAGAATGGAAATGTGTTTGACAGAGTGAATGTAGTAACACGACAGTTGTAGAAGATGTGGATTCAGATGATACCAATAAACGGGGTGATGGTCACTTGCACTGGTCAAATGGCGTTGACCACTAGTTACCACCGAGTCACAACTACCATCTTTAGCAAGAACCACCGCATTCTGTGTATGCTGCCTAAAACACCCATTTTCATATTGTTATCCATGCGCGCCCGCGCGGGACTGGAACATGTCTTTAGCCGAGTGGCAAAGTAAACCGGGTGATGGTCACTTGCACCTAAGCCTGGCGCAAGATCTAGGACCATACCCCTTCAAGTCCTCCCAGTCCAGTGCTGCTCCCATGCGCAAGTTGCAAATGGGTGGAGTGCTGGACTAATATGTTGTTTATAGATTTACTACTTCAGAAGCAGCTTGGAGAGAATACTCGAGCAGTTGTGGTGCTGCATGCTTTGGTAACCCAAACGCACAATCGCTTTTGCTCTTGCTTTATGTTCATCAACTGGTCGTTTGAAGTACTTTCTCTTGATTACCGAAAAGAAAGATGGGAGTTGATTCAAAGTAAAAAGATTGCTGATGTCAGCTATCCTTGATACTGAAGGTAGTGTTGCGCTAGCCGGCCCAAGTGGTGTTGGTGAAGACTAGGCGCAAGTGGTATAGTTAGTTGACCTCGAACCATTGGAGGGGGGAAATTGTTCAACACATCCTCACAAACAGCAGAGGACTTGAAGTTGCCCCCAACCTTAACATTCCAGTTGTCACACCCTGACTTTTGCGGAAGCGTGATTATGTGTGACTTGCTTAATATCATTGCATTCAATCATAACAACAATGTTGTTGCATTGATGTCTGTTAACTTCGTCTTTAATGAGTCTTGTATTGTATAAGTTAGATCAGGGCACGGAATACGAGAAATCATGTTTAAAGGTAATTCCGCATGAAAGCAATTCCGCTTGGAATTATAATTCCGCACGGAATGTTAATATCGCTTGAAATGTAATATCGCGTGAGTTAATTCCGCACGGAATTAAGTTTCGCGTGAACCATTCAAGCGGAATTAACCTGCCTATAAATACCTGATCAAGTTGTTCATTTGTAACGGAATTAGTAGTGTGTGTTTGAGAGCCGAGGTGCTGCCGAATTGTTATCTGATTTGTAAAAGCTCAGGAAATCAATAAGAGAAGATATTTAGAAAGGAACAAGCTGTTTTACGTCATTTACATTGATTCCGCCTTTGTATTTGATGCTGAACTCATCGGATTGACTCGTTAGGGTCACACGATGATCCAACAAGTGGTATCAGAGCTCAGGACGAGGAGTTCATACCAATTCAGCTTGATTTCATCGGATTTTCTTACTTCTACTCTTTCTTTTCTAATTTGAACTAGATTGAACGGTTGAAATGGCCTGATTTTCACATATATCAAGCGAAACATAGTTTTAACTAATCCTTGAAAGTATTGGACCTAAATTCGAACAAATTCTGATAAAATTGATTAATTTCGTTTGAAAATCTGTTCGAACTTGCTGACGTCATCGTAATCCCGTTTGAAAATATCAACGTAATTACAAACGGAATTACACTTTGGGTCTAATTCCGCTTGAAAAGTGTTGACCATTTCAAACGAAATCTAATTTCGTTTGAAACATTCAAACAAAATTACTAATATCGTTTCAAAGCAGCTAATTTCGCTTGAGTTGGCTTAATTCCGCTTGAAATACCTTAATTCCGTTTGAATTGGTATTCCGCGTGAACTGGTAATCTTGTTTGATAGTTAATATCGTTTGAAAAGCTTTATTCCGTTTGAAGCTATTCCGTTTCAACTAATTCCGTTTGAAAATAATTTTTCAAAATTCCAAAAATTTTTCTAAGTGTTTGTTGATTGTTTCAGGTACTTGAAAGATGGATGATTTCATGAATCCTTTCAATGATATGTTTGCTTTTACTGGTGGTTCTGGAGATGCTACATCAAGCAATACAAATGAAACGACACCAACACCGAGTGCAAAGAAAAGTCTGTCTGATGCTATGAGTGTAGACAGTGCGTATGGAACATATAACAAGCCGCCCAAGTTGATGGCGATTGAAGATTACAACAGGTGGGCTACAAGATTTGAGGAATGGCTTAAAGCGTTTGCGTATCCCAGTTGGAGAAGTTTGAAAAATGGCTTTATTTGGGGAGAGATGATTATGAGAACTTGGAAGAAAATCAAATTGAAAGATATGTTGCTGAACAAAAATGTATTGCTCTGCTTCACCAATCTGTTCGAGATGACATTATCGCACTGATCGAGTACAAAGATTCAAGAGACCTTTGGGAAAAATAAAAAATAAAATGTATTGGTAGTGCTGAAATAGTTAAGAACAAAAAGAAACTGTTACGAAAAGAGTTTGATTTGTTTGGTTGTTTAAAGAGTGAGTCTGTTTCCAAGATGATTGAGAGATTTAGGCATCTGAAGATGGAGCTTGCTAGACATGACATCATTTACACTCAAGAAGAGCTGGTAGACAAATTCTTTGACGCTCTACCGAATGAACAAGACTGGCAGTATTTTGCATTGATGCTGAAGAAAACGATAAAGCCGGCTGATTTGAAGGTTGATCTGCTTATTGAAAGACTGGAAAGCCATGAATTGGAGATCAAAAAATCCAATAAAGTCAATAACACATCTTATCAGCAGAATGTGGAGCTGTATTATAGAGGCCGTATGATCCCAAAGACTGCATCTCCTAAGACAACTTTTTCAGCAGAAAGTTCAAACACAATGAATCAAGAAACTCCTAGCAGTGGCTATCATGGTGGTTCTTCGTCAAATACTTCAAACCAATCTGCACCAAAGAATCTGTTTCAATGTAACATCGCTGTGGATCTGAAGAATGGTCAGAACTTCAGTGAAGAATCTGCCAAACAACAGATGGTGTTTCTAGCATCTGTGTTAGAATCGTACGAAAGTCTCGTTGCAGGAAAGATAGGTAACACCAACCTAACAAAGGAAGACTACGATCAGATTGATCCTGAGGAGATGGAATTGATCGATATAAGGTGGTGTATGGCTAGTGCAGTGAGAAGAGCGCAGCGATTCATGGAGATTACTGGAAGACAGTCTATTGGTGGACCTTCTACCAAGTTAGGCTTTGACAAGTCAAAAGCGACATGTTTTAAATGTAAACAGAAAGGTCACTTTAAGCGTGAGTGTAGAAATGCTTACACTGATGATACTGCAAATCCTTTTCGAGAGGATTATTACAAAAGGGCAATTTATCATCAGAATAAAGCAGAACCTCCCAGGATGAAGCAGATAGAGGAGGTACCCAAAGAGAAATCCAGGGCACTTGCAGTTTTTCATGACGATGAAGGTTATGATTGGAGTGATGTTTTGCCTGAGGAAGACGCAGTTGGTTATGCCTTTACAGTAGCAAAGATTGTTCCTTTTAAAGATAACAGATCTGAAGAAGTGAAGTATGTGAACAGGAAGGCAATAGCTAAAGTCATGAAAGGCAAAATCTATCGTACATGGATGGAAGCAAAGAAAGCAAGGCGATCGGATCCTGATAGAGAATGTTATCTTGATCAAAATGGAAACATAGCTGTGGATCCAGATACTGTTGATATTGAAGTTCTCACCAAACAACTTGCTGATGAAGAAGAAGCCAGACAGAGAGAATGGTGGGGAGGAGGAGAATCTAATGAGAAAGAGAAAGTGACAGAAAAAGAACTGCAGCCAAAGAAGATTGATGATGGAATCATTGATACATCACAAGAATTCACCGCTGAAAACTTGAAGAAAATGGCTGACAAGGTTCTTGCTGCGAAAGAACTAGAGGTAGTTTCTGGTTCTGGAACTGAGTCCAAAAACAAGGTCAGTTCAAATGATACACATGAGTTAGGTAAGAAAGTTAAATCTGAGAACGACTGCAAAAATTGCATGAAAATGTGCAAAGTTTGTAGTACAAATGCTTACCTCAGTGGTAAGAAGGTTGAAGAACTAACTAGTAGAGTCAGAAGTGTTGAAGATCAGATCTTAAACCGTGATAAGCTGTTAAAAGCTTCGAACGACAAATTAAAAGAATTAACTGAGAAAATCAAAAATGATAAAAATGACGTAGAAAGAATTAGGAAAGAAAATGAAAAATTGATTCTTGAAAATCGTCAAATCTCAGAAAATTTTGAAAAACTAAAACGAACGGTTAAAGATTCTGATGAAAGAAATGGTAAGACAGACAAAGAAAATCTTCAGCTGACCGGTGTTCTTAGAGTGAAAGAGGAGTTAATCAACCAGCAATTGGATGAAATTGCTAAGTTAAAGCTTCAATTCCAAGAAGCTAAAATTGAAAATGAACGTATCTAGTTGAAATTAACCAGTTACAACTCCACAAGCTTTGTTTTACAACACATTGTTCCCAAACCCATTGGGAAAAACAAAGCAGGCGAAGATGTCTTTTCAGATGGAACAGGGGTGGGGTATCATCAAGTTCCACCACCAGTTTTAAACAATTATTCAAAGAAAAAGTCCGGGCTGGTTAATGATGAAGAGGAAATAAATGAGATAAAACTTTCAGAGTCAATTGATGTTACATTTTCTTCATCATCATCTGATGATAGTGTTCAAACTGATATTGTTAAAAGCATGGCTGAAAGTGTTTTGAAGTCTGATAGTGATTCAGCTAAGGATGAAGAGTGTTTTCTGAATAATTACATTCCGAAACCAAAATCCAAAAACAACTTAAATGAAGAACCTGCTCTTGTCATGTACAAGATGTCGGGATCGGATAAGTTGTATTCGGATTCTGATTTTCCACTGGAGAATGTTAATGTTGCTAAATTGACAAATGTGTTTAAATTGATTGAAATTGATCTGTCTGAAGTAAAAAATTTAAATCGGACAAAAAGGCAAATGAATTTTGAAAAAGATAAAGCTTACTACAAAAAGCCTGTTGTTCCACCACGTTTTTATAACAACAATCGAAACAGATGGTCGGGAGGTAATCAGGGTGGTAAGAATTATCAGAGAAGGAATGTTCAAAACATGAAGTGTGTTGAGAAAAAGGTGTTTGTGACAAGTTCAAGTTCACTTTCTGATGAAGAATCTGAGATCTTTTCAAAATCAAACAAAGAGTTCTTTGAGAAAAAGGCTTCACAACCTCAGTCTGAAGGCACCAGTCGGATAGTTGATACTCGAACCTGCTTTAAATGCAATCAAGTTGGACATATTGCACGAAAGTGTACCAACTTGAAGTCTAAGACTGAAGTTGTGATGAATTCAAGGAAGAAAGATGATGTGAAGGGAAAAGCACCAATGGTTGTTGAGAAAATTTTGAAAAATGAGAACACAAAATTCAAAATTGAACCTGTTAAAAATGTGGTAACTAAAATTGACAAATTTTACAAACGGGTTGCATCATCTCAACAAACATGTAAACCAAAATCAGAGAAACAAGTTTCAACTTCACAAGAGAAGAAAGTTGTTCCTAAAAAGATTCTTCAAAATGAAACCAGAAAAGAAAATATTCCAATTTCTTATGAAGATTTTGCTAAGAAGAATGTTTCATTGACAAATGAGGATAAAGTTGACATAAAAGAGGCTATTGATAACAAACTGGAAATGAATGATAAAAATTTTCCACCTCTTAAATCGGTTGTAAAGTGTATAGATGAGATAAAGTTACCTGAGTCTGATGAGGCTTGGGCAGCTTATTTCAACTAATCATATTCTATTTGGTGCAGGAGCTTCCCAGATCCGTTTCACATTGGATTATGGATAGTGGAGCTTCTCGGTACATGACAGGAAAGAAAATCCTGTTGTACGATGTTAGAGATTTCAATGGAGGTTATGTAGGTTTCGCAGGCAATCAAGGAGGTCGAATAGTTGGAGAAGGAACGTTATCCAATGGCATTGTCACGTTTGAAAGAGTTAATTACATTGCTGAGCTTGAAAACAATCTTCTGAGTATTTCTTAGATTTGTGATCGTATGTATACAACACATTTCACAGACAAAGAGTGTTTGATCTTGAAACCAGGATTTGTTATCCCTGAAGAATGGATTATCATGAGAGCACCAAGAGTTGATGATCTGTATGTGTTGGATATGAGCGTAGCAACTACAACCACGAGTCAGGCTCATTGTTTTATGTCAAGAGCAACAGAAAAAGAATCTCGATTGTGGCACCGAAAAATGGGTCATATTCACCTGAGAAAAATGAATCACTTGGTGCATAATGATTTAGTAACTGGTGTACATTTGGAAGGTTTTCATCTTGAGGGGGAGTGCATTAGCTGCATCAAAGGAAAGCAAAAGAAGAAATCTCACCCCAGGAAGAAAGAAAATTCAATCTCGAGACCTTTAGAGAGACTCCACATGGATCTGTTTGGTCCAGTAAATGTAAAAAGCATAACTGGGGATCTCTATTGTCTAGTAATCACAGTGATTTTTCGAGGTTTTCATGGGTTTCATTTTTGCAATCAAAAGATCAAACATTTGGGAGTTTAATCACGTTGATCAAAAAGCTTGAAAACTTGTACCAAACTCATGTTTGAAGAATAAGAAGTGACAACGGTACATTGTTCAAAAGTAGCAAAATGGAAGTGTTTTGTGATGAAAGAGGTATATTGCATGAATTTAGTGCTCCTTACACTCCACAGCAGAATGGAGTAGCTGAAAGAAAGAACAGGATGCTAATTGAAACGGCCTGGACGATGCTTGCTGATTCCAAATTACCTGTTAATTTTTTGGCAGAAGCAGTATCAGCCGCTTGCTATACACTCAATCGGGTTCTCATTGTGAAGAAATTCAACAAGACATGTTTCGAGCTGACCAATAATCGCAAACCAAACCTGAAATGTCACACCCCCAAAATCCACACGTGGAGTATCACCGCTTGGAGGCATGACTGACCAGGATCAAGCCACCAATCATATTGAACGTTGTAAGTAATAAATAAAATTCAATCCAACAATACGAAAGGTGTTCAATTCAAAACATAGTTAAGTGTTTAGCGGAAGCATAAATGTGAAAACCCAATATAAGTATTAAGTTCGAAATGTTATAATGTTTTTAACATGGCACCCACTGTCCATGTCCCACAATGACCGCGCCTCCCTGTGCAAGCCCCATGAGTTGCGACTGCAGGATATACCTCCTGCTTGGGCGGCTGCAAGCGCCGCAGCAACTTGTTGGTTAATCAGAGCCGTCAACTGGGCTTGAGTCATGTTAACGCGTCCAGCCATGATCTTCATATCAAAGGAAACATGAGTGAGAGGAGTTCGCGAAAGTGCGTTGACAGAAGAGAGTAAGTACACACGTGTTTTCAAACAATAGTTGTTACGTTTATCTAAGCATACCATGAGCAAAGTTCTATGTAATCTAGCAAGTAGGCAATGTAAACATAAATCTTATCACCTAGAATGTCGAGTCTTGCACGTGGAGCGAAGCGTCGTTGTGGATCGTTGAGCACTGTTCAGGTTATAGTCTGGTTTTAACAAAAACTTTTTCCCTTATTAAAACCAAGTTCACTATAACCAATGGCTCTGATACCAATCTGTCACACCCCCAAAATCCACACGCGGAGTATCACCGCTTGGAGGCGTGACTGACCAGGATCAAGCCACCAATCATATTGAACGTTGTAAGTAATAAATAAAATTCAATCCAACAATACGAAAGGTGTTCAATTCAAAACATAGTTAAGTGTTTAGCGGAAGCATAAATGTGAAAACCCAACATAAGTATTAAGTTCGAAATGTTATAATGTTTTTAACATGGCACCCACTGTCCATGTCCCACAACGACCGCGCCTCCCTGTGCACGCCCCATGAGTACCTATCGACCTGCAAGGCATGTAACAACGACTCAACAACAAAGTTAAGCGAGTTCACAGTTGGTTGTTTAGTTATAGTGTTCGTAAATCATATGTTTATTTCGTAAACCATGTACTGTATTAATCTGTATCGCGGTTTCCCAAACATGTTTGCGATGATTAGTGGGGGCTTCCCATGTGTATCGTATTAATCCGTATCGCGGTTTCCCAAACATGTTTGCGATGATTAGTGGGGGCTTCCCATGTTGTATGTTACTAGACTAGTCGTATCCGTACGTGCCCTTCTTAATCCAAGGACCGTAGCAAGTATGAGTGTACGTAGGTTTTACGTACGTGCCCTTTAATCCGAGGACAGTAGTAAGTATGAGTGTACATAGGTTTTACATACGTGCCCTTCAATCCGAGGACAGTAAAAAGTAGTTTAATAGTAATGATAGTACGAGTAGTTATTCAATCCCATTCCCAACCCACCGGGAATCCCATGCCTTAGGAGTGTGAACTCACCTTGGTTTGCTCAGTATGCTAAACTATGTGTTCACAAGTAATCAATCAAGTCCTATAGTATGCACGTATATTAAATCAGTTCAAGTTCGTAAAGATTCGCATGCAATCTATGCCACAAAGTGTGTTCGGCAGTCAACATCATGTAACACACAACCAGTTAGTCAATCCATACAAGGTTCCAAGTTACATGCAGTTTCCTTAACTCAGTTATCATGCTTGACAGAGTTAACATATTTTAACGGAGTTATTAAACTTAACAGAATTAACATACTTAACAAAGTTGGCAAGCTTAACTGGATTGACATATTTAACAGGGTTACATATTTAACGGAGTTACATGCATAACTTAACAGAGTTAACAACCAACAGAAATAATAAACTAACTGAGTTAATAACTTAACAGGTTTAATTAAACTAACAGTGTTACTGTACACAAAATCATATGTGACGAAATCACTTGTTCAGCGAAAACACTTCTGAAGCGAAATCCCTTTCTGGCGAAAACCCTTTGGGCGGCGAAATCCCAAGGGTTTTCGTCGGCTTAAGATGTGACGAAAATACTTAGTGTTTTCGTCTGGTCTTGTGTTTTCGTTGGCTCCTGTGATTTCGTCTAACCCTAGTCGACATCACCACCATTTTCCCAGATCAATTCACTAAATCATTATCATCATTATATAATCATCAGCAAGTTATTGTGATTATCCAGAACCCTAACCATCATTAACTGTTATGCGATTAAATCATCTCTATCACACAGGAGCATCAACCATAGTCAAAAGAATGAATACAATCATGAGTTTATAGATAACCTTAATTATTAATAGATTCATCATCTCCTGATGATGGCAAATCAGATCATCATCATCACGCTAAACTACATCCTACTGAAATCTATCATTTATTCAGATAAATTAACAAAATCATACATATAATCCTATTGATAACACAAGATCCCACACCCTAACCATGAACATGCATACCACAATCCACATACTTCTGTAATTGGTTTTTCATATACAATACACATCGATCAAACAAGGAATCACGTAACGACTATCAGTAGTGCAAACTAACCGAGATGGAAGGGTCACAAGATTGATCAAAAGGGAAAGCTTGAAGTCTTGCAGTTGTTGTCGTACAGGGAAGGCAATAGGGGCTCTAGGGTTTGGCGATTAAGCTTTTTACGTAACAGTGGAGAACAAGTTAGTAAAACAGATTGCTACTGGGCCAAAGCTCATTTGTTGTTTTCGCTGGTCAGTAATGGACGAAAACACTACAGTGTTTTCGCCAACATGAGTGTCTTCGTGGTGTAGGGTGTTTGGCAAAGGATCCATTTTATTGCTCTTAAATATGCAAACACAACATTCATACTAAGCATGTTATTAACACATCAATCTATATAAAAACACACTTATGATGCACACCATATATAAATATAACCACAACACTTTGCAAACAAGTACTAGGTTAAGTCGAGTAGGGACCTTGAAAACTCGGGTTGTCACATTATCCCCAACTTGAAAGAAATTTTGTCCCGAAATTTAGCACGCGGTTACTGAGGAAGCTAGTTGTGTTTTTGTGTTGTTTCCTGGTTTTTCCTGGGGTGGCACATCATCCCCCATTTGGTTTGGAATTTCATCCTGAAATTCTGTAGTAGCTTCAACCTCAGTAGTGGTTGCATTGTTCTTGAAAAACTGGGGATACTTGAGTTTCATTTGGTCTTCTCGTTCCCAGGTGAACTCTGGGCCATGACGGGAGTTCCAACGAAATCGAACAAGAGGTATTCTGATGTGCTTGAGGACCTTAACGTCTCGGTCCGTGATTTCAACTGGTTCCTCGACGAATTGCAACTGATCGTCGATAGTGAGCTCCTTCAAAGGAACTATGAGGGTCTCATCTAACAGACATTTCTTTGGATTTGACATGTGAAAAACGTTGTGAAGTCCACCAAGTTCTGCTGGCAGGTTCAGTTTGTAGGCCACCTTGCCTATTTTCTCTATGATTTTGAACGGTCCAACATATCGCGGATTGAGCTTGCCTCGTTTGCCAAAACGGACTACAACCTTCCAAGGTGAGACTTTGAGTAGCACTCGATCCCCAACCTGGAACTCGAGTGGTTTCCTGCGCTTATCAGCGTAGCTTTTCTGACGGTCACGAGCTGCCGCCATTCGTTGTCGTATCTGAGCAATTCTTTCTGTTGCGTCTACAACAGGTTCTGGACCTGTGATCTGACTATCACCCACCTCTGCCCAACAAAGAGGTGATCGGCATTTACGCCCGTGCAATGCCTCAAATGGAGCGGCTTAAATGCTGGTGTGGTAACTGTTGTTATACGAAAACTCCACTAACGGGAGATGTTTTTCCCAGCCGTTGCCGAAATCGATTACACATGCACGAAGCATGTCTTCTAGAGTTTGGATGGTGCGTTCAGACTGCCCATCTGTTTGCGGATGGTAAGTTGTGCTCATATCTAATTGTGAGCCAAAGGACTTGTGCATTGCTTGCCACAGTTCTGAAGTAAAACGTGCATCACGATCGGAAATAATAGAGGTGGGCACCCCGTGCCTCGAAACCACTTCTTTAAGGTAGACATCTGCTAGAGTGGAGAACTTATCCGTTTCCTTGATAGCCAAAAAGTGTGCAGATTTTGTGAGTCGATCCACGATCACCCAAATAGTATCATTCCCACGTTGAGATCTAGGCAGGCCAGTAACAAAATCCATGGAAATTTGCTCCCATTTCCATTGTGGAATCTCTGGTTGTTGGAGTAGGCCTGATGGTTTCTGGTATTCGGTCTTGACTCTCGCACAAGTCAAACATTTGCTAACGTAAGTTGCTATGTGAACTTTCATGCTAGGCCACCAATACGTAGTTCTGAGATCGTGGTACATCTTATCTGAACCAGGATGTACTGAGTAGCGAGACTTATGCGCTTCATCCATCACAAGCTCGCGTAAGTTGCCATAGAGTGGGACCCGGATGCGTCCTGTCACATAGTAGGCGCCGTCTTCCTTTTGTTCTAACCGCTGCCTTGAGCCGCGTAGGGCTTCAGCCCTGACGTTTTCTGGTTTCAATGCTTCTACCTGAGCATCTCGTATCTGTGCAGGAAGACTAGATTGGATAGTGAGTTGTAAAGCACGTACGCGTCTAGGTGTAGTATCCTTTCGACTGAGGGCGTCGGCCACAACATTGGCTTTGCCCGGATGGTACTTGATGGCACATTCGTAATCATTCAATAGCTCGATCCATCGACGTTGCCGCATGTTTAATTCCTTCTGTTTGAAGATACGCTCGAGACTCCTGTGATCGGTGTAGATGGTGCACTTGGTACCGTACAGATAATGTCTCCATATCTTAAGCGCGAAGATAACAGCTCCCAGCTCTAGATCATGTGTAGTCTAGTTCCTTTCGTGAACCTTAAGTTGGCGTGATGCATAAGCAATAACCTTGTCACGTTGCATCAACACACACCCAAGACCCTGAATGGATGCGTTATAATAAACTACAAAATCGTCTGTGCCTTCAGGCAATGAGAGAATAGGTGCGCTACAAAGTCTATCCTTTAAGTGCTGAAATGCTGATTCCTGTGCATTTCCCCAACGATAAATAATGCCTTTCTGAGTTAGTGAGGTGAGGGGTTGTGCAATCTTGGAGAAGTCCTTGATGAACCTTCTATAGTAGCCCGCCAAACCCAAGAATTGGCGGATTTCTGTTGGTGTACGGGGTGCAGGCCAGTTCTTAATCGAGTCGACCTTGGATGGATCAATGTGTATCCCGTCCTTGTTTACCACGTGGCCTAGAAAGTGGACTTCACGAAGCCAAAAGTCGCATTTTGAAAATTTAGCGTACAACTGCTCTGCTCGAAGTAGTTCCAAAATTAGTCGTAGATGGTGCTCGTGTTCCTCCTGACTCTTAGAATAGATCAGGATATCGTCGATGAATACAATAACAAACTTATCCAGGTAGGGCTTGCACACTCTGTTCATAAGATCCATGAAGACTGCAGGCGCATTTGTTAAACCGAACGGCATGACCAGGAACTCGTAGTGGCCGTAGCGTGTTCTGAATGCTGTTTTGGAGACGTCCTCATCCCGGACTCTCAGTTGATGGTAGCCTGACCTTAGATCAATCTTTGAGTAGTAGCTCGACCCTTGCAGCTGATCGAACAAATCATCAATGCGTGGAAGAGGATAGCGATTCTTTACGGTCACCTTTTGTTTAGTTCAAGGTAATCTATGCACATACGGAAGGTACCGTCTTTCTTCTTCACAAACAACACGGGAGCTCCCCAGGGCGAAGAGCTAGGATGAATGAAACCCTTATCCAAGAGTTCTTGCAATTGCTTGGACAGTTCTTCCAGTTCGATTGGAGCTAAGCGATAAGGTGCTCGAGCTATGGGTGCTGCTCCAGGAGCTAGCTCGATCTGAAATTCTACCTGGCGATGAGGCGGTAGCCCAGGTAAATCTTCAGGAAACACTTGAGGAAAGTCGCGTACTACTGGAATATCCTCTATTCCCTTCTCTCTCGTTGATGCGTCAGTAACAAGTGCTAAGATAGCGGTGTGGCCCTTTCGCAAACACTTCTGGGCCTTAAGGAAGGAGATGATGCCCACTACAGCACCACTCTTGTCGCCTTGAATTTCGAGAGGTTCTTTGCCAGAACGGGGAATACGAACAATCTTCTCTTTGCATAGGATCTCTGCTTGCTGTTGGGATAACCAATCCATCCCAATGACGATGTCGAAACTACCCAGAACTATAGGAATGAGATCGATAGAGAAAGTCTGACCAGCTAAGACGAGATTACAACCCTTAACTATGTGTGTGGCTTCTAGGCTCTTACCGTTTGCTAACTCTACGGCATGCTTGGTGTTCAAAAGTGTGGGTGTGCGTTTAAGCATTTGACTAACTTTTAGAGACACATAACTGGTATCGGCACCCGAATCAAATAAAACAGTAACATATAAGTCGTCGAGAAGAAGCTTACCCATCACCACGTTAGGATCATTCCTCGCGTTACCCCGACCAATCACGAACGCTCGACCCCTGGCACCATTGCCTTCGTTATTACCCCCGTTGTTATTCCCATTATTGTTCCCGTTTCCTTGGTTGTGGTTCTGATTCTGATTCTGATTTAACTGCGGGCATTGTCTCTTGAAGTGACCTTCAGCGCCACACTGATAGCATCCCCTGTTGCTCTGTTGTTGTTGCTGATTCTGCGGTGCTTGCTGTTACTGCTGACGATTCTGATTTGCAGGCCGTGAGCTCCTGCAATCCTTGGCTTCATGACCCATCTTGAGACACCTCTGACAACGTCCCTTGTTGCACTGACCACTGTGGTGTCTGTTGCATTTGTTGCACTTTGGGTGGTTCCTCGATATCCACCCTACCCTTGACTACCAGAAGATTGCTGACCAGGGCTCTGGTAGTCATCAACCTTTCGCTGTTGTGCCTGGGACTGTACTGCAGTCGAACCCTTGCTGGAGGCTCCATCCCATTTTCGTTTGTTGTCACTGGGAATAGCAGAAGTAGTAGCTGCAGTAGCACTTATACGCTTAGGCAGCTTGTTCTGTTCCACTGCCTGGTCTGTGAGACGATGAGCAAGACGAGTAACATCCTGGATGGTAGCAAGGTTAGCAGCAGTCACATGGCTTTGAATCTCTGGTACTAAGCCTTTGAGGTACAACTCAATGCGCTTGATGGGAGGATCCACCATAGTTGGACATAACACTGCCAGTTCATTGGATCGCTTCGTATACGCCTCTATCTCTGATCCCGTCATCTTCAGGTTAAAGAATTCCACTTCCAGTTTGTGGATGTCATAACGGTTAGAGTATTCTCGCTTGATCAGTTCCTTAAAGTCGTTCCATGGGGTGGCGTTAGCAGCCGCCAGCCCCAGCATCTGAACCTGCACGTTCCACCAAGTTAGCGCAGTGCCTTCGAGAGTACCAGTGGCGTACTTCACCCTACAAGCCTCAGGGCATTCACACATCTCGAAGACAGACTCGAGCTTTTCAAACCAATGGAGGAGTCCAACGGCTCCTTCAGTGCCACTGAAAGTACTAGGACGACAGTCCATGAACGTCTTGAATGTGCATACAGGCGGCTGAGCGTTCTGACCTGTTATGTATATAAGAATAGGACAAGGTTAAACATAAGAGTTGGTTTAGGAGTGTAGGATCTAAAGATCCTAGAGTGAGTTGCGACTGCAGGATATACCTCCTGCTTGGGCGGCTGCAAGCGCCACAGCAACTTGTTGGTTAATCAGAGCCGTCAACTGGGCTTGAGTAATGTTAACGCGTCCAGCCATGATCTTCATATCAAAGGAAACATGAGTGAGAGGAGTTCGCGAAAGTGCGTTGACAGAAGAGAGTAAGCACACACGTGTTTTCAAACAATAGTTGTTACGTTTATCTAAGCATACCATGAGCAAAGTTCTATGTAATCTAGCAAGTAGGCAATGTAAACATAAATCTTATCACCTAGAATGTCGAATCTTGCACGTGGAGCGAAGCGTCGTTGTGGATCGTTGAGCACTGTTTAGGTTATAGTCTGGTTTTAACAAAAACTTTTTCCCTTATTAAAACCAAGTTCACTATAACCAGTGGCTCTGATACCAATCTGTCACACCCCCAAAATCCACACGCGGAGTATCACCGCTTGGAGGCGTGACTGACCAGGATCAAGCCACCAATCATATTGAACGTTGTAAGTAATAAATAAAATTCAATCCAACAATACGAAAGGTGTTCAATTCAAAACATAGTTAAGTGTTTAGCGGAAGCATAAATGTGAAAACCCAACATAAGTATTAAGTTCGAAATGTTATAATTTTTTAACATGGCACCCACTATCCATGTCCCACAATGACCGCGCCTCCCTGTGCAAGCCCCATGAGTACCTATCGACCTGCAAGGCATGTAACAACGAGTCAACAACAAAGTTGAGCGAGTTCACAGTTGGTTGTTTAGTTATAGTGTTCGTAAATCATATTTTTATTTCGTAAACCATGTACTGTATTAATCTGTATCGCGGTTTCCCAAACATGTTTGCGATGATTAGTGGGGGCTTCCCATATGTATCGTATTAATCCGTATCGCGGTTTCCCAAACATGTTTGCGATGATTAGTGGGGGCTTCCCATGTTGTAGGTTACTAGACTAGTCGTATCCGTACGTGCCCTTCTTAATCCAAGGACCGTAGCAAGTATGAGTGTACGTAGGTTTTACGTACGTGCCCTTCAATCCGAGGACAGTAGTAAGTATGAGTGTACGTAGGTTTTAAGTACGTGCCCTTCAATCCGAGGACAGTAAAAAGTAGTTTAATAGTAATGATAGTACGAGTAGTTATTCAATCCCATTCCCAACCCACCGGGAATCCCATGCCTTCGGAGTGTGAACTCACCTTGGTTTGCTCAGTATGCCAAACTATGTGTTCACAAGTAATCAGTCAAGTCCTATAGTATGCACATATTAAATCAGTTCAAGTTCGTAAAGATTCGCATGCAATCTATGCCACAAAGTGTGTTCGGCAGTCAACATCATGTAACACACAACCAGTTAGTCAATCCATACAAGGTTCCAAGTTACATGCAGTTTCCTTAACTCAGTTATCATGCTTGACAAAGTTAACATATTTTAACGGAGTTATTAAACTTAACAGAATTAACATACTTAACAAAGTTGGCAAGCTTAACTGGATTGACATATTTAACAGGGTTACATATTTAACGGAGTTACATGCATAACTTAACAGAGTTAACAACCAACAAAAATAATAAACTAACTGAGTTAATAACTTAACAGGTTTAATTAAACTAACAGTGTTACTGTACACAAAATCATATGTGACGAAATCACTTGTTCAGCGAAAACACTTCTGAAGCGAAATCCCTTTCTGGTGAAAACCCTTTGGGCGACGAAATCCCAAGGGTTTTCGTCGGCTTAAGATGTGACGAAAATACTTAGTGTTTTCGTCTGGTCTTGTGTTTTCGTTGGCTCCTGTGATTTCGTCTAACCCTAGTCGACATCACCACCATTTTCCCAGATTAATTCACTAAATCATTATCATCATTATATAATCATCAGCTAGTTATTGTGATTATCCAGAACCCTAACCATCATTAACTGTTATGCGATTAAATCATCTCTATCACACAGGAGCATCAACCATAGTCAAAAGAATGAATACAATCATGAGTTTATAGATAACCTTAATTATTAATAGATTCATCATCTCCTGATGATGGCAAATCAGATCATCATCATCACGCTAAACTACATCCTACTGAAATCTATCATTTATTCAGATAAATTAACAAAATCATACATATAATCCTATTGATAACACAAGATCCCACACCCTAACCATGAACATGCATACCACAATCCACATACTTCTGTAATTTGTTTTTCATATACAATACACATCGATCAAACAAGGAATCACATAACGACTATCAGTAGTGCAAACTAACCGAGATGGAAGGGTCACAAGATTGATCAAAAGGGAAAGCTTGAAGTCTTGCAGTTGCTGTCGTACAGGGAAGGCAATAGGGGCTCTAGGGTTTGGCGATTAAGCTTTTTAAGTAACAGTGGAGAACAAGTTAATAAAACAGATTGCTACTAGGCCAAAGCCCATTTGTTGTTTTCACTGGTTAGTAATGGACGAAAACACTACAGTGTTTTCGCCAACATGAGTGTCTTCGTGGTGTAGGGTGTTTGGCAAAGGATCCATTTTATTGCTCTTAAATATGCAAACACAACATTTATACTAAGCATGTTATTAACACATCAATCTATATAAAAACACACTTATGATGCACACCAAATATAAATATAACCACAACACTTTGCAAACAAGTACTAGGTTAAGTCGAGTAGGGACCTTGAAAACTCGGGTTGTCACATGAAATATCTTGAACCATTTGGGTCTCCCTGCACTGTTCTAGAGCCTTTTGGTAAATTTGGTCCAAAGAGCATCGAAGGAATTTCCGTGGGTTATTCAAGTCCATTGAAACGAGTCTTTGTTCCAAGCTTAAAACGGATCATCGAAGCACACATTGTTGAGTGTCAAGGTTATACAATGCCACCGCAGAATCCAGGTGATTCATGGCATTTTCACTATGACAAATTATGGGATTCATTTGACATGGAAGAAGAAGAAGAACAAGATTTCTTTGACGAGTTGGATATTTTAAGAGAGTATGAGTCATCGCAGGAAAAGTTCCCAGCTGATTATTCAAGTCGACCACGACAAACTTCAAATGACAACGAAGCAGGTCCAAGCAATGCTGGAGAACATGATGATATCCAACAAAATGAAGTTGCTCATGATAATCAGACGGCACAGAATGATAATCAAGAATCTGAGAACAGACCAGTGTTTGATCGTGGTGATTCAGATTCTGAGGGGGAGCAAATTCAGATTTCAAGTCAAACAAACCCAGTCAGTGAACAAGGTGCAAACAAAAATATTACAAATCTGGAGGGCGAGGTAGATGTTCCAGGCGAGGTGATGCCAAGAACTCTTTCATACCATCCAGAAGAGCTGATCATTGGAGAATTACAATCAGGCGTCCGCACTAGACGTCAAATTGACCAAGGCCTTACTTGTTTTTATTCTACAGTAGCATCTTTACAAACTGAGTTTTCACTAAGTTGTTTTATTTCGCAGATCGAACCGCGAACATACAAAGAGGCGCTAACTGAAGATTCTTGGGTCAATGCTATGCAAGAAGAGTTGAGTCAATTCGAGAAGTTAGGAGTGTGGAAGTTAGTAGACTTGCCTGATGGTCAGAGGAAGATAAACACCAAGTGGGTGTTCAAGTGTAAGAGAGATGATCGAGGGGTTATTATTCGTAACAAAGCTCGACTCGTAGTCCAGGGTTTCACTCAGCAGGAGGGGATAGATTTCACCGAAGTGTATGCTCCAGTTGCTAGACTAGAAGCAATCAGAATCTTCCTGGCATTTGCATCTTGGAAAAATTTCAAAGTATATCAGCTAGATGTTAAATCAGCGTTTCTCTATGGGAAGGTAAAAGAGGAGGTATATGTCGGACAGCCACCGGGCTTCACCGATCCAATCCACAAAGACAAGGTTTATTTGCTGGATAAAGCGCTGTATGGTTTACACCAGGCCCCGAGAGCTTGGTATGAGACATTGTCTCAACACCTGCTAGCCAACAGCTTCATTCGTGGAAAAGTGGATGCCACTCTCTTCACCAAAGAGGTCGACGGACATCTTCTGATAGTTCAGATATACGTGGACGACATCATATTTGGGTCTACAAATGAAAATCTCTGCAAAGATTTTGAAAGAGTTATGAAGCAAAAATTTGAAATATCATCGATGGGTGAGATGAAATTCTTCTTGGGACTTCAGGTTGATCAACTGCCTAAGGGAATTTTCATACATCAAACGAAGTACGTTCATGATATTCTAGAGAAATTTGGGATGTCAAGTTCTACTCCAGCTTCCACCCCATTAGCGACGAACCATGGGATAAATCCTGATCTCACCGGAGAGAAGGTAGATGAAACATTGTATCGTTCCATGATCGGATCGCTGATGTACTTGACAGCTTCAAGACCCGATATCATGTACCCAACCTGCCTCACATCAAGATTTCAATCTAACCCGAGAGCTTCGCACATGGTAATTGTTAAAAGGATATTACGCTACCTGAAAGGAACTCCATCATTGGGGTTGTGGTATCCAAAAGATGGCGAATTCATGCTCGAAGGATATTCCGATTCTGATTTCGGATGCTGCAAAGTTAACGCTAAATCAACAACAGCGGGGTGCCAGTTTTTCGGATCACGATTGGTCACCTGGCAATGCAAAAAGCAAACCTCTGTAGCTTTGTCCACATGTGAAGCGGAGTATGTATCTGCTAGCAGTTGCTGCTCTCAGATCTTGTGGATCCAGCAACAGATGCGCGACTACGGTTTGCAATTTCTTAACACCCCTATCTTTGTTGATAATGAGGCAGCGATAAACATTACGAAAAATCCTGTTCATCACGCTAAAACGAAACACATAGAAATTCGTCATCACTTCATCCGAGATTATTTCGAGAAGAAGTTGATACGAATTGAGAAAATCCACACTGACGAACAAAAAGCTGATTTACATACCAAAGCTTTTGACAAAACTCGTTTTCAATACTTGTTAAAATTGAACGGTATGAAGCTTTTATCGGTGTTGGAGGAGATTCTTGGCGTTGATGAAGGTACTATTGTAGATGATGATGTTGAGAAGCAATCTGCAATGGTTTGTCGATTTTTTACTTGTTTTGGTATTTAGGGGGAGATAGGATAATATTTTCAGAAAATACAAAAACAGTAAAAAATTTCAAAAATCCAAAAACATGAGATATTTTCAAAATACAAAAACAATAGAAAATCAGAAAAAGAGCTTGTGTAAAAAGGGAAAATGATAGTACATTGGCTTGACAGTTACGGTATGCTAAAGATATGTAAAGTTTTAAAGGTCTTAAACAGTCTCGCTGATGATGTGCCGATAGATTTTTGCACATTTAGTAGGTTTGTTCGGGATATAAACCTAAATCTTTACTTGCTTATTTCGTGGGGAACACTACTTGAATATATAGGTAACCCCTGAAATCTTGTTTGAAAGATCCCTTTTTCTGAAATACTAGGTCTTTATACTCAGTGATATCTGGGGTATTATCCCGGGACTTCTGATTTTGCGGAAGCAATGGCCTAGTCCCCGTATAATACTTTACCCTTGCTTGAAACATAGCGCCGCCCTCAGCATAAAACATGATGAAACATTGAAAAATGCTAATCATATGCTGTTGAAGAAAATATCCTCTAAAGGGGACACACCAAAAGTCGAAGCCGTCATCTCTCTGCTGAACGGAAGTTCTGACCTGAGCTCTCACGGTCCTCGCAATTTAACCCCTTACAGATATCATCTGTGGTATACTCACCTGTAAGACTGAATATTGGGATATGGATACGGGAGTATATTCAAGAGGTGGGACACATGAATGAGTTTAAGTCTTTAATTCACCTAATTCGTATCCTGAACAGATTGAAAATTGTGTGAAAATTTAAGTGGATCAATATATCAACAATCTAACTGAATTGTTTAATTCTGAGTATGTAATCAAAGCTTACGGTACTTGTGACTTGTCAGATAGCTGATATAATTCCCTAACACGCTCACCAAAAATATATTTGTAAATATTTTACATTTACTGCATTTTATTTCTGTATTTCATTTCTAGTTTAGAAATTTTATTAAAAAATCCAAAAAGATTTTACACTTCTGCTTTATTTTCCGACAAACCAAAGTGGAAAGCTGATCTTCAGATTCGAAATTTGAAGCAGATGCAGGAAGTTTCTGGACTGGAGGATGAGGAGAGCTTATCTTGAAAAAAAATATGTTTGTTGATAAGTCAAAACAAGTTCATTAATTTGAAACTTGTAAATTTCAGAAAATTGATGAAAATTTTTACAAAATGTCAGTGGATTTATCTCAGATCAACCAAGGTCATTAAGTTGGACTTGGTAGTCTAATTGAGTAATCAGGGTCATTCACTTGGACCTGAATACATAAGTGGATTTCTAAAACTGATAGACAGTATAAGAAGTATAAAATGTGAATAGATTGTAATGTTATATGTTTGAGTAACAGGAGTCAAAATCCTCACGGCAACGAAAATGTCAAAGTTTGAACCAGAAGTTAAGTCCTAGTTTATCGAGAGAAGGAGTCTGTGAAAGGGGGAGTCAGAATTCTGGATCTACAATCAAAGGGGAGATTGAAGTTTAAAGTTGGAAGATAGAAGATTGAAGGATGCTTTACAAGTTCAAGATAATTTAGGACAGAGAGTGATACATCAAGAATAAAGACTGAAGACAGGATGCTAAAGACTTCGTCAACATTCAAGGGGGAGTCTGTTGTTGCATTGATGTATGTTAACTTCGTCTTTAATGAGTCTTGTATTGTATAAGTTAGATCAGGGCACGGAATACGAGAAATCATGTTTAAAGGTAATTTCGCACGAAAGCATAATTCCGCTTGGAATTATAATTCCGCACGGAATGTTAATATCGCTTGAAATGTAATATCGCGTGAGTTAATTCCGCACGGAATTAAGTTTCGCGTGAACCATTCATGCGGAATTAACCTGCCTATAAATACCTGATCAAGTTGTTCATTTGTAACGGAATTAGTAGTGTGTGTTTGAGAGCCGAGGTGCTGCCGAATTGTTATCTGATTTGTAAAAGCTTAGGAAATCAATAAGAGAAGATATTTAGAAAGGAACAAGTTGTTTTACGTCATTTACATTGATTCCGCCTTTGTATTTGATGCTGAACTCATCGGATTGACTCGTTAGGGTCACACGACGATCCAACAAACAACTATATGATAAAACCGAAGATGTTCATCCATTAAATAAGCTTTTAAAACATAACAACATCATTGTTTTAAAACATAGAATTCAAATTCGAGTACAAACCATGCAACTTGTTTAAGAGTTCCCAAAGACTCGACAAAAGACATTAAATAAAACCAGGATTTGGAAGACGTGTATCGTCCAGGATAAGACACACTAACCAAACCCTAAGACCATGGATGACATCTTTTATTCTTAAACCACACTTGGAACTTTTGTACGCCCGCCAGATCCACATCTAATTCCCTAAAATACATGTAGTTTGAAAACATCAACAAAAGTTGAGCGAGTTCATGTGTTTATTTGTGTGTATGAGTAACCTTTATAATAATTGAAAGTATGTATGTATGTTTGTAAAACCCTGGTATGAAAGCAGCAAGGAAAAACAGATCACCAATGGTTTGCAAGGCTATTGATATGTGTGAAATGATGCAGGAAAACTCAAACCTAGCAAATTTGTCTCCGGGAATAAGACATAGTCACCTCTTGGGCCACCCTGGTCCACATAGGTGTGGGCTCGCTACACCCAAATAGATCTATCACTCATGTCCCTCGGTCCTACAATGAGGATTAATGGCCTTAAGCGTTATACCCACCACTCACATGATCAAGTAGTACCCTTCCTTAGCTAACCATACCAAATCAAAATGTTTGTAAATAGTTGTAACATGTATTTCACCCCCGAAGTTATAAAACCAAAAACAGTTAAAGAAAAGAGGGTCATGAACTCACAGTCTTGCTTCTTCAATCACCGTAACTCAAGCTTCTTCGGATAAACACGACTACATACAACGTACTATGATCTATTAGACAAGCGGGTCGTGCCTTGACTTAGTATTAATGTCTTTGAGTTACGTTTCTTTGTGTCTTCGATATTATTTCAAGTTATATAATTATTTGTTAAAATAATAAACATTTTAACTTAAATTATATTTATTAAATTTTGGAATAATTATTAAAACAATCTATTTTAACTTAATACTTCCCAAGTATTTATACTTGTATATCCTTCCCAAGGATGGGTGTATTTGTATTCATATTCTTATACTTGTGTATTTTTGCCATGTATTAGGTCGTATTCCGGTGTGTATTTATACGTATGAGAATACGTATTTTTATTGTATTCATTAAGTATTCCAATACTTAATTTCGTATTAATTTTCCTGGAATATTATCTTTAATAAAAGTTCACCAATATATATTTCCAAAATATACACTTTAAGAAATATTATTTATAATTTTCCTATGGCAAAAATATTTGTATTTTCATATAAGTTCCAAAACTAATATATTTTCAAGTCTAACTTAGAAAATATACATATAAGCTTATCTTTCTCCAAAAATGATATATTTCATATTTATTTGAGAAAATATATCTTTCACCCCAAAAATATTGTATTTCATGTTTGTTTAAGAAAATATATATTTCTTTCAAAAATAATATATCTTCTAAGAATTTCAAGGAAAATATATATTTATACTTGCCAAAAATAATATATTTTTTTTCCTTGTCAAAAATATGATATATTCTTGTAGTAATTGTAAAAATCACATTTTCGTTTCCTTGGTGTCCAAAATATTATTTACCAAAATATACTTTGTGAATCAATTTTCCGGAATATTTTGTAAGTCTTATTCCATAGTTCGGTTTCACCAATATTTTGTTTATAACTTGTATATTTATTCCTTGGAATTTTGGTAATATTTTGGATGGTAACTTTCGGTATTTTGATGAGTTATATTATTTCAAGTCCTAAAATAATATAACTAATACCCAAAGTATACAAATAATCACACACATGGTGTCATCTAAATATATATTTCCTAAATACATATTTAGTCACTTTTATTTATAAAAACCAACCTCCAATATTTATATTTTTGAACAAAAATTATGGCAAAGTTTATGTAAAGATTTATGGTTTGAAATACACTTGTAAATATTTGTTTAGAAATATTTTTCTAATTGTTTAATTTTTAATAAACAACTTTGCCATAGTTTCCCCTAAAAATGGAGGTTTCCATGCTTTCAAGCATATCATTTTCTTTTGTAATAATCAACACAATCAATCCACAATCAATAATAAACAACCTTTTATGAACGTTTACTTCAATCGTACTTTCTCAAAAACATTGTTTTAAAACATAGAATTCAAATTCGAGTACAAACCATGCAACTTGTTTAAGAGTTCCCAAAGACTCGACAAAAGACATTAAATAAAACCAGGATTTGGAAGACGTGTCTCGTCCAGGATAAGACACACTAACCAAACCCTAAGACCATGGATGACATCTTTTATTCTTAAACCACACTTGGAACTTCCGTACGCCCGCCAGATCCACATCTAATTCCCTGAAATACATGTAGTTTGAAAACATCAACAAAAGTTGAGCGAGTTCATGTGTTTGTGTCACACCCCGACCGCGTAAAACAACAAACCGCGGCGGAAACGTCGGGGAGTGGAGTGGCAGAATTATTGTTTCACAACCATGGTATTTAAAGTTTCGTTTTATTTATTAACAAAGTGGTTACATTGTCCTAAAACCAAGAAAACAAAGAGTACATAACATAATTTAAACTATTCTTGCATCTTTTATTGTCACTAAGGCCCAAGTCCGCCTAAGTGTATCTTGAACAACCCTATGCATCGCTCCTGAAAATACATGTGAAAATAGGTACGTCAGCATAAAAATGCCTGTGAGATACATAGGTTTATTGATTTAGGATTCATGACTTGTAGTTGAAAGAACGTTTAACAAAAAGTGAGTCATGAACCTTTGAAAAATGTTTTCTTTTATAAATTATTCGAAAGGCGATAATGAAATCAAATGATATATAAAAGAATACTGCTTGGTTAAATAAATAACCAAGTAACAATGAATTTATAATAGTTATGTCGTTTATAAAACAATATGTTGTGAAAATATGTTGTTTGAATAAAATATATCATGTCTTTGTCGAAATGATTTAAATAACGCTACGATATGTAATATCATAAACGCACTTATATATAGGAAGCACCAGCGGCGTATCCACCATGCTTTTATCATATTACCCGTCGCCTCGTTATGTAAACCACTTATCAAAATAAACCACCAAAATGTATTGTATATACAAATGTCAAAATGTTCATGTATAATCAAATGTTCAATTGTTAAATGTAAACCATGTCTTGTATAATTAAATGCTATGTATGGTAAGTAAAAAAGTGACTACTCAACCCATACGTATAATGTTTATGTATAATCAAGTGAAAATGTATGGTGAATAATAGAATTACTCAACCCCATAGGTAAAACGTACAAAACAGTGTATTTGATATAAGTCATAGTTTAAGTCAAAAATTATGTTTTGCAAAATCCATGCTTTACTGATACAAACACTTATGTGGAAATGTTAAAACGCATACATTCAAGCCTTGCGACTGTGGAGACAAACCCTTAAACAAATTAAAGGTTTATCAAAATTTATGTATATCGGATTCAGTCATTTCCTACTTCCAAACAAACCTAGGAAGCCAGAAATGGGAGTTATCAATTCCTATGGTACAACTACTTACTACCGAGCGGCGTGATCAATATTAATGAACGTATTTTTGTCCCGTTAAACAAACCAAATGTCATACCAAATGTAAGCATGTTATGTGTAAACAATGTACTAAGTATGAAAAATGAACATACATAGCAAAGTATAAATGAAATCATGTACTATATGCGTTCTAGTGAACATAGCAAGTATATGTTATGAAAGCACGAAAAAGCATGAAAGTAACAAGTAGGCACATGTGAATCACCCCAAAATATTTGAAAACAGTAAAAGAGGGGACCATGTATTCACTTGATAATGCTTATAAGTCTTGTAATATCAATAAAACAAAGCTAGGAGGATCACGGAATCAATCGGTACCTAATATAGGTAACTATGTTAATAAACCGGACCTAAATCGGAAGATCGGATAGGATGAGGTCTCGTAAACCAAATGAGCATTGGAACTCATGTGATATGGTTTAACGAAGCCTACATTCTAAATCGGAACCTATCCTAAGTGCTTACGACCCATTACGACCCATTTAGGTAGCTTATGCTACTTTAACGCGTCGTTCGCGTAAAACGTGTTCGGATCGCCTAACTAGTCCTATGACAAGTATTATATGCCTTAACAAGTCTAGTAATATTGCCTTATCAGTTTAGATGTCAAAATTTAGGTTACATATGCTTAAAATGAAATTATGCGTAAAAAAGGCATTTTGGTCATTTTCCTAAGGCATACAAACTACCTATCATACAACTAACTAAATGAAGTGACCATAAGGTATAACCTCGGAAGGTTATTCCCTATACAACTATGGTCACAAAAATGTGTTTGGTCGGATCCTAATGATCGACCAAACGGGTCGGGTTCGAAAGTCTAAGCGGTTGTTTAAACCGCTTATCTTACGACCCTTTAAGCACTAAACTAAAGTGACGAGTTAAACATGTTAAAACATGTTTAACTAAGTTAGAAAACAAGTTTGATATCAAAACAAAGTGTTTTGATACCTAAAGATAGTTTCGTTGCATAATACGCATAAACGCGTATTGATATTCACTAAAATACACATACTTTATTCCCCCATTTTACCCCCATTTTATGCGTTTTCGGCCATAAAACCGTGAATTGGATACTTAATCAGGTATACTTTTGTTTACAGGCCTAAAACAGCATACCAAACAAGAAGATGATGAAAACGAGGACTTTCCGGGCAAAACGACAAAGCTGCGAAGATTCTGTGAACATTCTGAACTTGGCAATTGGCACGGCCGTGCAATGAATGGCATGATCGTGCGGATCCGACAACAGAGCTCTGCCCAGCAATGCACGCCAGTGCGATCGGGAGAGCAAGCCAATCCCAGAGTTGAACGACTGTGCGGATGGTTGCACCCTGTGCGGATCCGATGTCTAGCACCAACCTGGAAATGCACCACCAGTGCAGCTGCTTGTGCCACCCTAACCCTAGAGATGCACGACCGTGCAAGAGGCCAGGGGCAGTTTGGTCATTTGTGCAGTATAAAAACCCTTATCGGCAGCCCCCATTCTCATTCGCGAAAACCTAACTGCACCAGCCGTTCCAGACCGAGTTTTCCCCAAAATCGCACCATTTTTCGCACGGTTTCTCAGATCCTTTCACACGGTATGTTCTTTCTCTTCGATTTTCAGTTTCATCCTTGTTCTAGGGTAGATTTGTTCGATTTCTTCAAGGCTTTTTAGGGTTCCCTTCATAATCACAATTGAAACCCTAGCCCTTGCAAGAATCATGTGTTTCGTGAACATCCGGTCGGATTTCCAACCCCTGTTTGCCAAAAATTTGAAAATTTTCGGAAAAATCTGGCTGTTCTGGTTCGGGGGTTCAAAATCTGCATAATACGCTGTCGCACGGTCGTTCCGTTGCGAATGTTCACGAGGGTTTGCTGTGGTCTCGGTGATGCACGGGGGTGCAATTGATCGCACGTCGTGCAGTTACGATAAACGCCAACCACTATTGCTGATTCTCGGTGATGCACGACCGTGAGTCTGGTCGCACGCCCATGCAAATCGCCCAGATCAGTAGGACAGTAGCTTCATAAATGTGTGCTAGGCTGTTCCGAATGAAATTTTTTCTGTTTCCCTTGTTCTAACTGTCATCCCTCATGTAGATGGACCAACCGTTTCTCCAATTCAATGAAGACGACGCACGAGAAAGTCTTTGCATTCCGAAACTTAACGCATTGTGGCAAAGGTGGGGCCAGTTTGGCATCCCTAGAAGATTAGACTGGGACGTAATGACCGAATTAAACCAACACGATCGGCTCGAAAACATGTTAACAATTCCGCTTGCGCGTTTGGTCAACATTGACCGACCGATCTATCGGGAGCTTACGCTAGAATTCTTCGCTACCTACTCGTACAACAAGCCAAAAGCGAGTAAAGTTCCAAACTTCCGCTACAAGAAAAGGAAAAATTTCATATTAGGCGGTCGTTGGCATAATTGGACAGTGGGAAGGTTGGGTCGAAGACTATGTATCTACACCGATGAGGATATGGATTCCGAGTTCTTACAGATCAGTTCACCTTCCCCAACGAACACGAGCGGGGCGAGTTTTGGGCGCGAATTGCAGTTGGCGACCCATATGATCCTCGGATGTCCAAGGCTTCAAGGTTACGAGACCATTTGCACAGAGTTATGCACCACATCTTCAGCCATACCATAGCTGGGCGCATGGACAGTCTGGGAAACTGTCCCACATCGGATCTTATATTTCTTTATGTGCTAGCGGAGGGGGTACTGATGTGTGCAAAATGCAACATATAAATTACATCAATTGTGGCATAAAACTAACCCTTTTTTAGTACTAATGTTGGAAAAAGTGTGCTTTTGTCTTCCTTTTGTATTTTCAGGATTAAATGAGCTCAAATTAACAAAAGATGCAAAAAGGCAGCTAAATCTAGCATAAATAAAAGAAAAGGAGCAAACGTGACATGCCCGACCCCACGACAGCATCTTCCCAAGCAAAAAAAGAAGACAGAAGACTGAACACGCCCCGTGCTCAGTGAGCACGGGGGCGTGCCCAAGTGTCAGCAGAAAAGAAAAAGTGGTAGAAGCTTCTATTGCCCATCACGGGGCCGTGGTCAACTATAAGATTCGCGAAATCTAGGCAAATCTTGATAGTACAGATATGCTTCTGCACACGGGGTCGTGCTCAGCGGACACGGGGGCGTGGTCAACTAATACAGACAAGCTGCATTAAATGAAGAAAGAGAAGGATGTGGACACGGGGCCGTGCCCACTGGACACGGGGCCGTGCCCGAGCTTCTGTTCAGCCTATAAATAGGAGTGCTTGGCTCAAGCTCAAACCATCCCTTGGCACACCACCTCTCTCACACTTCACCCACCACCCACCACCTACCACCACCATAACACCATTATCCACCACCATTATCCATTGTCCATCATAGAGTGTGTGAGTCGTCTTGGGATCCAAGATTGATCGTAAGAGTTCTTGACAATCAAGGCCATGTTTTCCTAAGTCTCTTACATCACTTGGTGAAGACAAAGTGTCTAGCGTAATACTTTTTATTTTTAATCTTTTCGCACTTTTTACTTGGTTTTGTATTAATGACTTTAATAACTAGTTTCTTATGTTGAAGGTGATTTTTCCTTATCGTTTGTCCGTGGTGTCTTGGCATTATTTTACTGTCTATATAAAATAAAAGATTTTCACCATTCATATCTCCACGGTCTATATGGAGGTATGTTGGCTACCTGGTCGGGGGTTAAGGGAACGGTTTGGTAAAAGTCTTGCCTTGTTCAGTGTATAGATCCTGCAAGGACCTGGGTCAAATTTAGTAGGACCTCCTTCAATACTTAACGGTATTGGATGGCGGGGGTCCAAACTCTTTGATCCCCTCATATGTAAGCTACTATTAATACTATAACCCGGCTATTTAGGACTGTATCCCTGCTGACTCAGACTACTTAGCCGAGGGTAACGTCACCTTCAAAAGAGGGGCCTACCATAATTTGCATTAATAACTTAATTAATTATCTTTCAATAATCCGACCCTTTAGGATTGTATCTGTGACAAATGGCCAATAACCGGAAATTCAGTACAGTCTAATCACTATTCTTAGTATATAATCTCATGCAATTAGCGTAATTTAATTACGTAACGGTGTCGTATATTAGACGACAATGTTAGGACAAGAAAACACTAATACGAAAACATATCTTACAAAGATATAAGACTTTCCGGTACAACGCCCTATTCGCTAAATCGTCCGTTTCATTAAAAATAAGGCAATTTTAAATTGTCCAAAATAATAATTTAGCACTTCCGGGACTCCGAAAATATGACAAATGATGACAAACATATGGAAACAATATGAGGATATTAATGGGGTATTCGAAACATAAGCTCTCGACACTGCGTTGCAACCCCCACAACTTGTCCGTTTCTGCACCGACAAGCTAATAAACGACATTACCAACATCGAAAACAACCAAATGAAAGCTTTAGTGAACTAGTTAAGCTTATTTTGGGATTCAAAATAACTTCATACATCTTTTAAATGCGGAATGTCAACTTACGGCAAACTTCCGTCGGTACGCCACAAAAGTGCCGTAAACTAGCCAACGACGAAACGAAACAGTAATTATCTGAAAAACCCAAAAATAAATATTATTTGACATAAATAATATAATGGGTAGTAAAAACGACACAAAATCCGCAATCGAATTTGATTGCATTAAGCTGCATGGCTAGTTCAGTAAACTGCCAGTCAGCAAAGCCGGTACAGGAACCGTGTCAAAAATAATAAAAGTTTTAGTCCAAAAAGTTGGATTAAATATTTGGATAATAAAACAAGTACAAAAATAATTTTTGTTATGTTTTTATCTAAATAAAACACGGTGTCAGTATTTAACCCGGTACAGGACCTGAACCGATTTTTTTCACCCGATTTACACACTAAAAATTTCGGTGAACTAGTTTTACTTAGTGTCACACTACTTTAAAATATGAAGGCTTAAAACCTTGTAGATATTTTTATATAAATTGTCAAAGTTCTTAAAATACTTAAACAATTACTACATTTTACCAAGAAATGAACACTTAACACATGAAACAAATTCAAGACCCTTTTCCCCCCTCATGTTCACGTTGGTTTTAGTGGGTCCAACACCCCTTAATTACTTGCCAAATATCTTGATATTTTTAGTAAGTTACAAGTGGATGAAAAATGGATGATTAAAAATTACAACACTTAGTCACTAAGTTACTACACTTCATCACTTTCATCTTTCATTACACACCAAGAACACTTTAATCATCTTCATTTTTTTCACAAGAACACCTTCAAAAACCCATTTATTTTTATCACCTCCTTCATGATCAAGATGGATTTCTTTGGAACTTAAGGTGATCTAAAGCTTTTGGAAATAAAAGGAAGGGTTTCCATCCATACAAAAGTATTCTACCAACAAGATCATCATCTTCTTAGTCTTAATAATCTTCTAAGATCATCCCTAGCCTAGTGCTAGAAGTAAGCTTCTATAACTATTTTTTTTTATACAAATGTATTAAGTTTATGATTGTTATTATTGCTAATAATAACCAAGAGATCATACATAATAACATGAGAAAAATACAAAGAAGCAAAGATAAAAATCATGATATATTTATGTTGATTATATTGTGATTTAAGACTTGTGATATGCTTATTTGATCTTGCTAAGATGATTATGAGATAAATACATGGTTAGAGTATGTTTTAAGTTATGATCTAAAAATTATACATGTTTATGTTAAAGGGTTTTTAACATAAAGGATTAAATGGATGATCATAACTATTGTTCTTGTGAAAGTATTAAGGGTTTTTATTTAAAAACAAGACTTTTACAAGATTATAAAAAGTAACATACAACTAGAGATTTTTATAAAAGTTGTTAAAACTAAAATTAAACTTGGTTTTTGAACTTGTTAGCATATGTAATGATCATGTTTAAAACCCTACATGATTTGGAAATCATCTTGGTAAATTTTATTTTATAAAAGTCTCATATGTTTAGTTAAGATGATGAGTAAATTGGTGGTGATTTGATAAAGAAAATGATATGTTTGATTAAACATGGCCAAATGATTAATACAAAGGTTATATGGCCAATTTTTCTTAAAAACTTTATGTTATACGAACCAACATTTTTGTTTGGTTAAATCTTTATTAGATTAAAAAGTTTTTAAGGAAAGGCTTTTATAAAAGAAAAGACAAGATAAATATATATATTTTTTTTTAGAAAATATATATTTGATCATTTTAACAACTTAATTGATGTGTGGTATTTGATGTATTAGTTATATATATCAAAGATAGGAACTTTATTACAATGGTAATAATGAACACATGATACATAATAATCAAAGTCTTACAAGACTTCACATATTCACGCCTTAAAACGAGTTACGGACGATTCGAATAATCGGACACCATTTATGGTCAAAATGAACGACGGACGACTACATAAGTGAATTGCCAATCCGAAGAGTTACTACGATGTTTAGACGATTTTACGACACGAAATATAAATAAGCTATCGATAACAAATTTCGGATGTTTATAAACTTATAAAAACTAGTATGTTTTTATTTACCAAAAAGTATACTTAGTAAATTTTTATAAAAAGATTTTTATAAAAATGAAAGGCTTACTTTTATTAATGGTCTTATTATACTTAATGGACTATTTTTGTAAATGGGCTTATTTTACTTAATGGGTTATTTATTTAATGGGCTATTTTTCTACAAATGGGCTTAGTTTTCTTAATGGGCTTATCTTCATCATGGGCTTAACATAAATTCATGGGCTAAGCCCAAAACACCAAACATATGGGCCAAAGCCCAACACTATTCAAGCCCAACACTATTCAAGCCCAATACTATTTAAGCCCAATACTATTCAAGCCCAGCACTATTCAAGCCCAGCACTATTTGAGGCCCAACACTATTGAGGCCCAGCACTATTTGAGGCCCAACACTATTTGAGGCCCAACACTATTGAGGCCCCAACACTATTTGAGGCCCAACACTATTTAGGCCCAACATTATTTGGGGCCCAATAACATGAAAACATGGGCTCGGCCCAATGATACTATTATTGGAAACACAACTATACAAGTGATACATATAAGACACGAGGTTCAGCGGACTAGATCCGACTATACAACTCACAAGATACAAGATAACGTTTATATATATATATTTGGTGAAAAATATATATATAACATTTGAACAACTCATTCATCGAATACACAGTTAACGAACAGTAAAGACATACAAGTCTTACACATATTCAAGACACAAGACTTATACTCAGGTCATTTACAAAGACCGAAGGGTCTAACAATTCTAGGACCTTTGTAGGTCGTGATACAAATCAAGGACAATGCAAGTGAGGTTACAATTACATACAGTTTACGGATGCAATTCTGTGAGTTCATGTCCCCTATTCATTTTAAATGTTTTTCAAGCTTTACAACTATCGGGGAAAATACATGTACAATAGTATGATAAGTCAAGGAATGAAACACCTTAGATCATGTGCGAATTAGGGCCATACTATAAGCACCATTAATCCAGTTTGGACCAAGGAACAAAGGTTTAGATCTAATGGGTTTTGGCGAGCCCCACTCTTGGTCGTGGACCCATACAGAAGAGTGCGTTTGTGTCCCAGTCGATAGGAATCGGCATAAAATCGTCTAGGGTTGGTTTGCTTCCTATTTCGTCACACATATTAATGTCCTTGCAAAACATTAATGATCACGATTTCATTGACGCTTTTCATACTACAATTGATACAAATACAAATACATCTCATACTTTACAGATACATCTTATATCCAGTTTGGATACAATTACAATTGAGACAAATACATATTACATACTGTTTTGATACAGATACATCTTGTACAGCTAAACTGCATGAACTCGCTCAACTTTTGTTGATGTTTTCAAACTTACATGTATTTCAGGGAATTAGTGGACCAATGCAATGATTTCAGTTCAAGGAAAACAAGTATCAATACTCCATGCCAACTATTGAAGGGTTTGCCTGTTATATACCGCCTCTTTGCGGTGATATAGTGGTCAAAGTCTTGACATTTTAAGACTTACATTTTGATGTATAAAACGATGACAACTTATTTTCATTTGATGGTTTGTAACCAATACATTCAACTTATGTTGCATTCTTTTGAAACAATTATGACAATGGCATTGGAGCTTGTATTTATTCATATAGTTTGTTCATGTACATCGATATTTATGCAATGAAAACCATACAGATCACACCTTGCATTTCCGCTACAAGCGGGTGTGACAGATTGGTATCAGAGCATCGATTGTAGTGAACCAGGATTCTTTCTCGAGTCTAAGTCTACAATCACTAGGGATCTCTCACGAAAACCTCTTGTTCATGTTGAACAGAATAAAATTGGACAGGTCAAAAGGTTTTCATTACATAAACATTTTTCAAGGTCCACTACAACAAAAATTCATTTCACATAAATCAAGCGAGGACATTTCCATGGGTGAAGTCTATGAGAAACAGACACAATACATTAATAGACTATGTGCCTACAATACATTACATTATCAGTTTATGCATTATAAACAGTTTACAAGTTCAGCTTATACAAGATAGAAATCCTTGATTGATAGGATTTTACATGATTATATATATAGGTGGTTCATATATATGTTGCATGAAATATTTGCCAAGAACAAAATACCTTCGACTTCAAACTTTATTATTATTCTTTACTCGCACGATGAAAATATCGACCTCGTGTCTATTACGGAGCTTATGAAGAATATGATTTCTGAGTGAAATCTTAAACTTAATTCCGTAAAATATGGTTGCTTTCTCGCGAATGCTGAGATGCCTGACCATGATAATGACGACGAGGCGAAGGTGGTAACCTTGGACAACAACTCCATTAGTGGGACGAGATCCATGTGACTCATACTAATCAAGGTGGATATACTCTTGTCCTTACAAGGAAGATGAAGTACTCATCTTGAAGGTGCCTCTTCAGTTGTTATTGTTACAGATTCTTTTCATTTCTATTTCACCTAACGTCGTACCGTTCTGCGAGTAATGACAACAAACGTTGACACGTGAGCTATCACGAAGGTCCCTCATATGTTGAAGGTATATTGACAATAATGTTTCCTCTCTTATTGATCGGCTGCTTCGTACGAGAGAATGCTAGGGTGACCATGCAAGGCAATTTATTATTACAGTGGCCAACGTAATAACAACTTGTAGTGCATGGAAATTCTGGTGGACTCTGCGGGTCAAGCTAATGATCACTATTCATTCAAAATTCTTAAGTTATTACTTGAGATTCAATTCTTCCTATCTAGTAGAACACGAACTGGGGGTGGTTAGTATAACACCCTACAATACAATACAATACAATACAATACAATACAATACAATACAATACAATACAATACAATACAATACAATACAATACAATACAATACAGGAAGACGACACATATTTGTTCACACCTAACATTCGATCTATATCACAATTCAGATGAGACTAGTCATTTAAACAAACAAAACTCGTTAGCTACTCATGGAGGATTTTCCTCAACATTCTCGAAATTCTTGAACATGGGTTGGTTCCATGGTGTCTATGACACTTTATCCTACTTTACCTTACCTTATCATATTCCACCTTATCATTTTTATTGGGAATAGATACAATAAATTCCTTCGCTTGACACTTGTCTTTTCCCAAGGAATGGTATGGCATGAGCCATGCTGCAACTCCCTCATTGCATTCTATTCGACATTTTTGTAGATTCTAATAATCTTGCTAGAGCTCGTGAAACTCAAGCACTATTACCATATTTGTCACATGGACAAGTAAGACAAAGGATTTTCTCTACTTCGGACGATTGAGGTCATAGAGTAGGGAACCCATATTATAGGGACGGAGGCCACGGGTTGGTTTCCCCTCCTGAACGAATTATTTTTTTTCTTTTTCCATTTAAACATATGACCAATACACGCAAGAGGCATTACACCTTTTGGTTTTGGTTATCCACATTATCATTTATTCAAACATATATGAACCATGCGGTCTTAAGGTTTCGATGACCGATTGCATTCTTCATTCTTGGGCGCATGATAGACTATATTTATCCAAATATATATGTCTAGATTCTTTTAATATTGAGTATTAAAAAGATCATGGCGCCAAAAGAAACAAACATTTAAGTCAAAAGTTATGTGTTGAAAACCATTGCTTTTACACAAGACATGGTTTATACATGACATTGTTACGCAAGACATTGTTATACATGTCATTTGACGTTGGTATACACAAGACATTTTTGGTGGTTATTTGTAAGTGATGAGACGTGTGTAATATGATAAAAGCATGGTGGATACGCCGCTGGTACTTCCTATATATAAGTGCTTATATTATATTGCATATCGTGGTGTTATTCAAATCTCTTTGACAAAGACAAGACATGACATTTTTGCACAAGACGCGACATCTTCTACACAAGACATAATATTGTATTTCAAGACATGATATATTTATACACTACATTTCTATTGGTTATTTATTTAACCATACATCATTCTTTTATATCATCTGATTTTCATATCTATTTTCATATGATTTTATAAAAGAATTCGATCATAACTGGAGCTAACATTGTTGGTTACACTTGATGCTTTCACGATATCTCAAGGGTTGTTCCATACTGGGTAACACCCGAATTCAAACACACTGAGTGTTACATTTTAGGTTTAGCCTCGGAGATCCGAAGCATAACAGCATCATCCCTCCCTACCTCAATCACTCAAACAATAACTCTCGTCATGAGAGAAATGAAGGCAACTGCTGCCATAAATGATTTTGGCACCGGGATGTATGCTGGTAACTTGCCGAAATCCTAAATGTGAATAAGTGTGTGTATGGTTAGAACTATGAATACTCCACAAAATCCCAATGAAGTCATGAGTACGTACACTCTACGATCATCATGTATCAATTCTTTTAATACCAACACCGAGCTTAGCTATTGCTTTTAAATGTTAAGCATATACTCGAATTAGAGTCATGTTAGACACACATTACTATATCAAGTTAGCTAATGGGGAATTAGCTGAGACATATCAAATCATTAATGGTCACCGGTATGTATCCTATTCGTCAACATTTCACATCCAAGTTATTTTATACAATTGGCAATTTTAGCTTCATCTCAACATTTCACATACATAAGTTTCATGGCTAGGGACGGGATTGTCCTAGCTACAATTAGGGATTGGGTTGTCCTACATCTAAACATATGGTTGGGTTATCCAACATCTAAACATATGGATCGGGTTATCCTACATCTAAACATAAGGATTGGGTTATCATACATTTAAACATAGGGTTCCTAAAACTATACAGTGAAGTCCTCGCCACACAGAATTTAAAATGTACGACGTCTCCTCATTCTATAGAATTGGCAAAAAGTAAACTAGTCGAGTCTAAAGCTGAAATTCATATCGATCTCGTACCCATTGAGTTGGGTATTTTAGACGTAGTGGTTGGCATGGATTGGCTATCCAATAATCGAGCCGAAGTCTTCTGTCATGAGAAGATCATTCGCTTACCACTACCGAACGAAGAGACACTTGTTATCCATGGAGAGAAGCGCAACATATCATTGCGGACCATAAATTGCATGAAGCCACAAAAGTGCTTACGGAAAGGTTGTATTGCCTTTCTAGCACTTGTTGTAGACAAGAAGGCCGTTGGGCCACAGCTGACAGATAATCCTGTGGTAAAATAATTTCCTGAAGTCTTTCTTGAAGACTTGCCAGGACTACCACCATATCAACAAGTCGAGCTTCACATCGACTTGGTACCGGGAGCCGCAACCGTAGCCAAATCTCCATATTGATTAGCACCTTCTGAACCTTGTAGTTGACCGAATAAGGATGTTGTGAGTTCATAACCTCCACTCTTTACCATTATACATCTTTATAAAGGTTTTGGGGGTGAAAAGACATGCAAGATTTTCAAAAATGCACAACATTTTGATGAACGAAAATTCATATTTCTAAACCATGTTACAAATAATTTTCCAACTAACTCAAATGGTTTAAGAAAGATTATAGCTTCTAATCCAAGATAGATTTACGATCGGAGTATCATCAGTTATGAATTCATGAGAAAAGCATACCGGAAACGGCTTTTAAAACTCGTTATGGTTATTACGAGTTTCTCGTTATGCCTCTTTGGTTTAATGAACGCACTAGCGGTCTTCATGGATTTAATGAACCGTGTGTGCAAGCCGTATCTCGACAAATTCGTCATAGTGTCTATTGACGACATTTTGATATACATTCGATCGACTGATGAACATGAGCAACATTTGGGAACAATTTTAGAGTTGTTAAAGACAATAAATTCACCCCAAATCGAAAAACAAGATATAGCCTTACAACTTATTCTTAAGATTGGTGCATAACATTTTACAATCTTATCATTATCCGACGATACCGATGACTTTGTTGTAAACTATGCTGCTTCGCATCAAGGATTGGGTTGCGTACTCATGCAACGTGAAAAAGTTATCATATACACATCGCGCCAACTAAATGTTCACGAGAAGAACTATACCACTCTCGACCTTGAGTTAGGCGTGGTGGTATTCGCTTAAAAATTATGGCGACATTATTTATATGGTACTCAATGCACTATTCTCACGGATCATAAAAGCCTTCAACACATATTCAACCAAAAAGAATTAAACATACGTCAACGACGTAGGGTTGAATTGTTGAACGACTATGATTATGAAATAAAGTACCATTGGGGCAAGGCGAATGCTGTAGCTGACGCCTTGAGCCGCAAGGAGCAAGTTAGAACACTAAGAGTTCAAGCATTAGAGAAGATGATTCACAAGCGCTCAAGGAAGAGCATATTCAAGCAGAAACACTTCGAGGCATACAGGAACAATTAGTGCCGAAAGAAGATGGAACTTTATACCTTATGGGTCGAAATTGGGTTCCATTCTTTGGCGGCCTTTGATATGATATTTTGAGGAAGCACATAGGTCAAAGTACTCGATCCATCCTGGATCAGATAAAATGTACCAAGACTTAAAAGAGTACTATTGGTGGCCTAACCTCAAAAAGGATATTGCTATCTATGTTGGAAATTGCTTGACCTGCGCGAAGGTCAAGGCAGAGTATCAAAAACCATCGGGTTTGCTTCAACAACCCGAGATTCCCGCTTGGAAATGGGAACAAATATCGATGGACTTCATTACGAAGTTACCCAGGACCTCGAAAGGTCATGACATGTTTTGGGTAATCGTCGATAGATTGACAAAGTCCGCACACTTCTTACCGATACGGGAGAAGGATAGTACTGAGAAACTAGCGGAAATCTATCTCAAAGAAATAGTGGCTCGTCATGGAGTGCCTATTTCAATCATTTCAGACCGGGACGGTCGTTTTGTTTCAAGAATATGGAAATCATTTCAACAGGCCTTTTGATCTCATTTGAATCCAAGTACGGCCTTTCATCCACAAACTGACGGCCAGAGCGAACGGACAATTCAAACACTCGAAGATATGCTTCGTGCATGTGTTATGGATTTAGGCGGCAATTGGGATAATCATCTACCTCTAGTTGAGTTTTCCTACAATAATAGCTACCATACAAGTATACGAGCTGCACCGTTTGAAGCTCTTTATGGTCGAAAGTGTCGCTCTCCGCTATGTTGGGCGGAAACAGGCGATAGTCAATTAATTGGTCCGGAACTAGTCCAAGATACTACGGATAAAATTTTTCAGATCCGAGACCGTATCGAGGCGGCTCGGGATCGACAAAATAGCTACGCAGATAAAAGACAAAAACCATTATCTTTCGAGGATGGAGACAAAGTCTTGTTGAAAGTCTCGCCTTGGAAAGGCGTAGCGAGGTTCGGTAAACGTGGAAAGCTGAACCCATGTTACATTGGACCATTTGAAATCTTAGAAAAGATTGGCACTGTTGCCTACAAGTTGAAGTTACCAGATGAACTAAGTAGTGTACACGACACATTTCATGTGTCGAATCTTAAGAAGAGTCCAACACAAGAAACGGTTATCATCCCGACGGATGAAGTTCACATTGATGACAAACTACAATTCATAAAGCACCTGTTAAGGTCATGGACCGGAAGGTCCAGTAAATGCGAAGGAGTTGTAACATATTTGTAAAAAATTCGTTGGAACTCTCGACACGGACCCGAATATATACTTGGGAACGTGCAGATCAAATCAAAACCAAAATACCCTCACCTGTTTGAGTAGTCTCCTGCAAAGGATGACTCAGTTTGAATTTCGGGACGAAATTCTCAATAACAGGGGGAGAATGTGACAAATGGCCAATAACCGGAAATTCAGTACAGTCTAATCACTATTCTTAGTATATAATCTCATGCAATTAGCGTAATTTAATTACGTAACGGTGTCGTATATTAGACGACAATGTTAGGACAAGAAAACACTAATACGAAAACATATCTTACAAAGATATAAGACTTTCCGGTACAACGCCCTATTCGCTAAATCGTCCGTTTCATTAAAAATAAGGCAATTTTAAATTGTCCAAAATAATAATTTAGCACTTCCGGGACTCCGAAAATATGACAAATGATGACAAACATATGGAAACAATATGAGGATATTAATGGGGTATTCGAAACATAAGCTCTCGACACTGCGTTGCAACCCCCACAACTTGTCCGTTTCTGCACCGACAAGCTAATAAACGACATTACCAACATCGAAAACAACCAAATGAAAGCTTTAGTGAACTAGTTAAGCTTATTTTGGGATTCAAAATAACTTCATACATCTTTTAAATGCGGAATGTCAACTTACGGCAAACTTCCGTCGGTACGCCACAAAAGTGCCGTAAACTAGCCAACGACGAAACGAAACAGTAATTATCTGAAAAACCCAAAAATAAATATTATTTGACATAAATAATATAATGGGTAGTAAAAACGACACAAAATCCGCAATCGAATTTGATTGCATTAAGCTGCATGGCTAGTTCAGTAAACTGCCAGTCAGCAAAGCCGGTACAGGAACCGTGTCAAAAATAATAAAAGTTTTAGTCCAAAAAGTTGGATTAAATATTTGGATAATAAAACAAGTACAAAAATAATTTTTGTTATGTTTTTATCTAAATAAAACACGGTGTCAGTATTTAACCCGGTACAGGACCTGAACCGATTTTTTTCACCCGATTTACACACTAAAAATTTCGGTGAACTAGTTTTACTTAGTGTCACACTACTTTAAAATATGAAGGCTTAAAACCTTGTAGATATTTTTATATAAATTGTCAAAGTTCTTAAAATACTTAAACAATTACTACATTTTACCAAGAAATGAACACTTAACACATGAAACAAATTCAAGACCCTTTTCCCCCCTCATGTTCACGTTGGTTTTAGTGGGTCCAACACCCCTTAATTACTTGCCAAATATCTTGATATTTTTAGTAAGTTACAAGTGGATGAAAAATGGATGATTAAAAATTACAACACTTAGTCACTAAGTTACTACACTTCATCACTTTCATCTTTCATTACACACCAAGAACACTTTAATCATCTTCATTTTTTTCACAAGAACACCTTCAAAAACCCATTTATTTTTATCACCTCCTTCATGATCAAGATGGATTTCTTTGGAACTTAAGGTGATCTAAAGCTTTTGGAAATAAAAGGAAGGGTTTCCATCCATACAAAAGTATTCTACCAACAAGATCATCATCTTCTTAGTCTTAATAATCTTCTAAGATCATCCCTAGCCTAGTGCTAGAAGTAAGCTTCTATAACTATTTTTTTTATACAAATGTATTAAGTTTATGATTGTTATTATTGCTAATAATAACCAAGAGATCATACATAATAACATGAGAAAAATACAAAGAAGCAAAGATAAAAATCATGATATATTTATGTTGATTATATTGTGATTTAAGACTTGTGATATGCTTATTTGATCTTGCTAAGATGATTATGAGATAAATACATGGTTAGAGTATGTTTTAAGTTATGATCTAAAAATTATACATGTTTATGTTAAAGGGTTTTTAACATAAAGGATTAAATGGATGATCATAACTATTGTTCTTGTGAAAGTATTAAGGGTTTTTATTTAAAAACAAGACTTTTACAAGATTATAAAAAGTAACATACAACTAGAGATTTTTATAAAAGTTGTTAAAACTAAAATTAAACTTGGTTTTTGAACTTGTTAGCATATGTAATGATCATGTTTAAAACCCTACATGATTTGGAAATCATCTTGGTAAATTTTATTTTATAAAAGTCTCATATGTTTAGTTAAGATGATGAGTAAATTGGTGGTGATTTGATAAAGAAAATGATATGTTTGATTAAACATGGCCAAATGATTAATACAAAGGTTATATGGCCAATTTTTCTTAAAAACTTTATGTTATACGAACCAACATTTTTGTTTGGTTAAATCTTTATTAGATTAAAAAGTTTTTAAGGAAAGGCTTTTATAAAAGAAAAGACAAGATAAATATATATATATTTTTTTTTAGAAAATATATATTTGATCATTTTAACAACTTAATTGATGTGTGGTATTTGATGTATTAGTTATATATATCAAAGATAGGAACTTTATTACAATGGTAATAATGAACACATGATACATAATAATCAAAGTCTTACAAGACTTCACATATTCACGCCTTAAAACGAGTTACGGACGATTCGAATAATCGGACACCATTTATGGTCAAAATGAACGACGGACGACTACATAAGTGAATTGCCAATCCGAAGAGTTACTACGATGTTTAGACGATTTTACGACACGAAATATAAATAAGCTATCGATAACAAATTTCGGATGTTTATAAACTTATAAAAACTAGTATGTTTTTATTTACCAAAAAGTATACTTAGTAAATTTTTATAAAAAGATTTTTATAAAAATGAAAGGCTTACTTTTATTAATGGTCTTATTATACTTAATGGACTATTTTTGTAAATGGGCTTATTTTACTTAATGGGTTATTTATTTAATGGGCTATTTTTCTACAAATGGGCTTAGTTTTCTTAATGGGCTTATCTTCATCATGGGCTTAACATAAATTCATGGGCTAAGCCCAAAACACCAAACATATGGGCCAAAGCCCAACACTATTCAAGCCCAACACTATTCAAGCCCAATACTATTTAAGCCCAATACTATTCAAGCCCAGCACTATTCAAGCCCAGCACTATTTGAGGCCCAACACTATTGAGGCCCAGCACTATTTGAGGCCCAACACTATTTGAGGCCCAACACTATTGAGGCCCCAACACTATTTGAGGCCCAACACTATTTAGGCCCAACATTATTTGGGGCCCAATAACATGAAAACATGGGCTCGGCCCAATGATACTATTATTGGAAACACAACTATACAAGTGATACATATAAGACACGAGGTTCAGCGGACTAGATCCGACTATACAACTCACAAGATACAAGATAACGTTTATATATATATATTTGGTGAAAAATATATATATAACATTTGAACAACTCATTCATCGAATACACAGTTAACGAACAGTAAAGACATACAAGTCTTACACATATTCAAGACACAAGACTTATACTCAGGTCATTTACAAAGACCGAAGGGTCTAACAATTCTAGGACCTTTGTAGGTCGTGATACAAATCAAGGACAATGCAAGTGAGGTTACAATTACATACAGTTTACGGATGCAATTCTGTGAGTTCATGTCCCCTATTCATTTTAAATGTTTTTCAAGCTTTACAACTATCGGGGAAAATACATGTACAATAGTATGATAAGTCAAGGAATGAAACACCTTAGATCATGTGCGAATTAGGGCCATACTATAAGCACCATTAATCCAGTTTGGACCAAGGAACAAAGGTTTAGATCTAATGGGTTTTGGCGAGCCCCACTCTTGGTCGTGGACCCATACAGAAGAGTGCGTTTGTGTCCCAGTCGATAGGAATCGGCATAAAATCGTCTAGGGTTGGTTTGCTTCCTATTTCGTCACACATATTAATGTCCTTGCAAAACATTAATGATCACGATTTCATTGACGCTTTTCATACTACAATTGATACAAATACAAATACATCTCATACTTTACAGATACATCTTATATCCAGTTTGGATACAATTACAATTGAGACAAATACATATTACATACTGTTTTGATACAGATACATCTTGTACAGCTAAACTGCATGAACTCGCTCAACTTTTGTTGATGTTTTCAAACTTACATGTATTTCAGGGAATTAGTGGACCAATGCAATGATTTCAGTTCAAGGAAAACAAGTATCAATACTCCATGCCAACTATTGAAGGGTTTGCCTGTTATATACCGCCTCTTTGCGGTGATATAGTGGTCAAAGTCTTGACATTTTAAGACTTACATTTTGATGTATAAAACGATGACAACTTATTTTCATTTGATGGTTTGTAACCAATACATTCAACTTATGTTGCATTCTTTTGAAACAATTATGACAATGGCATTGGAGCTTGTATTTATTCATATAGTTTGTTCATGTACATCGATATTTATGCAATGAAAACCATACAGATCACACCTTGCGTTTCCGCTACAAGCGGGTGTGACAGTATCCTTGCTGACTCAAACTACTGGGTTGAGGGTAACGTCACCTTCAAAAGAGGGGCCTACTACAATAACTAAGATAATCTCTTAAAATAGTGCAAAAGTGCGGAAATAATCAAAGGTTACACTAAACACGAGTCGGAGCCAAGTGATTCATCTTGTCTATCTATTTTTCTTTTATTTTTATTTTCAGCATTTTTAGTTAGTTTTTATTTTCTTAGTTTAAAACATTTTTTTCTAAACTTTTGATTTGATTAGACGTTGAGGATAAACCGGTACTAAAAGCTCTTGTGTTCTTAGACGACCTCGGTATCTTACCAACACTATACTACGCTCACGATGGGTGCACTTGCCCATATGTGTGTTTAGTGTTAGTAAATATCGTGTTTTATAAATTTAAAACTTGGCTAAAGAAAGTGTAAAAGGGCTTAAAATATACTTAAACCTACATATACACCTAACACGCATCAAGTTTTTAGCGCCGCTGCCGGGGACACAAGGATTTTAAGAAAGTTAGGAATCAACGGCCTAATCGTTTTTCTTATTTTTCTATTTTTTTTTAGGATTTTTCTTAGTTTTTCAGCTTCTGCAGAACTTAGCACGGGCCGTGCCCGCTGAACACGCCCCGTGCCCAATCATTGGAACTGGCAATCCTGTTTTAAGTCAGACAGTAAGCTGAACACGGGGCCGTGCCCACTGAACACGCCCCGTGCCCAAGAATCAGTTACTGAAAACAGAACCGTAAGATCCCGACGGTTGGTAATTTCTGACACAAATATGAGTGATACTGATACTTTTTACTTTCGGCACTCTTATGGTACGTGGTGTCAATTATGTGGTGGTAACCATAAAGAATTAGAATGTTATTTTCTAAATTATAAGCCCCACTATATAGACCCATCGTCTCCTTGTATCCTTAAGAGGGGCGAAAGTAAAAATAATCCCTATCTCTCCCTCGAATGCGCCCAACCAGATTTTCTAGGAGAAATGCTTCTTGATGAACTATTTCAATTAGAAGATCTAATTCTTAATTGGTTAAAAGAACTTAGGATAGATTTCAATAATTTATCTCAAAATGATAACCAAGAAGAAGTGTTGGAATGGCATTCAAACAACTTCGTTGTTCCCGACGATACTTCTAACTCTAGTGAGGACTTGAGCGATAGTTGTCCCTGTGTCGATTGTGCCGTGAAGGACTCCCCATCAACTTCGTTCGATGCATACATAGACCTGAGCGATTCGACATACACCTTCTTTAACGAGAGCCCGGAAAAGGGTTGGACTTGTCCACCTACTTATAGCATAGGAATCACCCTCACCGACAACCTCTTGCGTTCTCGTCTTAATCTAGAGCAATTAAGGTATCTTATGCACTTTGGGGTTGTTCCATCCAGTAAGGAACCGCCCGATCTGGAAAAGTTCCTTGAAAATTGACGAACTTCATAAACAGCCTTTCGACACGGGGCCGTGCCCAGGTCAACACGCCCCCGTGTCCACCAAAAGATTCCCTTCTGACTTTTTGTCAGAATACGGACAAAACGTGTCAGGATCCTACCTGCACACGGGGCCGTGTCCAGCCGACACGGGGCCGTGTCCAGCATGCTGTCGTTTTCTATAAATGCAGCCAAGAATCCTGCACATTTGGACCATCCAGGGACTGAGATTTGAAAGGATTTTCTAACTTACCATCCTAGGTATGTTCTAAAAGAAGGTTTTAACAAACATCTTGTCCTTTCCTCTTTTATCCATTACCTTCTTCTTCACCTTTCTTGCAACAACACCTCCATTGAAGCTTGATTTCAAGCTTTATTGTGATGATTGTTGAGCTTTTGTTCAAGGAATCTTGTTAAAAATAAGTTACACAACATTGTTTTAAGTTATTTCTGTTCAAAAATGCTTCATAAATTGGGAAAATAATTTAAAACTCCAAGATTCCTTGTTCTAAAAAACTGCAGAAAGTTGAACACGGGGCCGTGCTCATTGAGCACGGGGCCGTGTCCGTGGTACTGTTTCATTAAAACGAACTATTTTTGGTTTGTTTTCGTAGAATGTCTAGCCAAAACAGTGGAACCTCTTCTGCGCACTCCAGAAACAGTCGAAGGGAAAGGAGGCCATCAACTGAAGCAACTCTCGTAAGATACGTGATGGCGTTACGTGAAGCTCTTGACGAGATGACTTCGGTAGAGGAGGTCCTAATAGACCGTATAAATTATCTTTCGGTGGGGTTGGAAAACAGTTTTCAAGAAATACACCTCTTGCACCAGAGGTTAAACATTCTTGTAACACCTCCCATGGAACCAATCCTCCCTCAAGAGGATTGGAACCTAGCACTTGGAATCCACAATCCTACCGGTTGGGACGACATTCCAGCGGAACCACCTCTTGTAGATCTACAAGAAGTCCCGGTTGATGTTGCACCTCCTCAAACCGATGCCAATGAGCTCGCTTTTCTTCTCCCTAGGGAGATAGAAGAATGGCTCACCAACATGTGAGGAACCCATGCACGGAGAAAGAAGTTCTTCAAGCCACATTTAACCGAGGGACTTACCTTTTCGGAAATTTTTCTAATAAAATAAGTAGTAGGCTAGAACTTCTTGGTTTAGATTTCTTGTGTTTCTTTGACCTAACTATATAGTATTTTAATTTTTAGGACTATTATGTAATTCTCTCTATGACTTAATGAATGATGGTTTTAGTTAATTTGGTGTTTGGATGGTGTTGAAATGAATAAAACGCACTTGAGATGACAAAGGATACAAGGGAAACTTGAACCAGCACCCCATGCAGGAAAACAGGACCATCCGACAAAATTTCTTCGTTACAGTAAGTTCGGCACGGGCCGTGTCCGCCCAACACGGCCCCGTTCTGCACAGTCTGCAGAAATGACCCAGTTCAGGTAAACTGGACACGGGCCGTGTTCACCCAACACGCCCCCGTGTCCAGGCCTCTGTTTCTTTTGTTTAATTTTTGTTACTGGCACTTGAACACGGGGCCGTGCCCGGACAACACGGGGCCGTGTCCAGCGCCCAGTAACACAAATTTTTGCTTTTTCACACCTTTTTACACATTCAATCAACCTAAAAATTTATTTTTGGGACACATTGAGGACAATGTGTAATTTAAGTGTGGGGGGGATACTAAAACCTTGAATCTTGCAAGTCCTAATAACAAGCCTTACACAAAACTCTATTGGAACCGCTAATCACCCCAAATTTTTTCAAAGATTTTCATTTTTTTTACTTGTCTAGGTTTAATTTGGGAATTTCAAAATTCTAAAAAGGTTATATTTTTACAAATTTACAACCGATAGCGTCGTGATAAAAAGAACCAACATAAGAAAATTATGAAAAGGCATGGCAAACTTAGTTAAAATTTGATTATATATACTTGATCACATAAAAACCCATTCCCACAAAAGTGAGTTTTGAGCCTTTATTGAGCATACAAATACATATCTTTAAATTAAATGCTCATTTTTCGTTTCTTGTGTGAATAGCCGCTTGGTTCTTACGACTCTAGAACTTGCCATGACGATACATTCCCGGTCCTTACCAACTTAAACCCGAGTAAGTAAATGATGGAGGCATTAGGACTAACCCTTTTTATTTCTACACCATTATTTTCCTTTTTTTTACCACCTACCCAAAATCCCCCTAGTTAACCCCTTTGAGCCTAAACCTTTTCATTTCACAACCCAAACCAAACACCCTTTTACCCACCAAAACCTTTTTATTTTTAACCCTTTGTTTTAGTAACAAGTTCGGTTTTTCGTTTGACTTAAAATATATATATATATATATATATATATATATATTGATGATGAAGCAAAAGAAAAAAAATAATAAACAAACAAGTTCATCAAAAATAACTTTGTTTGAATAATAGCTTCATCAAAATAAAAGTTACAAAAATAAAAAGTCTTACGAAAACCGATGCTTGTTACGTTTTTCACCCTTTCTACTAACCACTAACCACTAACCCAACCACCTACCTTTAACCCAAGCCTAACCCTTCACCCAAAAGTCCTCTTGATGTTTACAAAGGTATATAGTTAAAAAGGAGGAGGATTGATTGCTTGGCAAGCCTATGGTAGGAGTAAGTTCCATGCCGCTCTCGAGTGATTCACTAAAATACATCTTCGGCCGAGTGTTGAGTGATCCCCGTGAGGTATGTGATCTTGTATATAAATAGAATTTTAAATAAGCATGTTATGCCCTAATAAGTAATTTATCTTATGAAAAGTTTTAAATAAATCATGACGAATAGGATTGTAAATAAATAAAAATAAAACTTAATAAAGAATCTTGGAAATTCCGACACTCTATGACAAGCCCAAAAACTTTCTCTTCTACCCATTCCATTTGGGAGTGTAAAGCCACATTATAAAGAGTTTTGCTTGAGGACAAGCAAAGATTCAAGTGTGGGGGTATTTGATGTGTGCAAAATGCAACATATAAATTACATCAATTGTGGTATAAAACTAACCCTTTTTTAGTACTAATGTTGGAAAAAGTGTGCTTTTGTCTTCCTTTTGTATTTTCAGGATTAAATGAGCTCAAATTAACAAAAGAAGCAAAAAGGCAGCTAAATCTAGCATAAATACAAGAAAAGGAGCAAACGTGACATGCCCGACCCCACGACAGCATCTTCCCAAGCAAAACAAGAAGACAGAAGACTGAACACGCCCCGTGCTCAGTGAGCACGGGGGCGTGCCCAAGTGTCAGCAAAAAAGAAAAAGTGGTAGAAGCTTCTATTGCCCACCACGGGGCCGTGCTCAGCGGACACGGGGACGTGGTCAACTATAAGATTCGCGAATCTAGGCAAATCTTGATAGTACAGATATGCTTCTGCACACGGGGTCGTGCTCAGCGGACACGGGGGCGTGGTCAACTAATACAGACAAGCTACATTAAATGAAGAAAGAGAAGGATGTGGACATGGGGCCGTGCCCACTGGACACGGGGCCGTGCCCAAGCTTCTGTTCAGCCTATAAATAGGAGTGCTTGGCTCAAGCTCAAACCATCCCTTGGCACACCACCTCTCTCACACTTCACCCACCACCCACCACCACCATAACACCATTATCCACCACCATCATCCATTGTCCATCATAGAGTGTGTGAGTCGTCTTGGGATCCAAGATTGATCGTAAGAGTTCTTGACAATCAAGGCCATGTTTGCCTAAGTCTCTTACATCACTTGGTGAAGACAAAGTGTCTAGTGTAATACTTTTTATTTTTAATCTTTTCGCACTTTTTACTTGGTTTTGTATTAATGACTTTAATAACTAGTTTCTTATGTTGAAGGTGATTTTTCCTTATCGTTTGTCCGTGGTGTCTTGGCATTATTTTACTGTCTATATAAAATAAAAGATTTTCACCATTCATATCTCCACGGTCTATATGGAGGTATGTTGGCTACCTGGTCGGGGGTTAAGGGAACGGTTTGGTAAAAGTCTTGCCTTGTTCAGTGTATAGATCCTGCAAGGACCTGGGTCAAATTTAGTAGGACCTCCTTCAATACTTAACGGTATTGGATGGCGGGGGTCCAAACTCTTTGATCCCCTCATATGTAAGCTACTATTAATACTATAACCCGGCTATTTAGGACTGTATCCCTGCTGACTCAGACTACTTAGCCGAGGGTAACGTCACCTTCAAAAGAGGGGCCTACCATAATTTGCATTAATAACTTAATTAATTATCTTTCAATAATCCGACCCTTTAGGATTGTATCCTTGCTGACTCAAACTACTGGGTTGAGGGTAACGTCACCTTCAAAAGAGGGGCCTACTACAATAACTAAGATAATCTCTTAAAATAGTGCAAAAGTGCGGAAATAATCAAAGGTTACACTAAACACGAGTCGGAGCCAAGTGATTCATCTTGTCTATCTGTTTTTCTTTTATTTTTATTTTCAGCATTTTTAGTTAGTTTTTATTTTCTTAGTTTAAAACATTTTTTTCTAAACTTTTGATTTGATTAGACGTTGAGGATAAACCGGTACTAAAAGCTCTTGTGTCCTTGGACGACCTCGGTATCTTACCAACGCTATACTACGCTCACGATGGGTGCACTTGCCCATATGTGTGTTTAGTGTTAGTAAATATCGTGTTTTATAAATTTAAAACTTGGCTAAAGAAAGTGTAAAAGGGCTTAAAATATACTTAAACCTACATATACACCTAACACGCATCAGGTACACATCAACCTCGCTGCGCGGATGGCGGAGTACTTTATGCATAGTTCGGGTAGAACCAACAGCAGTCAAATACATGGTGGTCAGTATGTGACCCAGATCGCTTACAACTTGGGTATAATGACTGACGAGGTGGTTCAGGGTCTTACGTTGATTACCGAGGGTTTGTATGTTGACATCCGTTCTCTGAAAGCGATGGGGCTTATAGCAGAGACAGATCATGGGGATAGGTTAAAGGGGCTCAACAACGAGGTCTGGGACCCATTGCCTCCAGAGCCGGCATAGGATTAGGATGAGGATATGGAAGACCAGGAGCAGCATCAGGAGCCGCCACACACACCACCACACTCACCACAACAACACCACTCCCCGCAGTATCAGCGCTGGCCCCCCGGCATCCCTTCGTATCCGAAGTTCTATGGCCAGTTCCAGCAGATGCAGGTCAGTCAGGAGCAGCAGCAGGCCAGTTTAGAGCAGCTGCATGTTAGTCAGGAGCAGCTGCGGGTGAACCAGGAGGCGATTAGGGTGAACCAAGACTTCATGCGCCAGGAGGTGCAGGCCGGGTTTTCATACCTTTTTGGGGGTCTTCACAATGCATTCCCTAACTACTTTGCGGAGCCCCCACAGTTCCCATTCGGGAACCCAGGCGGTTATGGAGGGGCAGGCCCATCCGGCACGGGAGGAGATGTGGATGACGAGGAGTAGCGGGAGTTGTGAGTTGGTGGTTATCATATTTTAGTACTTTATTTCTTGGGTGTTCATTTTGGTCTTTATTTCAAACACCCGCGGCTATGTACTTTATTTTTCATACACTTTTGTTTGTTTGCTTTATTTTATGTTTGGATATTTAGTACTCCTTTTATGTATGTAAATTATGGTTTGTTTGAGTTTAGATTGTCGATGCCTTCTGTTTTGTTTTGCTTTGCTTTGTAACATCCTTACAGATTTTTGAAGCAAGTCTTGGACCGGAGCACACCACAGAATCAGCTTTGAAGTCTTGTTTCATCTAAATCATCTTCAGGGGAGTGTTATTCTCCTTTTTATCTATATTTCAGGTTTCGCATTGGGGACAATGCGAAGTTCAAGTGTGGGGAGGGGGTTTAACATGTTGACTTTGTTTGTCCTTAAAAAAATCAATCCAAAATATCAGTAAATTGTTTATATTTTTAGTAAATAAACCGGTTAGATGTGTTTTAGAAAGCTTCAGATATGATAAAAACCCGACAAGCCAAATAAATTTTGAAAAATATAACTAGAATGCGTGACAAACAAAGAAAGACTTGCATGATAATTTTCACACTTTCACCCATTCCTTCCGTTATGTGAGCATATTTGAGCCTTAAACTTGTTATATATTTGTTCATTTCGGAGTAGGAGTGAGCCGGATATCACGTATAGTTTAGAACTTGTCACTAGCATGCTGGCTAAGACCATAAACATGTGAAATTGTGTAGAAGTGATAGAGGAACCTAGAAAACCCCTTTGTTGTTAGCCTTGTTCTTTGTGTTGTGTTTCCCCTAAACCTTACATTACCCCTTAGGATTAACCATGTTGAGCCTTTCCCGTGTTTCCCTTTGTTTACCCAACAAAATCACCCACTTAGCCAAATTTAGCCTTTTTATTTTTAAACCTTTTGTGTTAAAACTCGGTCAAAATCATCGTTTAACTAGCGCTTCTTATAGTTAATTGTTTATTGTACAAATCCATTAGAGTATGTTAAAAAAACAGAAAATAAAACACCCTAAAATAGGGTGAAGTCGACAAATTTCAAGCAATTTTGAATGCTAAAATGATGAAATCTCGTTGATGAGCTCGATATCACAAAAGTCGTCTTTTTAAGGCGTTAGTATGTATAGTTTTACGCTAGTTAAACGCTATTACTGAGTTTTAACCATTTTGTCACTTTAAAATTCCCATTTCATACCCTTCACCCAAAGCCTATCGTTACAACCCGTAAAGACCTCTTGATTTGCACTTTTTCGCATGTTAGTTTGTGGAGATAAGATCGTGTGACAAGCTTATGATATTACACGTTTCATTGACGAGGCATTGAGTGTTTGCACATACACATTTTATGTATGTTTCACAAATAAAACCGAGTGTGTGTGAACATTGTGAGGTGTGTGAAGATTAGCATGTTAAGTCAATCGAAAGTGAAGTCACGGCTTTTTGGTTATCTATACACATATTTGCATATGCTTGTTTGGTTTGAATCAATTGATGTTGTCTTTCGAAAAACCGGCTAACCGTATGTTTGTAGTTGTTTTAGTAGATAGTTTGTAAATTCTCGTTCTTGTTAGATTCTAGCTTTTATTGCATTTTAGTTTTAGCTTGCTTGAGGACAAGCAAGGTTCAAGTGTGCGGAGGTTTGATATTCACCAAAATACACATACTTTATTCCCCCATTTTACCCCCATTTTATGCGTTTTCGGCCGTTAAACCGTGAATCGGATACTTAATCAGTTATACTTTTGTTTATAGGCCTAAAACAGCATGCCAAACAAGAAGATGATGAAAACGAGGACTTTCCGGGCAAAACGACAAAGCTGCGAAGATTCTGTGAACATTCTGATCTGGGCAATTGGCACGGCCGTGCAATGAATGGCACAACCGTGCGGATCCGACAACAGAGCTCTGCCCAGCAATGCACGCCAGTGCGATCAGGAGTGCAAGCCAATCCCGGAGTTGAACGACCGTGCGGATGGTTGCACCTCGTGCGGATCCGATGTCTAGCACCAACCTGGAAATGCACCACCAATGCAACTGCTCGTGCCACCCTAACCCCGGAGATGCACGCTCGTGCCACCTGTGGAACGGTCGTGCGACTATGAAGACCGGTCAAGATCTGATGATGTCACACAGTATGGTGAACAATGATTCAAAAGTGAACGGTCGTGCACTTTATTGGCACGACCGTGCGATCTGAAAATGTTATAAAAAACAGACAGCAACATTCTGTTCGTAATTCTGGAGTTTTTGGGAGCTTCACAGGCGATTTTCAGGCTCCGGAGGCACTAGCTTTCACCCGGATTCAAGCCACATTGTGCCGTTTAGCTCCGTTATCTTCCGGATTCTCAATCTTGTGCTTGTTTATGGTTTGATTTCTTGAATCTTTCCATGATTTTGTTGTAATTCAAGCATTTTGGTTGATGATTATGTATTATTGTAAGCCTTTGGGCAAAAACACTAGAATCCCTTGCTTAATTACAACCATTAGTATGTTAATTATGTTTGTAATGACACTTGGAAGCATTTTCTGTGTTAATCTTTGATGATTAGTTTGCAACCTTGTTTATTGATGTTGATTTCTTGATTATAAGCAATTATCTTAGATGATTAGTATATGGTTAGTTGAGATAATTGAAAGATGAAGCTTAATTAATCATGTATTAGTAGACTTTGAACATGCTTAACTTGTTTAACTTGTTTAAAATGTGTACACCATGATACTAGAAATGGTTAGTGGTTTAATAAGGGGTAATTATTGTTAATCAAGAAAGCTTTCCCTCACGTAAGGGCCTTAACGGGTTAAATGGTGTTGTTATGAATTCTTTCCATGAATGGTTAGCTTAGTTAGTAGTTTAGGCCAAAATTGCTATCTTAGTGAATTTATGTGCAAGATTTGTAAAATGAACTCGGTTGTGATTTAATCTAGTTTATGCTTGTCTCGGTGGTTGCATTGTGTTTATCGGTGTCACTTTCCTTGATTAAGTGAGGTTAGAAAACTCCTAACAGATGACTAACTTATTTTTTAGGGGATTTTCATAGACATTTATCAATTGCACGTTAAAGAATAATCTTAGGTGGTTAAAGTGTGTTTATCGTTTTAGCTTTCCGAATGATTGTCATGTTAGGATTCCCGAAAGGGATACTAATTGTCTTGAAAATGGAAAATTGACCGAATGTTTCAAGTGACAAAACCGACTTAGTTTATATACTTTGGTTGTGTATAAAGCAAGGCTATTTATCTATTTTCTTATTTGGAGTCTATTATGTTTTTATAAATATTTGTTTATGCTTATTTTAGTTTTTAGAAAATCACACAACTTATCTTCCTCCCGGTAATTTAATGACAAAGGTTTAGTATTATTCCTCCGCCCACTTCCTTGGATAGACACTTGGTTCTTACCGATACTTTACTACATATATGACGGGGTACACTTGCCCTTTCGTGTGTGTTTTGATGTTGAAGTATAAATCACTTTTATAAATTTAAAACCGAATCGTGTGTAAGATTCATTATAAAAATATGTATATACGCGCATACGTCACGTATTTTGACCGAAACTATGACTCGTCACTACGCCTAATCAACGTGGTAATCAGTAGGTATAGTCACAAGGGACTATAACCATCGTGATTACGCTCACATTGCAAAGTTCAAACGAACTTTGTGTTGATCATTGACTGGTCAAAGCAGAAAGTCAAACAGTGTTTGACTTTCATGCTTAAAATGCATAAAAGCATGAAAGAAGCTTACAAGAGGTCCAAGCAAGGAAGATAGAATAAGAAAACCAGAAGATTGGGACCTTCAACCAGAAGGGATAGTCCCACTATAGCAGAGAATGAGAGAAAAACTGAGTTGAGCAAGTGTGAAGTGAGTTTGGGGTGGGTATATATAGATTTCGGACAACCGTTAGGATCGTTTCTTGAATTTCGAGCTTCAATCCTGACCCTCCATGTGTTACCCATTGTTTTACAATGATATGGGTGCCCAAAACCAACTCAAGGTTTGATTAAACCATGTCCCAAAACCCAGAAATGTCACACCCCGACCACGTAATACAACCAAACGTGGCGGAAACGTCGGGGAGTGTTGTAACAGAATCATTGTTTCACAACCATGGATTAAACAATTTCGTTTTATTGAATTAAATGTATTACATTACATTGGAATTAGAAACGAAACATGAACAAATAGACTTTCATTGTTATTAAGTCACTAAGGCCTCGTCCATTCATATGTGAGCGTGCATCAATATCATTATCAAATATCATCAACTATGGTACCTGAAACACATGTGAAAATACGTCAGCATAAAAATGCCGGCGAGTACATAGGTTTTATGTGAGTGTCAGATTCATGGCTCGTTTTACATGTTGCAATACTTATTTAAAAACCTTAGTTTGAAAAGTATAGTATTACGACATAATTAACCAACTCAAATCAAGTTGGATAAGATTTATAAAATCTCGTAGCCATGATTCTTAACTCCAAAACATTTTGTTTTATTAAATCAAATCGTAAAACATCTCGTAGAACTCGTTAATAAGACTCGTATGGTTTATATTATTCAGAAAACATAATTGTGTGACATTGCTTCAAAATCGTTTACCCAAGTGATCTAGATAACGCAACGATATATAATGTGTTAAAAGCACTTATATATAGGAAGTACCAGCGGCGTATCCACCATGCTTTTAACACATTACACCCGCCCCGTTATCTAATCACTTCCCTAACCCAATGGTTCAAACAGTTGCAAATGGTTACAAATGGTTCACATACATCCAACGATTACAAATGGTTCACATACATCCAACGATTTCAAATGGTTCAAAACGTAAACAATTGTGCTAGCATGTTAAGTGAACATACATAGCAAAACATAATGAAATCATGTACTAATAGTGTACTAATGAACATAGCAAGTATATGATATGAAAACATGGAAAACACGAAAGTAACAAGTAGGCACATGTTTTTCACCCCAAAACATTTGAAAACAGTAAAAGAGGGGTCTATGTACTCACTTGAGGGTGCTTAGGAGTCTTGAACAACAACCAAGCAAAGCTAGAGGGATCACAGAAATCAAACGGCACCTAATATAGGTAACTACATTAATAACCGGACCTAACTCGGAAGATTGGATAGTATGAGGTTTCATAAACCAAATGAGTATTGGAACTCATATGATATGGTTTAATAAATCCTACATACTAAAATGAAACCTAACCTAAGTGCTTACGACCCATCACGACCCGTTTAGGTAGCTTATGCTACTTTAACGCGTCGTTCGCGTAAAACGCGTTCGGACCGCCTAACTAGTCCTATAATAAGTAAAATATGCCTTAACATGTCTAATATTGTTACCTAATCAGTTTATATGTAAAAATTTAGGTTACATATGCTTAAAATGAATTTATGCGTAAAAAGGGCATTTTGGTCATTTACCTAAGGCATATAAACTACCTATCATACAACTACTTAAACGAAGTGACCATAAGGTGTAACCTCGAAAGGTTATTCCCTATACAACTATGGTCACCTAATGTGTTTGGTCGGATCCTAACGATCGACCAAACGGGTCGGGTTCGAAAGTCTAAGCGGTTGTTTAGACCGCTTACCTCTACGACCCTATATAAGCACTAAACCTATAGTGACGAGATAAACATGTTAAAACATGTTTAACAAGGTTTGAAAACAGGTTTGCTATCAAAACAAACGGTTTTGATACCCAAGAGTAGTTTGGTTACAAAATACGCATAAACGCGTATTCTGGCCGAAACTACGACTCGTCACTATGCCTAAATAACGTGGTAATCAGTAGGTATAGTCACGAGAGACTAAAACCATCATGATTACGCTCACGTTATGAAGTTCAAACGAACTTCGTGTTGACCATAAACTGGTCAATGCAGAAAGTCAAACAAAGTTTGACTTTCGTGCTAAAACGCATAAAAGAACGAAAGAGGACTTACAACGGGTCCAAGAACAGAAGCTTTGATCCGAATATTCTTAGGTATGAAGTGATAAACACATCAACTTAGAGAACCAATTCAGATTCAAAGGTGTGAGTTTGGGAGTGAAGTGGGTGTTGCTATTTATAGAAAACCAAGAACCGTTAAGATCGTTCCTTGATAAACGAGAATCAATCTGGACCGTACACATATGGCACATGGTTTTGGGATACTAGGGGTGCCCCAAACCCAGCAAACGGTATTGAAAATGTTACAAAATAGCCCCTAAACTTCAAGAGAAATGCTGAAAATGGACCTGCAAGTGCAAAAATGGAGTTTTTGCCCAGATGAGGCCGTGGCGTCATGCCACGGCAAAGCCTCATGGTGGTGGCGCAGCGCCACCATGTACCAGCTACCAGAAACTTTGCAAAAATGGCAGGTTTGGTCCCTGCAGCTCATTTAGGCCATTTTTGATGCGTTTAAACCCCGTTAACCCCATTTCAAGGCTCTAAAATGAAGTTAAAGTATAGGGAACTTGAAACATGCTCAAAAATATCCCAGATGTTGGTTCGTTTGGCCGTACGGTTGCGTTATTCGGTTAATTACGACGAAACACGAACGAACGCGAAAAACGATCCAAATTACGCGACGAATGGAATTTTATCATGCCAATTACTAAAATAAAATATTTTAATGATTACATAAATTTTTGGATGTTCGGATGTATTCAGAACGTAAGATATGCGTGAAAATGCAAACTTGTGCACTTTTTGACGCTTTTAGTCCCTATGGATCAAGAAAGTTTATTTTTGCGCACAAAACATCTCAAAGCCTATTTCTAAGCTATGTAAAGGATATTTAGGGCATATTTAACTTATGATCAAGTTCCGGAATGTTCGTTACAGTACAAATCGGCATACTTTCAGAGTTTGTCGAAATTAGTCCTTATAAGCGAATAAACTTGATTTCGCCACACCAAACCTTCCAAAACTTATTTCTAAGTTATGTAAAGGTTATTTAAGGTATGTTAAGCCTATTTCACTATTCCGGAGTGTTCGTTGCATTAAACTGGTTATATTTACGCATCAGTGCGCGTATAACCTTCCAGAAAGCGATTTAAAGCTTGAAATCGAACATGAATTTATATGTGCAAACGATACACATATTTTTACAAATCCCAAGTATGAAACACAATATTTCATAAATTTGGTATCTGTTTGATGGTTGCAGAGGCACAGGTGTCACAAGAAACCAGCTGCTGTTGCTGAAAACCAGTTTGCTGAAAATGGTCCTCTGTAGCATGGAGCGCCAGGATGACCAGGTTCTGGTGCGTGGCGCGAGGGAGGTCAGGCTGGAAGTTTCAAACTTTGGCAGAACAGGCCCCTACATGCATAAAACTTGATTTTTGACACGTTTAAGCCCGCCCCGTTAACCCCATTTCAAGGCTCTAAAATGAAGTTAAAGTATAGGGAACTTAAAATATGCTTGAAAACATCTCGGATGTCGGTTCGTTTGGTCGTATGGTTGCGTTATTCGGTTAATTACGACGAAAACTCAAATGGACGCAAAAACGATCCAAATTACACGACGAATGGTATTTTTGCATTCCAATCACTAAAATAAAATATTTTAATGATTACAAAAATTTTTGGATGTCCGGATATATTCAGAATGTAAGATATGCGCGAAAATGCAAACTTATGCACTTTTTGACGCTTTTAGTCCCTGTTTGATCAAAAACTTTATTTTCGAATACCGAACCCCTCAAAGCCTATTTCTAAGCTATGTAAAGGATATTTAGGGTATGTTTAGCTTATGATAAAGTTACAGAAGTTCATTACTATATGAATCGGCATAGTTTCGCAGTTTGTCGCAATTAGTCCCTGCAAGCGAATAAACTTGTTTTTGCCATACTAAACCCTTCAAAACTTATTTCTAAGTTATGTAAAGGTTATTTAAGGTATGTTAAGCATATGTTGATGTTCCAGAGTGTTTGTCGTGTTAAACTGATTACATTTACGCATCAGTTTGCGTATAACTTTCAAGAAAGCGATAAAGAGTTTGAAATTGAACAAAAATATCAAAACGTGCAAAATGTCAAACATAAATAAATAAACATTGGGGCCAAAACACATTGTTTTATTGATAAATGAACTATTCAAAGTTTGTACAATGATTACAAGCACAGATGTCACAGTCTCCCCTACTTGTGGAAATTTCATCCCGAAATTTATTTAGAGGAAACTTGTGAGAATAGATGTGGATATTTCGCCTTCATTTAATCTTCTCGTTCCCAAGTAAATTCTGGACCACGTTTAGATTCCCAACGAACTTTGACAAGTGGAATGCGCTTGCGTTGGAGCCATTTGACTTCACGGTCCATGATTTCCACAGGTTTCTCAACAAAATGCATCGTGTCATCAACACGAATCTCACCAAGTGGTATGTGGAGGTTCTCATCAGCCCAACACTTTTTAAGATTGGACACGTGGAAGGTTGGATGAACATTTCCAAGTTCAGGAGGTAACTTCTGTAGGCTACATTTCTGATTCTTTCGACGATCTTGAATGGTCCAACATATCTAGGTGCAAGTTTTCCTGTCTTTCCAAATCTGATCACACCTTTCCAAGGTGAAACCTTGAGTAGAACGCGATCACCGACTTGGAATTCCAAAGGCTTGTGTCGTCTATCCGCGTAACTCTTTTGACGGCTTCTAGCTGTCTGATGGTTCTCATGAATTTTCTTGACTTTATCTGTAGTCTCTAGAATGAGCTCAGGTCCAGTAAGCTGAGCTTCACCGATCTCATTCTAGCAGACTGGTGAATGACATTTTCAACCGTATAAAGCCTCGAAAGGAGCCATGTTGATGCTGGAGTGATAACTATTGTTGTAGGAGAATTCAATCAACGGAAGATACGAATCCCAACTACCACCAAAATCGATCACACAAGCTCTAAGCATATCCTCCAATGTCTGGATTGTTCTTTCAGATTGACCATCTGTTTGCGGATGATAAGCTGTGCTCAAATTAAGTTGGGTTCCCATTGCAGATTGCATGGTTCTCCAAAAGCGAGACGAGAATCGAGCATCTCTGTCAGATATAATGTTCAAAGGAACACCATGACGGGATACAATCTCATCCATATAGATTTTAGCCAGCTTGTCGGCAGATAGATCCTCACGGATTGGCAAGAAATGTGCTGACTTTGTAAGACGATCAACAATTACCCAGATGGCATCATGACCTTTCTTAGTGCGTGGAAGTTTGGTAATAAGATCCATAGAAATGTTTTCCCATTTCCAAATCGGTATCTCTGGTTGCTCCAATAATCCAGAGGGATGTTGATGTTCAGCCTTAACCTTAAGACAAGTAAGGCATTTGGATAGGTACAGGGCAATGACTTTCTTCATACCCGGCCACCAATACTGGGTTCGAAGATCCTTGTACATTTTGTCTGCACCAGGATGAATAGAATAACGAGACTTATGAGCTTCATCCATTAGCAAGGTGCGAAGACTGTCTTGACTTGGGACCCATAAACGGCCCATAAAATAAAATAGCCCATAGTCTTTTAGTTCAAGATCAGGCTTAATATGATATGGTAATTCCTTACACATCAAGCCTTGTGTAACACAAGTATGTTGAGCCTGAGAAATGCGGGTTTGAATATCAGATCAAAATTGAACATAATGAAGCTTGACACGCTCTTTACGACTCAATGCGTTAGCCACGACATTCGCCTTACCAGGATGGTAGCAAATTTCGCAATCATAGTCGTTTAGAAGTTCAACCCAACGTCGTTGCCTCATATTAAGTTCTTTCTGATTGAAGATGTGCTAAAGACTTCTGTTGTCAGTAAAAACCACACATTTTGTTCCATACAAGTAGTGTCTCCAGATTTTGAGAGCAAAAACTACAGCACCCAACTCAAGATCATGAGTGGTGTAGTTCTTCTCGTGAACCTTCTACTGTCTCGATGCATAAGCTATGACTTTGTTCCTTTGCATAAGAACACAACCGAGACCTAATTTGGATGCATCATAGTATACGACAAAATCATCGTTGCCCTCAGGTAAAGATAGAATAGGTGCATCACAAAGTTTCTGTTTCAGGGTCTGAAATTGTCACACCCCCAAAATCCACACGCGGAGTATCACCGCTTGGAGGAGTGACATGACCAGGATCAAGCCACCAATCATATTGAACATAACAAGTAAAAAGTAAAATTCAACCACACAATATGAAAGGTGTTTCAAATCAAAAACGTAGTTAAGTGTTTAGCGGAAGCATAATTGTAAAACCCAATGTAAGTATTAAGTACGAAATAAAGTAATGTTTTTAGCATGGCACACACTGCCATGTCCCACAACGACCGCACCTCCATGTGCAAGCTCCATGAGTACCTAACAACCTGCAAGGCATGTAACAACGAGTCAACAAAAAAGTTGAGCAAGTTCACAGTTGGTGGTTTAGTTATAGCATTCGTTTCGTAAATCGTATGTTCATTTTGTAAACCATGTATCGTATTAATTCGTATCGCGGTCTCCCAAACATGTTTGCGAAGATTAGTGGGGGCTTCCCATGTGTTACTAGACCGTGCGTATCGACTACTACGAAAATGTAAGAGGTGCCCTAAGTCAATGTCTATCAGCATTGACCCGTTGCCCATAGTCCATTAGTACACGCCCGTCCGACTGGCACGGTGTGAGGTTTGTTAAACCTAATAGCGCTATTAACTAATGACCCGCTCGCCATAGGCCTCGGCGATTAAGTCGATATAAATGAGGGACTTCAGTGATAGAGGTTTGGTCCAGTGTAATCTTGGCATCCTACCCACGGAGGATGGTTGTAGTTACCGTTTAAATCATTAACCCATTCCCAACCCTTGGGAATCCCATGCCTTGGAAAGAGTGTGAACTCACCTTGGTTTGCTCGGCAGATACACGAAAAGGTTACTTGAGCTATATGTGGTCAACCACGTCCTAACATGGTTACCATACAAGTCAGGTTTTGGTTTCAAGTAGTGCACATAAATTTACACATAAGCTAACAGGTTACAAGCACGTATTTGATCATGGCAACACATTAACAGTCAAGTACATAACATATTCATACTTGTGCGATTCAAAAGATTGGGCTCGCACAAGTCTAACAGCCTTGTGCGACTCACCCGTTGAAGCCCAAAATACCCGGCCCAAAACCATAAACAGTCCAACATGTATACAGCCCAACAGTTTCACATAAGTCTTGTGCGGTCCGGATGGTCTTGTGCGACTGACCAGTCCTTGTGCGATTGGACTTGGGCTTTGAGGCCCAACAGTGTAATAGTTTGTGTGTGGCCCAGGCCTTGTGCGATCGGCACCATCTTGTGCGATCCACAAGGTCTTGTGCGGTCATGCAAATGCTGTGTTGTACACTGTGCTTAATTAGTTGCACTCTATGACTTGTGCGACTGTGTTGTGCGACCAGACACTTATTCGATCGGATCAGATCTTGTGCGATCTGATCTTGTGTGACCGACAAGCTTGTGCGATCCGTAGCATATCTCCTTAAATCATGCAAGTCAGTTACAAGGTTTCCATTTATGAAATTTATCAATCAACAACTAACAGTTTCCAAACCAAACAATAATCGATCAAAACAAGCATATTCCAACCGATTCCTCATGAACCCTAATTATGAATAACACATGAACAATAATCATAACACTTAATCATCTCAATCATGGTTCACGATCTAAATCACTAGCATGCTTATTAACGTAATAAACCAACCAATCATCCATATATACTTGTCTACAGCCGATTAATCATGCAATCGATTCTAGATTAACAACATCATATGATTAACAAATCCTATATTGATCTACAATACTATACATGTGAGCCGATTTCATACCAAAATCAATCATATAGTATTCAATAAACAACAACCATTAGGCACTAACCGATTCAAAGGTAGAACAAGGATGATCCGAATCAAAAGCTTCGAGAGGTGAGGATGAGTTGTCGTCGGCTTCGAGAGGAGAGAAGGAGAGAGTAGAGAATTAGGGTTTGGTGTGTGTGAAGAGGTTTGCAACTAATGAGGAGTATACACTCTCCTCATGAGGTTATGCGACACAAGGGAGTGGGCCGAACCCTTCTAATGGGCTGCCTATTCGGTTCAATCACAAAAGGGTGTGGGCCGAGAATGTTAAGGAACCACAGCCAAAAGGCTTGTGCGTTCGGGTTGTTGTTGTGCGACCGGTTTATTTCGTGTGACCCCAATACATACATACAAGCACAACACATATTCACATAACATTTCATTAATCATCAAAGTTCACATAATCACATAAGGTCCATATACGTTACATTAACACAAAGATAGGTTCTGAAATATGAGTTGTCACATTATCCCCAAGTTGAAAGAAATTTCGTCCCGAAATTTGGTACGTACTCACTGAGGAAGCTAGTTAAGTTGCATGGTTTTCCTGTTTTTCCTGGGGTGTCACATCCTTCCCCCGTTGGTTTGGAATTTCGTCCCGAAATTCCGCAGTAGCTTCAGCCTCAGTAGTGGTTGTACTGTTGTCGAACAATTGGGGATACTTTTGTTTCATTTGGTCTTCGCGTTCCCAGGTAAACTCTGGGCCACGACGGGAGTTCCAACGAACTCGAACGAGAGGTATTCTGGTGCGCTTGAGAATCTTAACATCTCGGTCAGTAACCTCTACTGGTTCCTCGATAAATAGCAGCTGATCATCGATAGTGAGCTCCTTCAAAGGAACTATAAGGGTCTCATCTGACAGACATTTCTTCATATTCGACACGTGGAAAACGTTGTGAACTCCACTGAGTTCTGTTGGTAGATTCAGCTTGTAGGCCACCTTGCCTATTTTCTCAATGATTTCGAACGGTCCGATATATCGCGGATTGAGCTTGCCTCGTTTGCCAAAATGAACCACACCTTTCCAATGTGAGACTTTGAGTAGCACTCGATCCCCAACCTGGAAATCGAGTGTTTTCCTGCGCGTAGCTTTTCTGACGGTCACGAGCTGCCGCCATTCATTGTCGTATCTGAGCAATTCTTTCCGTTGCGTCTACTACCAGTTCTGGACCCATGATCTGACTATCACCCACCTCTGCCCAACAAAGAGGTGATCGGCATTTACGCCCGTACAATGCCTCAAATGGAGCGGCTTTAATGCTTGTGTGGTAGCTGTTATTATACGAAAATTCCACTAATGGCAGATGCTTTTCCCAGCCGTTGCTAAAGTCAATCACACATGCCCTAAGCATGTCTTCAAGGGTTTGGATGGTGCGTTCAGACTGCCCATCCGTCTGTGGATGATAAGATGTGCTCATGTCTAAATGAGAGCCAAAAGATTTGTGCATTGCTTGCCACAGTTCTGAAGTAAAACATGCATCACGATCTGATATAATAGAGGTTGGCACCCCGTGCCTCGAGACAACTTCCTTAAGATAAACGTCTGCTAAGGTGGATAACTTATCCGTTTCTTTGATAGCCAAGAAGTGTGCAGACTTTGTGAGTCGATCCACGATCACCCAAATAGTATCATTTCCACGTTGAGATCTAGGCAGACCAGTAACGAAATCCATGGAAATTTGCTCCCATTTCCATTGTGGTATTTCTGGTTGTTGAAGTAGGCCCGATGGTTTCTGATATTCAGTCTTGACTCTCGCACAAGTCAAACATTTGCTAACGTAAGTTGCTATGTGGGCTTTCATGCTAGGCCACCAATACGTAGTCTTTAAGTCGTGGTACATCTTATCCGAACCAGGATGTACCGAGTAACGAGACTTATACGCTTCATCCATCACAAGTTCGCGTAAGTTGCCATAAAGTGGGACCCAGATGCGTCCTGTTACGTAGTAAGCGCCGTCTTCCTTTTGTTCTAACCGTTGCCTTGAGCCGCGTAGGGCTTCAGCCCTGACATTTTCTGGTTTCAATGCTTCTACCTGAGCATCTCGTATCTGTGCAGGAAGACTAGACTGGATGGTGAGTTGTAGTGCTCGCACACGCCTAGGTGTGGTATCTTTTCGGCTGAGGGCGTAGGCCACAACATTGGCTTTGCCCAGATGGTACTTGATGGCACATTCGTAATCGTTCAAAAGCTCGACCCATCGTCGTTGACGCATGTTTAACTCCTTTTGCTTGAAGATATGCTCGAGACTCCTGTGATCGGTGTAAATGGTGCACCTGGTACCGTACAGGTAATGTCTCCATATCTTAAGAGCAAAAACCACTGCTCCCAATTCCAAGTCATGCGTAGTGTAGTTCCTTTCATGAACTTTAAGTTGACGTGACGCATAAGCAATGACCTTGTCACGTTACATCAATACACATCCAAGTCCTTGGGTGGATGCATCGCAATAAACCACAAAATCGTCTGTGCCTTCAGGCAGTGAGAGGATAGGTGCGCTACAAAGTCTATCCTTTAAGTGCTGAAATGCCATTTCCTGTGCATCACCCCAGCGATAAGTGACACCCTTCTGAGTTAGCGAAGTAAGAGGTTGCGCGATCTTGGAGAAATCCTTGATAAACCTTCTGTAGTAACCTGCCAAACCCAAGAATTGGCGGATTTCTGTTGGTGTACGGGGTGCAAGCCAGTTCTTGATCGAGTCTACCTTGGATGGATCAACATGGATCCCATCCTTGTTTACCACGTGGCCTAGAAAATGGACTTCACGAAGCCAGAAGTCGCATTTTGAGAACTTAGCATAAAGCTGTTCTATTCGAAGCAGTTCCAAAATAATCCGCAGATGCTGCTCATGTTCCTCCTGACTCTTAGAATAGATCAGGATGTCGTCGATGAATACAATAACAAACTTGTCCAGGTAAGGCTTGCACACTCTGTTCATAAGATCCATGAAAACAGCAGGTGTGTTTGTTAACCCGAATGGCATGACCAGAAACTCGTAATGGCCGTAGCGTGTTCTGAATGCTGTTTTGGAGACGTCCTCATCCCGGACTCTCAGTTGATGGTAGCCTGACCTCAGATCAATCTTTGAATAGTAGCTCGACCCTTGCAGTTGGTCGAACAAGTCGTCAATACCTGGAAGAGGATAGCGATTCTTTATGGTCACCTTGTTTAGTTCGCGGTAATCTATGCACATATGGAAGGTACCGTCTTTCTTCTTCACAAATAGCACTGGAGCTCCCCAGGGCGAAGAGCTAGGACGAATGAAACCCTTATCCAAGAGTTCTTGCAATTGCTTGGACAATTCTTCCAGTTCAGTTGGAGCTAAGCGATACAGTGCACGAGCTATTGGTGCTGCTCCAGGAGCTAGTTCGATCTGGAATTCGACCTGGCGATGAGGCGGTAGCCCAGGTAAATCTTCAGGAAACACTTGAGGAAAGTCGCGTACTACTGGAATATCCTCTATTCTCTTCTCTCTCATTGATGCATCTGTAACAAGTGCTAAAATAGCGGTGTGACCCTTACGCAAACACCTCTGGGCCTTCAGAAAGGAGATGATGCCCACCACAGCACCACTCTTGTCGCCTTGAATATCGAGAGGTTCTTTACCAGAACGGGGAATACGAACAATCTTCTCTTTGCATAGGATCTCTGCTTGCTGTTGGGATAACCAATCCATTCCAATAACGATGTCGAAACTACCCAAGACTATAGGAATAAGATCGATGGAGAAAGTCTGACCAGCTAGGATAAGATTACAACCCTGAACTATGTGTGTGGCCTCTAGACTTTTACCATTTGCTAACTCTACGACATGCTTGGTGTTCAAAAGAGTTGGTGTGCGTTTAAGTATTTGACTAACTTTTAGAGACTCATAACTGGTATCGGCACCTGAATCAAATAAAACAGTAACATAAAAGCCGTCGAGAAGGAACTTACCCATCACTACGTTAGGATCATTCCTTGCGTCACCCTGACCCAGCACGAACACTCGACCCCTGGCACCATTGTTTCCATCATTGTTTCCCCCATTGTTGTTCCCATTGCCCTGATTATTGTTGTTGTTGTTGTTCGGATTTTGATTTAACTGGGGGCAGTCCCGCTGGAAGTGGCCTTCAGCACCACACTGAAAGCATCCCATGTTACCTCGCTGTCGCTGCTGGTTCTATGGAGCTGGTGGTTGTTGTTGTTGGTTCTGATTCGCAGGTCGTGAGCTCTTGCAATCCTTAGCTTCATGACCCATCTTGAGACACCTCTGGCAACGACCCCTATTGCACTGACCATTGTGGTGTCTGTTGCATCTGTTGCATTTCGGGAGGTTTCCTCGATATCCACCCTGCCCTTGACTACCAGAAGATTGCTGACCAGGACTCTGGTAATCATCAGTCTTTCGCTGCTGTGCCTGGGGCTGAACCATAGTCGAACCCTTGCTGGAGGTTCCATCCCATTTTCGCTTGTTGTCACTGGGAGTAGCAGTAGTAGTAGTAGCACAGATACGCTTAGGCAGCTTGTTCTATTCCACTGCCTGGTCTGTGAGACGATGAGCAAGACGAGTAACATCCAGGATGGTAGCAAGGTTAGCAGAGGTCACATGGCTTTGAATCTCTGGTACTAAGCCTTTGAGGTACAGCTCAATACGCTTGATGGGAGGATCCACCATAGTTGGACACAACATTGCCAGTTCATTGGATCATTTCGTGTACGCTTCTATCTCTGACCCCGTCATCTTCAGGTTAAAGAACTCCACTTCCAGCTTGTGGATGTCATCACGACTACAGTATTCACGTTTGATCAGTTCCTTGAAATCATTCCATGGGGTGGCATTAGCAGCCGCCAGCCCCAGCATCTGAACCTGCGCGTTCCACCATGTTAGCGCAGTGCCTTCGAGAGTACCAGTGGCGTACTTCACCCTACGAGCCTTAGGGCATTCACACATCTCGAAGACAGACTCGAGCTTTTCAAACCAATGGAGGAGTCCAACGGCTCCTTCAGTGCCACTGAAAGTACTAGGACGACAGTCCATAAAAGTCTTGAATGTGCACACAGGTGGCTGAGCGTTCTGATCTATTGTGTATAAGAACAGGACAAGGTTAAACACAAGAGTTGGTTTAGGAGTGTAGGATCTAAAGATCCTAGAGTGAGTTTCGACTGCAGGGTATACCTCCTGCTTGTGCGGCTGCAAGTGCCGCAACAACTTATTGGTTAATCAGAGCCGTCAACTGGGCTTGTGTCATGTTAACGCGTCCACTCATGATCTTCATATCAAAGGAAACATGAGTGAGAGGGGTTCACGAAAGTGCGATGACAGAAGAGAGTAAGCACACACGTGTTTTCAAACAATAGTTGTTACGTTTATCTAAGCATACCATAAGCAAAGTTCTATGTAACTAGCAAGTAGGCAATATAAGCATAAATCATATCGCCTAGGATGTCGAGTCTTGCACGTGGAGCGAAGCGTCATTGTGGATCGTAGAGCACTGTACAAGTTATAGTTTGGTTTCAATAAAAACTTTTTCCCTTATTAAAACCAAGTTCACTATAACCAATGGCTCTGATACCAATCTGTCACACCCCTAAAATCCACACGCGGAGTACGTTCGGGTTGTTGTTGTGCGACCGGTTTATTTCATGTGACCCTAATACATACATACAAGCACAACACATATTCACATAACATTTCATTAATCATCAAAGTTCACATAATCACATAAGGTCCATATACGTTACATTAACACAAAGATAGGTTCTGAAATACGAGTTGTCACAGAAATGCTTCTTCCTGTTTGGATCCCCATTCGAAAGGTTTATTCTTCTGAGTTAATGCAGTGAGAGGAACTGCAATCTTGGAGAAGTTTTCGATGAAGCAGCGGTAATAACCCGCGAGACCAAGAAAAGAACGAACTTCAGTAGGAGTAGTGGGTGTATCCCAATCCTTAATTGAACTGATTTTGGAGGGATCTACATGAATACCTTGTTCGTTCACAATATGTCCCAAAAATTGAACTTCCTTAAGCCAAAATTTGCACATTGAGAACTTGGCGAAAAGTTGTTCTTTCTTTAGGAGTTCCAAAGTAAGACGGAGATGTTGCTCATGATCGGCTCGTGTCTTAGAATAAATCAAGATGTCGTCAATGAAAACAATGATGAACTTGTCTAAATAAGGCTTACAAACCCTATTCATCAAGTCCATGAAAATGGCAGGAGCATTAGTCAAACCGAATGGCATAACAGTGAACTCATAATGCCTATATCTTGTGCGAAAAGCTGTCTTGGGAATATCTTCCTTGAGTACACGAAGCTGATGATACCCAGAACATAGATCAATCTTCGAAAAACAAGTAGCACCCTGTAACTGATCAAAGAGATCATCAATGCGAGGTAGGGGATATCGATTCTTGATGGTAAGCTTGTTAAGCTCACGATAATCGATGCACATCCTGAAAGATCCATCTTTCTTCTTAACGAATAAAATGGGAGCACCCCAAGGTGAAAAACTAAGACGAATAAAACCTTTGTCAGAAAGTTCCTGAAGCTGTTTAGATAACTCTTGCATCTCAGACGGTGCAAGACGATACGGAGATTTAGCAATAGGATTAGCACCAGGTACAAGATCAATGTGAAACTCAACTTGGCGTGCTGGGGGTAAACCAGGTAATTCTTAAGGAAAAACTTCAGGATAATCCCGAACAACAGGGATGTCTTGAATAGACTTACCTTTGCCTTTCTCCTCCACAACATGTGCCAAGAAGGCGACATAGTTCTTACGTAGGTACTTCTGAGCTTGAGTACACGACATAAATTTAAGACCACTAGCAGGTTTCTCACCATGAACTTCTAAGATCTCACCAGTCGAAAGTGGAATACGGACAATCTTCTCAAAACAAATCACCTCTGCATGAAATTTGGCTAACCAATCCATTCCCACTATAATTTCGAAGCTCCCAAGTTGCATTGGTGTGAGCTCAATAGGAAAAAGATGTTTGTTAAGGTTCAATTGGCAGTTTTGAAGAACAGAATTGAGGACAACGGGTTCACCACTAGCAACTTCTACTGTCAAAGGCTTTCCTAGTTTGGTTCTAGTCATGCAAAGCAAAGGGTCAAAAGACAATGACGCAAAACTCTTATCGGCACCCGAATAAAAAAGAACAGAAGCAGGCTGATTGTTAACAAAGAACGTACCATTGACTACCTCGTTATCTGCACGCGCCTCATTTGCGTTCATGTTAAAGACTCGTCCACGAGCCTGAGCCTGATTCGCGTTAACCAACCTTGGGCACTGATTTCGATAGTGGGTCAAATCCCCACAATTGTAGCACGAACCAGGAGGATAGTGAGGTCGTGCAGCCTGAGCCTATTGTTGAGCAGGTGGTTGAGCAGCTTGCTGAGCTGGGTTTTGTGCGGCTTGATTAGGAGCAAAACGAAAAACATTGGCAAGATGACCCGATTTTCCACAGTTAGCACAAAAACGACACTGAACCTGTGGTTGATGGTGACTGTTACACCTGTTGTACAGAGGTGCATTACCAGCATATTGTTTCTTTGCGGGTGGTTGTGCGGACTGGTTGGGAGCTGCCTGGTTGGCTTGTGCAGTAACAGCGAAGTTTTGGGAAGCCTTGCGCTTCCTAGACCTCTTAGAAGACCCAGCTTTCTTACCCTTCTTGTTTTCACTCCTGTCGGACGATTGGTTCTGTTTCTTGTCACCTTTCCTGTGAAGCTTACCCTTTCTGATTTGTGACTCGGTCAAAGTCACAGCCAACTCGATTGCCTGACGAACTATGGTAGGGTTGCTACCAGTGACGATGTCTTGAACGGGGTCAAGTAAACCATCGACATACCTCTCGATAGCTTTCTCGAGTGGGGTAACCATTGTAGGGCATAACAAACTCAACTCCTAATACCTGTCAGTATAAGCCCGCTGTTCACCACTATCCTGTTTCAGATCATCAAACTCTCTTTCTAACGCCCTTTGTTCATGACGAGGACAAAACTCCCTCATCATAAGAGCCCTAAGTTCTTCCCATGTCTGACCCAAATCGACATTAGCACCACAATCTCTCATTAACCCATTCCACCTAGTAAGAGCCCTCTTTTGGAACACGCTAGAAGCAAATTCGACTTTGCGATTATCAGGATAATGAACATGACGAAAAGTGCTCTCAATGCTTTCAAACCACTGTAGGAGCCCAGTTGCTCCTTCAGAACCACTAAACTTGAGTGGTTTAGCCGAACTAAAACTTTTAAAGTTGCATGGAGCATTATTGTTGTTATTGTTGGCTTGGTTGATTTGAGTGATGAGATTCGGAAGTGCAGCAGCCATTTGATGCGCAATAATTGCTGCCAGTTCGGCATTAGGTATCTGATTATCGCGTCGAGGAGGCATTCTAAAAGAGGAAACATGAGAGAAAACGAGTGAGAGGATTAGATGAAAAATGAGATGATACAAAAATCGACAAAAAGCAAGGATGGTGGTCATTCGTTCGTTACCACAAAGCAAACAAATGACACACAGTGACTAATCAAAGTAAATGGGTCATAATAATGTACCACGAAAACATGCTTTAGCCTATAAGTGGACACTCACCCCAAGAGTTCCCAGGTAAGAGTGACTTGTCTGATTATGTGGATTTATATGAACACTCTAGCCTAGACAAAAAACTCGAGGTACAGGCACCCACCCTTCCAGATTGCACGTGTTCACATTATTTAGACCCAAACTTTGATGAGATTTTGAAAACTTAGAGGGTTCAAAACCTTATAACAAATCATCTAAAAATAGATGATTGATTTTCAAAATCGTTTTGGAAAATCGTGCTCTTGTTTTGGTAATCACCTAAAGATAGGTGACGTGTATGTTTTAAGATCTAAACACAAGATAACTTGTGTTGGGGTCCTAGAAAAGTTATAGCCTAGGTCAAAGCATTACTAATAACCTAATTCCCTATAACCATTAGCTTTGATACCAACTCTTCTGTCACACCCCGACCGCGTAAAACAACAAACCGCGGCGGAAACGTCAGTGAGTGGAGTGGCAGAATTATTGTTTCACAACCATGGTATTTAAAGTTTCGTTTAATTTATTAACAAAGTGGTTACATTGTCTTAAAACCAAGAAAACAAAGAGTACATAACATAATTTAAACTAGTCTTGCATCTTTTATTGTCACTAAGGCCTAAGTCCGCCTAAGTGTATCTTGAACAACCCTATGCATCAGCTCCTGAAAACACATGTGAAAATAGGTATGTCAGCATAAAAATGTCTGTGAGATACATAGGTTTATTGATTTAGGATTCATGACTTGTAGTTAAAAGAACGTTTAACAAAAAGTTAGTCATGAACCTTTAAAAAATGTTTTCTTTTATAAATTATTCGAAAGGCGATAATGAAATCAAATGATATATAAAAGAATACTGCTTGGTTAAATAAATAACCAAGTAACAATGAATTTATTAAAGTTATGTCATTTATAAAACAGTATCTTGTGAAAATATGTTGTTTGAATAAAATATATCATGTCTTTGTCGAAATGATTTAAATAACGCTATGATATGTAATATCATAAAAGCACTTATATATAGGAAGCACCAGCGGCGTATCCACCGTGCTTTTATCATATTACCCATCACCTCATTATGTAAACCACTTATCAAAATAAACCACCAAAATGTATTGTATACACAAATGTCAAAATGTTCATGTATAATCAAATGTTCAATTGTTAAATGTAAACCATGTCTTATATAATTAAATGCTATGTATGGTAATTAAAAAAGTGACTACTCAACCCATATGTATAATGTTTATGTATAATCAAGTGAAAATGTATGGTGAATAATAGAATTACTCAACCCCATAGGTAAAACGTACAAAACAATGTATTTGATATAAGTCATAGTTTAAGTCAAAAATTATGTTTTGCAAAATCCATGCTTTACTGATACAAACACTTATGTGGAAACGTTAAAACGCATACATTCAAGCCTTGCGACTGTGGAGACAAACCCTTAAACAAATTAAAGGTTTATCAAAATTTATGTATATCAGATTCACTCATTTCCTACTTCCAAACAAACCTAGGAAGCCAGAAACGGGAGTTGTCAATTCCTATGGTACCACTACTTACTACCGAGCGGCGTGATCAATGTTAATGAACGTATTTTTGTCCCGTTAAACAAACCAAATGTCATACCAAATGTAAGCATGTTATGTGTAAACAATGTACTAAGTATGCAACATGAACATACATAGCAAAGTATAAATGAAATCATGTACTATATGTGTTCTAGTGAACATTGCAAGTATATGTTATGAAAGCACGAAAAAGCTTGAAAGTAACAAGTAGGCACATGTGAATCACCCCAAAATATTTGAAAACAGTAAAAGAGGGGACTATGTACTCACTTGATAATGCTTATAAGTCTTGTAATATCAATCAAACAAAGCTAGGAGGATCACTGAATTAATCGGTACCTAATATAGGTAACTATGTTAATAAACCAGACCTAAATCGGAAGATAGGATAGGATGAGGTCTCGTAAACCAAATGACCATTGGAACTCATGTGATATGGTTTAACGAAGCCTACATTCTAAATCGGAACCTATCCTAAGTGCTTACGACCCATTACGACCCGTTTAGGTAGCTTATGCTACTTTAACGCGTCGTTCGCGTAAAACGCGTTCGGATCGCCTAACTAGTCCTATAACAAGTATTATATGCCTTAACAAGTCTAGTAATATTGCCTAATCAGTTTAGATGTCAAAATTTAGGTTACATATGCTTAAAATGAAATTATGCGTAAAAAGGGCATTTTGGTCATTTTCCTAAGGCATACAAACTACCTATCATACAACTAAGGTGGTGTTTGTTTTTTGGCCAGAAGCACTTCTGGCCACTTATGTCTACGCCGCGCAGACGCGCACAGAGGTTTGGAGTCCGCAGCTTGTTTGTTTTCTCGCAGACCTTTCATTAAAAAAGGTCTGCGAGACCTCTTCACCACACAGACATGATTCCATGTCTTCTTGGAACCTCTTCTTGGGCAGACCTCTTCTTCCACCACCTCCACCACCACATCCCTGCCACCACCTCCACCACCACACCCCTGCCACCACCTCCACCACCACCACCACCTCCGCCACCACATCCCGGCCCAAACCTCCACCACCACATCCCTGCCCAAAAACCCCAAATCGAACCATCCTCTACATAATCTCAAATTGAAAACCAATTTCACCCAAATCCCTTTAAAACTGAACATAGAAAACATAGCACTAAAAGAAACTCACCCAAATCCACTTCCACCACCAAAAAAGTCGTAATCAAAAGTGCCGATATGAAGATATGCAAAATGAAGCCGTCAATATCGCCTTTTCCATATTCCCCTTTTTCATCAATCAATCTGTAATACATAATCTATTTGAAATTTATTTTCGTTTGTATAATAATCGGAGTTTGTGCAGGAGTTTGAGAATTGTAGTTGCGGAACAGATTAAGAAGGAGTTTGATAAGAATCACGGTCCTACGTGGCACTGTATCGTCGGAAGAGAAGACGATGTTGTGTAACGGTGGGTTGCCGGAAGAGAAGGAGATGTTGATAACGGTGGGTTGCCGGAAGAGAAGACGATGTTGATAATGGTAGGTTGCTGGAATAGAAGACGATGTTGTGTAGGTTGCCAGAAGAGACGAAGGTGGGTTGCTGGAAGGGGCGATAGGGATAAGAAAGAGCAATCTATTTTTTTATTAATAAAGGTGTGCAGAGGAAGGGGCGAAGGGGTAAAGAGGTTCACATAATCAACACTCTTTTTATTACAGTCCGCAGACATTTGGTCCACCTCTTCTGGTGCAGATGTTTGCAGATATGGTCCGCAGACTGCAGACCTTTTACATCTGAAAAAACAAACACCACCTAACTAAATGAAGTGACCATAAGGTATAACCTCGGAAGGTTATTCCCTATACAACTATGGTCACAAAATGTGTTTGGTCGGATCCTAATGATCGACCAAACGGGTCGGGTTCGAAAGTCTAAGCAGTTGTTTAAACCGCTTTTCTTACGACCCTATAAGCACTAAACTAAAGTGACGAGTTAAACATGTTAAAACATGTTTAACTAAGTTAGAAAACAAGTTTGATATCAAAACAAAGTGTTTTGATACCCAAAGATAGTTTCGTTGCATAATACGCATAAACGCGTATTTTGACCGAAACTATGACTCGTCACTATGCCTAATCAACGTGGTAATCAGTAGGTATAGTCACAATGGACTATAACCATCGTGACTACGCTCACGTTGCAAAGTTCAAACGAACTTTGTGTTGACCATTGACTGGTCAAACACTGTTTGACTTTTATGTTTAAAATGCATAAAAGCATGAAAGAAGCTTACAAGAGGTCCAAGCAAGGAATATAGAATAAGAAAACCAGAAGATTGGGACCTTCAACCAGAAAGGATAGTCCCACTATAGCAGAGAATGAGAGAAAAACTGATTTGAGCAAGTGTGAAGTGAGTTTGGGGTGGGTATATATAGATTTCGGACAACCGTTAGGATCGTTTCTTGAATTTCGAGCTTCAATCCTGACCCTCCATGTGTTACCCATTGTTTTACAATGCTATGGGTGCCCAAAACCAACTCAAGGTTTGATTAAACCATGTCCCAAAACCCAGAAACCAGCTGCTGTTGCTGAAAACCAGTTTGCTGAAAATGGTCCTCTGTAGCGTGGCGCGCCAGGATGACCTGGTTCTGGCGCGTGGCGCGAGGGAAGTCAGGCTGGAAGTTTCAAACTTTGGCAGAACAGGCCCCTGCATGCATAAAACTTGATTTTTGACACGTTTAAGCCCCATTAACCCCATTTTAAGGCTCTAAAATGAAGTTAAAGTATATGGAACTTAAAATATGCTTGAAAACATCTCGGGTGTCGGTTCGTTTGGTCGTACGGTTGCGTTATTCGATTAATTACGACGAAAACTCGAATGGATGCAAAAATGATCCAAATTACACGACGAATGGTATTTTTGCATTCCAATCACTAAAATAAAATATTCAGAATGTCCGGATATATTCAGAATGTAAGATATGTGCGAAAATGCAAACTTATGCACTTTTTGATGCTTTTAGTCCCTGTTTGATCAAAAACTTTATTTTCGCATACCGAACCCCTCAAAGCCTATTTCTAAGCTATGTAAAGGATATTTAGGTTATGTTTAGCTTATGATCAAGTTTCGGAATGTTCATTACTATACGAATCAGCATACTTTCGCTGTTTGTCGCAATTAGTCCCTGTAAGCGAATAAACTTGTTTTTGCCATACTAAACCCTTCAAAACTTATTTCTAAGTTATGTAAAGGTTATTTAAGGTATGTTAAGCATATGTTGATGTTCCAGAGTGTTTTTCTCGTTAAACTGATTACGTTTACGCATCAGTTTGCGTATAACTTTCCAGAAAGCGATACAGAGTTTGAAATTGAACAAAAATCAAAACGTGCAAAATGTCAAACATAAATAAACAAACATTGGGGCCAAAACACATTGTTTTATTGATAAATGAACTATTCAAAGTTTGTACAATGATTTCAAGCACAGATGTCACAGTTTGTTTGTGTGTATGAGTAACCTTTGTAATCATTGAAAGTATGTATGTATGTTTGTAAAACCCTGGTATGAAAGCAGCAAGGAAAAACAGATCACCAATGGTTTGCAAGGCCATTGATATGTGTGAAGTGATGCAGGAAAACTCAAACCTAGCAAATTTGTCTCCGGGAATAAGACATAGTCACCTCTTGGGCCACCCTGGTCCACATAGGTGTGGGCTCGCTACACCCAAATAGATCTATCACTCATGTCCCTCGGTCCTACAATGAGGATTAATGGCCTTAAGCGTTATACCCACCACTCACATGATCAAGTAGTACCCTTCCTTAGCTAACCATACCAAATCAAAATGTTTGTAAATAGTTGTAACATGTATTTCACCCCCGAAGTTATAAAACCAAAAACAGTTAAAGAAAAGGGGGTCATGAACTCACAGTCTTGCTTCTTCAATCACCGTTACTCAAGCTTCTTCGGATAAACACGACTACATATAACGTACTATGATCTATTAGACGAGCGGGTCATGCGTTGACTTAGTATTAATGTCTTTGAGTTACGTTTCTTTGTGTCTTCGATATTATTCCAAGTTATATAATTATTTGTTAAAATAATAAACATTTTAACTTAAATTATATTTATTAAATTTTGGAATAATTATTAAAACAATATATTTTAACTTAATACTTCCCAAGTATTTATACTTGTATATCCTTCCCAAGGATGGGTGTATTTGTATTCGTATTCTTATACTTGTGTATTTTTGCCATGTATTAGGTCGTATTCCGGTGTGTATTTATACGTATGAGAATACGTATTTTTATTGTATTCATTAAGTATTCCAATACTTAATTTCGTATTAATTTTTCTGGAATATTATCTTTAATAAAAGTTCACCAATATATATTTCCAAAATATACACTTTAAGAAATATTATTTATAATTTTCCTTTGGCAAAAATATTTGTATTTTCATATAAGTTCCAAAACTAATATATTTTCAAGTCTAACTTAGAAAATATACATATAAGCTTATCTTTCTCCAAAAATGATATATTTCATATTTATTTGAGAAAATATATCTTTCACCCCAAAAATATTGTATTTCATGTTTGTTTAAGAAAATATATATTTCTTTCAAAAATAATATATCTTCTAAGAATTTCAAGGAAAATATATAGTTATACTTGCCAAAAATAATATTTTTTTCCTTGTCAAAAATATGATATATTCTTGTAGTAATTGTAAAAATCACATTTTCGTTTCCTTGGTGTCCAAAATATTATTTGCCAAAATATATTTTGTGAATCAATTTTCCGGAATATTTTGTAAGTCTTATTCCATAGTTCGGTTTCACCAATATTTTGTGTATAACTTGTATATTTATTCCTTGGAATTTTGGTAATATTTTGGATGGTAACTTTTGGTATTTTGATGAGTTATATTATTTCAAGTCCTAAAATAATATAACTAATACACAAAGTATACAAATAATCACACACATGGTGTCATCTAAATATATATTTCCTAAATACATATTTAGTCACTTTTATTTATAAAAACCAACCTCCAATATTTATATTTTTGAACAAAAAATATGGAAAAGTTTATGTAAAGATTTATGGTTTGAAATACACTTGTAAATATTTGTTTAGAAATATTTTTCTAAGTGTTTAATTTTTAGAAAAATTTTGCCATAGTTTCCACTATGCAGTTTAGTGTGCTTTATGTACCTTTTTATGACACGTTTACTTCCCGACACTTAGAAAAGCATTCAGGACCATTTAACCATATTTATGCATGATATTAGATTGTTTAAATGCTGAAAATTGCTGATTTTTGCTGAATTCAGCACTTTATGTGAGTTTTAGGCACTTTCCGGCACTTAAACTATCACTAGGAATGCAGTTTTGTGATCCTTACTTTCCTACACACTATACTAGTGTAATACTTGGTTTCTGGCTTATTCTGTGTCTCAATACGCTGTCTGTCTATGTATTGAGTTCTGTCAGCAATTTCCTGATTTATCTGAATACTGCGCTAACTGTGTTTTGTGCATCGTTTGAGTCAAATAAACTTTCATGCAATAATGGTATGACATTAAGCAATATGTGATGCACATATATGTATATGGCAATAATTAGTAGGCAGTTAATTGTAATTCAGCACAGTCATTAAGCACTAATAATTGTATGGATACCTGAAATTTTGACAGTTGTCACACCAGTTGAGAACATAAACATCACCAGCATTAACCTCCGATGAACCTTCACCACTCTTTCCGGAAGAACCCCTTGCAGTAGACACCACAACCTTTTTACCCTCTGATTTTCCTTTCTTCCCAACCACCACTGACAACTCCTTGTCCTTCTTTACTTCAGCCTCAACCCCTTGGTCCTCAGAAACCTCAATATCATCGCTAAGATCAACAGGATCAGTAGCAGATGACTGGCTTGGACCCTTTAAACGACGAGACGAATGACGAGTTGAAGGCTTAGAAGAGCTAACCTTTGTGAAACCTTTAACATTCGAAATGTTGACATATTTCCCTCCAGGAACCAACCTACCCTCCATCATTCTAGAAATACCATCTTCTCCCTCAACAGCTTCAGCGTCTCCAAGAACAATATCGAACGTATCGTCAGACTTGATGAAATCAAAAGTAGGCATAACTATAACAAACAAACAAAAGTATAAGAAAACATGACCATACATGTCACACCCCGATTTCCACGTGTCACCGGTGGGCCCGGTGGGGGATTATCGTGACGTGGTTGGCAACATAATAGTCAAACAACACAATATTTAATATGCACAGCGGAAGCAATTTAAAGATATATATCAACCGAATTTAATATTGTAATATCAAATGTCACAATATTCAGAAGTTTATCCACAGACGGATCAAAAAATAAAATGGAAACAATAGTTCAACAGACTTTAGGCATCTTAAGCTTGCGAGACTCTTTATTGATGCTAAGGAGACAATCCAGCCAATTACGCTTAGTACCTGCATTTAATCTTTTTGGGAAAATACGTCAGTTTACACTGATAAATACAATCAACTGACTCATTTTAAAAATGATTGAAAATTTGTTTGGATGCACATGGTGTAACATCTGTGCTTGTAATCATTGTGAACAGTTCAATTATCAATAAAACAATGTTATTTGATCCCAATGTTTGTTTGGTTATGTTTTACATTTTTCATGTTTTGACTTTTATTCAATTTCAAACTCTATATCACTTTCTGGAGAGTTATACGCAAACTGGTGCGTAAACGTAATCAGTTTAATGCGAAAAATACTCCGGAACATCAACATATACTTAACATACCTTAAATAACCCTTACATAACTTAGAAATAAGTTTTGAAGGCTTTGGTATGGCAAAAACAAGTTAATTCGCTTACAGGGACTAAACTTGACAAACTGCGAAAGTATGCCAATTTGAACAGTAACGAACATTCCGGAACATGACCATAAGTTAAACATGCCATAAATATCCTCTACATAGCTTAGAAATAGGCTTTGAGGTGTTCGGTGTGCTAAAATAAACTTTTGGGACATTCAGGGACTAAAAGCGTCAAAAAGTGCACAAGTTTACACTTTCGCGTATAACTTACGTTCTGAATACATCCGGACATCCAAAAATTTATGTAAGCACTAAAATATTTTATTTTAGTGTTTAGGCTTGAGAAAAATCCATTCGTCGCGTCATTTGGATCGTTTTTCGCGCTTATGCGCATTCCGTCGTAATTAAGCGAACATCGCGATCGTACGGCCAAACGAACCGACTTCTGAGATATTTTTGAGCACATTTTAAGTTCCCTATACTTTAACTTCATTTTAGAGCTTTTAAATGGGGTTAACGGGTCTTAAACGTGTCAAAAAAAAACGCATCGAAAACCAAGTTTTGAGGTTGCAGGGACTGAAACTGTAAATCTGCCAAACTAGGTCCGTAAGCAGGGGCCAGATGCAGCAAAACGTTTTTTTTCAGCTTTTAACAGCCCTTAACACTCTCCAAAGGCCAAGTGCCAAGTGTCAAACTCTTATGGTGGATGGCAAATGAGTTACCACAACTTTCCAACAAGTGTACGGCTTAGATCGTGCCCCCTTTTCCAAGAAATGATCCTAACGGTGAACCGAAAACTATAAATACCCACCTCCACCCTTCACTTTTCCTCACAAGAATCTGATCTAATGTGCTCTAAGTTGAAACCTTTGTTTCATACCTGAGCTATTTTGATCTAGATTAGCATTCGGGGACCCTTCGTAAGTGTTCCTTCGTTCTTTTATTTCTTTTCGAGTCTGAAAGTCAAACTTTGTTTGACTTTCTGCATTGACCAGTTTATGGTCAATACAAAGTTCGTTTGAACTTCGCAACGTGATTGTAATCACGATGGTTATAGTCCCTTGTGACTATGCCTACTGATTACCACGTTGTCTAGGGTCGTAAGGGTAAGCGATCTGATAAATCGCTTATACCTTCGAACCCGACCCATTTGGTCGATCATTAGGATCCGACCAAACACATTAGGTGACCATAGTATATAGGGAATAACCTTCCGAGGTTATACCTTATGGTCGCTTCGTTTAAGTAGTTGTATGATAGGTAGTTTATATGCCTTAGGTAAATTACCAAAATGCCCTTTTGACGCCAAAATTCATTTTAAGCATATGTAACATAAATTTTGGTATCTAAACTATTTTGGTAACAATATTAGATATGTTCAGGCATATTTTACTTGTCATAGGACTAGTTTGGCGGTCCGAACGCGTTTCACGCGAGCGACGCGTTAAAGTAGCATAAGCTACCTAAACGGGTCGTAATGGGTCGTAAGCACTTATGTTAGGTTTCATTTAGTATGTAGGCTTTGTTAAACCATATTACATGAGTCTCCATACTCATTTGGTTTACGAACCCGCATTCTATCCGATCTTCCGATTTAGGTCCGGTATATTAACATAGTTACCTATATTAGGTGTCGTTTGATTCCGTGATCTCTAGCATTGCTTGGTGGTTATCTTAGGACTTCTGAGCAATCTCAAGTGAGTACATAGACCCCTCTTTTACTGTTTTCCAAACTGTTTTGGGGTGGAACACATGTGCCTACTTGTTACTTTCATGCTTTCCATGTTTTCACATCATATACCTGCTATGTTCGTTAGTACATTATAGTACATTGTTTTACATTACATTTCATGCTATGTATGCCCATTGTGTGTGTACTTAGTACATTGCTTTACATTACATTTTATGCTATGTATGCCCATTGTGTGCGTACTTAGTACATTGTTTCACATTATATTTCATGCTATGTATGCCCATTGTGTGCATACTTAGTACATTTGTTTCACGTCACATGCTATGTATGTCCATTTGTTACATACTTAGTACAGTTGTTTTCATCACATGCTTACATTTTGGTATGACATTTGGTTTGTTTCAATGGAACAATACATTCATTAACATTAGCTACGTCGTTCGTTAGTAGGTAGTGGTACCATAGGAATTGACAACTCCCGTTCCTGAAATCCTGGGTTTGTTTGGATTGGAAGGAATGACCGAATTCGATATACATAACTTAGATAAACCTTTGATTTGTTTAAGGGTTTATCGCCACAGTCTCAAGGCTTGGATATATGCATTTTCACAATACCGCATAGTTGTTTATATCAGTATAGCATGCATTTGTTCCACAAAACATAACTTTGATTTAAACCATGTTTTACTTCAATACCTTGTTTTTGTGCATTTTACATATGGTTAGTTGATATATTTCACATACCATACATGACATTTTTGGATACACATCACATGATTTACATTAGACATAAACATTTTGACATTGATATACACAATTCATGATTAACATTAATCACAGATATTTGATATGGTTTACACAATAACATTTTGACATTTGATTATACATAAACAATTTACATTGGTGGTTTGGTTTAAGTAAGTGATTTAAGTAACGAGGCGTGTGTAATATGATACAAGCATGGTGGATACGCCGCTGGTACTTCCTATATATAAGTGTTTGTATGGTGTTACATATCGTAGCGTTATTTAAATCATTTCAATTTATGACACATGACATTTTATACAAATAACATACTTTTTACAAGACATTACTTACAAGAAACTTATCTTACACAAACTCATTTTTACATGGTTATTCATTTAACCTTACATTTATTTATACATATCATCTGATCTTATCGTTTTTCAAATAATTTATAAGACAAAGCAAATTACAAGGTTCATGACTAAACATTTTCTTAAACACAAGTCATGAATCATATTTTTACAAAACCTATGTATCTCACAGGCATTTTTATGCTGACGTACCTATTTTCACATGTGTTTTCAGGAGCTTTTCCATAGGATGATGATCGTGACACTAGGGCGGACCTGTGCCTTAGAGACTAAAAATGAAGACAAACTAGTTTAATTATGTTATGAACACTTTGTTTCCTGTTTAAGACAATATAACACTCTTGTTTAATAAATAAAATATAACTTTGTATGCCATGGTTGTGAAACAATAATTCTGTTACAACACTCCCCGACGTTTTCCGCCACGTTTTGTATGTTATACGTGGTCGGGGTGTGACAGAAGAGTTGGTATCAGAGCCAATGGTTATAGGGAATTAGGTTATTAGTAATGCTTCGACCTAGACTATAACTTTTCTAGGACCCTAACACAAGTTATCTTGTGTTTAGATCTTAAAACGTGCACTTCACCTATCCTTAGGTGATCACCAATACGAGAACCCAATTTTCTAAAACGATTTTTGAAAAACAATCTTCTGTTTTTTAATGATTTATTATAAGGTTTTGAACCCTCTATTGTAAGGTTTTGAACCCTTCCAGTTTGACTCAATTTTTGGCTTTATGCCCTTTGAGTTTTCAAAATCTCGTCAAGGTTTTGGGTTTTAAATAGTGTGAACACGTGCAAACTGGAAGAGTGAATGCCTGTACCCTGGGTTTTCGGTCTAAGGCTAAAGTGTTCGTACAAATCCACATAATCGGACCAGTCACTCTTACCTGGGAACTCTTGGGGTGAGTGTTCACTTATAGGCGAGCATGTCTTCGCGATACATTATTTTTGACCCATTTACTTTGATTAGTCATTGTGTGTCGTTTGTTTGCTTTGTGATGCCGACGAATGACCACCATCTTTGCTTTGTCAATTTTGTTTCATCTCGTCCTTTTCATTCAACCCTCTCACTCGTTTCCTTTCATGTTTCCTCTTTTAGAATGCCTCCTCGATGCGAACACCAGATAGCGACTGCCGAACTGGAAGAAATCATCGCACAGTAAATGGCTGCTGCTTTCCCAAATTTTATTGCTCAAATGAACCAAGCCAACAACAACAATCATGCGCCATGCAATTTCAAGAGTTTTAACTCGGCGAAGCCACTCAAGTTTAGTGGTACTGAAGGAGCAACTGGGGTCCTACAATGGTTCGAGAGCACGGAGAGTACGTTTCGCCATGTTCAGTGCCCTGCTAATCGCTAGATCGAGTTTTCTTCGAGTGTGTTTCAGAAGAGGGCTCTCACATGGTGGAACGGGTAATGAGAGACCGTGGTGCAGAAGTTGCTCTAGCACAGACATGGGCTGAACTTAGGGCTCTTATGATGAGGGAGTTTTGTCCTCGTCATGAACAGCGAGCTTTGGAGAGAGTTTGATGACTTGAAACAGGACAGTGGTGAGCACCGGGCGTATACTGATAGGTTTGAGGAGTTAAGTCTGCTTTGCCCAACAATGGTCACCCCACTCGACAAGGCTATCGAAAGGTACATCGATGGTCTACCTGACTCAGTACAAGACATCATTACTGGTAGTAACCCTACCACACTCCGTCAGGCGATCGAGTTATCAGCGACATTGACTGAGTCGCAGGTTCGAAAGGGAAAGCTGCATAAAAAGGGTGACAAAGGCAAGAAGCAGACGTCTGACAAAGAAGATAGCAAGAAAGGTCAAAACAAGAAGGGAAAGGATTCTGGTTCCTCAATGGGGTCAAGGAAGCGTAAGGCTTCCCAAAATTTTGCTGTCACTGCCCAAGCTAACCAGGCAGCTCCCAACCAACCCGCACAGCCTCCAGCGAAGAAACCCTATTCAGGGAATGCACCTTTGTGCAATAGATGCAACAGTCACCATCAGTGCCGTTTCTGTACTAACTGTGGGAAGTCAGGTCACCTTGCCGATGTTTGTCGATTTGCTCAGAATCGGGCAATTCAGAACCCGGCTCAACAAGTTGCTCAGCCTCCTGCTCAACAACAGGGCCAAGCTGCACGACCACACTACCCAGCGGGTGCTTGTTATAACTGTGGGGATCTGACCCACTACCGTAACCAGTGCCCAAGATTGGTGAATGCAAACCAGAATCAGGCTCAGGCTCGAGGGCGAGCTTTTAACTTGAATGCCCAAGAGGCGCAGGCAGACGATAATGTGGTGAACGGTACGTTCTTTATTAATAATCAGCCTGCATCTGTTCTTTTTTATACGGGTGCCGATAAGAGTTTTGTGTCATTGTCTTTTGAGCCAATGCTTCGCGTGTCTAGAACAAAACTAGGTAAGCCTTTGACAGTAGAAGTTGCTAATGGTGAACCCATTGTTCTTGATTCTGTTCTTCGCAACTGCCAGTTGAACCTTAACGACCATCTTTTTCCTATTGACCTCACGCCTATGCAACTTGGAAGCTTCGACGTTATTGTGAGTATGGATTGGTTAGCCAAGCATCACGCAGAGGTGGTTTGTTTCGAGAAGATCGTTCGTGTGCCGCTTCCGACAGGCGAGATCCTACAGGTCCATGGTGAGAAACCTACAGGTGGTCTCAAGCTCATGTCTTGTTTTAAAGCTCGGAAATATCTGCGGAAGAACTATGTGGCCTTTTTAGCACATGTTACAGCAGATAAAGGCAAGGGTAAGTCTATTTCAGATATTCCTGTCGTTCGGGATTATTCTGAAGTTTTCCCTGAAGAGTTACCTGGTCTACCCCCAGCACGCCAAGTCGAGTTCCGCATTGATCTTGTACCTGGTGCAAATCCCATTGCCAGAGCTCCATACCGTCTTGCACCGTCTGAGATGCAAGAGTTGTCTAAGCAGCTTCAGGAACTCTCTGACAAAGGTTTTATCCGTCCTAGCTTTTCACCCTGGGGTGCTCCCGTTCTTTTTTTCAAGAAGAAGGATGGATCTTTTAGGATGTGTATCGATTATCGTGAGCTTAACAAGCTTACCATCAAGAATCGATATCCCCTACCGTGCATAGATGACCTCTTTGATCAGTTACAGGGTGCTTCTTATTTTTCGAAGATTGATCTACGTTCTGGGTATCATCAACTTCGGGTGTATGAAGAAGATATTCCCAAGACAGCGTTCCGTACTCGTTATGGGCATTATGAATTCACAGTCATGCCATTCGGTCTGACTAATGCTCCTGCGGTTTTCATGGACTTAATGAATAGGTTCTGCAAGCCTTATTTGGATCAGGTCGTCATTGTTTTTATTGACGACATCTTGAGTTACTCTAAGACGCGAGCTGATCACGAGCAACATCTTCGTCTTACTCTGGAACTCCTAAAGAAAGAACAACTTTTCGCCAAATTTTCCAAGTGTGAATTCTGGCTTAAAGAAGTTCAATTCTTAGGACATATTGTCAACGAACGAGGCATTCATGTAGATCCCTCCAAGATCAGTGCGATTAAGGATTGGGATACGCCTACTACTCCTACTGAAGTTCGTTCTTTTCTTGGTCTAGCGGGTTATTACCGCCGCTTCATTGAGAACTTCTCAAAGATTGCAGTTCCTCTAACTGCTCTAACTCAGAAGAACAAACCCTTTGATTGGGGATTCAAGCAAGAGGAAGCTTTTCAACACTTGAAGCAGAAACTTTGTGACGCGCCTGTTCTGACTTTGCCTGAGGGCAATGATGATTTCGTCGTTTATTGCGATGCATCTAAATTGGGTCTTGGCTGTGTTCTGATGCAAAGGAACAAAGTCATAGCATATGCATCGAGGCAGTTGAAGATACATGAGAAGAACTACACCACTCATGATCTTGAGTTGGGTGCAGTTGTTTTCGCTCTATAGATCTGGAGACACTATTTGTACGGTACAAAATGTGTGGTTTCAACGGACCACAAAAGTCTTCAGCATATCTTCAACCAGAAAGAACTCAACATGAGGCAACGACGTTGGGTCGAGCTTCTAAACGACTATGACTGCGAAATTCGCTACCATCCTGGTAAGGCGAATGTCGTAGCCGATGCATTGAGTCGTAAGGAACGTACTAAGCTTCATTGTGTTCGTGTTCAATCTGTTATTCAAGCTCGATCCGATATCCAAGCACGCATTACTCAGGCTCAACAATCTTGTGTTTCACAAGGTTTGATGGATAAGGAATTTCCCTATCACATAACACCTGATCTGGAACTGAAGGACAATGGATCATATTACTTCATGGACCGTTTGTGGGTCCCAAGCCAAGATAACCTTTGCACCTTGCTTATGGATGAAGCCCATAAATCGCGTTATTCCGTTCATCCTGGCTCAGATAAGATGTATAAGGATCTTCGTATTCACTATTGGTGGCCTGGTATGAAGAAAGACATTGCCTTATATGTATCAAAATGCCTTACTTGTCTCAAAGTTAAGGCTGAACATCAACGTCCTTCGGGTTTATTGGTGCAACCAGAGATCCTAGTTTGGAAATGGGAAAACATTACTATGGATCTTGTTACCAAACTTCCACGCACAAAGAAAGGTCATGATGCCATCTGGGTAGTTGTTGATCGTCTTACTAAGTCAGCACATTTCTTGTCAATCCATGAGGATTTTTCTGCTGACAAACTTGCTAAAATCTATGTGGATGAAATTGTAGCTCGACATGGTGTTCCTTTGAACATCATTTCTGACAGAGATGCTCGTTTCACTTCTCATTTTTGGAGAACCATGCAATCTGCTATGGGGACCCAACTTAACCTGAGCACAGCTTATCATCCGCAAACGGATGGTCAATCTGAGAGAACAATCCAGACTCTGGAGGATATGCTTAGAGCTTGTGTGATCGATTTTGGTGGTAGTTGGGATTCACATCTTCAGTTAATTGAATTCTCCTACAACAACAGCTATCACACCAGCATCAAAATGGCTCCTTTCGAGGCTCTCTATGGTCGAAAATGTCGTTCACCAGTCTGCTGGAATGAGATCGGCGAGGCTCAGCTTACTGGACCTGCCCTCATTTTAGAGACAACTGACAAGATTAAGAAAGTTCGGGAGAACCTTCAGACAGCTAGAAGCCGTCAAAAGAGTTACGCGGACCCGAAACGCAAGCCTTTGGAATTTCAAGTCGGGTGATCGAGTATTACTTAAGGTCTCACCTTGGAAAGGTGTGATCAGATTTGGAAAGAAAGGAAAACTTGCACCTAGATACGTTGGACCATTCAAAATCGTCGAAAGAATCGGAAAGGTAGCCTACAGACTTGAGTTACCTCCTGAACTTGGAAATGTTCATCCAACTTTTCACGTGTCCAATCTCAAGAGGTGTTTAGCTGATGAGAACCTCCACATACCACTTGACGAAATTCGTGTTGGTAAAACACTGAAATTTGTTGAGAAACCTGTGGAAATCATGGAACGTGAAGTCAAGTGGCTCAAACGCAAGCGCATTCCTTTGGTCAAAGTTCGCTGGGAAGCTAAACGTGGACCCGAGTTTACTTGGGAACGCGAAGATCAAATGAAGGCGAAGTATCCGCATCTTTTCCCACGAGTTTCCTCTAAATAAATTTCGGGACGAAATTTCCACAAGTAGGGGAGACTGTAACATCTGTGCTTGTAATCATTGTGAACAGTTCAATTATCAATAAAACAATGTTATTTGATCCCAATTTTTGTTTGGTTATGTTTTACATTTTTCATGTTTTGACTTTTATTCAATTTCAAACTCTATATCACTTTCTAGAGAGTTGTACGCAAACTGGTGCGTAAACGTAATCAGTTTAATGCGACAAATACTCCGGAACATCAACATATACTTAACATACCTTAAATAACCCTTACATAACTTAGAAATAAGTTTTGAAGGCTTTGGTATGGCAAAAACAAGTTAATTCGCTTACAGGGACTAAACTTGACAAACTGCGAAAGTATGCCAATTTGAACAGTAACGAACATTCCAGAACATGACCATAAGTTAAAAATGCCATAAATATCCTCTACATAGCTTAGAAATAGGCTTTGAGGTGTTCGGTGTGCTAAAATAAACTTTTGGGACATTCAGGGACTAAAAGCGTCAAAAAGTGCACAAGTTTACACTTTCGCGCATAACTTACGTTCTGAATACATCCGGACATCCAAAAATTTATGTAAGCACTAAAATATTTTATTTTAGTGTTTAGGCTTGAGAAAAATCCATTCGTCGCGTCATTTGGATCGTTTTTCGCGCTTATGCGCATTCCGTCGTAATTAAGCGAACATCGCGATCGTACGGCCAAACGAACCGACTTCTGAGATATTTTTGAGCACATTTTAAGTTCCCTATACTTTAACTTCATTTTAGAGCTTTTAAATGGGGTTAACGGGTCTTAAACGTGTCAAAAAAAAAACGCATCGAAAACCAAGTTTTGAGGTTGCAGGGACTGAAACTGTAAATCTGCCAAACTAGGTCCGTAAGCAGGGGCCAGATGCAGCAAAACGTTTTTTTCAGCTTTTAACAGCCCTTAACACTCTCCAAAGGCCAAGTGCCAAGTGTCAAACTCTTATGGTGGATGGCAAATGAGTTACCACAACTTTCCAACAAGTGTACGGCTTAGATCGTGCCCCCTTTTCCAAGAAATGATCCTAACGGTGAACCGAAAACTATAAATACCCACCTCCACCCTTCACTTTTCCTCACAAGAATCTGATCTAATGTGCTCTAAGTTGAAACCTTTGTTTCATACCTGAGCTATTTTGATCTAGATTAGCATTCGGGGACCCTTCGTAAGTGTTCCTTCGTTCTTTTATTTCTTTTCGAGTCCGAAAGTCAAACTTTGTTTGACTTTCTGCATTCGGGGACCCTTCGTAAGTCGCTTCGTTTAAGTAGTTGTATGATAGGTAGTTTATATGCCTTAGGTAAATTACCAAAATGCCCTTTTGACGCCAAAATTCATTTTAAGCATATGTAACATAAATTTTGGTATCTAAACTGTTTTGGTAACAATATTAGATATGTTAAGGCATATTTTACTTGTCATAGGACTAGTTAGGCGGTCCGAACGCGTTTCACGCGAGCGACGCGTTAAAGTAGCATAAGCTACCTAAACGGGTCGTAATGGGTCGTAAGCACTTATGTTAGGTTTCATTTAGTATGTAGGCTTTGTTAAACCATATTACACGAGTCTCCATACTCGTTTGGTTTACGAACCCGCATTCTATCCGATCTTCCGATTTAGGTCCGGTATATTAACATAGTTACCTATATTAGGTGCCGTTTGATTCCGTGATCTCTAGCATTGCTTGGTGGTTATCTTAGGACTTCTGAGCAATCTCAAGTGAGTACATAGACCCCTCTTTTACTGTTTTCCAAACTGTTTTGGGGTGGAACACATGTGCCTACTTGTTACTTTCATGCTTTCCATGTTTTCACATCATATACCTGCTATGTTCGTTAGTACATTATAGTACATTGTTTTACATTACATTTCATGCTATGTATGCCCATTGTGTGCGTACTTAGTACATTGCTTTACATTACATTACATTTCATGCTATGTATGCCCATTGTGTGTGTACTTAGTACATTGCTTTACATTACATTTTATGCTATGTATGCCCATTGTGTGCGTGCTTAGTACATTGTTTCACATTACATTTCATGCTATGTATGCCCATTGTGTGCATACTTAGTACATTTGCTTCACGTCACATGCTATGTATGTCCATTTGTTACATACTTAGTACAGTTGTTTTCATCACATGCTTACATTTTGGTATGACATTTGGTTTGTTTCAATGGAACAATACATTCATTAACATTAGCTACGACGTTCGTTAGTAGGTAGTGGTACCATAGGAATTGACAACTCCCGTTCCTGAAATCCTGGGTTTGTTTGGATTGGAAGGAATGACCGAATTCGATATACATAACTTAGATAAACCTTTGATTTGTTTAAGGGTTTATCGCCACAGTCTCAAGGCTTGGATGTATGCATTTTCACAATACCGCATAGTTGTTTATATCAGTATAGCATGCATTTGTTCCACAAAACATAACTTTGATTTAAACCATGTTTTACTTCAATACCTTGTTTTTGTGCATTTTACATATGGTTAGTTGATATATTTCACGTACCATACATGACATTTTTGGATACACATCACATGATTTACATTAGACATAAACATTTTGACATTGATATACACAATTCATGATTAACATTAATCACAGATATTTGATATGGTTTACACAATAACATTTTAACATTTGATTATACATAAACAATTTACATTGGTGGTTTGGTTTGAGTAAGTGATTTAAGTAACGAGGCGTGTGTAATATGATACAAGCATGGTGGATACGCCGCTGGTACTTCCTATATATAAGTGTTTGTATGGTGTTACATATCGTAGCGTTATTTAAATCATTTCAATTTATGACACATGACATTTTATACAAATAACATACTTTTTACAAGACATTGCTTACAAGCAACTTATCTTACACAAACTCATTTTTACATGGTTATTCATTTAACCTTACATTTATTTATACATATCATCTGATCTTATCGTTTTTCAAATAATTTATAAGACAAAGCAAATTACAAGGTTCATGACTAAACATTTTCTTAAACACAAGTCATGAATCATATTTTTACAAAACCTATGTATCTCACAGGCATTTTTATGCTGACGTACCTATTTTCACATGTGTTTTCAGGAGCTTTTCCATAGGATGATGATCGTGACACTAGGGCGGACCTGTGCCTTAGAGACTAAAAATGAAGACAAACTAGTTTAATTATGTTATGAACACTTTGTTTCCTATTTAAGACAATATAACACTCTTGTTTAATAAATAAAATATAACTTTGTATGCCATGGTTGTGAAACAATAATTCTGTTACAACACTCCCCGATGTTTTCAGCAACGTTTTGTATGTTATACGTGGTCGGCGTGTGACACATGGCATAAACATTTTATAACTTGGGAGAATTATTTAAATATATAATCTTGTGAATGAATTATATGTTCCTTATGCGTTCAGTAGCTCGGACGTACCGGGTTAAAGATCAATAGACACACCACATCAACTATTTATGCACTGACGAGTGTACGCCCCGCTTAGGTCGTGGCCATTTCGTAAAATGATGCCAAGGATATCCGGGACATGGTCATTAACCCCCCAAAGGCTTTTAAGTAACAAGACTGTTTAAACGAGTCGATCAAATTATTCAATTAACCACCCAACGATGGAAGATTTGATGCTTGATCAAGCGGTATTCTATATACCGTAACCCAAGCCCGTATAGGGAAAATAAGTTAAAAGTATTTACCTGAGCAATGTAATAATCACGATAAGAAAAATGCAAGTAGCTTTTACTGGTCCTCCTAATCTGGAACGAAGGTTTATAATAACCTATTAGAATCCTAACGGGTCTTTAATTAAGCTTAAGCTTAGACCGGTTAGTTTCAAAGATACGGTTCGTACTCACGATTAAGCGATGACCGGATAGAATGTGATTTGGACCCAAGAAGTTTGAAGACTTGTTTAATATGGGTATATTATACACATTCTGGATTTTGAGATAAAACCGATAAGGTTTGACCCGTTTCGGCTAATTTATGTAAACTAGTTACATAAACCGAACCGAACGCGTAATAAGCGTAACGGGTAATAATGAGAGCCATTTACAGGTTTCCTAAGTTAATATGCTCCAAATATGTTGTGACATCAGTAAGATGTCTTTTATTATGCCCGAACGAATTTAAACACAAACTATGCCCCGTAGGGGTAGTTTGGTCATTTATAAGGTGATAAAAGAGTTTAAGTAGTATCCTGAGTTGCAGGTCTGATGTAATCAGCAAAGCTAATCAATTTGCTAAGTTATATCAGTAGGGTATTGTATATATGTGAAATTTATCAATTATAACCAAACTATGCACCGTAGGGGCATTTTGGTAATTTCACATAAGCCGAAAAGCTCAAAACTGATGTCTGAGTTAAACAACTTTTGCTTACTGTTAAAATATTATAATTTGCCTCAAATATCAGTAGGTATCAACCCTTGTATGTTTAAAATAATTCTAGTACATACTATGCGTTAAAAACGCTTAAAAAGGCGATTAGAAGCCATTTCCGGGTTCTACACATAAATCTGATATTTTTATATTTCCAGAAGGCTTAAAATAATTTATTTATCATATGTAATCAGTAGTAAAAGGTTTGGAGTCGTTTAGATATGTAAAACTCATTTTATAGCCCGTAAGGGCAAAACCGTCAATTACCGGATTAAGCCTACGACTATAAGTTATGCTCAGCCTAAAATTAATTAAAAATCTTCAAAAATCCCAAAATAATATATTACATCACTGGGTAATGAGTTTGATGTCAAAAAGTATGTTTAACTAGGCTATACGCTAATTACGCCGTTTAATTAACATAAAGCTTTCATTTTACGCTAACGAGCATAACTCTTAATCTACACCTCAAACTGATGTCAAATTTTGTATGCAAGTTTAAATATCAGTAATTAAAGTTTCTACTCTTTCACATTTCCAAAAATCACGTTTTAAGGTGAAAAGGGCATAACGGTCAACATATGAGCAATTAACGGGATCATGCGTATTAATTGGTTAACTAATGAACCATGGTGTATAATCACAGAGGGTTATACTAGCATGTAACATGGTCCAAATAAAGCTCTAAGGTATTTTTTAAACATACCAAAACGGGTCAGAACTGAAAGTCAAAGTATAAGTCAAACTATGCGACTTTCGGTTCCGAACCGGGTCTAAACAGGAAATTGTCGGGTTGAACATGTTTAGACATGTCCTTACACTAATTACCAAGTTATATTAATGATCAAACAGGTTGTATGTGTTCTTCATTGCTAATCATGCATAAATTAGAAACTAAGTATCCTGTTGACTTTTTATTAACAAGTTTGACCCGACATTTGACCTAGTTAGAGTGGGAATCAGGGGGAACCCTTTTAAGGGTTTATTACCCACATAATTACCTACTTAAAGGTACTTTTAATTCGAGATTTGACTGAGCTATTATTAATTAATCTCGAAGTCAAACCGTAATTACGACGGTTTGACTTTTAGCTAACTAACTAAGCTAAACTCAATTAAAGAAGGTTAAGCAAACTTACAAGAGTCCTATGAACGATTTGTGATCACTTGAGAGGGGTCTTGAGCTCCAGAAATGATCAGGAAGTGCAAGAGAAGATGAGAAGAACTTGTTGCAAACTAAGGGCTTTATATAGTGATTTAATCACCATAAAAAGTTGACACACAAGTCTACATCTGACCACAACTGATTAACAAGTGTTCCTAGTGCTTAGGGGGTGCCTAGGGGTCGTCCAAGATAAGGAAATTCGGTTAAAGGTCGAGCAGAAAGCACTTAGCAGGCAAAACCTAAAGTTTTCGGAACTGGCAGTCCCTCGCGTGGCGCGAAGGCCCCCCCTTGGGGCTTCGCGTGGCGCGACGCCTCCTCTGCACAAATCAGAATTTTTGATTTATTGCGTATTGATCCTTGGCTCTTCAAACTTCGATTAGACTTTTGTTTCTTGCATCTTGAACCCTCCAAATTGATGTTTAAGGGCTTTAAGACATATACCCATTTTGTTTAGTCCTCGGTTAACGTTATTGTCACCCGAAAAGTCCTAAACTTTAACGTTGACGCTTTGAACCCCTCGCACACGAATTTGATCATAACTTTCTCATACGATAACGAAACTTTATGAAATTTATATTGTGCATTCTAGTGAGCATAATTAACCGTTACAAAGCTTCGGGTTTGTCAAAAGGTCACTCAGAGGTATAACTTAAACACGTTGACACATTTAACCCCTGTAGTTTGTAATCTCTCACTTTCTTTCATATTTAGCTTCGTATGATCCATGATTTATTCGTTTGAAGGTATGAGCATCATGTAGGGTTAATGTACAATATATTTATTCACTGTTGACATTTAGAACCCGTATATTCACATACTTTCCATGACTGTCAACTTTAGTCCTTCTATAACATTCTTTCACACGTTCAAACATATGACACGTGTCTACACATTATAGGACGTGAATTTTCGAGGTGTTACAATACAAGAAAATAAAAATGTAAAAGCAAAATAACATGCGCTGATCACCCCTCATGAACATAGGGTCTCGATCCAGCTTATCCCATAGAACACTCATGCTAGTTGAGACTGAAGATGTTCAGGGAAAGGACGAAACCGTGAAGGGAAACCCCTAAGGGCTTTTAACAACCCTTTATCTAGTTCAGACACAGAGGGTTCGAGTTCATTCAAAACGGCATCAGGATGCCTCAATACCATTTTTAACGGAACAAATGACTGGGAAACCCAGAAAAATCGGTCCTTCCAAGAACCGAGGGTAGTCACAAGCGATGAAATCAAAGAAACAACAATCTAAGACGTTTCAAACGTGAACCAGTCACCGTTTTTGGCCATCGAAAAAAGCGACTAAACATTAACAACGACGGGTCATAGCCTAATGCACAACACAAAACTTCAAAGTGTAAAACCCAGAAACCCCTTGAGGGTGCAACTGTCCAAAGGGTACATGATAATACTCCAAAACGTTGAGGACAAAGATGTAAAAAGGGTAACACAGATTAGAAAACTCAAAATGACGATAGTACAAAGCAATGAAACCCGGTGGACATTGATCAATAGATTTATCGCAACCCGGAGTGACCGGATTGGCAGATGAATCAATACCCCAATGTTCACAAAAGAAATCGACTTCCTCTTGTGTTAATCAAGCGTAACTTACTCCCATATCCTTCCTCGCACCCATTGCTTGGAAGGATGATCAAGGAAAATCAGAAAAAAGAAAAAAAAAAAACTAACCTGGACAACTGAACAGAGAGAATGGAGGAAATCTTGTTGTAGAAAGATGATAGTGAAAATGGCAGTTATGAATTTTGAATGACAAGTTAAAGAGATAATTAATAAGACCCAATGGTTATTATGACCTGGGAAAGAGAACCGCAGCCTGAAAAACTGTCACAAGTCACATCAACTGTCTACTCAAGACTGCCCAAAACCTTGAAGCACTAACCCTTCAAGCCTCGAAGCCTTTGAGCTACAAAAAGTGTTGCACAAAAGTCAGAAGCATCCGAGCTTACATCTCAAATACCTCTGACTTGGGGGGCTGATGACGTGGGTAGCTCAAGCTTAATAAATTGGCTAGAATGCAATATAGCTTAAAGGGTTGAAAGGTAAAAGGGTTCGAAATCTGTCACACCCTCAAAATCCACAAGCGGAGTAATACCGCGAGGCGTGTGACTGACTAGGATCATACCACCAATCATACTGAACATATAAGTAAAGTAAAGTAACACCATTGCAAACAAAACGTTTAGTGTTCACCAAACCAAAATTCAAAACCAAGTTTAAAAGTTAGCGGAAGCATAAAGTATTAAAACCCATAAAGCAGTTTATGAATCATAAATTTTATTAGTAGGAATCCAACTGTTGATTCCTAGCCACAATGCCCACTTCTCGTGCAAGCTCCAGCCATATACCTAACGACCTGCAAAGCATGCAGTGTCAACAAAAAGTTGGCGAGTTCACAGTTGGTTGTTCGTTTTAATGTTGTTCAAAAACCATAAGTTGTTAAGTTCCATGTTCTTTATAAAAACATGCCATGGGGAGCTACCCCACTGTTTTAAACCACTAGACCCGTTATCATATCGACTACTGACTGTAGGCAACTGACCCGACACATTGTGAAATACATTGTGAATTCCACTGAGCTCTTCTGGTAAGTTTAACTTATAGGCAACTTACCCGACACGTTCGATAACCTCGAAAGGTCCTACGTATCTCGGGCTTAGCTTGCCTTTCTTACCAAATCGCATCACTCCCTTCCAGGGTGATACTTTAAGTAGGACTTTGTCACCTACTTCGAAGTTCATAGCTTTACACTTTGGATCTGCGTAGCTCTTCTGCCTATCACGGGCAGCTTTGAGACGGTCACGAATCTGGACAATCTTGTCCGTCGTTTCAAAGACTATCTCTGGTCCTGATAATTGGACATCTCCAACTTCCGCCCAACAAACAGGCGTTCTACACTTTCTACCGTATAATGCCTCAAAAGGCGCAGCCTTAATGCTGGTGTGGTAGCTATTGTTGTAGGAGAATTCGATTAATGGTAGGTGGTTATCCCAACTACCACCCAAATCAATCACACATGCACGTAGCATGTCTTCCAACGTTTGAATAGTACGCTCACTCTGGCCATCCGTCTGAGGATGGTAAGCCGTGCTAAAATTCAAACGTGTGCCCAAAGATTGTTGGAAGCTTTTCCAAAAATGTGACGTGTATCTAGTATCTCGGTCAGAGATAATAGACACAGGTATGCCATGTAAAGCTACAATCTTATCGACATACAGTTGGGCTAACATATCGGAGCTATAATTCTCCTTAATGGATAGGAAATGTGCTGACTTAGTCAGTCTGTCTACGATCACCCAAATGGTATCATTTCCTTTCCTTGTCTTAGGTAACTTGGTGATAAAGTCCATAGTTACCATTTCCCACTTCCACGTAGGAAGTTCAGGCTGTTGTAGCAAACCTGATGGCTTTTGATGTTCTGCTTTGACTTGCGCACAAGTCAGGCATTTAGCTACATAGGTGGCTACAGACTTCTTCAAGCCTATCCACCAATAATTTGCCCTTAGATCCTAGTACATCTTATCAGCTCCAGGATGAACGGAGTATTTAGAACTATGGGCTTCCTGGAGGATAACATCACGAAGTCCTCCATAAATTGGAACCCATATTCGTCCATTTAATCTCAGAATTCCGTCCTTGCTAAGAGATAATTGCTCCTCAGTTACTCCTAGCTTTTCGTTAGGATAGTTAGCTTCCAACACAGCATCTTTCTGTGCAGCTAACAACCTTTCATTCAAACTGTTCCTTATTTCAATGCTCTTGGCATTGATTCGGATGGGTTTCACCCTTTCCTTTCAACTCAAGGCATCAGCGACTACATTCGCCTTGCCGGGATGGTATCTGATTTCACAATCGTAATCATTCAAAGTCTCCATCCAACGGCGTTGCCTCATGTTTAAATCTTTCTGATTAAACAGATGCTGGAGGCTCTTGTGATCAGAATAGATCACACATTTGATACCATATAAATAATGCCTCCAGAGCTTCAGTGCAAATACAACGGCACCCAACTCCAAGTCATGGGTGGTGTAATTCTTTTCATGCACTTTTAATTGTCTTGAAGCATAGGCAATAACCTTGCCTTTCTGCATAAGCACACACCCCATGCCAGTGTGTGATGCATCACAATATACCACAAACTCCTCGATTCCATCAGGCAATGTTAGTACTGGAGCGTTGCTCAGTTTCTGCTTCAGAATATCGAAGGATTCCTGCTGCTTAGGACCCCAGTCAAACTTAACCTTCTTACGCGTCAGCGAAGTCAGGGGTGCAGCAATCCTTGAGAAGTTTTCAATGAATCGCCTATAGTATCCTGCCAAACCTAGAAAGCTACGAATCTCTATAGGCGTCTTTGGCTCTCGCCAATTCATGACAGCTTCAACTTTAGCGGGATCCACTTGGATACCACGCTCACTGACCACATGTCCAAGGAATTGGACTTCTCAAAGCCAAAACTCACACTTGGAAAATTTGGCGTAGAGTTTCTCGTGATGTAGAAGCTTGAAAATACAGTGAAGGTGTTTCTCATGGTCAGCTTGGTTCTTAGAGTAAATGAGAATGTCGTCGATGAAAACGATGACGAATTTATCTAAGTACGGCTTGCAAACGCGATTCATGAGATCCATGAATGCGGCCGGTGCATTAGTGAGCCCAAAAGGCATCACTAGGAACTCGTAATGACCATAACGAGTCCTAAATGCAGTTTTGTGTACGTCTTCATCTCTAACCTTCAGTTGATGGTAGCCTGACCTCAAGTCAATCTTCGAGAAATAACTTGCCCCTTGTACTTGATCGAACAAATCGTCGATCCTGGGTAAAGGATATCTATTCTTTATTGTGACCTTGTTAAGTTCACGGTAATCGATGCACAGACACATCGATCCGTCCTTCTTCTTGACAAACAGGACTGGCGCTCCCCAAGGAGACGAACTAGGTTTAATGAAACCCTTGGCTAGCAATTCGTCTAGCTGTGTCCTTAATTCTTTCATCTCTGTGGGCGCCAACCTATAAGGTGCTCTAGCAACTGGTGCTGCTCCAGGGATGATGTCGATTCTGAATTCCACTTGCCTATCTGGTGGTAAACCAGGTAGTTCTTTAGGAAAAACTTCAGGATATTCAGAAATGACGGGAATGTCTTCTATCTTCGGTTTAGGCTCATCAATAATCACTTGTGCCATGTAGATGACACAACCCTTCTTTAAACACTTTGAAGCCTTGAGCATAGTTACTTGCTCAGGCAGCCCGTACTGGGTATCTCCCCGAATGGTAAGTGATTCACCAGACGGAGTCCTAATCACCACTTGCTTTCTGTTGCAGACGATTTGGGCCTGGTTATGAGATAACCAGTCCATACCCAAAACTATGTCAAAACCGGCCAACTTAAAAGGAAGTAGAGACAGAGGAAAAGAGTAGTTCTTAATGGATATAACACATCCATCTAACACAGTTGAGACGGTTTCTATGGTGCCATCTGCTAACTCTACCTCATAATTTATACTCAAGGTTTTGACAGGTAAATTCAGCAATTTGCAAAATTTATGATCTACGAAAGACTTATCTGCGCCTGAATCAAAAAGTCCTCTTGCATAGATATCATTTACGAGAAATGTACCTGTTATCACATTGTCATCCTGGATTGCTTCCTTTGCGTCCATTCTGAAGACTCTCGCATTGGTCTTCTTGGCCTCTTCAGGCTTCTTTGCGTATTTAGGGCAGTTGGTTTTAATGTGCCCCTTTTCATTGCAACGGTAGCACGTTGCGTCCTTCAGCTTCTTGCAATTTAAGGTCTTGTGATCCGTGGACTTGCATATCCCGCAAGAAAAGGTTTTTGACTGATTCTGCGAGTTCGACTCGAGTCTGCACTTTCCAAAGTGTTGTTTCTTGCAAATTTTGCATTTGGACTTCTCACCAGACTGGTGCCCATCTTTCCTTGACTCAGACCCCTTCTTGTTGTCACCGTTTCCACGGTGCTTCTTGTTCGACCTCCGTGAGTTATCATCTTCACGTTTTCTCTTCTCAGCATCTTTGTTCCTCAGCGATCTTTGTCTGACCGCATCCAGAGTGAGGGACAGAGATATGTCAGCTACAGATCTAAAGGTAGCTGGCCGAGAGGCCTTCACGCTTGCCTTTATCTCGGGGGCTAACCCACCGATGAAACGAGCTATTCTTTTTGGTTCCGGGGTTACCAGATACGGAACCAACCGGGACATTGTGTTGAAGCTCGTGAGGTAAGCTTGACAGTCAAGGTTTGTCATCACCAGTGATAGAAAATCAGACTCTATCTTCTCCACCTCATGCTAAGGGCAGTAATTTTCCCTGATAAGGGCAACAAATTGATCCCAAGACATGTTGTACAGTGGGATTTTCCCGGTGGCTTGAATCAGTGATCTCCACCAAGCTAAGGCTTCGCCTTTAAATGATTGGGACACAAACTTTACAATATCCTTCTCAGCGCACCCACTGATATCCACTACCGTGTCCATCTCATCTAACCACGTCATGCAGTCGATGGCTCCTTTTTTCCCCATTGAAATCCCGGGGTTTACACGAAACAAAATACTTGTAGGAGCAACCCTTGTTACGGGGTTCTTGGTGTATTACAATCTGCTGAGATGGAACACTGTGGTGGTTTGTGGACTGACGATCGTCATCCACTTTCTTGTGCTCCTCCTTCTTGGAGGGAGGCTTGCTGTGAGCCTCAGATTGATTTTTAGGCTTTGAGCGTGGCGTAGATAGGGTCCTACTCCGAGTTCCACTATACTCTTCGTACTGTCGCTCCAAGGCCTGTGTAACAGCGCCGTCTACTATCGCTTTCAATTCAGCACCCGTTAAAGTAATTCGGGCGTTATCATTGTTCTCCACTGGATGACTATTTATCTCGTCCGAGTTAGCCATTTTAATTGAACTGTTACAGAAAACAAGAACAATAGTTTATTTGGGAGTTTATTATGGAATTGCCCCTTAGGGTAATTCATTAACCATGGTAAACAGAGACCATATTTGGTTAATTTATTAATTAAATTTATTTAGGATTTTAATATAACTTATCCTAATTATAAAACAGTAACTGTTTTATTAATAGCACAAAAGGCCTAGTCACATGGACAATTTAAATTATAAGCCATGACTTCAGAGAATCAAGGCATGAAGGTTTGAATCATAGTTCATTACCCTTTTCTGACAGGGAGTCATAGCTACCACTGTCTTTTGGCTCATATGGAAATGAGCAGGGCCCGTAGGCACCATATTACCACGTATGGTAACAATATGATCATCTTAATTGATGATTTAACCCATGATTCAGAGATCATTTAGTTGGGTTTGGAATCTTTGAAAAGATCCTTATATAATAATAACGTGTGTGATTTTGAATGAATCACATCTGCCAGGAGTGTTAACATGTTTTCAGATGTTAACTGGGATTTGAATCTTTTTAACAGGCCTTACCATCTTGGCCCGGTCTTTTAATTGACCCGAAGGCTAGGTTTCACCTTTAAGATCCTTAATTAATAATTAAATAGGCAGATTATTTTTTTTTTAAAAGGAATGATTTTGATTTATTTATTTCATATATATTTTATTTATGCATAATATGGCAAAAATGAAATTTATAAATTAAACATTCCATTAATCATTAATAGATTACATGTTGCCCTAAACGGGACTTTTCAATAAACAAACTTACCCACGCAGGGGTTTAAACAAGGACTTACCCACGCAGGGGCTTAATAACAAACATACCCACGTAGGGGCTTAACAAACATACCCACGTAGGGGCTTAATAACATAATAGTCCACGCAGGGACTTACACAAATAACATGCCCTCGCAGGGGTTAACAAAAAGATAGACCCACGCAGGGGTCAAAACAAACAAGCATACCCACGCAGGGGTTTATTCAGCAAGATATGCCCACGCAGGGGCTCAACTGATACAAGGAGGTTACAACAACAATGGAAGGATTCAGTGGTCCTTCTTGCTCTTCCCTTTAATTAGGCTCGTCAATCCTTGGAAGAAAGTTTGTCGCTCCCTTCGTTCCCTGTGAAATTCTCGCTCTACATGGTCCAACCTTTGCAGAATTTCTTCACGCTCTGGTGGGGAGAACCTTGGTTGTTGCGATTGTTGCCTGATAATAGGTCTTGGAGGTATTTGGTACCCATGTGTTGGGTACCCTATTCCCCATGGATCCCCATACAGTCATTCCGGATGATGGGTGTTATAATTAGCCGCTACCATGTACGGGTCGGCTTCGGTGTAGTTGTAGTTGGTGTGCACCGGCTGTTCAAACGGGTTATACGCCATGGAACCCGTGTATGCTGGAATCGGGTTATTAAAACCCATAGGTGGTGGTTGCGGTGCAACTGGGTGTGAAGGTCCACCCATTTGTGGGTCCTCCTGAAGTGGCGGGTAATGGCTGCCACTTGATTGGCGTGGGGAGCTAAAATGGAAATCCCCCGCTCACGCAGACATACGCGCTCCGGTTCTCCTACGCCTTGGCGGTTGAGGAGGTGCCGGCTGAACTGGTGGTGGTGGAGGCGGTGGCATGACTGCCACAAATCTTGAATCCTCAGAGGGATCCTATTGCTGCTGCTGCTACTGAGGAGGTGAATGGCGAGGAGGTGTATAATACCATTCGTGCCTGGTAAACATAGCTTGAAAGCTGTCTGGACCACCATAGGGTGATCCGTGGAAAGAAGATCCGTCGGAGATCTCGATCGGATGGTTCGGCGTACCGCTTGCTGGCTCGACGGGGTCTGTGTCCTCGTCCATATCTTCCGCATTATCTCACGAGAAGTGATCCTCCGGTCCCAATGGGTTAAAACCCACGGGTTCTGGTATGTAGTTTGCCGGATTAAACCGGCCCCGAAAAACTGGTGTAGGGTCACCAAAGGAGTTGTGCGATAAAGATCGCTGTAAAGGTATGTAGGAGGGTTGAGGGTTGTTGGGCTCATACTCCGGCTGTGGCCCATAAGGGTTTTGAACGGGAGGTGTTGAACTATGTGAGACCGACCGTCTAGCCGGCTCGAAAAGGTTTCTCCGGTTCTGTCGAGGATCGTCACTCTCCGTGGTAGAAGGAGCTCACATATGTGAAGGTCCAGCTTCATTATCATTGGGGGCTGTGATTGGCCCCTTGCCTCTTCCTCTTCTTCGAAAGAATCTTGGCGGCATTTTTAAATCCTGTCAATATAACATGAGATAACAACAAAATTATATATAAAATAAAGGACAACACAAACAAAGTGGAATTCGTCCTATGTTATATGTCTAGACTCGAAAGTTTAGAAATGTGCAATTGTGTCATTAAGACTAAACACAAAAGGCTAGTGTTTAATTCACTCAATGTTGGCTCTGATACCAACCTGTCACACCCCGATTTCCACGTGTCACCGGTGGGCCCGGTGGGGGATTATCGTGATGTGGTTGGCAACATAATAGTCAAACAACACAATATTTAATATGCACAGCGGAAGCAATTTAAAGATATATATCAACCGAATTTAATATTGTAAAATCAAATGTCACAATATTCGGAAGTTTATCCACAGACGGATCGAAAAATAAAATGGAAACAATAGTTCAACAGACTTTAGGCATCTTAAGCTTGCGAGACTCTTTATTGATGCTAAGGAGACAATCCAGCCAATTACGCTTAGTACCTGCATTTAATCTTTTTGGGAAAATACGTCAGTTTACACTGGTAAATACAATCAACTGACTCATTTTAAAAATGGTTGAAAATTTGTTTGGATGCACATGGCATAAACATTTTATAACTTTGGAGAATTATTTAAATATATAATCTTGTGAACGAATTATATGTTCCTTATGCGTTCAGTAGCCCGGACGTACCGGGTTAAAGATCAATAGACACACCACATCAACTATTTATGCACTGACGAGTGTACGCCTACACTCCGCGCTTAGGTCGTGACCATTTCGTAAAATGATGCCAAGGATATCCGGGACATGGTCATTAACCCCCCAAAGGCTTTTAAGTAACAAGACTGTTTAAACGAGCCGATCAAATTATTCAATTAACCACCCAACGATGGAAGATTTGATGCTCGATCAAGCGGTATTCTATATACCGTAACCCAAGCCCGTATAGGGAAAATAAGTTAAAAGTATTTACCTGAGCAATGTAATAATCACAATAAGCAAAATGCAAGTAGCTTTTACTGGTCCTCCTAATCTGGAACGAAGGTTTATAATAACCTATTAGAATCCTAACGGGTCTTTAACTAAGCTTAAGCTTAGACCGGTTAGTTTCAAAGATACGGTTCGTACTCACGATTAAGCGATGACCGGATAGAATGTGATTTGGACCCAAGAAGTTTGAAGACTTGTTTAATATGGGTATATTATACACATTCTGGATTTTGAGATAAAACCGATAAGGTTTGACCCGTTTCGGCTAATTTATGTAAACTAGTTACATAAACCGAACCGAACGCGTAATAAGCGTAACGGGTAATAATGAGAGCCATTTACAGGTTTCCTAAGTTAATATGCTCCAAATATGTTGTGACATCAGTAAGATGTCTTTTATTATGCCCGAACGAATTTAAACACAAACTATGCCCCGTAGGGGTAGTTTGGTCATTTATAAGGTGATAAAAGAGTTTAAGTAGTATCCTGAGTTACAGGTCTGATGTAATCAGCAAAGATAATCAATTTGCTAAGTTATATCAGTAGGGTATTGTATATATGTGAAATTGATCAATTATAACCAAACTATGCACCGTAGGGGCATTTTGGTAATTTCACATAAGCCGAAAAGCTCAAAACTGATGTCTGAGTTAAACAACTTTTGCTTACTGTTAAAATATTATAATTTGCCTCAAATATCAGTAGGTATCAACCCTTGTATGTTTAAAATAATTCTAGTACATACTATGCGTTAAAAACGCTTAAAAAGGCGATTAGAAGCCATTTCCGGGTTCTACAGATAAATATGATATTTTTATATTTCCAGAAGGCTTAAAATAATTTTTTTATCATATGTAATCACTAGCAAAAGGTTTGGAGTCGTTTAGATATGTAAAACTCATTTTATAGCCCGTAAGGGCAAAACCGACAATTACCGGATTAAGCCTACGACTATAAGTTATGCTCAGCCTAAAATTAATTAAAAATCTTCAAAAATCCCAAAATAATATATTACATCAGTGGGTAATGAGTTTGATGTCAAAAAGTATGTTTAACTAGGCTATACGCTAATTACGCCGTTTAATTAACATAAAGCTTTCATTTTACGCTAACGAGCATAACTCTTAATCTACACCTCAAACTGATGTCAAATTTTGTATGCAAGTTTAAATATCAGTAATTAAAGTTTCTACTCTTTCACATTTCCAAAAATCACGTTTTAAGGTGAAAAGGGCATAACGGTCAACATATGAGCAATTAACGGGATCATGCGTATTAATTGGTTAACTAATGAACCATGGTGTATAATCACAGAGGGTTATACTAGCATGTAACATGGTCCAAATAAAGCTCTAAGGTATTTTTTAAACATACCAAAACGGGTCAGAACTGAAAGTCAAAGTATAAGTCAAACTATGCGACTTTCGGTTCCGAACCGGGTCTAAACAGGAAATTGTCGGGTTGAACATGTTTAGACATGTCCTTACACTAATTACCAAGTTATATTAATGATCAAACAGGTTGTATGTGTTCTTCATTGCTAATCATGCATAAATTAGAAACTAAGTATCCTGTTGACTTTTTATTAACAAGTTTGACCCGACATTTGACCTAGTTAGAGTGGGAATCAGGGGGAACCCTTTTAAGGGTTTATTACCCACATAATTACCTACTTAAAGGTACTTTTAATTCGAGATTTGACTGAGCTATTATTAATTAATCTCGAAGTCAAACCGTAATTACGACGGTTTGACTTTTAGCTAACTAACTAAGCTAAACTCAATTAAAGAAGGTTAAGCAAACTTACAAGAGTCCTATGAACGATTTGTGATCACTTGAGAGGGGTCTTGAGCTCCAGAAATGATCAGGAAGTGCAAGAGAAGATGAGAAGAACTTGTTGCAAACTAAGGGCTTTATATAGTGATTTAATCACCATAAAAAGTTGACACACAAGTCTACATCTGACCACAACTGATTAACAAGTGTTCCTAGTGCTTAGGGGGTGCCTAGGGGTCGTCCAAGATAAGGAAATTCGGTTAAAGGTCGAGCAGAAAGCACTTAGCAGGCAAAACCTAAAGTTTTCGGAACTGGCAGTCCCTCGCGTGGCGCGAAGGCCCCCCCTTGGGGCTTCGCGTGGCGCGACGCCTCCTCTGCACAAATCGGAATTTTTGATTTATTGCGTATTGATCCTTGGCTCTTCAAACTTCGATTAGACTTTTGTTTCTTGCATCTTGAACCCTCCAAACTGATGTTTAAGGGCTTTAAGACATATACCCATTTTGTTTAGTCCTCGGTTAACGTTATTGTCACCCGAAAAGTCCTAAACTTTAACGTTGACGCTTTGAACCCCTCGCACACAAATTTGATCATAACTTTCTCATACGATAACGAAACTTTATGAAATTTATATCGTGCATTCTAGTGAGCATAATTAACCGTTACAAAGCTTCGGGTTTGTCAAAAGGTCACTCGGAGGTATAACTTAAACATGTTGACACATTTAACCCCTGTAGTTTGTAATCTCTCACTTTCTTTCATATTTAGCTTCGTATGATCCATGATTTATTCGTTTGAAGGTATGAGCATCATGTAGGGTTAATGTACAATATATTTATTCACTGTTGACATTTAGAACCCGTATATTCACTTACTTTCCATGACTGTCAACTTTAGTCCTTCTATAACATTCTTTCACACGTTCAAACATATGACACATGTCTACACATTATAGGACGTGAATTTTCGAGGTGTTACAATACAAGAAAATAAAAATGTAAAAGCAAAATAACATGCGCTGATCACCCCTCATGAACATAGGGTCTCGATCCAGCTTATCCCATAGAACACTCATGCTAGTTGAGACTGAAGATGTTCAGGGAAAGGACGAAACCGTGAAGGGAAACCCCTAAGGGCTTTTAACAACCCTTTATCTAGTTCAGACACAGAGGGTTCGAGTTCATTCAAAACGGCATCAGGATGCCTCAAAACCATTTTAAACGGAACAAATGACTGGGAAACCCAGAAAAATCAGTCCTTCCAAGAACCAAGGGTAGTCACAAGCGATGAAATCAAAGAAACAACAATCTAAGACGTTTCAAACGTGAACCAGTCACCGTTTTTGGCCATCGGAAAAAGCGACTAAACATTAACAACGACGGGTCATAGCCTAATGCACAACACAAAACTTCAAAGTGTAAAACCCTAGAAACCCCTTGAGGGTGCAACTGTCCAAAGGGTACATGATAATACTCCAAAACGTTGAGGACAAAGATGTAAAAAGGGTAACACAGATTAGAAAACACAAAATGACGATAGTACAAAGCAATGAAACCCGGTGGACATTGATCAATAGATTTATCGCAACCCGGAGCGACCGGATTGGCAGATGAATCAATACCCCAATGTTCACAAAAGAAATCGACTTCCTCTTGTGTTAATCAAGCGTAACTTACTCCCATATCCTTCCTCGCACCCATTGCTTGGAAGGATGATCAAGGAAAATCAGAAAAAAGAAAAAATAATAAAAAAAACTAACCTGGACGACTGAACAGAGAGAATGTAGGAAATCTTGTTGTAGAAAGATGATAGTGAAAATGGCAGTTATGAATTTTGAATGACAAGTTAAAGAGATAATTAATAAGACCCAATGGTTATTATGACCTGGGAAAGAGAACCGCAGCCTGAAAAACTGTCACAAGTCACATCAACTGTCTACTCAAGACTGCCCAAAACCTTGAAGCACTAACCCTTCAAGCCTCGAAGCCTTTGAGCTACAAAAAGTGTTGCACAAAAGTCAGAAGCATCCGAGCTTACATCTCAAATACCTCTGACTTGGGGGGCTGATGACGTGGGTAGCTCAAGCTTAATAAATTGGCTAGAATGCAATATAGCTTAAAGGGTTGAAAGGTAAAAGGGTTCGAAATCTGTCACACCCTCAAAATCCACAAGCGGAGTAATACCGCGAGGCGTGTGACTGACTAGGATCATACCACCAATCATACTGAACATATAAGTAAAGTAAAGTAACACCATTGCAAACAAAACGTTTAGTGTTCACCAAACCAAAATTCAAAACCAAGTTTAAAAGTTAGCGGAAGCATAAAGTATTAAAACCCATAAAGCAGTTTATGAATCATAAATTTTATTAGTAGGAATCCAACTGTTGATTCCTAGCCACAATGCCCACTTCTCGTGCAAGCTCCAGCCATATACCTAACGACCTGCAAAGCATGCAGTGTCAACAAAAAGTTGGCGAATTCACAGTTGGTTGTTCGTTTTAATGTTGTTCAAAAACCATAAGTTGTTAAGTTCCATGTTCTTTATAAAAACATGCCATGGGGAGCTACCCCACTGTTTTAAACCACTAGACCCGTTATCATATCGACTACTGACTATAGTTATGTTTAGTGCCGTGAGTCAATGTCTATCGTCATTGACTAAGTGCCCAAGTATATTAGTCCACGCCCGTCCTCTGCGGCATGGTGTGAGGATTGTCAAACCTAATAGCGCTATTCAACTAATAACCTTCGCCATTGTCCCGACGATTAAGTCGATACAAAATATGAGGGACTTAAGATAGAGTTGTTGTCTAGCAAGCTTAAGACATGTATTACAATGCAGAAGGGAGGGAGAGAGTTCGCAGGTTTGCACTTTAGGGTTTGGGCAGTTGTGAGAAAAAAATATAACATAAATGGCGATTTGGGATTTTAATGGAAATTGGGCTATGAAATTGAGGGTAAGGGTGAGGGTGTTGGTCCGATTTGGTCTGCACAAAACGTAAGGGAGTGGGGATGAGGGTGGTAGCAATTTGTTGTTTATATAAATGTATTTTTTTAACAATCATAATCTAACAATTAATACAATTATAATCAAAGCACTGATTGGAGGTAACTATCTATACTATATAATAAAAGAAACATGTTTTGGGACACTTGTCATTCTCTCATTTAATTGATTAAAATTATTAATAATACTAATAATAATAATATTTAATCTAAAATCTATCTACTATAATAAAAGAAACCTGTTTTGGGACACTTGTCATTCTTTCATTTAATTGATTAAAATTATTAATAATACTAATAATAATAATATTTAATCTAAATTAATACAAATTTTTATTATTAATAATATTTAATCAAATCTAAAATCTAATCTAATACAAATTTTTATTATCAATAATAAAACGTCAATTAAATCTATACGTATTAATTTGGATTTATAACAACCATCTTAACAAATTCTATCATCTACCAACAAGGTTATTTATTCGTTTGTTTTATTATTGAAAACGACAATACTTTTATAATTTTTGAACATTTATTTATGCAACATTTTTACATCAACTTGCTAATTTGCCTATCATTAGGGTTACTTATGGAATCGGCTTTAGCTAATTCTGATTATTCAACTTTTACCTTTTTAAGAGTGAATTCATTCAAATCTAAAAAATTTAATTTGGGTTGATTCAAGTAAATTATATAAAAAAATAATTTATTAAAAATTATGGAAAAATAATCTAAAGCAAAGTGGTGATCAATGTTTATTCAATTTTGTCTATCTTTTCATGAATTGAATTATTTCAATGGAGTGAGTCGTGCAAAACATAGTGACACCTAATCACGAATGGACCATTCATAATCTATATCTTCTATACTATATAATAAAAGAAACCTGTTTTGAGACACTTGTCATTCTCACATTTAATTGATTAAAATTATTAATAATACTAATAATAATATTTAATCTAAATTAATACAAATTTTTATTATTAATAATATTTAATCAAATCTAAAATCTAATCTAATACAAATTTTTATTATCAATAATAAAACTATAGAATCTGAAAGCAGTTTTTATTAGTTGTGACAACTTACTAAAATACTGAATTTTATCATAAAAATGAGGTGTTGAGGGTAAAGTGAGAAAATAACCAAATCTTATCTACACATGGTGCAAGTTAATATAATGATAGTTTTACACTTTTACCAGGATCTTCACTTATCTATCTATACTATATAATAAAAGAAACTTGAAACACTTCTCATTCTCTCATTTAATTGATTAAAATTATTAATAATACTAATAATAATAATATTTAATCTAAATTAATACAAATTTTTATTATTAATAATATTTAATCAAATCTAAAATCTAATCTAATACAAAATTTTATTATCAATAATATTTAATCAAATCTAATAAGAATTCATACGAATTTCAAAGTTGATATTAACTTTCAAATAATTAAAAAAAAAAATCCACCTAACATCACAAATGTTTCTGTTAAATTCGATTAATTAATTTGTTCAACAATCACTATTATCTTTATCATTCAGTACGGTTAACCGATTTATCATCATACAACCTCCCACCTATTCAATCATATGATTTTTCAATCTTATATTAACTAAATAAATAAAGATTAATATTCAATCTTATCCTACTTTAAATATAAAAAATCCATTAGTTCAGATTAATATTCAATCTTTTCCTACTTTAAATATAAAAAAATCCGTTAGTTTTTTTAAATATATTTTTTTATTATTTGGTATATAAAATCATATTTATTCAACCCATGTAATACACGGGGGTTTTTAAAAATATAACTGTTTTTTATTATTTGGTAAACAATATTACATTTTATTCAACCCGTGTAATACAATGGTTTTAAAGATATCATTTTTTTTATTATTGGTATATAATATTACATTTATTCAACCCGTACAATACATATGGTTCTTATAGATATAACTTATTTTATTATTTGATATATAAAATTACATTTCTTCAACCCGTGCAATAAAGGAGGCTTTTAAAAAGATAATGTTTTATTATTTGGTATATAAAATTCATTTATTCAACCCGTGTAATACACGGGGTTATAACCTAGTATTATAATATTACTCTTTTTATCTAACGAATAAAAGCTCAAAGGCCTTGTTAATTAATTCTAATCCATGAATTCTTTTTTTTTTTTTAATCAAAAGAAGTGATGTAACTACAAAGAAGATGACAGTAGTTTTTTTTTTTCCTACATCATTTGACTATGATTCCAACCATTTGAGATTTCAAAAGAAAACAATGGTTTCATATATAATCCAAATTCTTTCTATTAAGTTCTTTTTTAATACAATCACTAATAGCAATGAATCATTAATTAACTAATAAAAATGAATAATTAATTAACTAATATAGATGTATAATCTTCATGCTAAGGTTCAGGCCTCATAAGTTTCGAGCTACGCGAATGAGTTGGATCGACAAGCGAGATAGGAGCTTTGGTTTAAACGGTTTGGGACGGTTCAACACGATATGGATATAATATAATTCGATAAGCATATAATTAACTCGTCAATTAAAATAAGTTTATGATTTGATTTATATATGTGAAAACGAACGGTATTTACCTTGAAATCACAGGTTGTCACAGAATTGACCAACTGTCGTGAACAGCAAAAAACATGAGACAATGCCTGGTCACATCACACTTTACGTGTGAACTCCCCCACTCAGTCGCAAAAGGAGCATGTGAGAAGATACATCCTTTTACCCGCAGGTCCGAAGCCTTTAACCTACCAAAAAGAGCAAGCTTTCCACTGCAGCCATAGATCACTAGTCAAAGGTTACTTCTTATAGCCAGCCCTTTCTCTATAAATGACAACACATTGTCATTCAGTCGGCCACTCCAGAAATCTCACTTCTCCTCTCTTGAACTTGCTCCTTACATGTTCTATTCTTCACTTACTTTAATACAATCACATTGCACACAAACATTCTGGGTTGAATATCCTTCAATCCGGAATTCAAAGCAAGCAATAACAAAGTGATCAAACCTTACGTATTGCATACACGGGGGGACCCCTACGACCTGCGTTAGACAAACCAAAACCCTTGAACCCTTTTGTCTAACCAGCACAGTCACTAGCGTTGGTCTTATATTTGTTGTAGCAACATGCATTAAAACCACTTACGTATACTACACACTATTTATATTGGATGTCAACTAAAATATAAAATATCATTGGGGTTGGTGGTCTAGTGACAAGACAAACTTTTTGATACACATAAATGTAAGGTGTTAGGTTCAAGTCTCATAGGAGAAAAAAAAAAGCCTTAAAAAACTAAAATATCAAATAAATACATAATTTACCTTGCCAAATCATAAATTTAATTTATCAAAGTAGTAAATTTGAAATACGTATATTTATTTATATCTATATTTATATAAACTACAAAATCATGAAGGGGGAATAGTGTCAGCCTGCTGCCTGACACCCTCTCATTGGTCGGTTTTTTTATTTAACTTTGAAACCTTCAATTTCGCTAATATACGTGTTTAGCCCCTCTGTTTTTAAAAAAAGTTTTCTTTTTATTGGTTAACTTTGTTTATATGCTTTTTTAGTCCATTTGCTTTAGCTTTGGTTGTGTATATGTTTAGTCCCTCTACTTTTAATCTTTAAAGTAATTGATTGTCGCTTTTTGTATTTTACTTTTAAACCTTCAGTTCGCTAGTATACGTGTTTAGCCCCTCTAATTTAGAAAAAAAAAAACTTGTTTTTATTGGTTAACTTTGTTTATATGCGTTTTTAGTCCATTTGCTTTAGCTTTGGTTGTGTACATGTTTAGTCCCTCTACTTTTAATCTTTAAAGTAATTGATTGTCGCTTTTTGTATTTTACTTTTAAACCTCCAGTTCGCTAATATACGTGTTTAGCCCCTCTGTTTTAGAAAAAATAACTTGTTTTTATTGGTTAACTTTGTTTATATGCGTGTTTAGTCCATCTGCTTTAACTTTGGTAGTGTACATGTTTAGTCCATCTACTTTTATTCCTTTTTAGTATTTCATCTTTTAGCATTTTCCCCTTGCTGCCGTAATGAATCAACCCTGGGGAATAGTGACCGTTAGCTATTGGTGGGCACCGATACTGCTCTTGGACTTTAATAAAGTTACTTTATAATTCCTAAACTTTATTAAAACAAAAATTATTTGACACACATATTTTTATCTATGTCTCGATATTTTTATTGAGATCGTTTCATGAGTAGTATGTACAAGTAAACGAAACACAGACCTGTATGTTATTAAACTGGAAAATATTTCGTTTACTGCCCCGCCGCCGTAACACGGGCGTGGCGGGGCATAAACTAGTTTTACTACATTTTGATAGCTGCTAACAGAATGTTATTCCATACATGTTATTCATACTAGTCAAATCCCTCGTGCGTTGCGATAGGTATTTAGATTGAATCAGTTTGATTTATTAGGGTATCAGTTTGGTATCAGCACTCGTATGACAACCAAACATTAAAACAAAAAAAAATCATAATATGACCAAAATGATATCAGCAAGTGTTTTACATTTTGTGAAAACGGTAAAAACGAATAATACTATCGGTTCCAATGTTATTTGGTCGGAGTTGGGTCAGCCTATAGTATACAGCAGTATAGATGTTGGGAAAACCATAAGAACTAATATAGGTAACGATGTTGTTCGAACAATATCGCTTTGATTCGTTAGGGTAAAAAAATGTATTTCAACCACTCGTTTGAAAAAATCTTTTATCAAAACTTGATAAAAAAATAAAGATGTTGTAACAACCTTTGTAACAATTAAATATATGACATAGATTTAATATAAATAATTTTTAAAGGAATATGTATGTGTTTTAAAAGATTTTTAATAGAATATGTAACTTTAGTAAGATCTAAATGTTAAGCATAAAACTTGAGTTAGTGATTTAATGTTGATAAAAATCAGGATAAAAAAAAGTAACCTGAATTGAACTTTGTGGTGAAACTAAGGTAAGAAATAGTAGAAGGCCACAATTTCATTCAAAAACTATTCATAAAGCTTGGATAATAATATATACTAGGGAGGTTTCCCCGCGCTTCGCGGCGGGTGCCATTATCGTACTAAATCGAATTGAAACCGACTGAACAACATATCGGTACGATACTGGCACTCATTATAGCAATCGAAAGGCAAAACCCAAAAATAAAGTCATTATATGCCCAAAAGGATATCGACACATATTTTACATAAAACGAAAAGTATAAAACGAATATCAGTAATGCCTTCCGAAATGAATATCAGTATTCATTCCATTCCGATGGTACTGATACAGGTACTAATATTGTTCGGTTGGATTTTTTTTGGTCGTGGTACCAATACTCGTTATAGTTTATGATAATTAAAAAAACTTTATACTACCATCGAAGTTCTTCGTACGGTATCAGTTCAATTCGTCATGGTAAAGAACAGACAGTATAAGTTTGGTTCGTTAAGGTACCGGTATTGTATTCATGCTCGCTATAGTTTATAATATAAAAAGATATTGTATACCGCTATACAAGTTTCGCATGGCATCTGTTCGGTTGATCACGGTAATGAACAAATATGTAACACCCCAAAAACTGATTAATATGAAAATAAATAAAAGTGAATAAAACCTAACTTAGTTAATGGGTTATGATAAATGATAAGTTAAATGATGGAAAAGGCTTGAATAAAATACTTAACAAACTTGGAGGGGGTAATGTGAAAAGTTTTTATTAAATGGGGATTAATAAGGTGTAATCCCAAAAACACACTCCTGGGGCGTGTTTTGGATCGATCAAGAGCAAGAGAAACAAGGGTTTACCCTTGTTCTTGCAAAACTCATCAATTAACAAGGAAATTCAATGATAATCGGCTGCATGTCACCAAATTTTCGATTAACCTAACATCCTCAATAAAGTGGTAAGTTCAATTTCATGTTTTTGATATATTGTAGGAAGTGGGTTATGACCCAATCTCGAAATTATGCAAGTAATTGTGTAGATTGGAGTTAGGACTTCTCTATAGAACAGGAATCATGTGTGTTTATGCGTGAATTCGATCATTTGAAAAGCTAATTACATAACCCATTTGATATGAATTATTAGAGATGTAGAATGGTGGAAAATTAGTAGTGATCATGTGTAAACTTGATATATGATGATGTTGTAGTACTTGAATCTTAAACAAATTTAAGTAGGACAAGAGAATGTTATGAGCTTGATTGTTTGTTGATGAATTTTTGAAATGAACTAGTAGGAATTATGCTTTGAAAGCTTGTACTTAGTGTCCCACAAATGCGAAACCCGCCAAGTGTTCGATGAAATGCTAGTTTACCTTTCTTTCCAAAGCATACAATACCTTTCCAAGGAGAAACCTTGAGAAGTACCATTTCACCGACTTGGAATTCAAGGGGTTTGCGTCGTTTATCAGCATAACTCTTTTGACGACTTCTAGCTACTGTAAGGTTGTCACGAATTTTGAAGATCTTGTCAGTCGTTTCTAGAATTATCTCAGGACCAGTAATTTGTGCTTTAGTAGTCTCGTTCCAACAAACAGGAGAACGACATTTGCGACCATAGAGAGCTTCATAAGGCGCCATTCCAATACTGGAGTGGTAACTATTGTTATACGAGAATTCAATCAAAGGTAGATGTGAATCCCAATTACCTTTAAAGTCTATGACGCAAGCTCGTAACATATCCTCAAGGGTTTAAATGGTTCGTTCAGACTGACCATTAGTTTGAGGGTGATATGCTGTGCTGAGATTTAGTTGAGTTCCCAAAGCAAATTGTAGTGATTCCCAAAAATGAGAGGTAAAACAGCCATCACGATCAGAAATGATGTTTAAAGGTACACCATGACGAGTAATATTTTCATCAAGGTAGATTTTAGAAAGTTTAGCAACAGAGAAATCTTCTCGGATTGGCAAAAAGTGAGCTGATTTGGTTAAACGGTCAACGATTACCCAAATGCTGTCATGACCACGAGAAGTGCGGGGTAATTTGGTTATGAAATCCATAGCAATTTCTTCCCATTTCCACACAGGAATCTCGGGTTGTTCCAGTAATCCAGAAGGTTTTTGGTGTTCAGCTTTAACCTTCAAACATGTAAGGCATTTTGATACGTAAAGAGCAACATCCCTTTTCATTCCGGGCCACCAATAAAGGTTCCGAAGATCCATATACATCTTGCGGCACCGGGATGAATAGAATAACGAGATTTGTGGGCTTCATCCATTATGAGTGTACGAAGATTGTCACGATTTGGAACCCACAAACGATTCTTGAAATGTCGTAAGCCATCTTCCTTGGTCTCGAGAAGGAGATCAAGTTTATGAGGTAATTCAACAAGTAAATCACCGTTGGCCACAACATCTTGTTGTGCTTGGAGAATACAGGTTTGGATGTCAGAATGGATTTGTATGCTATGTAATTGAATGCGTTCCTTACGACTTAAAGCGTCGGCAACAACATTCGCCTTACCAGGATGGTAGCGAATTTCGCAATCGTAGTCGTTTAGAAGTTCAACCCATCTACGTTGTCGCATATTCAAATCTTTCTGATCAAAGATGTGTTGAAGACTTTTGTGATCGGTGAAAATCACACATTTTGTACCATATAGGTAGTGTCTCCAAATTTTAAGGGCAAAAATTACAGCACCCAATTCCAGATCATGGGTAGTGTAGTACTTTTCGTGCTTTTTGAGTTAACGAGAAGCATAGGCTATGACTTTGCCTCGTTGCATGAGGACGCAGCCTAAGCCAAGATTAGAAGCATCACAATAAACAACAAAATCGTCGTTACCGTCAGGAAGAGTTAAAATAGGAGCGTCGCAAAGCTTTTGTTTAAGGATTTGAAAAGCTTCATCTTGCTTTGGTCCCCACTCAAAGGGTTTATCCTTGTGAGTTAAAGACGTAAGCGGAACAGCAATCTTGGAAAAGTTAGAAATGAATCGACGATAGTAACCAGCTAAACCAAGGAATGAACGAATTTTAGTTGGAGTAGTAGGAGTACTCCAATTATTTACGGCTTCAATCTTTGCAGGATCCACGTGTATTCCCTTGTCGTTAACAATGTGTCCCAAAAATTGAACTTCCTTAAGCCAAAATTCACATTTAGAGAACTTAGCGTAAAGTTGTTCTTTCTTTAGGAGGTCTAAGATTAAACGAAGGTGATTCTCATGCTCGGCTTTGGTTTTGGAATAGATAAGAATGTCATCAATGAAAACAATGACGAACTTATCCAAATAAGGTTTGCAAACACGATTCATCAAATCCATGAAGACGGCAGGAGCGTTAGTTAACCCGAATGGCATGACAGTAAACCCGTAATGACCATAACGAGTACGAAAGGCAGTCTTTGGAATGTCGTCTTCAAGAACACGGAGTTGATGATAGCCAGAACGCAAGTCGATCTTTGAGAAGCATGTGGCACCTTGGAGTTGATCGAAGAGATCATCGATACGGGGTAGGGGATAGCGGTTTTTTATAGTGAGTTTATTCAACTCGCGATAATCAATACACATGCGCATGGATCCATCTTTCTTCTTGACGAATAGGACAGGAGCTCCCCATGGAGAAAAGCTGGGGCGAATGAAACCTTTATCAGATAATTCTTGAAGTTGGGTAGCAAGTTCTTGCATCTCGGAAGGTGCAAGACGATAAGGAGATTTAGCAATAGGGGTAGCGCCAGGAACAAGATCAATACGAAATTCAACTTGCCGGATAGGAGGTAAGCCAGGTAGATCGTCGGGAAACACTTCAGGAAAATCCCGGATGATTGGGATGTCTTTGATGTTTCTGGTAACTTCCTTCTTCTCTACCACATGAGCTAGAAAAGCTACACATTTCTTGCGTAGATATCTTCGAGCTTGAATACAAGATATGAGATTAAGACCTTTAGATGGTCCTTCCCCATAGATTTTTAGAACTTTTCCGGATGGCAAAGGTATGCGAACAAATTTATCATGACAAACAACTTCGGCATGATTCGGGGAGAGCCAATCCATGCCCACGATGATATCGAAACATCCAAGCTTTATTGGTATTAGATTGATCGGGAAGACGTGACCAAGGGGTTCAAGTTTGCAATCAGGTATAACAGAATTTAGCACAGAGAGATCACCACTAGCAACTATGACTTCAAATGATTCATGCAGTTTTGTACGTGGTTTAGCAAGCAAAGGTTCAAATTCAAGTGAAACAAAACTCCGATTTGCACCCGGATCAAATAAAACAAAGGCATAGTGATTGTTAACGAAAAACGTACCATTGACCACATCGTTAGCGGCACGTGCTTCATTGACGTTCAAGTTAAAGGCTCGACCACGAGCAGTCTGAGCATTAGCAAGCTTGGGGCATTCCCGTTTGTAGTGATTTGGATCACCACAATTGAAGCATGTCCCAATTGGGTATCATGGTTGTTGAGCAGCAGGGGCAGCAGGAGGAGTAACAGCTTGAGAATTTATGCGGCAATTTACAGCAAGATGACCCGAACGACCGCAATTTGTGCATAGACGGCACTGAAAGCGAGCATGGTGATGATAGTTGCAGCGAGTGAACAAAGGTGCATCGCCAACATATGGTTTCTTGGCAGGAGGAGCAGCTGGATTTGCTGGAGCAGGAGTTGTAACCGCAAAATTTTTGATGGCCTTGCGCTTGTTGGAGTTCCTCGTGTTCCTAGACGTTTGTGCCCCGGAGTTCTCAGTCTTGCCTTTGTCACTTGAACCCTTCGAGGGAGTTTTACCCTTACGGGTCAAGTTACCCTCCTTAACTTGAGCGTCGGTGAGAACTGCGGAAAGTTCACTAGCGTCACGAAGTGTGGCCGATTTTCTTCCGGTCACTATGTGTTTGATGATTGGTGGGAGGCCACCGATGAACTTCTCGATCAAGCGGTCGAGAGGTAATAACTTGGCGCTGTCATAGAGGATGTATAATTCCTCAAAACGATCGATATACGCGCGGTTTTCACCACTGTCTTGCTTGAGGTCATGAAATTCTTCCTCCAAAGTTCGCATTTCATTACATAGGCAAAATTCTTTTAGCATAAGGGTTCGCAGTTCTTCCCACATAAGAGCCATTGCAACGTTTGCACCACGATCTCTCATGATGCCATTCCACCACGTTAATGCCCTCTTTTGGAAGACACTCGTGGCAAACTCCACTTTTCGAGCCTCGGTACATTGACTATGGCGAAACGTGTTCTCCATACTCTTGAACCATTGCAACAGTCCGGTTGCACCTTCATTGCCAGTAAATTTGGAGGGGTGACATGAGTTGAAATGCTTGAAGTTACAAGGGACATCGTGATTGTTGCGACCGTTTCCATTATTTTCGTTTCCATTTGGAGCTTGTGCGAGTAGAGTAACCAAGTTAGGAAGAACCGTGCCAAATTGTTGAGCAATGAGGGCTGCCAATTCTGCATTTGGGATTTCGTTTTGTGGTGCACGACGAGGAGGCATCTATAAAAGGTAAAGAAAATATAAGATCCTTGGAATTAGAATGCTTTTGAAAAAAAAATAACTTTGCAAAATCAAAAAGGATAAACACATAACGGGCTTGACATCATTCATTCTTCGAATAAACAATATCGGTGACAAATCAAAGTATTTGGGTCCTTATAACTTAATGAAGTCATGCTTTAGCCAATAAGTGAACACTCATCCCAAGAATTCCCAGGTAAGCACAACTGGTCCTTCGAGTTAGGATATATACGAAGTGCTTGCCTAGACAGAAAACTCAGAATACAGGCATCCACCCTTCCAGATTGCACGAGTTTGTTATTAGGGCCCAAGACTTTGATGAGAATTTGAAAATCAAAGGAGATTTTGAAAATAATCACCTAAGGATAGGTGATGAGCATTTGAATAACTTAAAGAGTCTAAAGATGAAATCCGTAGTGAGGAGGCTTTGGTTACAAAAGGTAAGGATAGCGATGAAGTCAAAGGCAAAGATAACGGAAGAGTTACTAATGGAAAGTGTCCTAGGTAAGTTATAGTATAGGTCAAAAGTAATTTCTAATAACCTAAATCCCTATAACCATGGCTCTGATACCAATCTGTAACACCCCGACCAGAGGCGGAAAAGTCAAGGGCATCACGAAACAGGCAGAATGCAATTGAGCACATGGAGATTTTGTTAAGTTGAAATATAATTTAAGTTCAATTCAATAGATTGCATTCACATCTGAGAATATAAGAGTACATAAACAAATACAACATAAATTGTTTCACAAATGATAAATTCGGATTTAATCTAAGGCATAAGTCTTGATCAATCCTATGTAAAATGTTCTTGCAAATCATGTCATCAAACCTTGTCACCTGAAACATATGTTAGGAAAATATTGGGTCAACAAACGGTTGAGTGAATTCATAGGTTTTGTTAGGCAAAAATGTTAATGTGATATAGATAAAGTTTTAACAAAAGTGGTTGTCGATATGTCTGTGTAGCAAAAGAGTAATACATGTAGTTACTTAATGGTACATTCAAACCTATGACGATACTCGGAAATATCATCCATCCTTCCTTGTATGTATGTATGTAGTGGTTCCAAACAAAAACAACAAAATTGCAAAGTTGGAAGTTTGGATGGGGTGTCAATCCTATAGCGCTATAATACAACCGATGGGCTTATGCAAGTTGATGAACGTAAACTTCTTAAAGCAACAACAACAAGTATTAAGCAAATGCAAAAACAATCGGGGGAACCACAAATAGCAAATAAGTTTGTATCACATCGTATCATATGTTTCATCCCAAAAATAATTGCAAAAGGGGACTATGAACTCACCTTGAGTGCGGTAAGTCCAACAGGTAAGCTTATTGTAAGAGTTTGTGGAAATAAGATCCAACGTCACTCTAATCGTTTGAACATGCGTCAATATAAAGTTTGTATTAATAATAATGTTTAATTGTATAAAAGGAAATCCTAAATCTATAGGTTTCGGTATGGTTTGTCTAAATGGTAACTATAAGGTTTGGATAACCTAATAGAGAACTCGGAAAATGAATATGGAATTATCTATGAAAAATATTTCTTTAACATAAATAATTAAATTATATAAATACGTAATTGAGTTACTACAAACATTTAAAATAAAAAATCAATTATATTCAATTTGTATAATTAGTTTAACATAAATAATTATACCAAAATATTGCATAAGTGATATAATTAATTTATAACTTTATAATTGAATTTAGAAGTACAAAAATATATAATTATTCGGTAAATGATAATTATATAGTTTAAAGAAATAATATGATAATTATATAACTAATTATCAAAATAATTAATTTAAATCAGAATAATTAAAAAAATTTAATTATTGAATTTGAAATATTACTGATTAAAATAATTATTATGGTTTTTGATTCATTTTAAATAATTAAAATGAACTAATTTGCTTAAATTAACAATAAATAAGTTTATATAAGTTTAATTATCTAAATAATTAAATATAATAAAAATTCAGATTCAAAATTTATATAAACTCAGTATTATGTCTATTTTGTCATAACAATAATTTTGGATATAAATTATATAGTTTTATTTAAACTATTTTTAAAAGTAATAAACCTGATTTATTTATATAAACACCCAAAATTATATAAAATATCAGTAAAAATATTATTTTCATAAATTTTAATATTTGAAATGATTAACATAAAAATTTCGGATTTTTATTCCATAAAAATGATTTATTTTGAATTAATTAAGAAATAAACTGTTTTTAATTAAAATAAATAGTTTTATAAATAAATTGGCAGATTTTATATTTTTTATAAAATGTAATAATAAGTAATAATAATATAAAAATTATTGGAAGTGATAAAAACTTAAAAATAAAAAGATTAAAAAGATTTGCACACCCCCAGATTCGAACTTGGGTCTGTGCTGTAACTAACATACACACTAACCACTGGGCTACCTGGTGGTTTGTGTTTTAATCCAGACTAAATAAAATATAACCAGGTAGGCCCACTAGTCATCTTCAACCTCTAGAGGTCAAAGTCAGAAGTCTAAGTCAAACAGAAAGTCAAACTCTTGATTTCTACGGGCAAACCTATGTTATCTCTAAATTAAATCCTAGGAAACGATCTATAGGCATAAACTAACTAATTAACACAAGAAAAACTAACCGGTATTGACGAAAGAGACGGTTGACAAAGATTCCGGCGAAAAAGTGACTATTCCGTGGAGTTGCAGGTTTTAATCCGACGAATTTTGACGTTTTAGAGAAGTGAGAAGGGTGCAGGGGGTTCGTGGTGATCTAAGGAGCTTAAATAGCCGATCAATTCGACACAAAAACAACAGAATTCAGTGGAGTCGATCCACTTTTGATTTAAAAAAAATATTTTTTTAAACGAATTAGGTGTAAAATCGAGTTTGCAAAGTGGTTGGGAACTAGTGGGTGATGATTCATATCACCTAAATAATTAAACAAGTGGAATGGATCGGTTTTTGGTCGCATTTGGTGAGTTTTTGTTCGAAACCCGTAACTGTTGTGCTGTTAAAAATAATTCAGGTTTATTTTAAAGTCAATATATATATTATACAATCTAATATAAATCACATCCCAACTGATAGATCAGTTGGTTGTGCGCTTGTTGTTGTGCGGGTATGCCCGGGTTCGAATCCCCGGTGTGGCCGGTTCGTTGATAATTAAACCTTTTTAATTCACAATTAATTTTAATAAAATAATTAGTTTCCTAATGTGTGTATATATGAATTAATGTTCTAAATCTATCAGCTCCTGTACAGGAGGATAAACTGGTTAAGGCGTTGCGGTTGTAATCGAGAGGTCACGAGTTCGAGGCAAAAACCATTCGTTTCGCTTTTACAAGTTAATTATATACTTGTCCAATTTATCTTAAACAACGAATACTTGAAGCCAAATCCTTATTGTGTCGGACCGACCCGAACCATTTGAACCAAAACACCAGTTTCACTTGTCGATCCAACTCACTCGCATAACTCGAAACTTAGAACCATAGCTTAAATCTTATACATTCATTATTATTGATTGATTATTCTTTTAGATTAGTTGTTTATGAGTTAAAATATATATATCATAATATGTATGTTAAAGAATCAGTCAATAGGTGCCACCCCACATTATTATTCGTTTTTCTTTTTTGTGGAGAGCCCTTATCGGCCCAACCAAACTCCATATTATTTGTTTCTTGATTTTGGCCCACCCCTCCCCAAACCGCCACGACCCACCGTTGGTTGATTGTGCGATTTATTGGCATCAACAAACAATAGGAATTATATATATAACACAACCACATCACCTCTCTCCTTTGCGAAACCCTAACGTCCCTGCTCTCAACTTACGACAACCATCACCAACCTTTTCCCAGCCAAAACGCAGTTCCGATCGCCGGTAAGACCCTTTTCCGTTGTCCGTAACTCTTTATATTAACACTTTCATCGTGGTTCCTTCAGCACGGTTTCGGTTTGAGTTGTGAATTCATGTGTACATGGCACCATGCTTATATGTGAATGTTTTTGTGAACTTGTTTAGTGAGTGTATGCATGCATATGTGACAGTAGGTATGAGGGGTATGAAACTACATATATATGCGATGACATGTATGATCATGATAATCTGAACGTGATTTATGAATTTGTTGATCTGATTATAATTGTAACAAAGCCATAGGTGTGTAGGCACGGAACGGGTTAACGATGTCGAACATATATGAACGAACTAGGAATGTTATGTGTCCATACTTGAGTGATTTCATGCAACTTTCGAGCATACATGTCCATGATGGAAGTTCCGATTCGATTTCGTTTCCAAAAACACAAACCCGTATGCAATTATGCGTGTTGGTTTCTGAGTTACAAGGTTGTGAGTTTGTGTAGGTGATGATATGGGCATCGTGCTCGGTCGATAGTTGGTAGTTATAGAGTGTCTAAGGCTTAAAAGAAAAAGAACAAATTTGAAAGTATATATATGAAAGCATGTGGTTTGGTATGAAAGTTGTAATGTATATGTCATATTATATGTACAGTTTGAGCTTGTTTGTCGTTTTGTTCAATGGTGTTGGCTAGAGTGTTTACCAGTGAGTTCGATATATGGTGTGTGTGATGTTAATACACCACTTTGAGACCAGCTTCAATACTCAAATGTTAGATAATGATATTAAATCCTTGATTTAATCGGTTTAGAGGATTGATAGTAAATAGGTAATGCACATTAAATACCTCTAGTGATAAAAACGATGTAGATCTCAAACATAAATGCTTGAATATGTATTACATGATTTTGAATATGAGTAACTGTGGTTCAAATGATGGATGCTGAGTTTTAATGGAAAAGTACTAATATTCATGCATAGAGTACTACTCACCTAAATTTGACGATTTGAAATTATGGGATAAAAGTTGATTGTCTCTTCTGTTTGATTTAAAATGAATGATGAGTAGATGTTATATAATTGCACAGTAGTAATGGTGGGGACCATTCACAAAGTAGTATATGATGAAAAAAAATGATGCACATACATTTTGGCATGAATTTGGTCACACTCACCTTTAAACCACACACTACGGTTTTAATCACACACTTGTTGGGCTGGTTCGATATTTGGGCCAGACACAATAGATGGACTGAATAATTTGATTCACACAAACCGTTTCCAATCACACACTCCATTTGAAACGGCACATTTAAAATATGATGTGTTATGTCTAAATGTGATGTGTTATGTGTGCATGATGAGATGATATGTAATATTGTGCAGTAATGTGCCTAGAAAGTTTTATGTGCTACGTGTCAAATACCTGAATGCGTGACGTTAATTAAATAAGAACCTAACTAGTTATGATAACAATAATAGGACGTGATTGACCAAAGTCGTAGTAACAAGTAAACAATCTGCCGAGCAAACCGAGGTGAGTTCACACTTTCCACAAGGCATGGGATTCTCAAGGGCTGGGAATGGGTAAAGGATTTAAACTGAACCTGCGTAATCTCCTGGTTTGGGGATTACGTACACACCCTCTTTATTGAAGGGTGACAACACGGATACTAGACCAAAGCTCTCTATCATGAAGTCCCTCTTTTTATATCGACTTAATCGCCGGGCCAATGGCGAGCGGGTCATTAGTTAGATAGCGTTATTTAGGTTTGATAAGCCTCATACCGTGCCGCAGAGGACGGGCGTGAACTAAAGGATCTGGGCACTAGTCAATGATGATAGACATTGACGTCAGGGCACCAACTTAATTTAGTCAGTGGTCGATATGGTAAACAGGTCTAGTGGTTAATATGGGGAAGCCCCCACCAACTATGGATATGTTTGGGAAACAGGGTAAACTGGTTAACTTATGACTTACAAATGAACTCCTGGTTTTTGAAACAACGTAACAATGAACACCAACTGTGAACTCACTCAACTTTGTTGTTGACTCGTTGTTACATGCCTTGCAGGTCGTTAGGTACTTCTGGAGCTTGCACGAGGAGGCGTGATTGTTGTGGGACATGGATAGTCTTATGCCATGATAAACATTTGATATATTTGAACTTATACTTTGGTTTTAAACATTATGCTTCCGCTTACAACTTAAACTATGTTTTGTTTGGACACCAATTATATTGTGTTGGGTTTTATGTTTATTTACATGCTATGTTCAATATGATTGGTGGCTTGATCCTGGTCAGTCACGCCTCCATGCGGTGATACTCCGCTAGTGGATTTTGGGGGTGTGACAGATTGGTGTCAGAGCCATTGGTTATAGTGAACTTGGTTTTAAAAAGGGGGAAAAGCTTTTTGATAAAACCAGACTATAACCTGTATTGTGCTCAACGATCCACAACGACGCTTCGCTCCACGTGCAAGACTCGACACAATAGGTGATACGAATTAAGTTTATATTGCATGTCTGCTAGTTTATGTAGTGCATTAGTCAACATAGCATCTGCTGTTTGAAACCTTGTGTGCTTACCCACTTCTGTCACCCCACACTTACACATTGTCCCAACACTTTTCTCACCTATGCTCTCTTTATTGTGAAGATCATGAGTGGACGTATCAACCTAACTCAAGCCCAGCTGACGGCTTTAATCAATGAACAAGTTGCTGCAACACTCGCAGCCGCTCAGGCAGGAGGTATAACCTGCCATTGCAACTTACTCTAGGATCTTTAGATCCTACTCTCGTGAACCAACACTTGTGTTTAACTCTGTCTCATCTTACTCACACGACAAGTCAACATGCTCAGACTCCTATGTGTACTTTCAAAACTTTTATGGATTGCCGACCTACTACTTTCAACGGCACTGAAGGAGCTGTAGGCCTCCTCCACTGGTTCGAGAAGCATGAATCTGTCTTCGAGATGTGTGAATGCCCTGAGGCTCGTAGGGTGAAATATGCTACTGGTACTCTTGAAGGTGTAGCGCTCATGTGGTGGAACGCTCAGGTTCAAATGTTGGGATTGGTTGCTGCTAATGCCACCCCATGGAATGACTTCAAGGATTTGATCAAAGAGGAATACTGCAACCGTGATGACATCCATACGCTGGAAGTAGAGTTCTTCAACTTAAAGATGACAGGGTCAAAAATCGAAGCGTATACGAAAAGATCAAACGAACTGGCTATCCTGTGTCCTACTATGGTGGATCCTCCTATCAAACGTATCGAGCTGTACCTTAAAGGTTTAGTGCCAGAGATCCAGAGTCATGTGACAGCAGCAAACCTCGCCACTATCCAGCAAGTTATTCGTTTGGCTCATCGTCTCACTGATCAGGCAGTCGAGCAGAACAGGCTGCCCAAGCGTATTGGTACTATCACTACTACTTCTGATGCCCCCAGCGACAACAAGCGCAAATGGGATGGAGTCTCAAGCAAGGGTTCAACATCAGCTCAGTCTTAGTCTCAGCAGCGAAAGACGGATGACTACAAGAGCCCTGGTCAACAGTCTTCTGGTAGTCAAGGGCAGAGTGGGTACAAGGGGAACCACCCCAAATGCAATCAATGTGGTTTCCATCATAGCGGACCGTGTACTAAGGGCACTTGTCAGAGGTGTAACAAACCTGGCCATGCGGCCAAGGATTGCAGGAGTCTCTACCCTGCAAATCAGCGACGACAGAACCAACAGCAAACTCCACAGAATCAGCGTCAGCAGCAACAACAGCAGCAGGGCAACAACAAAGAATGCTTTCAGAGTGGTGCTGAAGGCCATTTCAAAAGAGACTGCCCCCAGCTGAATCAGAACAACAACCAAGGAAATGGGAACAACAATGGGGGTAACAACGACGGCAATGGTACTAGGGGACGTGTCTTCGTGAATTGGTCAGGGTGATGCAAGGGTGACGGGTAAGTTCCTACTAGACGACTTTTATGTTACTGTTTTATTTGATTCGGGTGCCGATACTAGTTACGTGTCTTTAAAAGTTATTCAAATGCTTAATCATACCCCTACACTTTGGAACACCAAGCACATAGTAGAACTAGCAAGCGGTAAAAATCTAGAGGCCACACACATAGTTAAGGGTTGCAATCTTGTTCTTGCTGATCAGACCTTTTCTATCGACCTCATTCCTATCGTTCTGATGAAGAACCCCTCGTGATTCGTGTTGATAAGAGTGGTGCTGTCGTGGGCATCAACTCTTTCCTTAAGGCCCATAAGTGTTCACGAAAGGGTCATACAACTATTCTAGCCCTTGTTACTGAGGCTGAAGCTACTGCGGAATTTCGGGAAGAAATTCCAAACCAACGGGGGGGATGATGTGACACCCCGGGAAAACCAGGAAACCACGCAACTTAGCTAGCTCCCTCAGTAACTACGTGCTAAATTTTGGGACGAAATTTCTTTCAACTTGGGGATGATGTGACAACCCGTAACATTCGAGGTAAAAACCATTCGTTTCGCTTTTACAAGTTAATTATATACTTGTCCAATTTATCTTAAACAACGAATACTTGAAGCTAAATCCTTATTGTGTCGGACCGACCCGAACCATTTGAACCAAAACACCAGTTTCACTTGTCGATCCAACTCACTCGCATAACTCGAAACTTAGAACCATAGCTTAAATCTTATACATTCATTATTATTGATTGATTATTCTTTTAGATTAGTTGTTTATGAGTTAAAATATATATATCATAATATGTATGTTAAAGAATCAGTCAATAGGTGCCACCCCACATTATTATTCGTTTTTCTTTTTTGTGGAGAGCCCTTATCGGCCCAACCAAACTCCATATTATTTGTTTCTTGATTTTGGCCCACCCCTCCCCAAACCGCCACGACCCACCGTTGGTTGATTGTGCGATTTATTGGCATCAACAAACAATAGGAATTATATATATAACACAACCACATCACCTCTCTCCTTTGTGAAACCCTAACGTCCCTGCTCTCAACTTATGACAACCATCACCAACTTTTTCCCAGCCAAAACGCAGTTCCGATCGCCGGTAAGACCCTTTTCCGTTGTCCGTAACTCTTTATATTAACACTTTCATCGTGGTTCCTTCAGCATGGTTTCGGTTTGAGTTGTGAATTCATGTGTACATGGCACCATGCTTATATGTGAATGTTTTTGTGAATTTTTTTAGTGAGTGTATGCATGCATATGTGACAGTAGGTATGAGGGGTATGAAACTACATATATATGCGATGACATGTATGATCATGATAATCTGAATGTGATTTATGAATTTGTTGATCTGATTATAATTGTAACAAAGCCATAGGTGTGTAGGCACGAAACGGGTTAACGATGTCGAACATATATGAACGAACTAGGAATGTTATGTGTCCATACTTGAGTGATTTCATGCAATTTTCGAGCATACATGTCCATGATGGAAGTTCCGATTCGATTTCATTTCAAAAAACACAAACCCGTATGCGATTATGCGTGTTGGTTTCTGAGTTACAAGGTTGTGAGTTTGTGTAGGTGATGATATGGGCATCGTGCTCGGTCGATAGTTGGTAGTTATAGAGTGTCTAAGGCTTAAAAGAAAAAGAACAAATTTGAAAGTATATATATGAAAGCATGTGGTTTGGTATGAAAGTTGTAATGTATATGTCATATTATATGTATAGTTTGAGCTTGTTTGTCGTTTTGTTCAATGGTGTTGGCTAAAGTGTTTACCAGTGAGTTCGATATATGGTGTGTGTGATGTTAATACACCACTTTGAGACCAGCTTCAATACTCAAATGTTAGATAATGATATTAAATCCTTGATTTAATCGGTTTAGAGGATTGATAGTAAATAGGTAATGCACATTAAATACCTCTAGTGATAAAAATGATGTAGATCTCAAACATAAATGCTTGAATATGTATTACATGATTTTGAATATGAGTAACTGTGGTTCAAATGATGGATGCTGAGTTTTAATGGAAAAGTACTAATATTCATGCATAGAGTACTACTCACCTAAATTTGATGATTTGAAATTGTGGGATAAAAGTTGATTGTCTCTTCTATTTGATTTAAAATGAATGATGAGTAGATGTTATATAATTGCACAGTAGTAATGGTGGGGACCATTCACAAAGTACTATATGATGAAAAAAAAAATGATGCACATACATTTTGGCATGAATTTGGTCACACTCACCTTTAAACCACACACTACGGTTTTAATCACATACTTGTTGGGCTGGTTCGATATTTGGGCCAGACACAATAGATGGACTGAATAATTTGATTCACACAAACTGTTTCCAATCACACACTCCATTTGAAACGGCACATTTAAAATATGATGTGTTATGTCTAAATGTGATGTGTTATGTGTGCATGATGAGATGATATGTAATATTGTGCAGTAATGTGCCTAGAAAGTTTTATGTGCTACGTGTCAAATACCTGAATGCGTGACGTTAATTAAATAAGAACCTAACTAGTTATGATAACAATAATAGGACGTGATTGACCAAAGTCGTAGTAACAAGTAAACAATTTGCCGAGCAAACCGAGGTGAGTTCACACTTTCCACAAGGCATGGGATTCTCAAGGGCTGGGAATGGGTAAAGGATTTAAACTGAACCTGCGGGGGATTACGTACACACCCTCTTTGTTGAAGGGTGACAACACGGATACTAGACCAAAGCTCTCTATCATGAAGTCCCTCCTTTTATATCGACTTAATCGCCGGGCCAATGGCGAGCGGGTCATTAGTTAGATAGCGCTAACTTAACAATGAACACCAACTGTGAACTCGCTCAACTTTGTTGTTGACTCGTTGTTACATGCCTTGCAGGTCGTTAGGTACTTCTGGAGCTTGCACGAGGAGGCGTGATCGTTGTGGGACATGGATAGTCTTATGCCATGATAAACATTTGATATATTTGAACTTATACTTTGGTTTTAAACATTATGCTTCCGCTTACAACTTAAACTATGTTTTGTTTGGACACCAATTATATTGTGTTGGGTTTTATGTTTATTTACATGCTATGTTCAATATGATTGGTGGCTTGATCCTGGTCAGTCACGCCTCCATGCGGTGATACTCCGCTAGTGGATTTTGGGGGTGTGACTTATTAAATGTTCGTGTAGGGTCTATATAAGGCCTAGTAAGATATATGTAACCACGATTAGTGGTTACGATAGAAAGAAATTTATAAAATTCGAAGGTAATGTGTCGAATGACACGAATGAATGATGAAAGTTTAAAAGGCGAGTAAAGTTTAAAATGTAAGAATGCGAATGAAGTAATTACGGACTAATGAACTATGATATATTGAAAAGTTTATGATTCGTATTAAACGCAAAACATGATGTTGCGTAAAGGCAGTCCGCCAAAACTTCCATATTTTTCATAACTAGTTATATACACTTCTCGAAGCCTCATTCGCGGTCCCGTTGAGTCTTAATGAGGCAAATTAAGCTATGTACGGATAAAATAAATGATAGTATCGGGATAAAATTTCTAAAAGTCGAATGTAACATATGGAATGGTATGAAATGAATGACGAATGTATAAAGTGGAGTTGGAAACGTATGATAATGAATAATGAAGGAAGTAAATATAGACTAAAGTATTTGGATATGTGAAGGAACCGGAATTGTTAAGAAATGAATATAAAAATGATGAGATTAGTGGTGAAAATAATTTGAAGAATGTGAGTTAGATGGAATTCGTATGAAAATTCGGATGAATATATGCTTTGATCAGAATTATGCATTAGAGGCTTGTACCTTGTACTTGAATGGTGTGATGCTTATGTGTATTTTATGATTTGCCTTGTTATGATTAAGAGGCAAATATGTGCTAAATGTGAATCATACGAGCTTATTAGTAAAGGATATGTTGGAATTATGTTATATAGTTAACTTGAATGATATTTACTATTTGTAGAATCATGAAGCATTAGCATGTGAAAGTACGTGAAAGTGAATGTATATATGTGTATTGTTTGGAGGATCACGTAAATTGTATGTATGAAATACGTAGAATATTAATATTACGGTCTATCATATTTAGATGATTACATGTTCAAAAGTTTGAAGTGTGTAAGCAAGACATCTAAAAGTCAACAGTATAGGGATATCATGGAATGGCCATTAGACACAAATGTTAAAGTAAAGAGTTAATGTGTTATGTATTAAGTGATTTACGTGTTATGCTTAACGATAGTTTAGTTGTATGGATTGGAAATGAGATAACTAATAATAAATGTCTCGTTTATACGAAATTTGACTAACGAGAGTCAATTAACGTATGAATAGAAAGAAAATGAATAGTTGTGTGTATGCTCACAAAAGCTAACAATGTTACGAATGTAATAATATGTAAGGATGGAAATCTTGTCAGTTGATTCAAGTATGGATGGCAAACGGGGTAAGAGGAAGCAATGAGGCGAACATGAATATGAACACTAAAGGTAAGTGATTTCGCAATCACTTCGAATTTATCTACATGAAGGTGTATACGTGTTTGAATATTCGAAATCAAAGTGAAATGTATAAATAAATGAGAAATGTTATGGTACATTTTGTTGAAATTGTTGGCATAATGTTAAACCGATAAGACCTCATTATAAGGGTAAATCGGTCATAAATTTTAGTTGAGAAGTTCTAAGGCGGAAATGAGAACTTGGTAATGTTGATGAAAGGTATGGAAAGAATATTAGTTGAGATGTTAGCTAAAGACATTTCGTAAATATGTTCGAATTGAAAGTAAGTACAACGCGTACAACAATACTTATATACAATAAATACTAAGTGTGATTAACTTTAAAAGGTCAAATCGTAGAAGTCAGTAAATAATAATTATTTACAAATTTTGGAAACATTACGTAAGAAATGCAACGTGTAATATAGGATACTCATTAGTAAGAGACACGTTAGAGAACGTAGGTGAATTAACACCAAATACGGTGAACGAACAAATGGAAATGGTATATTAAGGGATGGTCATGTATTGACCGAAGCCCGAGAAAACACGAGAATCATCTCACTTATGTCCGATCAAGCTAGTAAAAAGGGGTCTAACGATTCTTAAAGGATCGGATCAATATAAGAAAGAAAGATAAGAATGAAAAGTTTAAGTTTAAGCTTACGATTGAATGTAAAACAAACTTAAGAAAGAAGGGTGGGAACACACTAGAAATAGGATGTAGAGTGTCGCGTTGAGACGCGCTACATGAATTAGGACATGGAATTAAGTGATAGAACCCAACACTTGATGTTGAATGTAGAAGATTAATACGAAAACATATCATAAGAAATGACATGGTAAATGATATGACAGAAGAACGAAAGGTAAAGATGAAAATGTTTGAATCTGAGAAATGGATTCAACCATGTAAGGAATGAAAGGTTGGATCCGTAAGCAAGCACGGGTCAAACCAGTGAGAATGAAAGGTAATAAATTAAAAGTTTGAATCCGTAAATGAAGACGGATTAAACAAATAAGAATAAAAACTAAAAACGAAACTCAAATGAGTCATACGGGTCAAATGGCGATCGCCATTTGAACCCGGTATTTAATGTTCAATTTGTCAAGTTTGTTACTTGTAGGTGAGCATAATGTATGGGCATGCATTGTCGCAATTTGGAAAGTATTAACCGTCGCAAAGTATGAATAACGAGTCAAGGGGTTTGACCCGCGACAGGTATGTATAAAAGATCATATTTTTAATAGGAGCTTAGGGCTCAACTAGAGAATGACGTGTCAAAATAGGATAACTGATTCACATAAGTAAGAATGTATTTACAATTAGACTTCCGAAAAGTCAAACGAAGTGAATGAAGTCCTTGCAAGTATGCAAGTATAAAGTACGAACGTGTACCTCGATACGACCACAATAAGTAAGGGGTGTTAGTCTGACCTTGAAAGGTCAAACTGCGAAAGTGTGACAACTGTCAAATTTGCATGCATCCGTACATTTATTAAATAATGATTAGTGCTTAACGACTGTGCCGATTTACAATTTATTTGCTAAAACTGCTTTCTGATTTCTGTATCATACATACATGTGCACCACATATTACACACTGTCACGTCATTTCACATACAGACTTTAGTGACATACTTGATGCACAAAGCACAGTTAGCACAGTGAGCGGATAACTCAGAAATATACTGACAGTGCCAGTACATAGACAGACAATGTTTTGAGACCCAGTATGGGCCAGGGACAAGGTACTACAGTTGTATGGTGTGTAGGGAAGTAAGGACCATAAAACTGCGTCACTAGGTGATAGTTAAAGTGCCGGGAAGTGCCTAAAACCCACTAATAATGCAGAATTCTGCATTAATTATCTAAAATTCAGCATTTAATATGCTAGTAATGTGCTAAAAATATGGCAGAATGGTCCTGTATGCTTTCCTAAGTGCCGGGAATTAATTGTGTAACAAAAAGACACATAAAAGACATTATAAGGAATAATTAAGCACTTTAACAGAACGGTATCTAACCGAATAACCGGACATTACCCGGGACACCAAATTTTTTCCAAACACAATGTTTTATTATTTCTTGGCTAGTCATGATCCCCGAACACCCTAACACCCACTAAATCCTCTAGTAAACTAACTATGTAATCATATACTTGGAATTTGACTAACTTTTACCAACTTCCATCAAAATGTTACATCTAACCCCCCCCCCCCCCCCAAATGCCCTCATACGGTCACAAAGGACCCACCAAATCACCAACATATCTCATTAGATATTACTTCAATATTTTATCTAGATTTTACTTGTTGTAGTGAACAAAGATATTGTGTAAGATTGTAAGTATGGTTACAAGATCACCACCATCATTCCATATCATTCTCTCACATTCACAAGATCACACCATCTTCTCACATCTCTCCATCTCCCTCTCGGCCCTCACCATAACCACCACCATCACCACCTTAACACCACCATATTCTTCCATTTTCAAGCTTGTTTCAAGCATTAGGAGGTGCTTTGTGAAGATTGTAGCTTGTGGATCATCAAGGAGCTTCATTACTTGCTTTTTCACATCACTTTTCATCATATTTTCACTAGAGTTCTTCCCTAGCCTTTGAGCTAGTAGTAAGTCTTTGATTAACCTTTGTTTACTTCCATTTTGAGTAGTTAAAAGTTATAGTGTGTTGAAATTTACAAGAACACTAAAAAGGTTTAAACAAGAAACATGAACATAAAGCTTTACATAAAGATGAAACATAATGAAATGTTGTTAGTATGATATTGTAGTGAATATGTTGTTGATTGCATGTTGATTCTTGGTTATGTAATGTTAATCACCATATGGAACTTGTTAAGTGATGATTAGAAACATGATTTAACAAGATTAGGAGATGATATTGTGTTACATAAATAATCATCTTCTAATAAAGTTATGAACTTGATGATAATATGATTTCTTGAAAAATAGTGAAACAAAATGAGTTGATGATCATGTAGATCCGATATTTACAAGAGACTTTTCTAAGCGAACCAAGTTCAAGAGTCGGTTTTAAAAAGATCATGACTTTTACATACACTCAAAACAAATAAGTGTAAGAGTGCTAGTAAACCAAGAAGATTTAGCAAATAAACATTTTTGTAAAATAAGTTCACAAGTTGTGAACATCTAGAAATCCCGAGAATGAGCTTTTGACAAAAGTAAACACACTTCGGAAGGTAACTAAGGCCACTAAACGTTTTACTAAATTACTACGCGTCCTTGTGATATATCAAGTTCATGATTAATATTTAACGCATATAGTTTTGCTCTTGGTGATGTAAAGTTGTTTAAAGGTTGATTGTTGATGATTATTGTGATTATTTTGAAAAGAAAATGATATGCTTATTAGCATGGACGCCTCCGTTTACAAAGGAAACTATGGCGAAATTTTCTAAAAATTCCAACACTTAGAGAATATTTTTCTAACAAGCGTTACAAGTATATTATTAACCTTGTCCTTCAAGAATAAACTTCGCCATAAGTTTTGTAACAAAAATACAAAGTATCGGAGGTTGATTTTTACAAGTAAAGTGGATAAATATATATTTAGAGTATATATCTCCTACTAATACGCTTGTGTGAATATTTGAATGCGTTGTGGAATAGTTATATTATTTCAGGGTAAAATAATATAACTTGGCAATTACCGAGAATTTACATTTCCAAAATAATACCAAAAATCACACGGAATAAATAATTAAGTTACACACTTGATACGATGAAATCGAACGGTAAAACATAACTTACAAAACATTCCGAAAAATACCGTTACAATATATTTTTGGTGAATATTATTTTGGACATGAAAGAATGACTTTATTACAAAGTATAACATATTGATGGTCAAGGAGAAAATATATTATGTTTGGGAGATAAAAATATATTTTCTTGGGTTTATTTTGAAAATATATGGTTTTTGGGAAAAATATATATTTTTGGGAGATACAGTATTGTTGGACAAGATAAGTTTATATATTTTCTAAATGAGATTTGAAAATATATTGTTTCGGAGATATATATGGGATACTTATTAAGAAAATACGTACAAACCAGAATACGACGCCAATACATGGCAAGATATACCAATACAAGAATACGAATACATAAGTATGAGATACTCCCATCCTTGGGAGGAAATGCGAATAACAATACTTGAGAAGTATTATTACAAATATATTAAAAACACTTTAAGAAGTAACTCAAAGACACTAGGCAATACTAAGACAAGGCACGACCCGCTCGTCTAACAGACCATAGTACGCATGTAGGTAGTCGTGCGTTCTCGAGGAAGCTTTGAGTTACATTGGATATGAAGACGCAAAAACAGTGAGTTCATGTCCCCCTTTTCTTTTAACTGTTTTCAGTGTTATACTTCGGGGGTGAAATACATGTTACAATTATTACAGACATTTTATACATGGTATGGTTAGCTTAAGGAGGGTTACTACTTAGATCATGTGAGTGGGTAGGCGGATACTTAAGGCCATTAATCCTCGTTGTAGGACCGAGGGACATGAGTGATAGATCTATTCGGGTGTAGCGAGCCCCACTCCTGAGTCCGCTGAGTGGACCATGAGGTGACTATGTCTTACCGACGAAATCTGCAAGGTTTGAGTCTTCCTGCATCACTTCACACATATCAATGGCCTTGTAAACCATTGGTGATCTCTTTTTTTCTTATTGCAACATACCAGGGACTGACATACATACTTACAACGTTTCAAAGGTTTATACATACACACAAAGGAACACATGAACTCGCTCAACTTTTGTTGATTTTTCAAACTACATGTATTTCAGGGAACTAAACAGATCTGGCAGGTGTATGCATGTGTCTACAAGCTGCGTGTTAAATAAAGGATGTCATCCGTGGTCGTAGAGTTTAAAAGATGTATCCTATTCCTGGACGGGATACATGTTTCTAAACTCAGGATTATTTAAAGTCTTTTGTTGAGTCCATAGGAACTCATTTGAACATGTTATGGTTTGTAACTAATTGGCGTCAATGTTTTCAAGATAATGGTATTGTGGTATTTTCTAAACTTTATTAGTGGATGAAAATCTTTTGGTTTTATCATATAGCATTGTTATGATTGATTGCTATGGTATTAAGAAGTCACACCAAATAACCACGCTTCCGCAAAAGTCAGGGTGTGACAGCTTGGTATCAGAGCCTCGATCATAGCGAACTAGGATTCTTTCTCGAGTCTAGACTATGATCATCAGGGCTTTCACGAAAATGTTTTCAAACATTTTTACATGGCATACACTAAACGTCCAGATCCAGGGAACAAACATTTTTATAAAACAAAGAGGGCACAATACACATTTCAAAAATTTATGTTTATAATTCAGTCTTAGTGACTGAGGGAGGTTCAGTCTTAGAGACTGAGGGAGGTTCAGTCTTAGAGGCTGAGGGGTTCAGTCTTAGAGACTGAGGGAAGTTTGGTCTTAGAGACCAGGGAGTCAGTCTTAGAGACTGGGGAAATTTGGTCTTAGAGACCAGGGATTTAGTCTTAGAGACTGGGGAAATTTGGTCTTAGAGACCAGGGATTTAGTCTTAGAGACTGGGAGGTTTGGTCTTACAGACCAGGGGTTCAGTCTTAGAGACTGGGGAGGATCAGTCTTAGAGACTGGGGAGGATCGGTCTTAGAGACTGGGTGTTTAGTCTTAGAGAGTGGGTGTTTAGTCTTAGAGACTGGGTGTTTAGTCTTAGAGACTGGATGTTTAGTCTGAGAGACTGGGTGATTAGTCTGAGAGACTGGGAAGTTTAGTCTGAGAGACTAGGAAGAATAATGTAAATACATGACTACATGATAAATTACTTTTATTTGCATACGCTAATTGCTAGTGAACATTATGGTTATATGTGCTATGACTAATATGTACCGGCACGCATGTCACTTTGATTAAAAAGCGAAATTGTCAGACGTGATGACCCTATGGCCACCACCACAAATAATGAGAATTGCACCTGCGCCAAGGACGTTTACGCCAAACACTGAGAGTGACCCTGACATACTGACCAAGGGCGAGGACGACTTGCAGCCATCCGCGCTACCAGATTTTGGCGACGATTTACCCTAGCTGATGACTTCTCCGACAAGAATCCTCCTGTCCCTCTTGTTTCAGTCCATGACCACTTTACCACTGGTCACCCCGATGGTGAACATACCATGGCTCTGATCCTCGACAATACGCCTCCTGTGGACATTCTTTCCGAAGGTAGGCTACTCAACGAATAATTGACGATGACATTGGCATATATTGATGGTCCTTCCGATAACACCTATGATGATGGAAAGTTAAACGAGAACGTTGTTACTAATGTCACTTTTTGAGACCCCTGTTAACAAGCTATCCTCTGATTCTAGCATGCATTCGATTTCAGACTCCTTTGAGTCTGTGACATCTGCAGCCTTACAGACAGCAGGATTACAGCTTTCTACTACTGACGCAGATGACGATGACATGGCTGCTGCACTATCACCTGCTCAAGGCACCACACCGTTACACGACCCAGAGCCTGCTCCTGAGCTAGCTTCTGCACCTTTTAGGTCAGCTTGATGTTGTACCTACTGAACCTGCACCTTTACTTGATCATGACCCTGTTCCTTTGGGTTTATCAGGCATTGCATCCCTTATACCCGACCCAGTACCTGCACCTAATGATCTACCTATCAGTTGAGACGTTTGTTCCTGCACCTTCACCCGCTGACGTTGCTCTTGTGAAGACCGACGTCCATTACGCCAGCATGCCTATCGCTACTTTCAGGACCTAACCTCACCCTGGAAAGGTACTCCAGGTCAGCACCCGCATGACGATCCTTTCGCTACAACAGCATTTACCCCGACCTCACAGGCCGCACCGTTTGCTACTTTCACCCCTACATCACTGGATGAGCCATTTCGATGGTTCTTATCATACACTATGCCAATATTAGACCCTTACACTATGGAGACTACACTCGGGAGGAATTGCTCTATAACATCAGCTACAGTTTGAGAATATGAGTCGCATAATATTGGAGCTTGAGCTGACATCACGTCCTCCACCCTGTCTATTGCCAGCATACTTTGATCCTCCACATTTATCAAGGTCCCTGTTGCACTTTCACCCGTTGCTATTAAACCTTTCCCAGGTTTCTGATGCTCATTTCTTTACTGTCAAGCAGCAGAGCAGATAATTACTTCGACGTGTACACAAGCCCGAGGAGGAAGTCCACGCATGTTAACAGTTTACTTTTCTTTCCTCCTCCACCTCAGACACCGGTATAGTGGTTTCTGGATTATGCGGATTGCATTACATTTGGGTAAAGACACTAATGATAAGCCGGGATTGTGGAGACTTTTAAAGACCACTTCAGACTATGTGATTTTGATACACTGATATACTTGTTGGACAAGGGTAGGGTGACCCTGTGTCCCTCTTGATGTGATACATTTTGAAAGACGATACAATTGTGGTCGGAGAATAATGAGAGCCCAATCATCATAAAACATGCGACAATACTTTGTGGCCAATGACCAACGAAAGCTCAGTCGCTATGTCTTCGCTAAGCACGATTGTTGATCCATATATGTGTGTTGTAATTATAATGCTATGTGTTTGCTTACTATGCTCTCATTAAACATAATTACCAAATTACTTGGTTATGCTATGATTATGCTATTGCTTGATTGGCTGATATAAAAATCAAATACATGTATGTACATATGACCTCGAAACAACTATATGCATCCCTTGAACAAATATAACCTGACCTAACCAGTCTTCTTCTTAGAAGATGTCGATACAAGGGAACATTGCTACCAACAACCCTCTGCCAACAATAGCGGCAGAACTACAAGAGCGCATCTCACAGGCCATTGCGCAGCTCGAGGCCCTTCGCTCCGAACACAGCAAAGGCTGCACCTACATGCAGTTCTTAGACCACAAGCCTCGAAAATTCGATGGCACCGGGGGTGCCTTAGCCTTCGTGCACTGGGTTGAGAAAACGGATTCTGTCTTACGATTGAGCAAATGTGCCCCAGAACATCAGGTCATGTACGTAGCTGGACTATTCGTAGATGGGGCTCTGTTATGGTGGAACCTTCATGTTCAGACAATGGGCGAGACCGTTGTATATGCTTTGACGTGGGACGAACTGAAAGAACTGATGCGTAAGAGATATTGCTCGAGGGCAGAAGTCCAGAAGTTGGAAACTGAACTGTGGAACTTGAAAATGGAAGGACCAAAGATAGCTGAGTATGTGCAGAGATTTAACGATTTATCACAAGTTGCTACGCTCCTGGTGGGACCAGAGTTTAAGAGAATTGAACGTTTCATAGGGGGATTGGCACCTCAGATTCTAAGCCTGGTAACAACATCTAAACCTTCAACGATCACCGAGGCTATCAACACAAGCGTAGCGCTTACTGAAGAAGCGGTTAGACTAGGAAAATTTTCCAGTATGGAAGAGAAAGAGGAGACTCCTGTAGAGTCATCTGGACATAACAAGAGAAAGCTCACAAATTTCAAAAAGATTACTCGGGCGAGTAACAAGAAGAAGGCCAGAAAGGGAAAAGACTACATGGGTATCCTACCTAAGTGCGTCAATTGTCGGGCGATGTAAATATGGAAAATGTGATAACTGTGGCAAGAGAGGGCATCCTAAGGAAACTTATAGGCAAGATACTGAACATAGAAAAGGAGGCCAAGATAGTAGCGAGAATCACGGAGGGAACAACGACAGTGACGATTATCCAGGCAGAACGAGTGACAGACAGAAACGTGCTCAAGGTTGTTTTAATTATGGGAGCAAAAAGCATTTAAGAAAATATTGCCCTAAAAACGATCAGGCACAAGAAGGAAAGCTCAACACCGGAGCTAGGGAGACACGCCAGGAATTCAAGCGTGGATATCGGTACGTTCCATATTACTCAACGTTATGCATCTGTGTTGCCAGATACTGTTGCAAATTTTAAGCTTCGCATCTCTAGAGTTTGAGAGTATACTTGGTTTAGTAGCAAGTAAGTTAGATAACTCGCACTCGATGGAACTAGCTAGGTGCAGCTAGTGGAAGCCAACGCAGTAACTAGAACCCGGAGAGCGTAAGCTTACGCTTGATCTGCTACCAGTTGAGTTGGGAAACTTTGACGAGGTAATTGGGATGGATTAATTGTCGAGTGATCGAGCGGAGATTGATGTCCACATCCTGATGGCAAATAAAGTAACGATCATGACACATGAAACAGGATACGCCCCTACAAATTACTAATTGCTGGAAGGCACGGAAGTTGTTGCGTAAAGAATGTGTTGTTCTCTTGGCTCATGTCGGGGACAAGGGAGTCGAAGAACCAAAACTCGAAGATTTTCCTGTGATAAGGAAATATCCTGAAGTCTTCCCCGAGGACTTCCCAGAATTATTTCCTCAACAACAAGACGAATTTTGCATCGATTTGATTCCAGGCGCCGCGCCTGCAGTCAATGCACCTTAGCGACTTACACCCTCGGAGATGCAAGGATTGTCAGAGTAACCCCAGTAGTTGATGGAGAAGGAAGATAACAGACCAAGTTCCCATTTTGGGTAACCCCAGCTCTGATCGTCAAGAAGAATGACGTGATTTTCAAATAAGCATCAACTACCAGGAGCCGAACGAGCTAACCAACAAGAGCCGATTACTCTTGCGGAGGATTAACGAACTTCGTACTTAACTAACTGCGAGGATCCAACTACTATTACACGACTGATCGATGATCGAGTGTCTTTGGCTGTGAATTCAGGAAGAAAGTATACCGGGGAAATTGTGGGACAATAACTTACTTTAAACGTACACAAAAATGGTGTTTCCTTCACGATGCACAGAACAATTCTACACCGAATACGAAACTTTGAGAATCTAGAAAACATGTACTTAGGACCTTGGGAACCCAGGTCCAAACTCTTAGAGGTTGTTACCTAGGAACCACATTTGTTAACTCAAGCAAATACCACTATCCTGACATTTATGCTATTTCAGTTAACCAAACAGAAAGTACTCCAACTTATTTTGTTGAAATCTTCACTTTTATTTCTAGCGAGTAGATGTTTGCACCTCTACTCCCCTTAATGGTAGTTGCATCGCATTAATTTTCTTCGCTGAGAGCGAACGCACATTTGCTTTGATACTTGGTCATTTCTTCATTCTAACCAATACTCACTGTGTCATTACTTGGAAACTTATATGTCACACATGCACCATTTGCTACACATGTGGTTCCGTTTCGAATAAGCATTTCATTAAGGTTCAAAGATTATTCTGCTAAAACTAATTATTGGTTTATGATTCGAATAATCTACGTTATTGAATTGTTGGCTCCTTTGTTATCAAGTCAAGTCAACACACGTTCTGGAAACTCCTTTCTTTCCAGTTACATTCATGGTTTATCTTCGTAACCAGGTTGAGACTCCCTTGTTGATACATATATTTATTGTCAGATTACGTTGAAACCTAATTCAACTGCTTGAACTTATCCATTTCGCATATTCAGTTTAAGACATCATATGATGTATTGGGAGCATCATATTCAAATATTCTTGCAAAGATTCTTTCATTATGAGTCGTAGTAGATTCGGTTGGTCTACGACTCTACTAAATCGTTTGATTGGTTTCGACACATTGCGGTGATACTCTCACAAAATTGAAGCTTACGCTAAGTTGGTTACGCACCTCATACACGGATTTAATTGTTTATTTATTAACTTGCTCTAAATCCGTTCTGTTTATCACAATCAAAGCAGACTCAACACAGTTATGTGTTAAGGAAATGGTACATAGATTCATTTCATAACACGGTGTACCTCCTAACGGTTCTTTCGCTACAAATTAAATACCTCGTAGTATTTATTGTTTTCCACTTTCAAACAGAGACAGTAATACCTTGATGTTCCATATTCAATTGAAAACTCTATGACATTGTGTAAATCAAAACTTCAGGCTTGTTTCGGTACGTCTTCATTTGACTTCAAACATGGTGAACTTGTTCAGTCACCACTATATTTGAATTATGTCATTACGACACCTTGTGGTGTCATTACAAACTTGCAGCTTGTGCTGATCATGGTCAATCGTCTCACACGAAACTACATATACTTTTGTTTGACTTGTCATTTAAACATTTCTGATGCAACTACGAATTAAGACAATAATACACCAGATTCGCTTGTATTTCATTCGGTATGCCTCCGAAAATTTAAGAATGTCAACACACTAAACCTTACCATTCATTTACTCGGGAATTGACAGATCATTTTACTATTACATTTGAGTTGTTGCCTTTGAATTTATATAGCGGGTGCTATGGTTTGTGAAAACTTGTTTGCATATTGCGATCGATCGTCTGAGAATCTTACTGGCCAAAACTCCTCTTTTGTGGAACCCTGTTAGCTGGATTACACTAGACTATACGTCAAATACGTCCTGTACCTTTGACATCAAATGCTAAAAGCACATACCTTTTAACCATTGGATTCGAGTTGTTATATATTCTTGGATTCACCTGATGTGAATAAGGTTTGAGTCGGTTTGGGGACTATCTACCTCGGTAATATTCGTATACATACACGCATAATGAAACCCTAAGGAGTTAAGGTAGTACAAATTTCGAGGACGAAATTTTCTTAACAGGGGGAGAATGTGACAACTGTCAAATTTGCATGCATCCGTACATTTATTAAATAATGATTAGTGCTTAACGACTGTGCTGATTTACAATTTATTTGCTAAAACTGCTTTCTGATTTCTGTATCATACATACATGTGCACCACATATTACATACTGTCACGTCATTTCACATACAGACTTTAGTGACATACTTGATGCACAAAGCACAGTTAGCACAGTGAGCGGATTGTCACACCCTGGCTTTGCGGAAGCGTGGTTATTTTGGTGTGACTTCTTAATACCATAGCTTAATCATAACAAGCTATATGAAATAAAAACCATGCAAGATCATCCATTAAAATAAGTTTGAAGAGTAAAGAACCACAACATTGTCATACCATAGCTTATTTATTATGAAGGTGTTTGTATTATTTTTGGAATCATTAGTACTTAGTAATATTATTTTTACTCTAAAAATAATATTCGTATATTTCACAAACTAATCATAAACATTTTACAAGTGACGCTTATGAAAAATATATATATATCAAATATATATTTACCCCGTTTTTATTTTGTGAAAATCCCACTTCCGACACTTAGAAATTTTGTAAACAGAATCATGGCGAAATTTGCGTCTTTGAAAACAAGTTAAAAATGTATTTCCAACACTTGTGATGAAAATATTTTCAAGTGTTAGGTTTTTGGAAGAATTTCGCCAGAGTTTCCCCTGTAACTGGAGGTGGTCACGCTTTCAAGCGTATCATTTTCTTTTATAATTCAAATCAACAATTTTCTCATTCAACCAAAACAATATCCAAAGCATCAAACTAGTCAAAACAAATATAAATCGCATAAATTACATGAACTTGTGGTTTATCCAAAAATGCGTGATAAATCCCACTATTTTTAGTGGATCTTTATATAAATCAACTTCGTTTCTTGAAAGTCTCGTTTTTAAAGGAATTTCATCTTTACAACTTCTTGTAGAATTTGACAATACTAGTTCTTTGTCGAAACTTAGTGTTACACAAGTATTTACACACTTGTGTGTTTGCTAAAATCATTCTTGTTTATGAAAGATCCGTCTTTAAAAGTATGTTTTCTCTTGACACGTGGTCCTTTGAAAATACCGTTTGTAGATCCGTAGATCTACTAGTTTTGAACACTATTTCATAAGTAAAATCGATTTTACACAAGTTCATGTTTAATGTGTGGTAGAGTTTCATCATTTAACCCTTTGTACACTTAAACAAACTCTATGTCATGATCCATGATCACGACTAATCCGGGTTAGATGATGATCCGAGCTACCACAACATAGATCGGCACTAAATAGTTACACAAAACAAGTCTTACAAGATTTACACCACATCATAGCTTTTAACCATCATTTTTAACATTTTAGTAGACTTTTAACACTTCATCTTGCAAGTTCACGAGTTTTAACCGTCATATCTTATTTTAACCACTTTAAAATAGATCGAGAGTGTGTTTCAAGCAACTTACTACTAGCTCGAGGCTAGGGAAGATTCTAGTCGAAGAATGAGTGGATAAAAGCAATGAGAAGAGGTCCTTCACGTTCCGAATGCACCAAGCCTCCTCGTATGTGATCCTTAACACTTGTATGCACTTGGAATGGGTTGAAGGAAATCGAAAATGGATGGATGGTTGTGGGTGGTGTTCGGCCGAGAACTTTGGGGAGAGAGGGAGAGAGTGTGTGTTGGTGAGTGTTGAGTGAAAGTGTTAGTGTGTCAAGACTTGATCTTATAGGCAAATGTTATAATCATTATCCAATGGTTTATGTGTCTAATAGATATTAGGCATGTGTGATTAATTTAATCACAAAAAGTACAAGGGTGTTCCCCAAGGGGACGAGTTCGGTTTGGGGGGGGGGGGGGGGTTACCCGGTTGGTTTTCAACTAAACGTTAAGTATTAGTTAAGTTAAGTGAAGGTTAACCATTTACTAGCATGTTATGCATTGTGATGGGTGTTAGGGTATCCGGGGACCCTAACTGGTTTAGAAAAAGAAGAACAATGTGAATGGCAATATTTTTATGTTCCGGGTAAAGTCCGGTTGTTCGGTTGGATAATAATCCGTTAAAGCGCTTAACAAAGCTTTAAAGTGCCATTATTATTATTTCTAGTGACACAACTTATTCCCGACACTTTGGAAAGTGTCTAGTAATGTTTTTCTCATGTTTTGGCACTTATTAGTTAGCTAGATGCTGAATTTTAATTAAAGTGTTGAATTTTGTACTTAAAGTACGTTTTAGGCACATCCGGTCACTGTAATCTCATTCCTAGTGACGCAGATCTACAACCCTTATATCCCTACACTCACCACTAGTGTAGCAAACTATCTCAGGCTCTTACAGGCCTTAGAGGCAGTACCTGCCTGGTGCTAGTTATGATAGCACGTTTAATAGGTTATCCGTTCATTGTGCTACTGTGCTTTTGGTGCATCAAGGTTGTCACAAAGGTGCTGTAAGCAAAACATGGAGTGACAGCAAGTAAAGTATGATGCAAGTAAGTACATGTATCAGCATTCAAGTAGCAGTTTATCCCCAAGTTCAAGTAAGCACAGTAATTAAGCAGTAATTAATTATTAATTAAGTCGTACGGATACCTGGTTTAGTGAGGGTTGTCACATTCTCCCCCCGTTAGAAAAATTTCGTCCCGAAATTTTAAGTTCTGCTTCTAGAAGCAGGGTTCTTGGGAAATAGGTGGGGGTATTTCTCTTTCATCCGGTCCTCACGCTCCCAGGTGTATTCAGGACCATGTCTGGCATTCCAACGAACCTTGACGAGCTTGACACTGCTCCGGCGGGTCTTGTTTACTTTCCAATCCGTAACCTCAACAGGTTCTTCAACGAAATGGAGCGTGTCGTCAACATGAATCTCGTCGGTGGGAATGACAACGGTATCTTGAGTTGGACTTTTCTTCAGGTTGGATACATGAAATGTATCGTGAACTCCATTCAGTTCAGCAGGTAAGTCCAGCTTGTATGCTACTAGCCCTATTCTTTCCAAAATTCTGAAAGGGCCAATGTAACGCGGATTCAACTTCCCACGCTTTCTGAAGCGTGCCACACCCTTCCAGGGTGAAACTTTCAATAAAACCATATCTCCAACTTGGAATTCCAAATATTTCCGGTTTGGATCTGCATAGGCTTTCTGTCTGTCGCGAGCCGCTTCGATGCGTTTTCGAATCTGCGCAATCTTGTCTGTCGTCTCTTGGACGATTTCGGGACCAACAAGCTGCCTATCACCTGCGTCAGCCCAGCATAGGGGTGATCGACACTTGCGTCCGTAAAGAGCTTCAAATGGCGCGGCTCCAATACTGGTGTGGTAGCTGTTGTTGTATGAAAATTCGACCAGTGGCAAATGCTTATCCCAGCTACCGCCCAAATCCATAACACATGCTCTCAGCATATCTTCCAAGGTCTGAATAGTCCGCTCGCTTTGACCGTCGGTCTGAGGGTGAAATGCAGTGCTCAGATTTAATTGTGAGCCAAAAGCTTCTTGGAAGGATTGCCAAATCCTTGATATGAAACGTCCATCTCTATCAGAGATGATCGAGAGAGGCACTCCATGACGTGCGACGATCTCCCGCATGTATATTTCTGCCAGTTTGCTGGTGTTATCCTTCTCTTTGATTGGCAGAAAGTGTGCGGACTTTGTTAGGCGGTCAACTATCACCCAAATAGTGTCATGACCTCTTGGCGTTCTTGGCAACTTTGTAATAAAATCCATGGAGATTTGTTCCCATTTCCACTTGGGAATCTCAGGTTGTTGCAGAAGTCCTGAAGGCTTCTGGTATTCCGCTTTCACCTTAGCACACGTTAGACACTTGCTCACATAAACAGCAACATCGCCCTTCATCCTAGGCCACCAATAGTAATCCTTGAGATCTTGGTACATCTTATCCGCTCCTGGATGGATAGAGTACCGCGATTTGTGAGCTTCATCAAAAACAACTTTCCTTAAACCACCAAACAGAGGAACCCAAATCCTTTTCTCAAAACATCACGTTCCTTCCTCGTTTGGCACCAATAGCTTCTCCATCCCACGGAGATATTCTTCTTCAAGATTTCTTTCCTTAAGAGCTTCTTTTTGCGCGGCACGAATGCGCAAGGAAAGATCGGTTTGGATAATCATTTCTAAAGCCCTAACCCTTATGGGCTTGATCCTCTCTTTTCGACTTAGGGCGTCGGCAACCACATTCGCCTTCCCTGGATGATACTTTACCTCGCAATCGTAATCATTTAACAACTCAATCCACCGTCTTTGTCTCATATTCAACTCCTTCTGGTTGAATATGTGTTGTAGGCTCTTATGATCTGTAAAAATTGTACATTTCGTACCATATAGGTAGTGTCTCCAGATCTTTAAAGCAAATATCACTGCGCCTAGCTCCAAATCGTGCGTGGTATAGTTCTTCTCATGTACCTTCAACTGACGTGATGCGTAAGCAATAACCTTCTGGCGTTGCATCAACACGCAACCCAATCCTTGACGCGAGGCGTCACAGTATACCACGAAATCGTCAGTACCTTCCGGCAGTGCTAGGATTGGCGCATTGCAGAGCTTATCCTTCAACAGCTGAAACGCTTCTTCCTGTTTGATTCCCCAATCAAACTTCTTATCTTTCTGGGTGAGGAGCGTCAATGGTTGAGCGATCTTCGAAAAATCCTCAATGAACCTTCAATAGTAGCCAGCCAAACCCAAGAATTGTCGAATCTCGGTTGGCGTCTTTGGCGTTTCCCAATTCTTGATCGCTTCGATCTTGGTTGGATCCACATGGATTCCATTTCCATTTACCACATGTCCAAGAAATTGGACTTCACGTAGCCAAAATTCGCACTTAGAGAATTTGGCATACAGCTGTTCTTTCTTCAGCAGCTCCAAAATAGCTCTTAGATGTTGTTCGTGCTCAGCCTTTGTCCTTGAATAAATCAAGATGTCATCGATAAACACAATCACGAACTTGTCCAAGTACGGCTTGCAAACTCTATTCATCAAATCCATAAAGACTGCAGGTGCGTTTGTCAACCCAAACGGCATAACAAGGAACTCGTAGTGTCCATAACGAGTTCTGAAGGCTGTTTTCGGGATACTCTCATCTTGTATCCTTAACTGATGGTATCCAGATCGCAAATCGATCTTTGAGGAAAAGCTTGAACCTTGCAGTTGATCAAACAGATCATCAATTCTTGGCAGAGGATATCTATTCTTGATCGTCAGCTTGTTCAGCTCCCGGTAGTCTATGCACATTCGAAAACTACCGTCCTTCTTTTTGACAAACAGGACCGGAGCTCCCCAAGGCGAGAAGCTTGGTCGGATAAATCCCTTGTCTAACAACTCTTGAAGTTGTGTCGACAATTCTTGCATCTCAGACGGGGCAAGTCTATAAGGTGCCTTAGCCACAGGCGCGGCGCCTGGGACTAAATCGATGTGAAACTCCACTTGCCTTTGAGGTGGCAGTCCAGGCAAGTCCTCCGGGAAGACTTCCGGATACTCCCTCACGACAGGGATGTCTTCGATCTTCGGTTCTGCAGCTTTCTTGTCTACAATGTGTGCCAGGAAGGCAGCACACCCTTTTTGCAAACACTTTCGCGCTTTGAGGCAGCTGATAATTCTTAACGGCGTATCGCGCTTTTCGCCATGTACCACAATTGTTTCGCCATCTTCGGTCGGGATACGAACGACCTTTTCGTGACAAACAATTTCTGCCTTGTTGCTTGATAACCAATCCATTCCTACTACCACGTCAAAGCTCCCCAGCTGGACTGGTAGTAGATCCAAAGTAAACTCACGTTCTCCCAGCTCGATTGCACAACCTCTGATCACTTCATTGGCTTCTACTAACTTCCCATTAGCCAATTCGATTGAGTAGGGAATATCTAACTTACTAGCGGCTAACCCAAGCATATTCTTAAATTCTAACGATACGAAGCTATAGTCGGCACCAGTATCAAATAAAACGGATGCATAGCGTTGGTTTACAGGGAACGTACCAGTAACGACATTGGGATCCTGGCGCGCTTCCCTCGCTTCGATATGGAATACTCTTCCACGGGCTTGGTTCAACTCTGGGCAGTTCCTCTTAAAGTGCCCGATATCACCACAGTTAAAGCATCCAGGTCTTTGCCCGTTTCCACCTCCATTTCCAGCTTGGTTATTCCTTTGGTTATGATTCACAGCGCCCGCTTGATTCGCATTGTTGCCTCGATTCCCATTACCTCCATTGTTTCCTTGTGGGCGATTTCCAATTCCACCCCGGTTATTGTTTCTGTTTCCAAATCCTCCTTGGCCTCCCTGGCCAACAGTGGCCTAAAAAGAATCCTTCAAGTGGCCAGGTTTCCCACACGCTTCACATACCTTCAAACCACATCGGCCAGAATGGTGACGCTGGCAGGTGTTGCACTTGGGCTGGGTGCCCATATATCCCTTTCCTTTCTTTCCACCACCAGCTGTAACCTGAGCTGGCGCGTTTGGCTCTCCTTTCTTAACAACACCACTAGTGCCTTGTTTGAAGTTTGAGAACTTTCGTTTGTTACCTCCGGATGACTCGACGTGAGTCTCTTTCTTCTTTGTCTCGATCTCATCGAACTTGTTCAGGCGGATAGCCTCCTCAGTGAGAGCCACGCTCAAATCGATTGCCTCAGTAATTGTTGCAGGCTTGGAGGAGGTCACCATGCTTATGATTTGAGGAGCTAATCCCCAAATGAAGCGTTCAATCCGCTTGAATTCTGGAGTGACCATATAGGGTACCACATGCGACAGGTCGTGAAACCTCTGAACATATTCCGCGATCTTCGGACCTTCCATCTTCAAATGCCAGAACTCAGTTTCCAATCTTTGGATTTCAGCGCGAGAACAATACTTTTTGCGCATTAGTTCCTTCAGTTCGGTCCATGTTAGTGCGTAGGCAGCAGCTTCACCAAGTGTCTGCACTTGCAAATTCCACCAAGATAGGGCTCCATCTAAAAATAGCCCAGAAATGTAGGTGACTTGCTGGTCTGGTGCACATTTGCTCATGCGGAGAACAGATTCAGTCTTCTCGGCCCAACGAACAAAAGCGACAGCACCTCCGGTGCCATCAAAGTTGACCGGCTTGCAGTCTAGAAACTGCTTGTAGGTGCACCCTGCAATTACGTTACAACATATGAATGGCATTAGCATCCTTGCTAGAGATATCCAATTAGATCATGGTATGTCTTAATGACTTAGTATTACCATGAGGTGGATTGTTGTTGCCATTGTTGTTTGAGCTGCTTCCGCTGGGTCCTCTTTGCGAGGCGGCGTATTGCGTGATGGCAGCAGCGATGACTTGTTGGAGTTCTGCCTCATTGGTAGGCATCGGCGTTTGACGTCTCGGCGGCATCTTCTAAAAGATGGGTTCACGTCGGTCAGACCATAATAAAGCGTACGTATATAATGATAGTAATAGTACATAACATCTCATGTTATAATCATATTAATCACACAACATCCCATGTTATAAGACATAAATAATCAATCAAAACATCACATATGATGAGAATACTACGATTGCATTGCCAAAATCGGGACCACATGGTAGAGTGTACAAGTACATAATAGTGTCATACATCATCATCGACTAAGGGCTACATCACCCCAGTCCAAAAGAATATCAAATCAGTGTCAATACATCCCATATACATGATCAACAAAAGTCAGAATCAGAATGCAGTCTCCAAAAATGTTGTGTGGTCAGAGCAATCGCCGTCTTCTCACCAACGTCTACCCATGCTGTACTAAAGATGCCCTAAACTGATGGTGGTGGAGGAGGGGGAAAATGGGTGTAGAACAAACGTCGCAAATGGAGCCAGTCCTCCTCCATGGCTCTCTGGGTACGCAACCAAGAAGCAACCTGCTGCTCAAGTGCCAAAAGGCGTGCAGCATAGTCAGGTAACAATGGTCGAGGGTGCTGCGAAGAAGCAGGGTGGGTCTGACCCTGACACTGGCACGGCGGTGGCTGAGCTCTCTTAAGCTCCTGAATACGCCGTGTGAGTGCCTCCTAATGGACAACAAACGACATCAGAACGTCCTCAATAGAATACCCCATATGGAAAGGATGGTAGGGGTCGGTCGGTGGCATAACAGACGGTGACGTCCAGAGAAACGGCTCGCTGGCTGGATCAAAAGGTGGCACAAAGAATGGTGGTGCAGGGGGAATAGCAGATGAAGACTGTGGCATAACTGGAATAGATGTCGGCACATGTCCAAAGGGATGAGCCGAGGAACCCTCTCCAGGTCGAGCTGGAGGTGTGTACTGTGCAAATGAAAAAGAGAAATCAACGTGACGTGCATCGGTGGTATGAGGAGGAATAGGTGGAAGCTCATCATCCGCAGGAATCCACCCATGCTGGGCGTGCTCATCTCGTGGGTCAATCTGTGCCTCAAAAAGTGCTCGATCAAACTGTACAGGCATAGGGTCAAGGTGGGGTGCGACAAGAGGGTCAGCAGGTATATCAGCGATAAGTGGGGGATCAACATGATCAGCAGCAATAACATGGTCACCCTCCAGTAGTGGTGCATCAGCAGGGTGATCATCAATGGGTAGGTCAGCAATCACAGGATCAATGGGCATGCCAGCATGAACAGGGTCATGCTCAAACACTGGGTCAGGAGCAGCTACTGGCTCAAGGGCCATGGCAGGCTCGGGATCAACGAACTCCATATCAAAATCTGCATGATCAGCGAATGCAGGGTCAACTGGGTCTACTGGGTCAACCATAGGCTGATCCAAGTGGATGAACTCTATCTCCTGGTCCGGGTCAAATCCAGGGGGAAAAACAGGGTCTGAATCCTCATCGAGGTCGTGATCGAAAGCAAATCTAGGAGCAGAGGCAGCAGATGATGCCCTGTCAGGATCTGAACCGTGTGAATAGTGCTATGCGCTCCGAGTGTGTGACTGTGCGGAGGCCACAGACTCGAAGGAGTCTGGAGCGGGTGAGTGTGCAGGTGACTCCTCAGCTGGAGCATATGCGAGTAACAAAAGACCGCCGTCAGCTAGAAGGGCCTCGCCCTCAACATCGTCCTCCAGGGGCTCATCATCAAACAGATCGACGTCGTCGTCAACGTCGGCGTCGAGGAGCATATCGTAAGCAGGATAAACGGCCAAAGGTATGGGAGCAGGGATCTCTACGAGTGGTAGGTACCCAGCAAAAGGACCATCAGCGGGCTCATCGACAGCGTCGGGCAGCGCAAAGGGCTGAAAGTCGTCCTCGTCGGTGCTGGTAACATCTGATGTGTGGACCTCGTGCTCTGAAGACTCTAAGTCGTCTGATACTATGGGTCTAGGGCCCGTGGTGTCCGAATCACCTGTGCCGGACGAGTCCATGGTGTCTGTAACACAAACACAAATATGTACAAATAATCAATCATACAATCAGATAACCACATTAGTCACCAAGTAAGCAATCAAATAATTCTCCTAGTCCCACTAGCCTCCCAGCCTCTCAGACTGCTCTTCCTAGTCCTACTAGCCAAATTCTCCCAGCCTCTCAGACTGACTCCCTAGTCCTACTAGGCAACTACCTCGGTCTCCTAGACCGAGCCTCGGTCTTCCAGACCGAGCCTCAGCCTCCCAGACTGAGCCTATAAATAATAAATAAATGTGCTCAACATTTGTTTGTAAAAAGTTTTGGATCTGGACTTGAGTGGTATGCAGTGTAAAAATGTTTTCGTGAGAGCCCTAGTGATCATAGTCTAGACTCGAGAAGGAATCCTAGTTCGCTATGATCAGAGCTCTGATACCAAGCTGTCACACCCTGGCTTTGCGGAAGCGTGGTTATTTTGGTGTGACTTCTTAATACCATAGCTTAATCATAACAAGCTATATGAAATAAAAACCATGCAAGATCATCCATTAAAATAAGTTTGAAGAGTAAAGAACCACAACATTGTCTTAACGGATATCACATCCTAACAAACATAAACAGTGTTCAAAAGACACAACACCAACAAGAAATAAACACAGTTTAAGAACTGTGACTCGTCCAGGAAAAAGTCACATCCCTTAAACTCGGATGACCTCGAGACTAATGCAGCGGGAAAACGTGTCATACCGCGCCAGATCCTTTAATTCCCTGAAATACATGTAAGTTGAAAAATCAACAATAATGTTGAGCGAGTTCATGTGTAAGTGAGTAAACAAACCTTTGTATGTATAAAAACCCTGGTATGTAGCAAATAAGGAAAAAGAGATCACCAATGGTTTGCAAGGCCATTGATATGTGTGAAGTGCAAGTAGGAAGACTCAAACCTAGCAGATTTATGCGTTGGGTACAAAGTCACCCCGAGGTCCGTTCTGTTTGGGCCTGGGGCTGGGCTCGCTACACCCAGATAGATCTACCGCTCCTGCCCCTCGGTCCTACCCTGAGGATTAATGGCCTCAAGTTTCCGCCTACCCACTCACATGATCTGAATAATAACCCTCCTTACGCTAACCATACCATGTAAGAATTATTCGTAATCATAGTAACATGTATTTCACCCCCGCAGTTTAGAAAACTGAAAACAGTTAGAGAAAAGGGGGACATGAACTCACAGTGGTGCGTCTCTACCAAGTATATCTCCTGATCAAGCAGCTGTGCGACGACCTACACGTACTAAATCTATTAGACGGACGGCCGTGCCTTAGCTTAGGGTTTAAGTTTTTGGGAAATAGTTAGACAACTATTTCGTGTTTATATTTTTGTAAATACTTGGTAATTATTCTCCTTCCCAAGGATGGGGGATTTAATACATGCGTGTTCGTAAAATTCGAAATACATTATTAAGTCTCACTTAATATATTTTATTTCTTACTTCAAAATGTAAATATTCTTCCCAAAATAATACTTTGACAAAAATACGCGCTCATAAATATTTTCTTAAAATGCGTAAGTTACGTTTTAAAGATCAGGTGGTAATAATTATACCGTTGTAACTTATTATTTATTATGAAGGTGTTTGTATTATTTTTGGAATCATTAGTACTTAGTAATATTATTTTTACTCTAAAAATAATATTCGTATATTTCACAAACTAATCATAAACATTTTACAAGTGACGCTTATGAAAAATATATATATATCAAATATATATTTACCCCGTTTTTATTTTGTGAAAATCCCACTTCCGACACTTAGAAATTTTGTAAACAGAATCATGGCGAAATTTGCGTCTTTGAAAACAAGTTAAAAATGTATTTCCAACACTTGTGATGAAAATATTTTCAAGTGTTAGATTTTTGGAAGAATTTCGCCAGAGTTTCCCCTGTAACTGGAGGTGGTCACGCTTTCAAGCGTATCATTTTCTTTTATAATTCAAATCAACAATTTTCTCATTCAACCAAAACAATATCCAAAGCATCAAACTAGTCAAAACATATATAAATCGCATAAATTACATGAACTTGTGGTTTATCCAAAAATGCGTGATAAATCCCACTATTTTTAGTGGATCTTTATATAAATCAACTTCGTTTCTTGAAAGTCTCGTTTTTAAAGGAATTTCATCTTTACAACTTCTTGTAGAATTTGACAATACTAGTTCTTTGTCGAAACTTAGTGTTACACAAGTATTTACACACTTGTGTGTTTGCTAAAATCATTCTTGTTTATGAAAGATCCGTCTTTAAAAGTATGTTTTCTCTTGACACGTGGTCCTTTGAAAATACCGTTTGTAGATCCGTAGATCTACTAGTTTTGAACACTATTTCATAAGTAAAATCGATTTTACACAAGTTCATGTTTAATGTGTGGTAGAGTTTCATCATTTAACCCTTTGTACACTTAAACAAACTCTATGTCATGATCCATGATCACGACTAATCCGGGTTAGATGATGATCCGAGCTACCACAACATAGATCGGCACTAAATAGTTACACAAAACAAGTCTTACAAGATTTACACCACATCATAGCTTTTAACCATCATTTTTAACATTTTAGTAGACTTTTAACACTTCATCTTACAAGTTCACGAGTTTTAACCGTCATATCTTATTTTAACCACTTTAAAATAGATCGAGAGTGTGTTTCAAGCAACTTACTACTAGCTCGAGGCTAGGGAAGATTCTAGTCGAAGAATGAGTGGATAAAAGCAATGAGAAGAGGTCCTTCACGTTCCGAATGCACCAAGCCTCCTCGTATGTGATCCTTAACACTTGTATGCACTTGGAATGGGTTGAAGGAAATCGAAAATGGATGGATGGTTGTGGGTGGTGTTCGGCCGAGAACTTTGGGGAGAGAGGGAGAGAGTGTGTGTTGGTGAGTGTTGAGTGAAAGTGTTAGTGTGTCAAGACTTGATCTTATAGGCAAATGTTATAATCATTATCCAATGGTTTATGTGTCTAATAGATATTAGGCATGTGTGATTAATTTAATCACAAAAAGTACAAGGGTGTCCCCCAAGGGGACGAGTTCGGTTGGGGGGGGGGGGGGGTTACCCGGTTGGTTTTCAACTAAACGTTAAGTATTAGTTAAGTTAAGTGAAGGTTAACCATTTACTAGCATGTTATGCATTGTGACGGGTGTTAGGGTATCCGGGGACCCTAACTGGTTTAGAAAAAGAAGAACAATGTGAATGGCAATATTTTTATGTTCCGGGTAAAGTCCGGTTGTTCGGTTGGATAATAATCCGTTAAAGCGCTTAACAAAGCTTTAAAGTGCCATTATTATTATTTCTAGTGACACAACTTATTCCCGACACTTTGGAAAGTGTCTAATAATGTTTTTCTCATGTTTTGGCACTTATTAGTTAGCTAGATGCTGAATTTTAATTAAAGTGTTGAATTTTGTACTTAAAGTACGTTTTAGGCACATCCGGTCACTGTAATCTCATTCCTAGTGACGCAGTTCTACAACCCTTATATCCCTACACTCACCACTAGTGTAGCAAACTATCTCAGGCTCTTACAGGCCTTAGAGGCAGTACCTGCCTGGTGCTAGTTATGACAGCACGTTTAATAGGTTATCCGTTCATTGTGCTACTGTGTTTTTAGTGCATCAAGGTTGTCACAAAGGTGCTGTAAGCAAAACATGGAGTGACAGCAAGTAAAGTATGATGCAAGTAAGTACATGTATCAGCATTCAAGTAGCAGTTTATCCCCAAGTTCAAGTAAGCACAGTAATTAAGCAGTAATTAATTATTAAGTCGTACGGATACCTGGTTTAGTGAGGGTTGTCACACGGATAACTCAGAAATATACTGACAGTGCCAGTACATAGACAGACAATGTTTTGAGACCCAGTATGGGCCAGGGACAAGGTACTACACTTGTATGGTGTGTAGGAAAGTAAGGACCATAAAACTGCGTCACTAGGTGATAGTTAAAGTGCCGAGAAGTGCCTAAAACCCACTAATAATGCAGAATTCTGCATTATTTATCTGAAATTCAGCATTTAATATGCTAGTAATGTGCCAAAAATATGGCAGAATGGTCCTGTATGCTTTCCTAAGTGCCGGGAATTAATTGTGTTACAAAAAGACACATAAAAGACATTATAAGGAATAATTAAGCACTTTAACGGAACCGTATCTAACCGAACAACCGGACATTACCCGGGACACCAAATTTTTGCCAAACACATTGTTTTATTATTTCTTAGCTAGTCATGATCTCCGAACACCCTAACACCCACTAAATCCTCTAGTAAACTAACTATGTAATCATATACTTGGAATTTGACTAACTTTTACCAACTTCCATCAAAATGTTACATCTAACCCCCCCCCCCCATGCCCTCTTACGGTCACAAAGGACCCACCAAATCACCAACATATCTCATTAGATATTACTTCAATATTTTATCTAGATTTTACTTGTTGTAGTGAACAAAGATATTGTGTAAGATTATAAGTATGGTTACAAGATCACCACCATCATTCCATATCATTCTCTCACATTCACAAGATCACACCATCTTCTCACATCTCTCCCTCTCCCTCTCCCTCTCGGCCCTCACCATAACCGCCACCATCGCCACCTTAACACCACCATATTCTTCCATTTTCAAGCTTGTTTCAAGCATTAGGAGGTGCTTTGTGAAGATTGTAGCTTGTGGATCATCAAGGAGCTTCATTACTTGCTTTTTCACATCACTTTTCATCATATTTTCACTAGAGTTCTTCCCTAGCCTTTGAGCTAGTAGTAAGTCTTTGATTAACCTTTGTTTACTTCCATTTTGAGTAGTTAAAAGTTATAGTGTGTTGAAATTTACAAGAACACTAAAAAGGTTTAAACAAGAAACATGAACATAAAGCTTTACATAAAGATGAAACATAATGAAATGTTGTTAGTATGATATTGTAGTGAATATGTTGTTTATTGCATGTTGATTCTTGGTTATGTAATGTTAATCACCATATAGAACTTGTTAAGTGATGATTAGAAACATGATTTAACAAGATTAGGAGATGATATTGTGTTACATAAATAATCATCTTCTAATAAAGTTATGAACTTGATGATAATATGATTTCTTGAAAAATAGTGAAACAAAATGAGTTGGTGATCATGTAGATCCGAGATTTACAAGAGACTTTTCCAAGCGAACCAAGTTCAAGAGTCGGTTTTAAAAAGATCATGACTTTTACATACACTTACCCTATTTTTCAAAACAAATAAGTGTAAGAGTGCTAGTAAACCAAGAAGATTTAGCAAATACACATTTTTGTAAAATAAGTTCACAAGTTGTGAACATCTAGAAATCCCGAGAATGAGCTTTTGAAAAAAGTAAACACACTTTGGAAGGTTACTAAGGCCACTAAACGTTTTACTAAATTACTACGCGTCCTTGTGATATATCAAGTTCATGATTAATATGTAACGCATATAGTTTTTGCTCTTGGTGATGTAAAGTTGTTTAAAGGTTGATTGTTGATGATTATTGTGATTATTTTGAAAAGAAAATGATATGCTTATTAGCATGGACGCCTCCGTTTACAAAGGAAACTATGGCGAAATTTTCTAAAAATTCCAACACTTAGAGAATATTTTTCTAACAAGCGTTACAAGTATATTATTAACCTTGTCCTTCAAGAATAAACTTCGCCATAAGTTTTGTAACAAAAATACAAAGTATCGGAGGTTGATTTTTACTAGTAAAGTGGATAAATATATATTTAGAGTATATATCTCCTACTAATACGCTTGTGTGAATATTTGAATACGTTGTGGAATAGTTATATTATTTTAGGATAAAATAATATAACTTGGCAATTACCGAGAATTTACATTTCCAAAATAATACCAAAAATCACACGGAATAAATAATTAAGTTACACACTTGATACGATGAAATCGAACGGTAAAACATAACTTACAAAACATTCCGAAAAATACCATTACAATATATTTTTGGTGAATATTATTTTGGACATGAAAGAATGACTTTATTACAAAGTATAACATATTGATGGTCAAGGAGAAAATATATTATGTTTGGCAGATAAAAATATATTTTCTTGGGTTTATTTTGAAAATATATGGTTTTTGGGAAAAATATATATTTTCGGGAGATACAGTATTGTTGGACAAGATAAGTTTATATATTTTCTAAATGAGATTTGAAAATATATTGTTTCGGAGATATATATGGGATACTTATTAAGAAAATACGTACAAACCAGAATACGACGCCAATACATGGCAAGATATACCAATACAAGAATACGAATACATAAGTATGAGATACTCCCATCCTTGGGAAGGAAATGCGAATAACAATACTTGAGAAGTATTATTACAAATATATTAAAAACACTTTAAGAAGTAACTGAAAGACACTAGGCAATACTAAGACAAGGCACGACCCGCTCGTCTAACAGACCATAGTACGCATGTAGGTAGTCGTGCGTTCTCGAGGAAGCTTTGAGTTACATTGGATACGAAGACGCAAAAACAGTGAGTTCATGTCCCCCTTTTCTTTTAACTGTTTTCAGTGTTATACTTCGGGGGTGAAATACATGTTACAATTATTACAGACATTTTATACATGGTATGGTTAGCTTAAGGAGGGTTACTACTTAGATCATGTGAGTGGGTAGGCGGATACTTAAGGCCATTAATCCTCGTTGTAGGACCGAGGGACATGAGTGATAGATCTATTCGGGTGTAGCGAGCCCCACTCCTGAGTCCGCTGAGTGGACCATGAGGTGACTATGTCTTACCGACGAAATCTGCTAGGTTTGAGTCTTCCTGCATCACTTCACACATATCAATGGCCTTGCAAACCATTGGTGATCTCTTTTTCCTTATTGCTACATACCAGGGACTGACATACATACTTACAACGTTTTAAAGGTTTATACATACACACAAACGAACACATGAACTCGCTCAACTTTTGTTGATTTTTCAAACTACATGTATTTCAGGGAACTAAACGGGTCTGGCAGGTGTATGCATGTGTCTACAAGCTGCGTGTTAAATAAAGGATGTCATCCGTGGTCGTAGAGTTTAAAAGATGTATCCTATTCCTGGACGGGATACATGTTTCTAAACTCAGGATTATTTAAAGTCTTTTGTTGAGTCCATGGGAACTCATTTGAACATGTTATGGTTTGTAACTAATTGGTGTCAATGTTTTCAAGACAATGGTATTGTGGTATTTTCTAAACTTTATTAATGGATGAAAATCTTTTGGTTTTATCATATAACATTGTTATGATTGATTGCTATGGTATTAAGAAGTCACACCAAATAACCACGCTTCCGCAAAAGTCAGGGTGTGACAGAAAGTTGGCGAAATGACCAATAAAATGAAGGGATAGTATATAAGAAATGGAATGTATGATATATTTTGGCATGTACGTGAGAAAATTGTGAAAGAGACAATAGGCGAACAAACACCATGTAGGACGCAATTATGAAAGGTTATGTGCTAACTATTTATTTATTGATAAATATGAAGGAATTCTAGTGAGGTGATAGTAATAAAGCTAGTGGAAGGATGCTCACGAGTGAGAGCATATTTCATGAATGAATGAGACCAATACTGGTACGGAAGGTACATATAAAGAAGTAGATCGATCCGGCACACGGATAACTGATTTATGCAATAAAGTCGAGGTTAGTATAATAAGTAGTTCATGCAAAGAGCTAATAATAAAGTGTTGCGAAGGATTAAATTTGAGGCTAAACTCAAAAGTTGTAATTAGTTCAAGTAACAGTAGTAACCGTAGAACGATGCTTTATGCTCATAGTAAGCATGAAAAAGTAATTAGGAAGAGGGTAGTTTTGTTTTAATACTACTAAGTCATTAAATGTTTATAGTATGCGTATAATGATATGCTAAGCCCTCATATGAATAAGAAAGTAATTAGAAGAATGTTAGTAATGGGATGATAGGGTTTTCTCATGGTTACAATAATGAATTATATCGTGTATGATACGTGAGTGGAATGAAATAAATCGATTTATTTTTGTTAGCAAATGTATAAATATGTTATGTTGAATTAGAAAGATAGAAACAAGCCGTAAACATAGGCTTGTACGACCAATAGTATACATTTGAAATAAATTTCAATGAACGAACCGCTAGTGATGATGTATGCTAGGAACTAGCATTATAAGGTGAAAATGACACTAATAAGAGCTCTGGATCAGATTCTGACTTATATGCGATTATGAAAGTAATTTACTCAATTTAAGAACGGAGGGACAATGCGTACAAATATGTTTGTGCATAAATGAAACTTTTTGCCAAGATCCCGAATGTATCTAGGTTGTAGTAAGCATCGTGTATGAATAGATGAAAAAGTAATGCTAGAATTGGTCTAGTTGGAATGAGAAAGGTTTCGGGGACGAAACCTCCTTTAAGGGGGGTAGACTTGTAACACCCCAAAAACTGATTAATATGAAAATAAATAAAAGTGAATAAAACCTAACTTAGTTAATGGGTTATGATAAATGATAAGTTAAATGATGGAAAAGGCTTGAATAAAATACTTAACAAACTTGGAGGGGGTAATGTGAAAAGTTTTTATTAAATGGGGATTAATAAGGTGTAATCCCAAAAACACACTCCTGAGGCGTGTTTTGGATCGATCAAGAGCAGGAGAAACAACCCTTGTTCTTGCAAAACTCATCAATTAACAAGGAAATTCAATGATAATCGGCTGCATGTCACCAAATTTTTGATTAACCTAACATCCTCAATAAAGTGGTAAGTTCAATTTGGTGTTTTTGATATATTGTAGGAAGTGGGTTATGACCCAATCTCGAAATTATGCAAGTAATTGTGTAGATTGGAGTTAGGACTTCTCTATAGAACAGGAATCATGTGTGTTTATGCGTGAATTCGATCATTTGAAAAGCTAATTGCATAACCCATTTGATATGAATTATTAGAGATGTAGAATGGTGGAAAATTAGTAGTGATCATGTGTAAACTTGATATATGATGATGTTGTAGTACTTGAATCTTAAACAAATTTAAGTAGGACAAGAGAAAGTTATGAGCTTGATTGTTTGTTGATGAATTTTTGAAATGAACTAGTAGGAATTATGCTTTGAAAGCTTGTACTTAGTGTCCCACAAATGCGAAACCCGCCAAGTGTTCGATGAAATGCTTGAAAGAATAAATATGTGTAATTTGCGTGATAATGGAATGAAATTTTGGGATACTAAATAAATGAATGGATGTGTTGATATAGGCGTGAAGGAAGAAGGTTCAAGTACTAGGAAATCGGAAGGTTCACAAGATCGAGGTATGTTCCATTGTGCATACAAAACTTTACTTATATTTTGCTAATGTTCGCGAATTACAATTTCTAGTTACATTGGTTTACGGTGGTTAATAAGTAGATAGCAAATCCCTTGTGGATTTGGCTATGTAAATGAAAGTCGTACTAAGTTATGTAAATTGACCGGTTCAAGTTGAACTAGTCAAGTAAGAAAGAATCGTTCAACCCGTCATGTATGTGTAGTCATGAAAGCAATTACGAATGTAGAATGTATGATGTTCAATCCGTTATACGGACCGAACGAATGTTGTATGTTGTAAGTAAATAACCCGATGTTATCGGGTTATGAATGGTATGTCTTATCTCATTTATGAGAATATATGTTAGACCCATTTTAATGGGTAGCTGAATGTAAAAATGAAAGGAAAGTATGTAAATGGATGAAGTCGGAATTTTAGTGATCTAAAGTAAAATAGATAAAATGACTAATTCCTTAAAGTTTTGTTGTTGATATAGATAAATCCTCACTTTAGGCGACTTGGCAATTTGGAGCGAGCTCATGCACACATTATGACCATCAAGCGCTTCCGTTATTTCGTATTAATGTTTTGGGTCAAAATGCTCGTTTTGTATAACCTTGTTAGTCGTTGCACATTTTAACACTTGATATTATGGTTTTTAGTCGTGTCTAGTAGAACGGGTTGTAGATTTATTTGTTTTGATGATGGTTAAAACAGGGATATGCTCGTCTTATGGACGGGTTATGCCCAAATTTTGTTAAAATTGTGCATAAATGATATTAGTAATGTTTCCTTAAATTGCGAAAAGTTGGACGCTTTTAAAAAGTTTATGTTTCTAGTGGTTTTGGTCGTCATTTTTTTATTAGACGCAAAGACGGGCTTTACAAAATAAAGATCAATTATATTGATCCGTTTGATTTTGAACAAAACTTTTAGCGGAACGAAGACAAAAATAAATATGTCGCATATGTTCAGAACTTTATAAAGTATTACACTATATATTAAAATAATGAAAAAAGTAATGTCAATTTATATATAAAAAACTAAATGTGAGTTAGGTTTGATAACATGTACGTTTGTGCTTCGATTACTTAAGCTTTACCACTCACAACTCAGTTTCGGGAAAAAAAAATGTATCAATACAGAGAAAAATTTAGACACGTCGAAACAATATACTCAAAATTATATAAAATATCATATCTTAATAGTTATAAAAGAAAAAAAAAACATGCTAAATTAATTAAATTAAAAATATATTAATAAAATAATTAAATATTAAAAATAAACAATATTAAAATAATTTTAAAACACTATTTATGGTGGCTTTCTATTAATATATATAATATATAGGGGAATGTTCAAATGAAAACCACTAGTTATCGCGAAAACTCGAAAACTAATTAAAAAAGCCAAAATATCGCTATTTTTTATATATAAAAAAAATTTCAAAATTTTTTTTTTTTTGTAGTGCACATGTGTAAAAAAAAAATTTGGTGTGTTTTTTAGGCTTTTTTTAATTAGTATTCGAGTTTTCACGATAAAAGTGGTTTTAATGGTGACTTTCTATATATATATATATATAATTAAAAACAAACAATATTAAAATAATTTTAAAACAATTCATGGTGACTTTCTATATATATATATATATATATATATAATATATATAATAAAATGGTACTTATTATTATTAATAATATTTTTTTTACTGGGCCTTCTGTTTTTGCTTTTTTACCCTAAATGTAGCAACAAATTTATTTCAATTAGGAAAAAGATACAATCTTTTAGATTTAGTCAACATTTATCAAAGAAGCCTTCTCTATCCGGTCCAAATAATATTATAAACAAACCGGTCCACCCCCTTTACTATATATGAGTCACATTTTCCTTTCTTCCTTTTTTTTTTTTTATATGTAATCAGAAAAACCATCATCTTCATCACCGTCACAGCTTAAAGAAGAGAGCGGTGCAACGGCGACGTTTCATCGGCCGGCAACCCAAGTTTCGATTTCCGGTAATGGACTGTTCTTCTTAATCTGTGAGTATTATTATTATTATTATTTATCATTTTTCCTTCACCACTTTTATAAATCGATTACTTTTCTTTCGTTTTATATATGTATCGTTCTTTACTTGTTCATTGTAATTGTTGTGGTGACTGGATTTTACTTAGGGTTTTAAGCTACCTAATCGCTAATTTCATCGATGTTGTTCGAGCTCAGCATTTTATGTCGTTGATTGTATTCTTGTAATTTGTGAAAAATTATTATGTCATTTTGCGTTATTCTTTTTTTTAGGGTTTTGGAAAAAGGGGATTGTGAGTTGTGGAATTCTGCTGCAATTAGGGTTTGTATTGAAAGAGGGAAACCCTAAGTGTTGAAAATAGGGCGTTTGTTGAAGGATAATGTGTATACTGTGTGTGATTCAGAAGTGGTCAAGAAAGGTTGCTACCATGCTGCCATGGTTAGTGATTCCGTTGATTGCGCTGTGGCTGTTGTCGCAGTTCTTGCCGCCTGCGTTTCGTTTTGAAATCACCTCACCGCGCCTTGCTTGTGTTCTAGTGCTGTTGGCTACCCTATTTTGGTATGAGATTTTGATGCCACAGCTTTCGTCTTGGCGGGCTCGTCGGAATGCTAGGCTTAAAGAGAAGCAGAGACTTGAAGCCATTGAAATGCAGAAGATTAGAAAGACTGCGACTAGGCGGTGCAGGAATTGTAAGACTCCTTATCGGGATCAAAACCCTTCTGGGGGTAAGTTCATGTGCTCTTACTGTGGGCATTCGTCGAAACGACCTCTGTTTGATCCGTCTATATCTCCTGGTCTAGAGCAGTCAGGGTTAAAGGATTTGGTTGGGAAAGTTTGGTCTGACAATAATTGGATATGTGGTCAAGATTGGCTTGAGAATGGTGGTTATTGGGTAAACGGGTCGTTTACTGGGAAGTCTAGTTATGGGAAGAAGAACAGTGGTGGCTTTTTTAATAGTGGAAATGATCACTTCTTTTCCTTTCTTCTTGTTTTTGTTTGCAAGAGTTTAGCTGCTGTTTTCCTGGGTATTATGTGGCTTTTTAGAAAACTTTTTAGAGTTAGCTTTTCTGAAGATGAAGATTCAGGTGATACAGATATCAATGGTTTAGCTAAAAAAGGTGAGAATGGAGTGAATTGTAATGAAACTAGAAGTGAGAAAGCCCGCAGGAAAGCTGAAGAAAAAAGACAAGCTAGATTAGAAAGAGAGCAATTAGAGGAAGAGGAAAGGAAACAAAGGGAGGAGGTTGCTCGTTTGGTAGAAGAACGTAGAAAAATAAGAGATGAAATCGATAAGAAAACCAAGGCTTTGACTCGTGACAAAAATGAAGCTGAGAGAAAACGACAAGATAGAAAAAAAGAGAGAGACAGGGGATCTAGTAAAAGTAACTCTGATGTAGAAGAACTTGAAAAAAGAGCAAGTAAAGAAATCGAAAGGAAACTAAAAGGTGATGCTGATTCTCGTGAACAACATAAATCCAAAGTTGTGACGACAAATAGTTATAACAAAGCAAGTGTTGGTGCACGATACTTGGATCGTATGAGGGGTAATATTTTCCCATCTTCTCGAACAATCGCAGGTGGTTTTTTTGGGAAAGGTGTAAATGCAAAAGCAAATACTAGCAACACAAGAGAACATAAATCTAGTGCTTATTTGGATCATGCCAATAAGAGAGATTTTGCTCATCCTGAACGTGCACCTGGGAAATTAAATGCTCGTGCTGATGATCAAAGCCAGATTCGTCCAGTAAGTGTTATTATTATGCTTTGTTTTCTTTAAACTAATGGTTCTACCATTGTCACTGCTTGTCTTACTATGATACATAATAACTCACTCATCAAACTGTTTATAGTAGTTACTAGACGTGACAAAATGGTTGGGTTTTTTTTTGTTAATCCAATGATCCACAAATACTTTCTGTATGCTATTTTGTGAACAAGATATGTTTTAAACATTTAATGGCGTTTACAAAAACAATACCATTGCAACTTTGAATAGAAAGATTTTGTGAGGTTGTTTTGTATTACAAAAAGGGTTTGAGAAACTTTCAACTTGTTCAACGTGCTTGTCAGTATTTTTATTTTGACCCATTTGACATAAAACACAACCTAAATTGACCTATTGTTAGATCAATGGGTCGAAATTGCATTCTTTACCAACTGCAAAAAATCTTTCTGATTTCTTGCTCTGGACTGACACATGCAGGTGATTTTTGAGTCCCAACCTTGTCCACCACCCAAAAGATCATGGCAGCAGTTATTCGGTGGTTCATCACCTGCTGTTTCATCCACAAGCACGAATGTCATAAGCAGACCAATTCCAAATGAAAATCCTCAAACAGAATCTCAGAGTTCAATTGTGACTCAAGGATTTGATAATCCTATTTCATACGGGTTACCATTTCCTCCATTACATGTGGACTCCACTACTAACACAGATTCTCAGTTTTCATCTGAACGTGTACACAGAGAGACGGAGATATATGAAGACCCATGTTTTGTTGCTGACCCTGTAGCAGACTCATTTGACAAAATCCCAATAGATCTTGGTTTTTTAGCTGATGTTGGGACATGTGATGAAAAGCGTTTTGTTTCTCCAAGGACTCCGGAAAATACTAAACTGCCTGTGAATGACAAGGGATGGCAGATGTGGGACAGTTCTTTATGTCCAGATGCTCTTGGCTTGGTTGCTGGGAATCAAAATTGGTATTCACCTAAAAAAACTACTACTAGCGATGATCCATGGGCATTGAGAACTCCTTACGGGTCTATTCCAAGTTGTTTACCGGAGAATGAATTGGGTTATGGATCTGCATTTAATCATCCGTTTCAGCCAACTAATGACAGTGTTTGGGCCAAGTAAGTGTCAACTTGATATCTTATAGAAGTAAATACTTTTTATGCAAATAAAGGTTATTTATCTGTTCCTTTTTTTTGATAAATTTAGTGCTGTAATATACAGATGGAATTAGTTTTTGTTACCATTATTATGAAGTTCTAAGTTAATTCTGCTTGTAAATATAAATAAATAATATATATTTTGTTTGTTTCTTAATTTGACAGAAAAGAGAAGGGTGGTGCACCAGTTTTTGTTGAAGGGACAGGAAGCAGCACATCAGGCTTATTAGGTCCTGGTGATGGGCTTTACTCACCTCCACTCCAGATGTACAGTACCTTTGGTCATATGAATGACAAAGAAAAACAAGGATAATATTTAGAAAACAAAAGAATATTATAGACTTCAATATAACTTCTCTTCTGAAGAGAAATGCAGGGGAAAATTTCGAATATATCTACTACAAATCGCAATTCTCATGCTTTTTGACCATAGTTTTCTCTAATGTGTTTGATAGAAGACCGTTTTGAGAGTCGGCTTCAACTCACTGGCGGTGTTTACCGTCTAGTTAGGCCGGCTGTGATGAAAGTTATGGGCCAAACCGTCATTCACAGTTTTGGAAAAACATCAAACCAAACCGGCTGAGTTGGTTTGGTTGGCTGGACCAACCAAATTCAAATTTAATGCTCTGTTCGTTTGAACCTCTTTCTTTAAATAGGATTTTTTTAGTTTTTAAAAATATAAAAGATGTTTCATTAATGTAATACTTGTACCGCGGCGGGCATTCACTCAGTTTTTATATATCATGAGTAGCGAGATTGAACCATTTGAAAGTGACCCATCCAATCCCTCGGTTTCAAAACATGATAATTATGTATATAGTTATTAAAAGAAGTTTCCACTGCCAGACTGTTTCTTAAATAGGGTAGGCAAAAGCAATGTTCTGAATAGGGTCAAAAGAAACTTGGTAGTTGAGTACTCTTTTTAGCGTGAAGCTGTTTGATTGAATGAAATACAATGACTATTGTTGGATTATGTGTGCACGTGTGAGTATACTTTGTCAAATGTATGAGAGATCAAGGAATCTTGTGTATTTAGGTTCGTATCAACATGTGATGTTTGGACGGATGTTGATCGATGTGGAAACTTATTATTAAATTTTTTTCTATTCGAGCTTTTAGGGGTGTTTGGGATTGCTTATCAACTTCTCATTTTCTCCTTTTCCTTCTCCTTTTCGACATTTTTGGAAAAGTCACTACCAATTAACTTCTCATTGTGGAAGCATCAAAACTCCTTTTCCACACATTATTCCAACATCATTTTGTAAAAAAACTCTTTTTTTTTATAAAAATTATTAGTCACTAAGGAGCTTGCAAATAGAATCCCAAACATACATACCTTTCCAACCATAAGTAACCCTTAACCACTCGTGGGATTAGTGTCAGTATGTATCGGTGGTGTTATCATATGAGAATTAGGATCATCATAAAAAGAGCAAAATTAGGGTCCGTGCGCCTGTAGGATACATATATAGACATAATTAGAGATATGTATGATATGACTAAAACTAGGGCCCGTGCACCTATAGGGGATACTGATTCTTTCATTGTGGAGCTGCGTTGAGTTCGTTTTCTTTTTGCAGTTGTGCTGGATGAGCTGTCCGAATCGATTCCAAAGGCAGTTCCGTGGTGCATGTTTTTTGCAGATGATATAATGTTAGTTGCAGAGACTAGACAAAGCCTGAATGCGAGGCTAAAGGATTGGAGAACGACTTTAGAGGGCACTGGTTTAAGGTCAGTCGCTCTAAGGCTGAGTACCTCTATTGTGATTTCAATGGTGCATGTGACAACGAGGACACTCATATTACCATTGAGGGTCAAGAGATCCCGCAAACAACTAAGTTCAAGTACCTAGGATCGTTTGTGTAGAGGGATGTGGAGATAATCAGTGACGTATCTCATTGCATCCAGGCAGGCTGGTGTAGGTGGAAAGCAACCACTGGATTTTGTGAGGCAGGAGGTTCCCAACTAAATTAAAGGGGAGTTTTATAGGGTCGTAGTTAGACTTGCTATGTTGTACGAGATAAATTGTTGGGCCATCAAGAAGATACAAGCGGGTAAAATGGAGGTAGCAGAGATGAGGATGCTAAGGTGGATGTGTGGCTACATAAAGTTAGACCGGATAAGAAATGAGGTTTTGAGGAAAATGTTCGGAGTAGCTAGTATATCAGGCAAGATAAGGGAGGATGTATTGAGATGGTTTAGGCATGTGAAAAGGAGCCAGTCGACGAAGTTCGTTAGAGCAGTTGAAACCCTTACAGTGGAAGGAAGAAGAAGTAGAGGTAGGCCCAAGTTGACTTCGGACGAGCGTATTAGCTAGGATTTGGATCTGATAGAGTTGCACCTCTCTAAGGACATGGTCAGGGATAGGAGTGTGGACGTAGGATTAAAGTCTAGGACTTTTAGGGGATGGTATGGTTGTGTCCTAGCTTCGTCTTAAGCTTAGTTTTCTTTTACACTTTAGGTAGGACTACATCGGTTGGGTTTCTTGTTTTATGCGTATTTGGTATTTTTTCGATGATATGAGTTTCTTGTTTTATGCCTATTTGGTGTTTTCCGATGATATGGGTTTCTTGTTTTATGCCTCTTTGGTGTTTTCTGATTATATATCTGATTATTGCTATGCTTATATTTCCATCTTTTGTTGCGTCTATTTGCATGTTGTTTCTTTAAAGCATGGAGTCTCTCTGGAAGCAGCCTCTCTATCCTTAGGATAGATTTAAGGTTTGCTTATATCCCACCCTCTCCCGACCCTACCAATAGTTTTTGCTATTTGTGGGACTAACCGGGTACAGTTGTTGTTCTTGTTGTCATAGAAAGAGCAAATGCTCAAGCGTAATGAGAAATGAATGCATTTAATTGTAGCAAGTTAACGAGCCATTCGATGACGTTAGGATGTGTCACATGGTATATTGTAGCAAATATGGGTTAGGACATCTACTTTTGCAGTGAGTGTTAGATGGTCCTTGATCATTCATCCAAATGCATGCTTGGTATGATGAGTAGTTAAAGGCTCATCCATACAAACAGTGGCAGATCTACCATATTAGGAGCGTGGGCACATGCCCACCGTAGGGAGTCAGGGAAAATTAAAGAATGCCTTGTGCTTCGGCAAAAAGCGATGATGACAAGGTGGCTCTGCAGGGTGGTGTTATACTCTTATTAGAGAGAGAGAGAGAGAGAGGGAGGAGGAAGGAAGAAGATATATGTGTATATATATATATAGTGGGAATGCCGGCGCGTTGCGACGGGTGTCCCGACTGATACCAGGTCCAATTATAATGTCTATTACAAATGCTGATGTTAAAGCATGAAGTTTGTCACTTATAAAACCTAACCCGTCATTCTAACTGTACCGTACCGAGCACTTTCAGTATCAGTATCCATTTTGGGTGATTTTCGGGATTGGTAATTTAGGTACCAGTATGGTTCGGTACCAGAATGATACCGAGCTCATCCCTATATTTGAAAATATCCGACTATATTTTTGGATGGGCAAATGTGATATTAAAAATTTTCATGGGAATTTATGATGTTGATCCAAAGAGAAGTGCTCAACAGGCATGCACTTTATTTATAGTGGGAAACCTGTGCGTTACAAGCGGAGTCGACAATACAGGTCACTTGGTAATGAGCAGAACATTTTTAAAACTTCGGTTGTGATGAGATAGGTTGGTTGACCAGTATTAATAATGATAGATATGAAAGAAAAAAGGGTTAACAGATCAACCTCTGCCGGCTCAACACCTAAACACATTTAACCCATTATGTAACTTATCTGACCCGCTCACCTTGCCACCACTACTTGCATCCATATCTTGCAGGTCATGTCCCAATTTTCCTCCTATAAAATTAACTAAATGAGCAGGCAGAATATCACATCTAATAAAAGTGCAGATCTGAGACCACTACTTTGCAATGGATTGGCTAATGGTTCTTGCCCTGGTTTTATAAGTTCCGCAGATGAAGGGGTAAGGTCCCAAAAACCTCATAGTAAGTACTTGGGACCATACCACAACCTTGCCTTTTCAGCCTTTTTACCTTGCGCGACCGCGCACTGGTCTTACAAAAGAAAGGCTTAAGACAGATAGCAGACAACACTTGCTCGCCAAAAGGAAATCATTAACCCTTGCGCTTTCCTCCATAAAATGAAGGATGAAAATCCTAGATAAAACACTTCCGCTTAACATCCGGACTTGGATATTATTTACCCAGACTTGGGATTTGTTTAGCTGATTCCACACGATAAGGAGTCACACCAGATTACAGCAGTAATCTTCTAGAAACCCCAATTGTGCACCACTAAGACGGTTATAACCATCTGGACATGTGTCACCACCTCAGGCATCCCTGAAATCACAAACGATAGCATGCAATTGGAGGGTAATCTCCACTTAATCACTTTACACGTGGCAAAACCCCAGCCATCGATCTAAACCACGATCCGTGTGCACTCACGTCGGATCAAGAAGCTTGACGGAAGGAAATGTAACCACTTACGGGGTTAGCATCTTCCGTCAACTTTTCACTAACAGGTTTTCCCGCCCAAAGGCTCCCGGTTATAAATATGAGAACTATTCAGGTATGAAATTCAAGTTACACACACTTCTCAAATACATCTTCTTCTTCATAACCCATACTTATTCTCACACCGGAGTCGGGTCAAGGAGAGAACCCCTTTTCTCCCCTTGGCGAGGCTAACGGTGCTTCTTTTTTGCAGAGTTATCGGAGAAGGAGACCAATCGTAAGTGAATCAAACGAGAGAGAACAAACCCCTTTATGCAGATCCAAACCCCCTAGATATTTCGATCTCGGTCGTTTATCTAGTGTTTCTTCATTGGCGCCCACCGTGGGGCTCGAACCCACGACCACAAGGTTAAGAGCCATATAAAATCAAAATACAAAAAAACCATATAAAATCAGCAATAACAAATCAGTATGATGATGCTATATTTATAATGCAAAAGATGGTAGTTTCACAGTTAGGGTCTAGACTAAACTTGATGATCTCAACTGAGCCCAATAGTATCAGGGGTCTATATGTCTCAATAGATTGAAAGAACTCAACTAGAAATTCCTTTAAAGATGATGCATATACTATAAATGAATTTGGAGTTAGCATTCCATTAAAATAAAAACATAAATATTTGCATGATCACACGGAGACCAGATTGGATGTTCCTAGGCAACAGTAAAGAGGAAGGAGAGAGTGCTGGTAGGATTTGATCAGCTAATATGATGAACCGCAATGATTTGGGGTGTTTAAATCTCAAGATTATAGGGCCAAAAGAAGTTACAATAGTTTTCCATTTAATGAGAATAATTGAGAACGTCCATCGGTTATAAACTTTCTGCTACCATACGTACACAAAGAAATTAATCAAGGGAAATGATCAGTTGCAGCAGTTTTAGTAATAAACAATAAGCACTAATGGTTCATTGGTTCCATGGCTTTTATAGAGTTTAATATGAATTAACTTTCTATTCATATTTTTTTAATTAAATTTAGAAAACTTCATAACATCTCATATTTGTTTCAATATCCAAATTCATACAATTCATTACTGTGTAGTTATTTTGTCCACTTTTCAAAACATTTTAATCACTAATTTTTCTTCTATGGCAGTCTTTTAAACAATTATATAAACCAACAATCTTGAAATTAAAAGCAATTTGATTTACATTTATAAGTAAAATATATAAACAAAATGAACATATGGATTAGCATTATCTAAAGTTAAACCACTTACAAGAACACTGATAATTGATAGATCACAAACATATAAAATTTGATAAAAAAAACCACACCTCAACTCTTACTTTTTAAATTGCAAAATACATGTGCATTTATTCTAATTTGTGGAAATTACAATAAACTTAATCAATAATCAATTAAGTTAGACTCTTCACATGTCACCTTAACATTATAGGTTACAAAGGTGCCAAAATTTCTAAAATACCCCTAAAGTGTCTTAAATTTTTGGACAATGGGCAAGTTTAGTCCCTCTAAAATAGCTTCACTCCCTTGTACATGTTGCTTGAAGATGTGTACACAATATAAAATTACCATAAGGGTAGAAAACCTAGTTTGCTTAATAAGGTAGTGTGTACATATATATGATTAGGTTCATTTGTGAACAACTTTTTGAGAGTGAACTAATCTTGGTCCTTGATTATTTTTTATATTAAAAGGGTAAGATTGACATTAGCCAAGTAGTTTTAATTAAAATCCCTTAATTTTCTCATCTCTTAACTCTCAATCTCTCTTATTTTTAATTATTTCTCTATTATTTTAATTATAAGAGATTGAAGAGCTAGTGTTTTTTTTTAAATAAACTCTTATGTTCTTTTCAAAATTAAATATTAAACCTAATTAAATTATATTTTTTAACATATGTGTATACAGGTCAGTATATACAAGACTTATACACTTATGTATTATTACATCTTGTTCCCACAGGTCGGTATAAACCAAATTTATACACCTATGTATTATTCAAGTACATATGTGTATACAGGTCGGTATATACCAGATATATACACCTGTGTATTATTCAAGTACATAGTGTATACAGGTCGGTATATATCAGACTTATACACTTGTGTATTATTACATATTGTTTCCAATGTGCATCTTTTCATCAAATATTGATCTAATACATATATGTATAGAGAATGCAATTAAATATATTTTTAATCGTGTTCTAGATGTAATAATATTTGATAATGTTTGTATTTTTTTTTTAAATTATCAAATATTAAGTTAGGTAATTTGTGAGAGAAAAAAATATAGAGAATGTAATTAAATATATATTCCTTTAATTGGAAAGCGAAATCGGGATAGAGAAAAAAAAATCAATTAATTAAATGAAGAGAGAAAAATAAAATTATACCCTTGTGTCTATTAAAATACATGCAAGTTATAAAAGATAATTACAATCTTGGCAATAAAGAAAAAATCTAGATCTACAAAATCAATGGTCAGGATAAGTAAATTTTGTTTACAAATACATTATTGTTCATTTATGAACCCTACCCTATATATATATATATATATATATATATATAGGGGATGGTTCAAATGAAAACCACTTTTATTGTGAAAACTCGAAAACTAACTAAAAAAGCCTAAAAAACACACAAATTTTTTTTTTCAATTTTTTCATAAAAATCGCAGGTTTTTTTATATAAAAAAAAAAATTTCAAAAAAAAAAAAAATTTTTTTGGTTCCTTATAGTACTGATACGACATTCGGTATAGCAATCGTTTTGATTTTAATGTAAAACGTCAACAACCGTCCAACTTGCACTTTTAATGCTAAAACCTCTTTTAGTTATTTTATTTGGAAATATAGTTTAGGGAATATAGGTGATCATAAAAATAGTAATTTAAAATCAAAAATCCAAACACGTGAATAAGAAAGTATAATAGCAATTCAAAATTAAATATCTGCGTGTCGACTACTTGCATTGTGATGAGATCAATTTTATTATAACCCTTACAAATATCAGTTATTTCATCAACATGGTTTGACCACCATTCTTCATCAAAATAGATGTCAGGAGTCTCTTCATAAATGATAACCACCAATGGAACAGGTTTTGAATAAAAAACAAGTTCCAGTCTCTACACATGTTCTATCAAAACCATCAATGATATATCTTTAGTATAGACAGATTAAACCATAATTTTAGATGCTAAATCGATGCCTGGCATATCTTCCAATTTATCTTTGTTTCGTCCATAACATAAAAAGGAATAAGTCGGTATATTGTAAATGATAGATTTGATAAAGGGGACCATGTGTTACCTTTGATTTTCTATTGATGTATTTTTTACTAAATTAAATGACACGTGTATACCATTAGATGTCTATAAAGATAACACAAATTCCTTTAGAAAACCCATATTGGTTGTTTAACTTATTTAACTTTACATAAAAGGTGTACTTTTTTATAACTAAAAGATAAAAACTTGTCATAAGAATAAACTAAATACTTTTTAAGAAAATCGCAAGCTTTTAGAAATTTAGAGAAAACATAGTTCAGTTCATTCTCATGTATAAGCTTTATTAGTTAGACTAGAAAAAAGAAAAATAGAAAAGAACTATTTTCATAGGTCATGATTTCTTATATTGAACCTATTTAATCGTGAATGCTAGTTTATGAAACCTATTGTGTAGGTTTTGTAGTAAGTAAAAAGTACAACAGGAAAACGTTGCAGTCTTGGAACTCTTCTTGACTATATTTCACATAAAGATTGTCCTAAAAACCATTTAAAACTTGAATTTTAACTTGGAAGTCTTGGAACTCTTCCTAGCTACAGCCCATCGATAGCTCATCATTCACCTTGATCATTCACTTTAGACGGCTCACATCCATTGCTAAAAAAATAAGTTGCGCCCGTGATGAGATAGTACCGAAGATCAGCAGGTCCCATAACCTAAGACACCAAAAGAAGTTGATTAGAACACATCTATACTATCTATCTACTATAATAAAAGAAACTAATAAGTGACACGTGTCATTCATTGAAGACGTCTACATTTGTAATTTCTTGTCTTTTCATACTTATCTTATATCAATTAATTAAATATTAAACCTTATATATTAGCTTCAAATTTAAGTTATAAATTAAAGATATTTTTAAAAAATAACACAAAACAATAATCTTAAACTTAAAAAAACAATAATACGCTCCTATAAAAAATTTAAAGTACAAACAAAATATACAAAATAACTTATTAGACATTAGATCAAACTTTAAAAAAAAAACACTAATTACGAAGAGAAGCTAATAATATAATTCTGTTTTTGATTTTTCAAATTGGGGTTCTAATCAATTCGAATTAAACTTAACCAAGTTTGTGTTTTGATTTGAATTAAACCGAACAAAATTTATGATTTTTTAAACGAATTCAATAGCATATTATTTACTATACAAAATTACATTTATTTAACCCGTGCAATACATGGTGTTTTTAAAGATATTACATTTTTATTATTTAGTATAAATTCGCCCCGCTTGCAGTATACAAGGTTACAAAATTACATTATTTAACCCGTGTAATACGCAGTGTTTTTAAAGATATAATTTTTTATTATTTAGTATATATAATTAGATTTATTCAACTCGTACACTACACGGATTTTTATTACTTAGTATATAAAATTACATTTATTCAGTACAATACATGGGGTTCTTAGAGATATACTTTTTTTATTATTTAATATATAAAATTACATTTGTTCAACTCGTGTAATAAACGAGATTTTTAAAGAATAATTGTTTTAATTTAGTATATAAAATTATATTTATTCAACCCGTGTAATACACGGGGTTGTAACCTAGTATAATAATAAAAGAAACCACTTTTGGGACACTTGTCATTAGGGGTGTGCATGGGTCGGTTTTGGGTCATAACCATAACCATAACCGCGATGTCGGTTATGGAAAAGTCATAACCATAACCGCTCGGTTATGGCGGTTTCGGTTATGGCGGTTTTGATGGTTATCGTGGTCGGTTATGGGTCGGTTAACCATGAACTTGGGTCTAGCAAAATTTAGCTCAAAACAATATTATCCATAAATATTAATACTTTTAATCACCGAATGTTTTAACCAAAAATGACATAATCCATAAACTCAAACAAAGTTTTAACCAAAAACACCAAATACTCAAACAAAGGTCACCAAAATGACATAATCCATAAACTCAAACAAAGTTTTAACCAAAAACACCAAATACCACATGGTGGAAGTTTAATCCCAATCTCCATCTCCAATGAAAGAGTCTTCAATTGTTCTCTTTTCCGGTGACAAATCTAAAAAAAACATATTCAATTATGCTTTAATATTAAGTAAAAATAAATAATAAAGTAAAAATAAGTGCATTATTACCTTCTTCTATTTTCTCTAAGTTGTCAACCAAGTCTTGTAATTGTACTCCATGAACTTGAGTATTTTGTAAATCCTTTGGTAAACGTCGTATCCAATCTTGTGAACAAATTAAAGACTCGGCGGTTTTTGGCGTAAGAGAGCTTCTACAAGTATCTCAAAAACTCCATAAATATTCTCAAGAAAAAAAAAACATATCATTATTGAACGCAACATAGAAGTAAAATAATCACTATAATACCTTGCTTTCTCCCAATCCGATGTATAATCATTCGATCATCATTTAAAACAAATATATATAATCAGGGGCGCAGCTTCTTGGGGGCGGGGGGGGTCGCCCGACCCCCGGGATTTTTCGCTCAGTAGTGTTATATATGTAGTTTTCGTATAGAAATTTTTGGATATATACGTTTTTACCCCCCCGATTCTATAGAAATTTTTTGGTATATATACGCCCGACCCCTCCGTTTTCTCCGGCAAGCTTCGCCACTGTATATAATCAGTCGATCATCATTTAAAACATATATATAATAAGTCGATCATCATTTAAAACAAATATATTACAGCAGTCGATCATCATTTAAAACAAATATATTACAGCAGTCGATCATCATTTAAAACAAATATATATAATCAGTCGATCATCATTTAAAACAGACTTCAGAATGTATACTTCAGTTCAGTCGTTAACAGATATATTACAGCAGAATCAGAATGTAAAAGAATTAACAAATATATACAATCAGTCGATCAGATATCAATCAGTCAATATACTTTAGTTCAGTCGTTAAAACAGACTTCATATATTTGTTCCTGAATGTAAAAGAACTCACTAAAGATTCTGAACTGAATGTAAAAGAACTCACTATAACGTTGAACAAGGTTCGCTTGAGGAAGCCGCTGAATAGTAATACGTTGAACTCACTAGATTCTGAACTGGACAGTGAAGAGTCTGGAGAGTGGAGGCGATGGAGAACTAGAAACTAGAAAGGACGATTAGGTTTCAACCCTAATCGTAATACGTATAAGTAAAGTAGTAAACGGCACCGCCCACTTTTGATTTTGGAAACATTGGAATTTGGAATTGGATTTATTATATTAGGTTTAATATTTCAAAAATAATCCTTTGGTATTCTGTAGTCATATGGGTCGGTTATGTATATGGGTCGGTTAAACGGGTCGGTTATGCATGACTTATTAAGTAGTGGGTCGGTTCGGTTATAGCGGTTATTGAAACTTACAAAACCATAACCGACCCATGATTGTCGGTTATCAAAAAATTAAAAACCGACCCATCGGTTTTCCATTCGGTTCGGTTTTTTCGGTTCGGTTTTTTCGGTTAAGTCGGTTTTTTGCACACCCCTACTTGTCATCATATTAGGGCATCTCTTATAGATAATTATTATTTTAATTTAATATTTTCTAATTAATTATAGATAACCCTCCTATTAAATATTATTTAGTTTAATATCTTATGAATAATTATTATTTAGTTTAATCTTCTTCTCATTTATAATATTATTTAGAGAAAATTACGATTTTGGCCCCTGTAGTTATATCACCTTTACCCTTTTAGCCTAATTTTTTTTAACATCTAAGCCCCCAACGTCTTCTTTTCTAACCCTTTTGGCCCCTAACACTAACCTCATCCATTAAATGTTAGGGGCCAAAAGGGTTAAAAAAAGACGTTAGGGGCCAAAAATGTTAGAAAAAAAGACGTTGGGGCTTAGATGTTAAAAAATTCTTTAGAGAAAATTACGATTTTGGCCCCTGTAGTTATATCACTTTTAACCTTTTAGCCCAAAAAAGAATTTTTTAACATCTGAGCCCCCAACGTCTTCTTTTTAACCCTTTTGGCCCCTAACACTAACCCCATCCATTAAATGTTAAGGGCCAAAAGGGTTAAAAAAAAAAAGACGTTATGGGCCAAGAAGGTTAGAAAAAAAAGACGTTGGGGGCTTAGATGTTAAAAAATTCTTTTTTGGGCTAAAAGGGTAAAAGTGATATAACCAAGGGGCCAAAATCGTAATTTTATTATTTGATGTATAAAATTAGATTTATTCAATTCGTACAATACACGAGTTTTTTTAAGAATATATATTTTTTATTATTTAGTACAGAAAATTATATTTATTCAAACCGATTAATACGCATATTTTTAAAGATGTAATTTTTTTATTATTTGGTATATAAAATTACATTCATTCAACCCGTGTAATAAATGGAGTTTTTTTAAAGTTGTATTATTTTATTATTTGGTAAACAATATTACATTTATTCAACTCGTGTAATACACGTGGTTTTAAAGATATAACTTCTTTATTTTGTATTAAAAATTACATTTATTCAACCTGTACAATATTGTTCTTATAGATATAATTTTTTTATTATTTAATATATAAAATTATATTTATTCAACTTGTGCAATAAAGAAGGTTTTTAAAGATATATTGTTTTATTATTTAGTATATAAAATTTATTTATTTAACCCGTGTAATACACGGGGTTATAACCTAGTATCTTATATACGAATCCAACATTTACATCAGTTGAAAATCCATAATTCCATTTTTGACATGCTTGTAAAGATTGCACTTTGGGGAACTGTTACTCATTTGACCCGTTTTATTTTAAGATAATTTCTTTTATTTTACCAGTGTGACCCATTAGTGAATAAAAAAAACAAATCAACTCATACAAGCATGAAAAGAAAAATAAATAGATCAACCGCGCATTCTCATTTATCCTGCTCATTCTCCTCTATACAATAAATGAAAAATAAATATATCTAAGAACCACCATATCCACAAACAAGAACAAAGATGAGCGAAACGGGGTTCGGGTTTTCGAACCATACGGTGAATCGCCCATAGGCATCTAGATCTAAGAACCAATTCAATGTTTTCCAATAACTGGCAACCACACTATGTGCTTACTTGATGCAGCCTAAAAAAACCAGCAAGAATTTCTCATTCTAAGAAACTCATTTGTTATTTGACTTTTTTTAATAGAAATAACGAATTTGACTGTTTAAGAGATAAATACATAAGTGGAAACTATAGAATCGACTCATTTGTTGGGTTTTAATAAAGCGCGCCTGAGGCACAAGGCGCCCTAAGGAGCAACGCTCATCACCTCATCCTACACAAGGTGCACTGGTTACATGAAGTGCGACTGGGACACACCTTTTAGCTAAAAACATACCACATAGGGCACCTCATGTATTTTCCATATTTGTGTGCAGCAAGTTGTTGTACAGCATGCTTTTAAGGTTGTATGTGTATGTAATTTCAATACTGAAACATATATAAAGCTTAAGTGCCCATTGATTTGATAGAGTTCGAATTTTTTTTGCATAAGACTGAAAAAAAGAAGCTAGTACCATTTGCTGCTAAATGCCACAAAGTACACAACCTGTAGTCATAAAAATTTTTCCAGCCTCCATGTCTTGAAAAGAAATCATTGTCCAATGATAGTGCAAGTGCAAACTTGAGTTTTACTCCCCACAAAAAATATTAAAAAGATAATTATTAACATATTACAAGGTTAACTTGCAGTTCTTAATCTAGTGTTGAAATAAGAAGTTTCAAGTAATCTCAAACTTTATATTAAAAAGAGCTTATTTCAAACGGTAGATAAACCTTAACACTATTCTTCGTCCAAACGCTAAAAAAAGTTTATTTGATTTAAAGAAACACAACAATCCTTCCATTGTAGCAACTGCTCCAGTTTGAATATGCATATTATATATAGTATAGATATATATATATATATATATATAGAGAGAGAGAGAGAGAGAGAAAAAGAGAGAGGTAAAAAGAAAAAAAGAAGTACCATATCAATAGAAAAGCCAAATGATTTATCACCCCCTGCTGATAGCTCCATAACACTACGAAATGTGCTTACGCTACATTTTTTTGCTATGATGTGAGATTGTGCAGTTGAAGTTGAAGCACACGTATCATTTGCACTGCAAAACGCAATAAAGTGAGGCAATTGAGTAAAGCATGTAGATTAAGAAAGATAAATGCATATAGTTGTATAAAAACCAAATGATGTACCCAGAACACTGCAGTTGCCTATCAGAAGCAAGCCTTACGAAAAAAGAAGAGTTATTTAAACCATCAGTATGATCAGCATTAATGTTTTCCTGAAATAATAATAGCAAACCAAAATTTGAAACACATTTTATCAAACAAGATTTTAACAAATGAACAGATGCATTGATGCAGACCTTAGCATTTTTTTTTTCACATTTAGCATTTTAAGCCTCATGTTGTTTTTCCTACTGGGAAACAGTTCATCCACACGAGTGTCAATATATCTGGGATTTTTTGGTAAAATCCATTAGTATTTCTGTGGAAAAAGAAGTGATTATGACTCCATTGATCTGCAAGTTTCCCAATACATCAGATGAAAAAAGCAAGCAAGCAAACAAATTTCACAATAAAAACCTAAAACGAACTGAGACTCCATTCTAACACTAACATATCATATTGAAATTGAAACAATAAATAAAAAAGAATAACATAAACCCTATATTGTTATAGATTGACATACCTCTGCAGTTCCCCTCAACAGGAGGTAGCAGTGGCCTCACACGGTGTTACTCCGGCCGCCGTGTACGGCAGAGATAATGTATGAAAACATGCTGAAATCTTCCCTTGAGAGAGAAAAGGACTCAGATCTGAGCTTAAAAAAACGTAAGATGTTAACAAAAACGTAACAATGGATGCAAAAAACTCAGAACCATACCTGTATCTATTACCGGTTGGTGTCAGATCAAGCACTTGAACAACAATTTCTGGAACATCAACGATTTTGAGTGTAGATGCCATAAACCCTAGATCTACAAAATCGTCTGGAGAGAGAAAAGGATGGGTTATTGGGTCGTTGAGAGAAGATGTCATAAACCCTAGATCTTCAATCCATGGCATTTCATGTTTTTCTTCTTTGATTTAGGTCGTCTTTGGGATTCCTTTTCTAATTCTCCTTCTTCAAAAGTCCTTTTCAAAACAACAAGCAAGAAATTCTTACTTCTTCATTTTGACTTATTGAAGGCACAGAGGGTGTTTGGGGTTCCTTATTTTGAAGAAAAAAGGACTTTTGAAGAGGCAAAAGTCCTTTTGAGAAGTGTTTGTCTTTCCATTTTAAGGGCAAAAGTCCTTTTTTGAAGGCAAAAGTCAGGAAAACATGACTTATTTTTGCCAAAAGGACTTTTGGAAAAGTCACCAATAAGTTAAGCCAAACATGCCCATAATTGGAGCTAGAAGAACTTATTTCATGGTGTTTGGGATTCCTTTTCTCTTCCAAAGGAGTTCTAAGTGCATGTTTGGGATTCCTTCTCCTTCTCAAAAGGACTTTTGGGGCTAAAAGGACTTTTGAAAAGGAATCCCAAACACCCAACCTGTAACACCCCGTGTTTTCACGAGTGAAAGTCAAAGTCAAGGTCAAAGTCAACGATCGATTTCGCGCAACTTGACTCGTAGAAATGTTTTTATTTTATTTATATTATGTGGAGTAAGTGTCGTTCATTACAATAATCGAATCGTATTAATCGTATTTCAATCGACCTACGACTGTGAATGATAGGAAGTAACAATGCGATAAAGTTAATCAACCGAGAATCAAGCTATGCTAATCAAATCGACATCGAATCGTAACTCGAGCTGTGTATATTACTTGTTGTTTATACGTGTGTGTGTGCCTTACGTGTTACCTGTGCATGTTCATTTTATACTATGTTGTGATAATCAAGCGAACACAATCGAACTCGAAGTCTAACTCGAATGTAAGCGAACCCGAACCCGAATTCCGAGTCGAACCATATAAGAAGTAGTTGGGACTAAAAGTAATTTGATTAGGAAACCCTATCGAATCGCTCGCAAATCGAAACCGAAGCGTCGTCGCACCGAACGCACCAAGACAGGCGACATCCGCACGGATGGTCAATCCGCACGGATTGCCAATCCGCACGGATTGCCAATCCGCACGGATTGCCAATCCGCACGGATGACCAGTCCGCGCGGACAGCCTATCCAGGTTACGTGCCATCCGCACGGCTCACCCTTTCCTCTTTTAGCATCCTATAAATACACGGGTCACTCTCCAACTTTTCCACTTTTGGCAAGTGACGTCCGAACCGCACGCATTCTCCACTTTTTCTCAGATTTCTCTCAATCCAGGTAAGATCTTGCTCTAATTCTTGTACATTCTTGATCTCTACACAATTCCATACCTTTCTATCTTTCAAATCTCAACTTTCAACCGAGAAACCATCAAGATTTGAGGTATTCTCGGGTGACGTCACCATGAAGTTCTTATGAACTTCAAGCTTGACCTCATTCCACCAAGAATAACTCGGATCTGAACGATTTCTACAAGATTTTACAACAATTTCACCTAAATCTCAACTTTTCTAAGGATAAGAGAGTTGAAAGAAATAAACCTAAGTTCTCTCCTTCTTTTACCCTTAAAATCGGTACGAATCTGATCGGTACTAGTGTTCTACTCGTCAATGGTAATGCACTAGTCCTAGATCTGGATTCTACCCACAAGACACCTGATTTCGGGGTCAACCGGAATGACCGTTCTGAGTCGCCGACATGTCGAGTCAGGGTGGTTCCTGGCCGGCTTAGTCGTGCGGATGAGAATACAACTCCAAGTGGTTGCCACGTAATCAGAACGTCTCGATAAACGACAACAGAAACCAAGAGTAGACGAACAGAACAATCAGACCAGGGATTGTCCGCACGGACCAGCTGTCCGCACGGACAAGCTGTCCGCGCGCACAAGCTGTCCGCACGGACAGGCTATACGGACGGGTTGTCACCCGGACGAGCTACCCTTGGGACCCACTTTTCAAACAAGGTTTGAGTATCGACGAATGAGCAATCCGGACGGACGACCTCTGAATGGATTTCTCTTCGGATCATGAGATACTAAGGCCTTAAAATAAATTCAAACAATGTTCACCCACACGGCCAAGTCGTCCGCACGGACAGGCTATCCGGACGGATTGTCTATGCCTGCGCGCACAGACTGTCCGGACGGATTACCATTGTCCACGCAACCGGCTTGAAGGGTAGAAGCACTTAGATGTTTTCTAAATGCTACAACGAAAACTCCAAAGCACAAGCCATCATACACAAATACATCCTTAACTTAGGAAGAAACAATCCACTTGAACGTTTATCCGCACGAACAACTTGTCCGTACGGACAAGCAATCCGCACGCACGACTAGTCCGCACGGATTACCATCCGCACGTACAGCCCACGCGCACGGATAGCTTATCCGGATGGGTCACCATCCGCACGGATTACCATCCGTACGGATAGTTCACCTGCACGGATGACTTCCTCTCACGGATAGTTGATCCGCACGATCAGCCATCCTAACCACTCTCACTTTGTACTGATTTGCGTGCCACTTATCTTTACGCTATCGAATCTATTCAGGCTAACCGTACTCGCTGAAAAGCGCTCCCTTCAATCCATAATCGCTGTGAGTATACTCGAACCCTTTTTGCTTTAGCACTTTTGGGTGTTACATATGTTACGAATATTCAAACTACAACAGTCACACTACTCAAGCTATTTTAACGCTAAACCATTTACGCATGTTATACGTGGCTTATGAATGCTTGTTTGTTATGTTTACACATGGAATGCTGTCTACCTGCCTTAGCAACGATAGTACTATAGTTTGGACTCAGCACCCGTTCACACGGGGGTTGTTAAGGATCTCTTACTTGCATGGATTATGGTGGTAATCATGTATTACGAACTGCCTCGGGCAGTCAACCCGCAGTCATTGGTATCGATGGATCTATGTCGATAACTAACGTGCTTCATTTCACTATGTGTACGTGCTGGTTATGCGTAAACGAATTCGAAATCTATTATGCTATTATCAAACTTGTATGCTCACCTTTACATTTATGTATTGATTTTATTTTAACGTATGTGACAGGTGTTTAGGTTGCTTATATGCTTCTCGGGCTGTGATGAAATTGAAGCTAGGAACTAGAGTCCTAGAAACCAACGAATAAATTTGTTATGTTTAAATCTGAGTTGTCGGAACAGAATATTTGTCTTGATGCTTTGCCTGTAATAACTATTTAACTGTTTAAGTTACGGTATGGGACGTGATGTTTAGTTAAATGGTAATGATAGTTGTTATGGAAACTTCTGGACAATCTGTTTCGCTCAGTGCCACGCCCCGATGATTCCGCCATCAGTTGGGGTGTGACAGATTGGTATCAGAGCCATAACTATAGGTAATTAGGCAAGACTCGACCTAGTCCGGGTCGAAGTCTTAGAGACCTAGTCTATAGTTAAGAACCAACAGACCAACTCACGCGTATGCGTAAACTCGCCACTATCACTCGCTCTTTTCTACCACTGCACTCGAATTTTCAAGTTATGAACAGGTAATGAGGCCGAGAATAGGTGTGAAAACCGCAAACTCTCGACTAAAGTTGCCTAATCAGCTTGCATTTTAGCTACAAACGAGGAGAATCATACCAAATTAGGAGTGAAATCCATAATTTGATGAATAATCTCCTCAAATTTTATCAAAAACAGGGGACAGAAGTTGCAAGATAGGGGTGAAACCCTAACCTTGACGACTCGTCCTGCTTTATGCAAAAACTCCCACCAAAGTTTCGATGGACTCCAACGATCTAAAGACACAATATAACCAACGGGAATTGCGCCAACGCCCAAGAATCGAGGCAAAGGCATAGTCCTGGAGGAAATTGTGCACACAGGATCCTTGCGAATAGTCGAGCCACTTTGGTTAGTCGAAGTCTATTAGCCACAGACAATCTACCTTTGATTTATCAACCTTTATGAAGATTTTATGTGTTTTCCTGCTTATTTGTTAACGTTTTGAGGAACTACTGGTTTCGACCCAACACTATTGCTTCTGCTAAGACACACAACACACAACACATCATTCGAACAGTCGCGAACTTTAATACTAGGTTTCTGTTTTTCTGAATGCCTTAGTGACTAGGAGCGTACATGTGTGTTTTGCTATTGTGCTTACATGTTCAGGAATACTGTGATTATGTGCTCTATGTGTTTATGTGATTTTGTGACTACATGGTACGTGTTACTGAGCTTTAGTAGTAATAGACGTGTGAGGTGAGATTCTAATACATGTGTTGAGTTCCGTGGCGATGTCTATTGCAGACAATGTCGTCTGGATCTCGTCATACACTCACTCGTCAGGAAAAGAGGGACAGACGTCTTGCCTCTATTATCGCGAAAAGTGTGGCAAAAGCTGTGAGCGATGCCTATGAGAATGCCAGCAAATCATCCGAGGAGTCGAGAACTGAAGGTCCTAAAGCTGCCGCAAGACCTTTCAGTTTCAAACAATTCAAGTCGTGTGGGCCAAAAGAATTCACAGGCGAGGGAGGTCCTACTGCACTATTCCACTGGTTTGACTCTATCGAGGTTACTCTGCGACAAAGTGGTTGCCCTGATGACCTTCGAACTCTGAACGCTACCGGCGTCTTTCAGTCTCGTGCTTTGGACTGGTGGACGGCCGAGAGGAACAAGAGAGGGAACGATGCAGCTTACGGTCTGTCGTGGGATGAGCTCAAGGAAGTCATGCTAGAGGAATTATGCCCTCCTCACGAACGTCAAAAGCTTGAAGATGAATTCTGGCACATACATCAGAAGGATAGAGACAATGCTGGTCTCACTGCACGTTTCAAACAGCTCAGCATTATCTGTCCCGATCAGGTCAAGACTCCCGAGATGACCATCAAGAAGTACATCCGAGCTTTGCCCGATTGCGTTGCTGATTTCGTGCAAGCGGCTAAGACTACCACGATCGAGGAAACCTATCTGCTAGCCGCTGAGATCAATGACAAACGGGTTAAGGCTGGGGTGTGGGATAAGACCTCCAAGCATCTGCATCAAGCTACCGCTACTGCACCAACTGTTGAAACCACCTCGTCAAGCAACAAGAGAAAGAACAAGAGAAAGAACAACTCCACCAACAAGAACTGTGCGATCACTGCTGCACCAGTTCAGACTGTACCAGCTCAGCAGTGTCAAGTAGCGGCGCCTGTGGCCAATGCACCGCCTGCAAAGCGTGCATACACTGGGCCACACCCACTCTGCCCTACTTGCACCTATCATCACCCGACAGCTATTCAATGCCGCTTCTGTGCTCACTGCAATGTGTACGGTCACTTTACTGCCAACTGCCGTATTCGTCAAGCTCCTGCCAATCAAGCTCTACTCGCTGCCCCACAGGGTCAACAAGCTCCTCCGGCACCCGCAGTCAAAGCCAGAGCCTGCTTCACGTGTGACGACCCGAATCATTTCGCCAACATGTGCCCGAACAGGGTAGTGAAACAAGAACCGCAACAGCAGCAGCCACAACAGCAACAACAACAACAGCAGCAACAGCAGGCCGCACGCGCCAGAACTTTCAACCTCAACGTACGTCAAGCCCAGGCCGACAACAATGTGGTCAACGGTACGTTCCTCGTGAATGGTATTTATGCTTGATGTTTGTTTAATACTGGAGCGGATAATTGCTTTGTGTCGTTCGAATTTGAGAAACTCCTTAGTCGTAGACGTTCCAAACTCTCCTCGGCATTCGAAGTTGAAGTCGCTACTAGAAGAACCGTCGCTGTTAATTCCGTTATCCGTGATTGTACTCTTGAACTCAACAATCACATCTTCTCGATCGACCTTATTCCGATGCAACTCGGAAGCTTCGATATCATAGTAGGCATGGATTTTCTTCGAGAAAACCATGCTGAAGTTGTGTGCTTCGACAAAACGGTGATTTATTATGTGTTTATGGCGATACTACTTCAAAAGGACTCAAGCTTATGTCATGCCTACAAGCTAGCAAGTATCTCCGCAAGGAATACAGGGCTTTCTTGGCTCACGTTGTAGCAGCGGAGAAGGAAAAGAAAGAGAAGAAGGAAGTAAAAGACGTTCCCGTGGTTCGGGAATTCCCTCAAGTTTTTCCAGAGGACCTTCCCAGACTACCTCCAAAACGCGATATTGATTTTCGTATTGATCTCATTCCTGGAGCTAACCCTACCGCCAGAGCTCCTTATCGACTCCCGCCGTCCGAAATGTGCGAACTCGCAACCCAACTCCAGGAATTACTTGAAAAAGGCTTCATTCGCCCGAGCACCTCTCCTTGGGGCGCACCAGTCCTTTTCGTCAAAAAGAAGGATGGGTCGTTCCGGATGTGCATCGACTACCGGGAGTTGAATAAGTTGACTATCAAGAACCGCTATCCTCTGCCTCGAATCGACGATTTGTTTGATCAACTACAAGGCGCTACGTGTTTCTCGAAGATCGACCTACGTTCAGGATACCATCAGCTGCGTATACAAGAGGAGGATATACCCAAAACCGCATTTCGAACCCGTTACGGCCATTACGAATTCGTTGTCATGCCTTTTGGCCTAACCAACGCACCAGCAGTTTTCATGGATCTAATGAATCGCGTGTGTAGGCCATATCTCGACTGTTTCGTCATCGTGTTCATCGACGATGTCTTGATCTATTCCAAGTCGAGAGCCGAACATGCGCAGCATCTACGTTTGGTCCTCGAGTTACTCCAGAGGAACCAACTCTACGCCAAATTCTCCAAGTGCGAATTTTGGTTAGGGTAGGTTCAGTTTCTGGGTCACATTGTGAATAGTCAGGGTATTCACGTCGATCCTGCGAAGATTGAAGCTGTCAAGAGCTGGGTTACGCCTAAGAACCCGTCTGAAGTCCGCTCTTTTCTCGGACTAGCGGGCTATTATCGACGATTTATCGAAGGATTCTCGAAGATTGCTGTGCCACTTACCTCTCTCACGCACAAGGACCAGCCTTTTGTCTGGGGAACCAAACAAGAGTCTGCCTTTCGAACCCTCAAATACATGCTTTACAATGCTCCTGTTCTCACACTACCTGACGGAAACAATGATTTCATTATCTACTGTGATGCTTCCAACCTTGGTCTCGGGTGTGTTCTTATGCAACGAGACAAGGTTATAGCTTACGCATCTCGACAGCTCAAAATCCACGAGAAGAACTATACAACCCATGAACTCGAGCTAGGCGCGGTTGTTTTTGCATTAAAGATTTGGCGACACTACCTGTATGGTACTAAGTGTACGATCTTCACCGATCATAGGAGCCTACAACACATCTTTAATCAGAGGGAACTAAATATGCGTCAACGCCGATGGGTAGAACTTCTCAACGATTACGACTGTGAGATTCGTTATCACCCAGGCAAAGCAAATGTTGTTGCCGACGCACTTAGCAGACGGAGCTATCTGCTTAGCACTCGTAATGTTCAAGCCCAGCACAACCTCGAAGCTCTCATCCGCGACGCCCAACATGCGTGTTTCAACGAACGCACTTTGAAGAAGGAACAAATCTACCACGATGGAGCCCAGCTTGTGAGCAAATCAAACGGGATATTCCACTTTTTAGATCGAATTTGGATTCCCAAGCGAACCGACTTGCGACAGATTATCATGGATGAAGCCCATAAATCCCGTTATTCGATTCATCCTGGAGCTGACAAGATGTACCAGGATCTTCGCTATAGGTACTGGTGGCCGGGTATGAAAAGGGATATCGCTCTCTACGTCGGAAAATGCCTAACCTGTGCTAGAATCAAGGCTGAACATCAAAGACCCTCTGGCTTGCTCGAACAGCCACCAATTCCCATGTGGAAGTAGGAGAGCATAGCTATGGATTTCGTAACCAAGCTTCCAACCACGTCATCAGGTCACGACAGCATTTGGGTTGTTATTGACCGTTTGACTAAATCAGCTCACTTTCTACCAATACGAGAAGACTACAAGGTAGAACGATTAGCCCGAATCTACACCGACGAGATCATTTGTCGACATGGGACGCCTCGTGACATCATCTCTGATCGTGATTGTAACACCCGTTCTTATAAATTAAGGTTTAACGTATCATTTACGAAAAACAATCATGTAATTAAGATTATATATGCATTGGAAATTACGGGTTTATTAAAACTTTTTACAATTTAAAAAGTATACAACACATCATGTGTACGTTCGTCGTTTAACATAATAACGATACATAGTGCGGAAGCTTATTTCGTGATCGTGTTCGGTTCTTGCTCGTCGCTTGATCGTCCTCCGGTGCTAAAATTTACCTGAAACTCATAAAACATGAGTTGGATTAGTCATACGTAGCTTAAAACTTATTAGAACGGGTTCGCAACGCAAAATAATTTAAAATAAACATTTTTCGCGAAACTGGCACATGCTCGCGTAGCGCCACTGCCAGTCGCGCTACGCCACTGCCTAATTTCATCAGAACTGTTGCAGCTGGTTGCTGCTTATTCCCAGCACGATCTGATTTCACGAAAACGGCCATAACTTCTTCGTTATTGATCCGTTTTACCCGATTCTTTTTCCTACGCGTCCGTAATTTAATCCTCCATCTTATGGAGTTAAAATCCTACATCCAACATAAGAAATTTTTGAGACTTCTAAGCCTTAGACTCGTTACCTTTTTACCGAATTTTAACCCGTTTATGCATTTTATCAAACAAACGTATTTATTTGATTCCTATATCTCATACACTTCTTCAAATTAATGTTACCTACTATATTAGGTTCTAAACATAGGTTTATTACACCATTTAAACCCGTTTTCGCTCGTATGCTTATTTTGACCCGTTAAGGGTATTTAAGCACTTTCAAACTTTCTACTCGCTTTCATTCCTTTCTAGCATCTTATCCCTACATTTCTTATCAAGTTATCTTCCACCACATCTATATGTGTGTTGGATTTGATATGGATATCTATATGTTCCGAGTTTCTACCCCTCGGATTATCATTTTACGGCAAAGACTCATATAAAGTCTTTCGACCCAAGGATTTACATCCTTCACTAACTATACTCATTCTAAGCATATATTTAATCATAAAACTTATTTCCGAACCACTTTTATGGGTCGTTCGTTCAAATTAGCTTACAAGGGCAATTTGGTCAATTTTCATCCTCCTTATACTACAAGGGTCCTTTAAATACTTGTTTGACCCAAAATTCGAACCTTTTAATTATAATCTCGTTTATAAACCCACGTGCTCCTAAAACACCATAAACATAATTCAATTTATTCGGTTTACCTAAAAGATAACCGAATATCTATATTTTAACCTTGTCTAACTCTTTTAGAACTCCAAATTCTACATGATAAGTTGTGTTAGTATACATACCTGGCTTGGATCAATATATTGACCCGTTTACATAACTTTTGCGTTAAATCTTTCTAGTTAAAGCAATGCAAGCTTATGTCATTCCTGTGATTACCAAAACTCAACAAACGATTTGTCAATTGTTATTGTCAAATGGTGCTAACAACACCATTTGACCCATTTAGTCTAATTGATCATTTGTCCGCATGATATGGTATTTAATTACCATTCTATCCCTTTAAACCTATCCCGGTTTTCCCTTGAATTCGTTTTGCTTAAAAACCCTTTTTATTTGTTCATCAATACATGATTAATTTACCATTTTACTCCTTTTACCATAACTCATGATTTCTTATCTAGTGATCTTCGTCACTTCAACTAGACATCCAAATTCATACTCTATTCTAATTTCAAGTCTATTAGTAAAAATTACATAACAAACAAAACGTAACAAAATCGTGGTTACGTACCTTTTAAGCATCCTTTCTAAACGCGTATTTCCACCGGCTTGTCCATTTGACGATCCGGATTCCTCGCCTAAAGAGTTCCATTCATAACCAATTTAGAACCCCCCCTTTTTTTTACAACCATTTATCATGATTCATTATGATATCGCAAATCTGCGTTTTTGTCCGATTATTAATGCTTTAATCCTCACTTAGGCGTTTCAACAAACACCTAGCGGGTCAGATTTTACATAATCATTACGAAGTTCATGACTTGTAGTTATCATCTAATTTCACTTCAATTAGTCAACTTTACACATATCTAAACATCAATATTTCTGAAATTACTTCTTGAATTCAGATTGTGCTAGAACAAGAGAGTTATAATTCTAGTATTTATCAAGTTTCTTCAAGCTCATTAATCACCTACAATGGTGATTATGAAACCCTACAAATATCATGCAAGATTTTGTCATGAAATCATCTAGGGTTTGTTCCTAAACCTCATATCACATCTAATTTCATCCATGCATCAAGTAATCAAGCTGAATTTTCGTTTTTCACATTTAACCTAGAATTCAAAATGCAACAAAATACCACAATTTTACATACCTTTTGATCCTTACGACTAGGAGATCACTAATTTATGTTCGAGACTTGATTTAGAGCAGATTAGGGGCTTCAATTTGTGAATTTTGTGGGAATTTTAGGGTTTGAAGAAAACCCCTGGTCGCCCTCCTCTTCTGATCGTTCCCAGCACACCCACCAGTGTGTTTTTTTGTAAATTATTTCTTATTTGATCAATTAAGTTTCAGCTTTTATTAATTTGGCCCCTCCACTTTGGTTTAACTTATAGATTGGTTCTTTTTAACCTTATTATAAGTTATTTCTAGACTATTAGCTAACTAGGTTATAATTTTTTTTTCCTAGTTAATTAGTTCTTGTTCAAAAACCCGTTTTATTTTAAGTCCCGTTAAATCTCGGGCCTTTTTATATACTTTGCTTTCTCAAAGTATTTCCCTTTTTTTTAATAAATATTAGATTTATTCATTTAAATCCTAATATTCACCGGGTTAATTTTACCACTAACAGTATTTTACCCGTTTTTACTATTAACGAGGTTTGATTACCAAACCCGTTTTCGGGGTGTTACAAGTCTACCCCCCTTAAAGAGGTTTCGTCCTCGAAACCTTTTCTTACATAATTTATTGAGTTTAACTCAATGTATTCGATCCGCGAAATCTTTTACACATTACTTCTACTTTTATCGACTAGTTAGTATTACCAGAAAAGTATGGTAACATCTTTTTGGTTACTAATTGTCTACTTAACTCATACGACATAGTGCAACTTGAAATAACGTAATCTCGTTATTTCCACTAGTTTAGTTAACTTAGCGATATACATTGCTTTCATATAATATCGAATTCTTTATGAATCCGTCACCTTGACCCGTTTAAAGGTCTTTAGTGAAATATTTCACTTTTAGTAATAATTTCTTTTGTTTTCAGATTTATTCATTCGGTTTAGTTATACCGAATCTACCGCTTACAAGCAAGCCAAATTTTATTGATTTGGATTACTGGCCTTAACCGGTCTCACTAACTAGACTTATTAGTCCAGTTACTTTTTACCGCTCGCTTGGTTATAATGTGATTCTACCTCACATTGCGTTTCTTGACCGTGATCGTGTCACATCATGCTTAATTCATATCAACCTTTCATTTTCGAAAACATCACTTTTTCGAATATATCGTCTTGCGCCTATTAGTGTCAAGACTTGTATCCTTTATGCTTACTATTTAAATTTCTATCAGGATTTATATTTGTAAAAACGTTATTTATTACTAAAACCAAAGTTTTAGTTTTAGGATATTCTCTTTAACTTTTGTCAATTATCCATACCAGGATATTGACAGTCCATAATTTATTCTTATTTGGTTATATCCCATTACCGGGCTCATTATTCTCTTGCATTTAACGCTACCTTTATCTGGCTAGCGCTCATTTGTGCCATTCGGCGTTATATTGTATTCAACCTGTTTGACCTATTAATGTGAAATCCATCACTTATAAACAATCACTTTATTCTTTATTCAACCCATTCGGCTTCGAATAGTTGAACATATTTACTCACAATTTCTATATACGAGATTTTATAGTCATAACTCGTAATCCAAGTCCTTTGATTTTTTTTAACCCGCATTCACGTCTCTCGGTTTACGCATGTGTTTAATTCTTACCCATCAACCGGGTGTTTTACCGAAGTCGTTATTATTGCAACCCTCCCGGTATGCATTAAGACCTCGCTTCATTTTTATATTCCGACTTTGTCCTTAAGTTTGACGTTTTACAAAAACGACCCGTTAAGGGACATATTTGCATTTTCCGGGTTCGAGTGTAAGTACACTCCCTCCCAATATTTGTCTAAATCATTTTACATGTTTGCGTTTTCCGGGTTCGAGTGTAAGTACACTCCCTCCCAATACTTGTCTAAATCATTTTACATGTTTGCATTCTCCGGGTTCGAGTGTAAGTACACTCCCTCCCAATACTTGTCTAAATCATTTTACATGCTTGTGTTTTCTGGGTTCGAGTGTAAGTACACTCCCTCCCAATACTTGTCTAAATCATTTTACATGCTTGTGTTTTCTGGGTTCGAGTGTAAGTACACTCCCTCCCAATACTTGTCTAAATCATTTTACATGCTTGTGTTTTCTGAGTTCGAGTGTAAGTACACTCCCTCCCAATACTTGTCTAAATCATTTTACATGCTTGTGTTTTTTGGGTTCGAGTGTAAGTACACTCCCTCCCAATACTTGTCTAAATCATTTTACATGTTTCTTTGTCCCTTCACTCGGGCTCATTTTCCTAATGTAATACGCTTCCGTCAGTCGGTTGTGCGTTTACATTATTATCAAATATTTTGCTTATCTGATTCATTTGGGTACTTTTTAATTAGTCCCCTTCACCCCGCCCTTACTACATCGGATGTAAATGTGTCCGCCATAAGAAGTTCATGGTATCATATGCCACTACTTACTTGGCCAGAGTAAGCGATTAACACATGACACACATGACCTTTTTATAGTTTTCACATCACGCCCTATGTAAGTAACGCCTCTATTTATTTCTCTTGGAAACAATATCCTGGATAGGTATTCTATTCAGGTTTTTCCAAGTTTTCAATCTACATATGCAACTATCAGTTTCTACGTATTTGTTGCATATTTCTATTCATGCAATAATTTAAACGTGCACCTGGTAAATGCTTGCCCTAACGGGCTTTCTTGCCATTACTTATTTGTGATTGTTACGCGATTTAGGTCCTTGATGAGTATGCTCTTCTTGTCATATCTCGGACCGTTCCATCATCATATCCACAATTCGTTCAACTCTCGTCATCTTCAGACGCGAGTGTCCTTCAATTAAAACATTCACAAGAGTTAGTAATGTCAACTTCAATAATCTCCCGTATTATAATACAAGGCTTTTTCTACTATACGCGTCAACGCGCGTATTTTCGTCAACCATATTAAACATTTTAATTGGGGTAACGTGTATCACACGATAGCCCTATTTGTTGTTTACAACACTTTAGCATGCTAAGCTATTAACATACATGTACTTACCAGATTTGCGATCAAGCCTCGAACCAAACACTTTACCCTTCAACCATGAGCTCTGATTACCAACTTGTAACACCCGTTCTTATAAATTAAGGTTTAACGTATCATTTACGAAAAACAATCATGTAATTAAGATTATATATGCATTGGAAATTACGGGTTTATTAAAACTTTTTACAATTTAAAAAGTATACAACACATCATGTGTACGTTCGTCGTTTAACATAATAACGATACATAGTGCGGAAGCTTATTTCGTGATCGTGTTCGGTTCTTGCTCGTCGCTTGATCGTCCTCCGGTGCTAAAATTTACCTGAAACTCATAAAACATGAGTTGGATTAGTCATACGTAGCTTAAAACTTATTAGAACGGGTTCGCAACGCAAAATAATTTAAAATAAACATTTTTCGCGAAACTGGCACATGCTCGCGTAGCGCCACTGCCAGTCGCGCTACGCCACTGCCTAATTTCATCAGAACTGTTGCAGCTGGTTGCTGCTTATTCCCAGCACGATCTGATTTCACGAAAACGGCCATAACTTCTTCGTTATTGATCCGTTTTACCCGATTCTTTTTCCTACGCGTCCGTAATTTAATCCTCCATCTTATGGAGTTAAAATCCTACATCCAACATAAGAAATTTTTGAGACTTCTAAGCCTTAGACTCGTTACCTTTTTACCGAATTTTAACCCGTTTATGCATTTTATCAAACAAACGTATTTATTTGATTCCTATATCTCATACACTTCTTCAAATTAATGTTACCTACTATATTAGGTTCTAAACATAGGTTTATTACACCATTTAAACCCGTTTTCGCTCGTATGCTTATTTTGACCCGTTAAGGGTATTTAAGCACTTTCAAACTTTCTACTCGCTTTCATTCCTTTCTAGCATCTTATCCCTACATTTCTTATCAAGTTATCTTCCACCACATCTATATGTGTGTTGGATTTGATATGGATATCTATATGTTCCGAGTTTCTACCCCTCGGATTATCATTTTACGGCAAAGACTCATATAAAGTCTTTCGACCCAAGGATTTACATCCTTCACTAACTATACTCATTCTAAGCATATATTTAATCATAAAACTTATTTCCGAACCACTTTTATGGGTCGTTCGTTCAAATTAGCTTACAAGGGCAATTTGGTCAATTTTCATCCTCCTTATACTACAAGGGTCCTTTAAATACTTGTTTGACCCAAAATTCGAACCTTTTAATTATAATCTCGTTTATAAACCCACGTGCTCCTAAAACACCATAAACATAATTCAATTTATTCGGTTTACCTAAAAGATAACCGAATATCTATATTTTAACCTTGTCTAACTCTTTTAGAACTCCAAATTCTACATGATAAGTTGTGTTAGTATACATACCTGGCTTGGATCAATATATTGACCCGTTTACATAACTTTTGCGTTAAATCTTTCTAGTTAAAGCAATGCAAGCTTATGTCATTCCTGTGATTACCAAAACTCAACAAACGATTTGTCAATTGTTATTGTCAAATGGTGCTAACAACACCATTTGACCCATTTAGTCTAATTGATCATTTGTCCGCATGATATGGTATTTAATTACCATTCTATCCCTTTAAACCTATCCCGGTTTTCCCTTGAATTCGTTTTGCTTAAAAACCCTTTTTATTTGTTCATCAATACATGATTAATTTACCATTTTACTCCTTTTACCATAACTCATGATTTCTTATCTAGTGATCTTCGTCACTTCAACTAGACATCCAAATTCATACTCTATTCTAATTTCAAGTCTATTAGTAAAAATTACATAACAAACAAAACGTAACAAAATCGTGGTTACGTACCTTTTAAGCATCCTTTCTAAACGCGTATTTCCACCGGCTTGTCCATTTGACGATCCGGATTCCTCGCCTAAAGAGTTCCATTCATAACCAATTTAGAACCCCCCCTTTTTTTTACAACCATTTATCATGATTCATTATGATATCGCAAATCTGCGTTTTTGTCCGATTATTAATGCTTTAATCCTCACTTAGGCGTTTCAACAAACACCTAGCGGGTCAGATTTTACATAATCATTACGAAGTTCATGACTTGTAGTTATCATCTAATTTCACTTCAATTAGTCAACTTTACACATATCTAAACATCAATATTTCTGAAATTACTTCTTGAATTCAGATTGTGCTAGAACAAGAGAGTTATAATTCTAGTATTTATCAAGTTTCTTCAAGCTCATTAATCACCTACAATGGTGATTATGAAACCCTACAAATATCATGCAAGATTTTGTCATGAAATCATCTAGGGTTTGTTCCTAAACCTCATATCACATCTAATTTCATCCATGCATCAAGTAATCAAGCTGAATTTTCGTTTTTCACATTTAACCTAGAATTCAAAATGCAACAAAATACCACAATTTTACATACCTTTTGATCCTTACGACTAGGAGATCACTAATTTATGTTCGAGACTTGATTTAGAGCAGATTAGGGGCTTCAATTTGTGAATTTTGTGGGAATTTTAGGGTTTGAAGAAAACCCCTGGTCGCCCTCCTCTTCTGATCGTTCCCAGCACACCCACCAGTGTGTTTTTTTGTAAATTATTTCTTATTTGATCAATTAAGTTTCAGCTTTTATTAATTTGGCCCCTCCACTTTGGTTTAACTTATAGATTGGTTCTTTTTAACCTTATTATAAGTTATTTCTAGACTATTAGCTAACTAGGTTATAATTTTTTTTTTCCTAGTTAATTAGTTCTTGTTCAAAAACCCGTTTTATTTTAAGTCCCGTTAAATCTCGGGCCTTTTTATATACTTTGCTTTCTCAAAGTATTTCCCTTTTTTTTTTAATAAATATTAGATTTATTCATTTAAATCCTAATATTCACCGGGTTAATTTTACCACTAACAGTATTTTACCCGTTTTTACTATTAACGAGGTTTGATTACCAAACCCGTTTTCGGGGTGTTACAGTGATGCTCGGTTTACTTCACGATTGTGGGAAACATTCCAGGCGGCACTCGGTACAACGCTTAATCTAAGTACTGCGTTCCACCCACAAACCGACGGTCAGACTGAAAGAACGATTCGTACTCTTGAAGACATGCTCCGTTCGTGTGTTCTAGACTTCGGTGGTAATTGGGATAGACGCCTTCCGTTAGTCGAATTCTCGTATAACAACAGCTACCAGGCTAGCATCTAGATGGCACCTTTCAAGGCCTTATACGGAAGAAGATGTCGATCGCCTATTGTGTGGCACGAGATCGGTCACTCGCAACTAACCGGTCCGGAGCTGCTGCAAGAAACGACAGACAAAATTTTCCAAATCCGAGACAACCTAGCGAAAGCTCGGGATCGACAGAAAGTTTACGCCGATAAAAAGCTCAAGCCCCGTGAATATGGCGTTGGTGACTACGTACTCCTAAAGGTATCACCTTGGAAGGGTGTAGTCCGATTCGGCAAGAAGGGGAAGCTTGCGCCTCGATATGTGGGACCTTTTAAGATTCTGGAAAGGATCAGAAAAGTCGCCTACAGACTCGAATTACCGGAGGAACTTAGCAATGTCCATCCGACTTTCCACGTGTCAAACCTCCGAAAGTGCATCGCCGACCACGATCTACATGTCTCCCTAGATGATCTACAAGTGAACGAAACATTACACTTCGTGGAAAAGCCTGTCGAAATCATGGATCACCAAACCAAAGAACTCAGGCGCTCACGCATTCCTATTGTGAAGGTCCGATGGGAAGGCAAACGAGGCGCGAAGTTCACTTGGGAACTCGAAAGCGACATGAAGGCAAAGTACCCACAGTTGTTTAATTAAGAAAATTTGTAGGCTTGTAGATCAAGTGTTTTCGCACCACATATTCAAGTTTTAGCAATCTTATTCGTAAAAAGTTGTTTAATTCGGTGTTTTTTAGATAAAAACGTGACAAATATGAAAGGTGAAGAAATTGATCAAATCTGAGTGTGTTTAATCATCGCAATCGAGCACCTGCTCAGATACCACTTGTAGGATCGGTTTTGACTCCGTTACGATTATGTTTGGTCACGATCGTTCACGGATTCCGTACGACTCAGAGTCAACAATTACCCATGCGAATAAACTAGTCAACAAAGTCAATACGGATATGTTATCCGCACGGACTGCCATCCGTACGGTGAACATCAACAGCAACATTCAACATTTTCACGAACTCAAATTTTCTCACAAACGACTTCGAAATAAGATCTGAAACTTTATAGGCTTTTAGATCAGACAATTTCGCATAACATATCCAAAAATCAGCAATTTTATCCGTAAAAGTCGATTAACTCAACGATTTTCAGTGGTCCAAACGAAGAACTCTCACATGTGATCCACGGTTAGTTACGACTTTCAGCTTAATTTCGGGACGAAATTCCTTAAACAAGGGGAGGCTGTAACACCCCGTGTTTTCACGAGTTAAAGTCAAAGTCAAAGTCAATGACCGATTTCGCGCAACTTGACTCGTAGAAATGTTTTTATTTTATTTATATTATGTGGAGTAAGTGTCGTTCATTACAATAATCAAATCGTATTAATCGTATTTCAATCGACCTACGACTGTGAATGATAGGAAGTAACAATGCGATAAAGTTAATCAACCGAGAATCAAGCTATGCTAATCAAATCGACATCGAATCGTAACTCGAGCTGTGTATATTACTTGTTGTTTATACGTGTGTGTGCCTTACGTGTTACCTGTGCATGTTCATTTTATGCTATGTTGTGATAATCAAGCGAACACAATCGAACTCGAAGTCTAACTCTAATGTAAGCGAACCCGAACCCGAATTCCGAGTCGAACCATATAAGAAGTAGTTGGGACTAAAAGTAATTTGATTAGGAAACCCTATCGAATCGCTCACAAATCGAAACCGAAGCGTCGTCGCACCGAACGCACCAAGACAGGCGACATCCGCATGGATGGTCAATCCGCACGGATTGCCAATCCGCACGGATGACCAGTCCGCGCGGACAGCCTATCCGGGTTACGTGCCATCCGCATGGCTCACCCTTTCCTCTTTTAGCATCCTATAAATACACGGGTCACTCTCCAACTTTTCCACTTTTGGCAAGTGACGTCCGAACCGCACGCATTCTCCACTTTTTCTCAGATTTCTCTCAATCCAGGTAAGATCTTGCTCTAATTATTGTACATTCTTGATCACTACACAATTCCACACCTTTCTATCTTTCAAATCTCAACTTTCAACCGAGAAACCATCAAGATTTGAGGTATTCTCGGGTGACGTCACCATGAAGTTCTTATGAACTTCAAGCTTGACCTCATTCCACCAAGAATAACTCGGATCTGAACGATTTCTACAAGATTTTACAACAATTTCACATAAATCTCAACTTTTCTAAGGATAAGAGAGTTGAAAGAAATAAACCTAAGTTCTCTCCTTCTTTTACCCTTAAAATCGGTACGAATCTGATCGGTACTAGTGTTCTACTCGTCAATGGTGATGCACTAGTCCTAGATCTGGATTCTACCCACAAGACACCTGATTTCGGGGTCAACCGGAATGACCGTTCTGAGTCGCCGACATGTCGAGTCAGGGTGGTTCCTGGCCGGCTTAGTCGTGCGGATGAGAATACAACTCCAAGTGGTTGCCACGTAATCAGAACGTCTCGATAAACGACAACAGAAACCAAGAGTAGACGAACGGAACAATCAGACCAGGGACTGTCCGCACGGACCAGCTGTCCGCACGGACAAGCTGTCCGCGCGCACAAGCTGTCCGCACGGACAGGCTATACGGACGGGTTGTCACCCGGACGAGCTACCCTTGGGACCCACTTTTCAAACAAGGTTTGAGTATCGACGAATGAGCAATCCAGACGGATGACCTTTGAATGGATTACTCTTCGGATCATGAGATACTAAGGCCTTAAAATAAATTCAAACAATGTTCACCCACACGGCCAAGTCGTCCGCACGGACAGGCTATCCGGACGGATTGTCTCTGCCCGCGCGCACAGACTGTCCGCATGGATTACCATTGTCCGCGTGACCGGCTTGAAGGGTATAAGCACTTAGATGTTTTCTAAATGCTACAACGAAAACTCCAAAGCACAAGCCATCATACACAAACACATCCTTAACTTAGGAAGAAACAATCCACTTGAACGTTTATCCGCACGAACAACTTGTCCGTACGGATAAGCAATCCGCACGGACGACTAGTCCGCACGGATTACCATCCGCACGTACAGCCCACGCGCACGGATAGCTTATCCGGATGGGTCACCATCCGCACGGATTACCATCCGTACGGATAGTTCACCTGCACGGATGACTTCCTCTCACGGATAGTTGATCCGCACGATCAGCCATCCTAACCACTCTCACTTTGTACTGATTTGCGTGCCACTTATCTTTACGCTATCGAATTTATTCAGGCTAACCGTACTCGCTGAAAAGCGCTCCCTTCAATCCATAATCGCTGTGAGTATACTCGAACCCTTTTTGCTTTAGCACTTTTGGGTGTTACATACGTTACGAATATTCAAACTACAACAGTCACACTACTCAAGCTATTTTAACGCTAAACCATTTACGCATGTTATACGTGGCTTATGAATGCTTGTTTGTTATGTTTACACATGGAATGCTGTCTACCTGCCTTAGCAACGATAGTACTATAGTTTGGACTCAGCACCCGTTCACGCGGGGGTTGTTAAGGATCTCTTACTTGCATGGATTACGGTGGTAATCATGTATTGCGAACTGCCTCGGGCAGTCAACCCGCAGTCATTGGTATCGATGGATCTATGTCGATAACTAACGTGCTTCATTTCACTATGTGTACGTGCTGGTTATGCGTAAACGAATTCGAAATCTATTATGCTATTATCAAACTTGTATGCTCACCTTTACATTTATGTATTGATTTTATTTTAACGTATGTGACAGGTGTTTAGGTTGCTTATATGCTTCTCGGGCTGTGATGAAATTGAAGCTAGGAACTGGAGTCCTAGAAACCAACGAATAAATTTGTTATGTTTAAATCTGAGTTGTCGGAACAGAATATTTGTCTTGATGCTTTGCCTGTAATAACTATTTAACTGTTTAAGTTACGGTATGGGACGTGATGTTTAGTTAAATGGTAATGATAGTTGTTATGGAAACTTCTGGACAATCTGTTTCGCTCAGTGCCACGCCCCGATGATTCCGCCATCGGTTGGGGTGTGACACAACCCACTTAAAGGTGATCGAGAGAATGGGGCAGATTTAGATCTTAGATCTGTGGAATTTGAGAGAGAGAAAGAAAAGGAGGAGATGAGAGGGTTTGAATTTTGAATTCTGATTTAGGTTTAAGTATGGCCGCCTAAAAGGGTATTATGGGAAAGATGGATATTCATGTGCTTTAAAAAGTTGTACATTATGCATTAAAGAAATTTTAAGGGAATTCAAATTACCTTAAGCTATCCTTCGGATATGCTTTATAATATAGTATAGATATATATATAGAGGGGGGGGGGGGGAAGGGATAGAGAAGGATCGAGTAAGACGATGAGATATGTAAGAAACTAGTTGATTTTCCATCCGCGCGTTGCGGCGGGGACCTAATGTCTGCAAAACGCGTGTCGGTAACGGTAAGCAGATACCAAATATCAAAACATAAATAAAAATGACGTGGTAACGATAGTCACTTCGTCCTAAAAAGGCGATTTAAATAATCTAATATATAATAATATGACCCACACGTCCTACACGTTGGAAATTCGGTTGTTTTCTGTTTAGTTATTACGGTGCTAACACGTTAAAATATAGATGAGCTCGGTACCGGTAACGGCACCAAAAGTACCGATCTGGAAAATCATCGATATTAGATACCGGCACCGAAAATGATCGATACCATACAGTATGGTATTTGAAGATAAAAATCAGTAAATACAAGTATGGTGCTAGACCGGCGTCGAACCGAAAGTAACGATTCTGAAAAAGCCAAAAGGTAGGTAACAAATTGGTACCGAAAATGATTGGTATAGTAAATTTGGTACCAATACGATACCGGTTTGATTACAGGATTTGATATGATTTGCTCATCAATAATCTAAACATCTAAGTTAATTTTACATGCTACAATTCATTCATTATAGAAAAAGACAAAAAAAAAAAAACAAAAAAAAACAAAATAAGTTGTGTATATAAAACCTCATTCAAACGAAATACAGTTTACTTATAGTGTGTTTGAAAAGTAATCTAAACGGTGCAATACTTGCTACGTTGGTACAGGATTTGATGAGCTCGGTACCAACCGGTACCGAAAATACCGTTACCAAAAATACCGTCACTGAAAATCCCCAAAAATGGGTACCGGTATCGAATATACCTGGTACGGTACGGTTCGGTACCGGTCAGTACTGGTACGGTACCGGTATTTGAGGGTAAAAACCGGTGAATACCGGTGCTGAACCGATACCGAAAATGTCAAAAGTCGGTACCATTCGGTACCGAAAATATACCCGATTTGGTAAATTTGATACCAGTACTGGTACCCGATACCATTTGCTCATCCCCTTGATGATGTTACTATTCATTGGGTTGTGTATGAAAAGTAATATAAACGGTGTAATTACTTGCGTTGCTATAGGATTTGATGAGCTTGGTACCAACCGGTACCGAAAATACCGTTACCGAAAATTCCCAAAAGTGGGTACCGGTACTGAATATACCTGGCACGGTACGGTTCGGTACCGGTCGGTACTGGTACGGTACCGGTATTTGAGGGTAAAACCCGGTGCCAAACCGATACCGAAAATGTCAAAAGGCGGTACCGAAAATATACTCGTTTTGGTACATTTGATACCGATAGTGTACCCAATACCATTTGCTCATCCCTTTGATGATGCTACTGTTCATTGTGTTCTAATTTTGATATATAGATAATGTCCTCATTAGCTAATTTAGTGACCCCACCTCCCACCCTCTCATAATCCTCATATATGAATTCAGAATATTAAATAAATAAATAAATAAAAACTTATATTTAGTTACTGTTTATTTCGTTGAATCTATACTCTCTAGTAAGGGAGCTTAGATGATGACCTCGAATTGCATACGTGTCAACTTCTCAGGCATGCCACGTAGTCCAAGGTGATGTCATAATTACGATTTATTTATTATATATAAAAATCTATTAAAATCTGATTTTTATTTATTAGTAGAAAGTAACTTTTTAGGAGGGAAATTCAAAATCAAATCATAATTTCAATCCTCTATCTCTCAAATATAGTCCTGCATCATTTTCAAAATTCAAACCATCATCTTCAACCCTCTCTCTCTAAAACTCATTTTCAAAAGTTTCAAATCTAGAACTCTCTCTAAATCTTTGTAATTTGTTCAATATCTGCAACTCGATATCGATTCACAGCTGGTACAACAAAACAACTCGATTTCTGCAATTAGGTATTGCTCTCTCAACCGAACGTGATTTCCTGTGAAATCCATCAAGACTAATCAAATCCTTCATCTTATTATCTTCTCCTATTTCTTAGATTTAGGGTTTTTAATGGAGATTTATATACCTGGCAATTCAAAAGATGTAGGAGGTGGATTCCATCTCTGACATGTATCGATCTAGGGTTTGACATCTTGATTTTGTAGGGTGCGTTGAGGAAGCTGCTTAAAGTGGAGAATCGGTACAACCTCAATTGAAGATCGCGTTTTGCTTTTCAATCGATTATGCACTCCATTCTCTAATGCACTTATCTTTCTTTTTGTTCCGCGAGATTACCAAGACATCATGTAAGTAAACCTATTCGATATTTGTTCTTTTGATTTATTAGCATTAATCCCCTTTGCAGGTATGATGTTTGTGTTCTATGTTTATGTGTTCATCATTTATCGAAGTTATTGAAGTTATTATTGTTTTTTGTTTTTGGTTTTTTATGTTGAAACCCTAGATCTGACATAACAATTGAACGACGATTATTCATTCGACATAGCAGGTCAGTACAAGTTTGAAAATGATCATTATGTGATATTCGTTGTTAGAATTTTGCATTTTCTGAAGTTGAATTTAGTTTTGATTCTCTTATTTGTCAGGAGTGTTAATCTTTATCATATTGAGGCCAGATTTGCTCTGTTACACATCAGAATGTGTATGTTAAATATGAATTTATATGAGTTCCATTTAGGTATAGAAATTTGTTTAGGTATATTAGTTAATTTTGAAAATGATCATGTGATATTAAGTTGTTAGATTGAGATGATCAGCTGTACAAGGGTAGTGCAATACTGCAATTGATAACATAGATTATAGGGCATTTGTTTTCTATAGATCCTCGATGTTTGTGACAGCGACCAGTGTTTGTGACGAGTAGAGAGTGACGGGGGTAGGGAGTAGCATATGCCACCGAATACCGATCCCATACCGATCCCGTACCGATCCCGATCGGTATCCACTTTTTGGCTTTTTCGGTATCGGTACGGTACGGTATCAGTATTATACCGATACCGACCCTCAAAATACGGTATAATACCGATACCGTACCGTACCGATACCTAACCGACATGTTTCGGTATCGGTACCTAGTTTGGGTGAAATTCGGGATCGGTATTAGGCGGTATCCGTATCGATTCGGTATCGGATACCGATATGCTCATCCCTAGACGGGGGATGTTAGCTGGGAGGCTGCCATGGCTCTGACAGTGATGACGGTTAACCAGATAGGGTTCCGATCAAGTTTCGGTAAGCCCTTTTGTCTTGTATGTTCACTGCTTGGTTAACATTGATGCCTCTTATGGAAATAGATGTGAGTCATATTGGACATGGGCATTGCTTAACTGAACATTCACCGTATAGAGCTCCTTTACAACTGAACATAGTTGTTAATAGCGAGCATAGTGCCCGCTATAGCGAATAGTGTAGCGAAGCGGTTAGCGACTAAATAGAGGGATTGGAAATAAAAGGAGTGGCTTAAATAAATATGACTAAGTTCTCATGTTTTGTTCTTGGTGTCATAGGCAATCCTAAAGATGTTGAATGGGAGTGGATCTGTTGATGATATTGTAGAGTTTCATTGAAGGAGATAAAAGCATGGAATGGGTAACTGTCTCAATAGCAGTCTCCTTCACCTCCTGTTGCTTTTGGTAAGTTGAATTTTTTTATAACCATTAATTCAAGCGAGTAGGGTTGTAAACGGACCAAACAGAAATGGGAGGGAGAAGAGAGACATGAAGCCAAATATAACACAAAACCAATAAAATGAATTTCAGTTGCAAAGAATGTGTAATCATATACATGTTGTAAGGAAGAGGCTAATTTTATATACTAACCAGTAGTTTTATAAGTTTTATGTGTTCATGTTTCTACTTACTTATGTAATAGGCTTTTTTCAGCTTTATACTTTATATACACTTTTGTATTTCTGGATTTAGCTTATTGGTAATGTTATTTTCTTGATTTGTGCTACTTTTAAAAAGTTATGTGGTCAAAGATTAGATTGTTGCAGTACTATTTTACTGAGGTTGGCTCTAAATGGCCAATACCAAATAATGTGCTACTGTTTTTAGGTTAAGTATGATGAGATTGTAGTGAATAGGTAAAATGTTAGAAAGATGCTTGATTATTATGTGCAGCCAAGTTATAGAAAACTTTAAGCGGATCATTTATTATCTGTTATCGCATACGAAATTTGTTATTGAAGCTGTGTAAATGGCCTGGAAATTTAAAGGGATTTTAAGCAGATGATGATGACTGATGCAAGAAAAGAAGTTAAGAACATGTGTTTAGAAAATAATGGAAAGGTCTGTGATTTAAGCGGATCCTTTTTAATTGCTTTTGTTTGTTATTTTACGTTTGTTTATATTTTTCGGTATGTATATTGTTTGGATTATGATGATTTCATTTCTGTGGTTTTATGTGATGTTGGGCGGACCTACATAGGTGAACCCATTAACACTAAAGAAGCATGTTCCAGCGGATAAAATTCAGGTTTCTATCCAAAGCGTTTCAGGTTCGAGTCCTTACTCTCGCCGTTATGGATCTTTATGTTTAGAAGATAGATATGTGACCATAACATTATGATTTGTAAACATAAGATGATGTATAAATTCTGTTTTGAACTAAATACTGACAAACAATTGATCATGCAGGGATTGTGGGAAACAAGTTTATCTAGGTAAGCAATTAAGGTTACCGAATTGGCGAATTTGCACTGGGTTCCCTCGGTTTTGCTAATTAAACTTGTATAGGATTCTGTTGTTTGACCAATAGCTGAACTGTTTGTTTTTGTTTGATTGTTTGTGATTGGTTTTGTAGGTGGATTTGACACTGCACATGCTGCCGCAAGGTAACTAACTATCCGTTTTGTTTTTTTTTCTTCTATTTGAACTTACATTATCAAGTGAAGCATTCCGTATGAGTTGATGTTTTTGTTGTAGGGCGTATGATCACGCTGCGATTAAGTTTCGTGGACTTGATGCCGATATTAATTTCAACATAAGTGATTACGAGGAAGACCTTAAACAGGTTGGCTGAAGTTACTTAATTATTAACACCATTTAAGTGTCTTTGTGCCATTTTATTCATTTATCTCATGTAACTTGTGCAGATAAAAAACTTGAGCAAAGAAGAGTTTGTTCACATTCTTCGCCGTCAAAGCACTGGGTTCTCTAGAGGAAGCTCAAAATACCGAGGAGTTACCCTGCATAAATGTGGTCGATGGGAAGCTCGGATGGGGCAGTTTCTTGGGAAAAAGTGAGAACTTATAGAACTATATCTGAAAATTATTAGAGTAAAGTACACGGATTGGTCCCTGTGGTTTTCACTTTGTAATGCACTTAGTCCTCCAACAAATCTAAAGGATTCAGCAGGTCCAAGTTAGGGACTAAATGCGTACGAAGTGCAAACCATAGAGACCATCCATGTGACTTTTGGAAAGCTAGGGACCAAATCCAAAAATTTGGTAAACCACATGGACCATCCATGTACTTTAATCAAATTATGGAGACCCTGTTTTTTTACCTTGATTTTGGGGAATGTGAATCAATTTGTGTACGTTTTATGTGACTGAATTGGTGACACTTTGTTTGCCTTAGGTACATCTATCTTGGATTGTTTGACACTGAAATAGAAGCTGCAAGGTTAGCACAAATATTCTCTCCAGCCTCTTATCGTTTTTCATTCATAAATGGATTTGTTCTTATACACTTATCATGTCGTATTGTTATGATTATCAATAACTTAGGGCCTATCACAAGGCTGCTATAAAATGAAACGGAAGAGAAGCGATCACCAACTTTGAACCCAGTTCATATGAGGGGTCGTTAAGTTCCGAGACTGAAAACGGAGGTATTAAACTATTAATCAACTTATTCAGGAGTAACATGCTAAATTACCTTACTGTAATACATGGATTTTGAAAGTATCGGTCATGATTTGTACCTTTTTTATTACAGATTGTAACCAATCCATATATTTGAATCTTGGTATTGGTATTGCTCCTTCTTTAACAGGAGCTAATAATGCGAATAACACTTTAGGGAGCTTGTGTCAAATTAATCATCTCTTAGATGATAGTTCTGAGGATACAAGAACAAAGGTAATTATTAATTTCACTTTTGAGTAAAATATCATTTTCGTCCATGAGGTTTGGCTACTTTTGCGACTTTCATCCAAAAGTTTCTTTTTCCGCATCTAGATCCAAAAGGTTTGAAATCTTGCCATTGTCATCAAACTCTATCCATTTTTTAACTTTAAGTCATGGGTATTTTCGCCTTTTTAGACATTTTTTGTGATGATTAAAGGGTTTGGTGGGGAGAAAGTCAATAGAGGTGGATCTTTATTTCTTATAGTGTTCTTTATTTTAACAAATAATGTCTAAAAAGACGGAAATGCCCCTTATTTAACGGAGAAAAATGGATGGAGTTAACGTTTTGGATCCAAATGCGAAAAAAACAAACCTTTACACGAAAGTTGCAAAAATGGCCAAACCTCATGGACGAAAATGGCATTTTACTCTTACTTTTGATCATACATGAGTTTTGTTACCGGTTTAAGACATCTTTGTATCATTTCAGGTTGAAAACCACACACGTATGACACGGGGAACTCAAACGCCTCAGTCCCACCCTCTTAACCTGAGCGGTGTTGCGACTTCCGGTTTTTTTCCTGTTTACCAGGTATCTTAAATATTTATTTTTATGTTTGATGAATGTATAATGGTTTGTTAACTCAAAACACTTGTAGGAATTGAAGCTCATGGTCCATATCATTATAGGCATTAGGTTCACATATTGTTGCACACAATTCTCTTAGATTGTTTTGATCTCATCAGATTATCCAATGAATAGCTATAATCTTTGCACTTTGGTTAGGTAGTAGTAAAAAAACTCATATCTACCATGGAAGCATGTGTAGGTAGTAACATCTGCTTGAATTGTTGTACCTTGACTACTCAAAGCTACATGCCAGGTTTTTACCGTTAAGATTTGCCAGGTGGCAGAAGTCAAGTGTGCCTTTGTTCATATACAATGTTTTGGTTGACATGTGGTTAGAAGTAGTACTATTTGTCCTGTGGCTTTGGGAACAATCCTAATGAATATCTAATGGACAACATGAAAACATATTGATGCATGGGTGCCATAAAAAAGTTGTTTTTAACTTTTTATTGTCAGAAAACAGAACCACCAGTGATGAATGCTCATGTTTGATTTCATGAAGGAACACTCTTTTTAACTCATAATTTATACACCTTTTAGGGCATGCTTGGCTAATAATGAGTATGTTGTAATTGATGGCACGTAAAAACAAACCCTAAATGAAATAGTCTAAAAGTTGTCTTCATGTTAGTGAATTTGATCAACTGATAATATGTTTGAATAAACTACTCTCTCTCTCTATTTATGGAATGGAGATGATGATGACGATGTTGCTGCTATTATTACATTATGTAAGGCAATTCAGTATGTATGTATTTGACACATGAAGCTGTGATTGCAGCCATGGCGGATTTCGACAACAACTTACGATAACAAAAATCAGAGGCGTTTGGTATATTGTGTTTTGATCAAGTGAATTCTTCTTATATATGGCAGGATTGTCAGTTACTCAAACTAATCGAAAACATGATTTAAATGCAAATAATTTAAATGATATATTATAATATGTTTTTTAGTATTTGATTTCGATTGTTATTAAACGTACCCGTGTATTCACACGGGTGCACAACTAGTTATTAATATATAGGACAATTGTGGGTTTATCTTTTTAATTTAAATAACTCTTACATGTACTTGTAAATGAAAAATAACAAACAATATTATATTAACATTAAAAGTTCTTTCCCACACGATTGACAACATATATATGTAATTATTTTGTAATTTTATTAGACTAAGCGGTATGGGGGCCGGCTTAGGCCCGGCGAGGCCCGGCGCCGGTCCCCCACACCGCCCCCTCTTCCCGTTCCGGCGAGTCCGGCTCCCCACAGACGATTGTGACGGGCCTCCTTTCTCCTCTTGGCTCTCACATATACCTATACATACATACATATATATACATAAAGGGGTTCATCCCCCACCCCCTAGGTCCATCCCCTCCAAGCCACTCCTACGTGGCGCCGACGTGGCGGCCCATCCTCATGGGGATGAGCCTCCCCATACCCTCTAGTCTTATTATACATATTAATTCAAATTAGCGATGAATAGTGTTTTGATTTTTTTAAATATTCTTTTTGAGTTTTTTAATAAAAGATTATTTATCATTTAGTTTATTTTTTTATACCTAGCTCATGTTAGTTTTTTTAATCTTTGTAACTATACTTTTTAAACATTGTGGTACAGTTTTTCATGAAAATGGATATCGTGTCGCTATCATACCAAATAGAACCGGAACCGACAATGTATAGTATTTACTTTTTTTTTTGTATTCGAAACATCATATTTTTTTTGTATTGTATATTATACGAGTGCCGATAACAATATTAAAAATGTATTTTTTATTGTAAAGTATACGAGTCTCGATATGTGACGCATCTAATTGATTTCGACCAAACAACATCGGTACCGATATCGGCAATATTAGAAACCAGTATTCGTTTTTAAGGTTTTTGATTAATATAAAAGATGTGTTGATATCCTTTTGAGCATATCGCGATTTTATTTCTTTAGTTTTCTCTTTCAGTTACTATAGCGAGTGTCGTTATTGAAATGAACACAACTGAACTAATAATAACTGAGTTACCGCCGCATAGCGCGGGGATAACCTACTAGTATAATTATGAAAAGTGATCTACAAAACAAAAATTACATAAAAGTGATATACAAAACTAAAATTATATAAAAGAAAATGAATACACATATAAAAGGAACATTACACGATGGGTAATGGCGAACCTACCCACGATGGTGGGTGGGCGGCCGCACCCCCGTAATAAAAAAGTTTTTAGTGCTAATTTCTGTTGAAAATCTGAACCGCGCCCCTTGGATTTTTTCAACAGCACCCCTTGAAAATTTTCAACCGCCCATTTTAGAAAAAAATATTATGAATTTATAAAAAAATAAAAAATAAACACTGATTATTATGAATATATAAGTATATAACACAATTTATATAATTATTCTTTATCAACTTATTTACTTTACTTAACTCAATCTACAATCTAATTTTATTAACCCAATTATCCAAGCCCAGACACAAGCCCAAAGATTGTTAACTAAATAAAATTACCCAATCCAACCCACCCATTACCCATTCGAATTCCAAATCCCGCTTCAAAAAGACGCTCAACAATTAAAGTGTACAGCGACTCATGACCGGACGAGTTTTTTGGCCTGAAAATTCAAAATTCCGACTGTTCTGAACATTATTACGCCGGAATTCCGACTTAGAACAAATATCCTTTCTTTATTGATGCTGGCGATGGGGTGGATGCTGAGGTGCCAATCTATAGTGGTTTGTTGTTGAAGGAGAAATGATGGTTTTTAGCGGTTTGTTTAAAATCTAATGTGCCATACTGAGAGATGGTTTGTAAACGACGGGTGAAACCATTGTGGATGCTCTTAGGTTTAGGTGAATGAGAGCGATGAAGTGCCCCCCGTCCCCTCGGCTAACAAATGATCCGGATGAGTGGTTAAGGTTGGTTCGGAAGCTTGATCTAGATGAGATGTTGCTTGTATGACCGATAAATGATCTCAACCGTCACACCACTGGACAAATATGTCCATCTTACATACAATTATAAAAATGACATGAAAGCATATTTATCTTGGTTGTTATCATAGGTAATGAAATGTAGAACTCCTTGACGGATTTCATTTATTGGTACCAACTGTGTTCAACTAAATGTAGAACTTACAACTTGTAAAAGGATGACGTTAGTAAAAATTACCGGTTACCTAACAAAGAGTTAAGAGAACACTGAATACATACAAATGGCAAACTGTTTTTGATATACGCGAGGAAAAGCTAATGGATCGGTTCCCACAAATTTGCAGAAAACAAAAATATAAAAATCGCAGAATGTGTGGTTAAGCAGGCAAATGAAAATCAATGGACCATCAAATGTGTGGGCTGGGTCATTGAAAGAATTATATAGCTTCAAATGGTAGGAATACTTGGGCCTGGAACTCAGAGTCAAATGAATGCTTTTTGGTTGCCAATGTTAAGGATCAAATAATTAAACAATCACTTGCAGCTCCTGAAGATAAATGGCCTTTTTGGAATCAATGGGTTCCTCCTAAATTGAATTAATTTACATGGAGGGTAACCCTGGGCAGAATCCCAGTCAAATGAGAATTAATAAAAAGGGAAGTTGCAATTCGAAACCAAATGTGACCAATATGAAGAGTCAGTGGACCATTTAATTGTTACATCCACAATGTCAAAAGACTAAATGGTGGAACATTCTAGCATGGATAAAACTTCCAGTTAATATGAGAATTAGTTCGAGCAAAGAGGCCTTGCTATATATCGATGGGCTGAACGGATCAAAAGAATGGAAGAAGATAATAAACTTGGTTTTCCAAACAATAGTGTGGAACATATGGAAAGCAAGAAACGACAATGAATTTAATGGGAGACTTAGCTCCGGACACAAGGTAATGGAAGAAATCAAGACGGAAACTTTCTTATGGATGAAAAGCAGGTCGAAGCTAGGTAAAATAAAGTGGGATAAATGGGTGGGTTTTAACGTAAGGGATATAGTAAAGTAATTGTAGCGTGCGGGGGTAAAAGATGTAATTTTTTCCTCGTCTTTTTTTTTTTTCTGTAGTGTATCTTTGATGTTTACTACATATGCTACCCGTTCTATAATAATAGAATTCCACCGTTAAAAAAATTAAAAATGAAATAACAGTATTTGTGAAATTGAATAAATTTTCGTATATGAACGACTAGAACAAATCCCCAAATATCGAGATGCCAAGTGTTCACAAACTTTTGTAAAATAATGATTTGCTCCATATTCATTTGTTTATTTAAAAGGTAAATATTTAGCATTTAAATATCTTTTTTTATCTTTATAAAATTACACACAAAATTCACAAACAAATACTATTATTTTTTTATTATTTTTTTTGAATGGCTAACGTTGCACACCATGGGGATTCAACCCCTGACTTCTCCTATCCTAAGCTATATCTAAACTCACCAATACCACTGGGCTATTCCCAAGTGGAAAAATACTATTATATATATATATTGTTAGTGAAGTAATTTTAATTTTATAATAATATATAGTTTTTTATTTTTAGTAACATATTTTTAATTATTTTTCCTTTTTTAAAACCATATATTTCCTATACCGTTTTTTTAATAATTCTACTTTCTTTTTTAGATCATATATTATCGATTAATTGGATACTTCTTTAATATTGTGCGTCTCCACCAGCATCTTGCAATTCGACCATGTCTCCACCAGCATCTTGCAATTCGATAAGTCAGTTGACTTTTCTCTATAGCCGTTGATCCGATTGAGAGCTTCTTTGAGAACCCTTGTACAATCCTTCATTTCTTTGGTTGTTTCCTTTACTGTAAGATCCGCCAAAAACGGATCACCAAACCCCACTTGTATTGTAAACCGGATCCAAAGAGTATGAATAAAATGCGAATTTTTTAACCCTTGGTTGTTAAAATATGTGCTTGTTACTTAAAGTAATTGGTTATTAATATTTAGTTACAAGGTTAAATGTATGTATGTATGTATTAAATTAATATAGGTTGGTTCCGTTAAATTATAAGAAACATGATTAACTAAGTTAGACTCACTAAGTAAACCAATTAGTTAAATTATACAAATTCTAACTAAGTTAGTTGTTATGCATAATCAAACTAACTATTATGAGGGACTTGCTTTGTAAATTCTGAAACTAGAAGTACAGGGGACAACCTGTTATTCCTTGAAAGTGTATAAAAAGGGGTGAAACAAAAGAGCCCAAAAAGCGCCTCATACGGGTTTCGAACCCGCGTTGGACGGGTTACGAATCAACATATCAACCAATGGAGCTGCAACTCTTCATTGGTAGATACCCAAACTGTTTGAATCCCGCGTCCCCCTTCAATACACGCGCACATCACAGCGGCCAAACCAACTGAGCTATGTGTTTATATGTTACAAATCGAGGCCCTTTAATATTTAACAACACAAAACCGACGCTCAGATGAAGTGTCTCCTTCACTAGCGCAAAATTCGAACTTGGTTGAATCTTTGGTACACCCAAATCGTGTCGTTTCATGGATAAAACGAAGATTGACTGTTGGTGGATTCAAAACATTTCAAGAACCCAAAATATGTATTTAATTATCACATAAAGGCACTACATTACTTCAATTAAAATCTAAATAACTCACCATTGATGAACCTCAAGAACACGAATGAGTTTCGGCGATTATAGGCTTGAAACTCGGTTTCATTTGACTCTAAACATCAAAACATAGAAGTACCTACTCACAAATCCAATTACCATACTCTTTTTCATGTGGATTGGAAGCGAATCATTTCTAGGGCTTGACACTTTGAAAATTCATAACTTCATTCGGACATCAATTCAGGTGATTCCAATGCCCAACCTTGTTATTTTTCCGATCTCTACAAACCCCTCTATCAATTTATGTTATAGAGGGCATTATCTATACAAATTGAAACTGTAGGAAACTAGGGTTCTTAGTTTTCTAAATTTGGGGCTTTTTGGTTTAGGATGCTATTTTGGTAAATTGAACATAGGGTATTGTTTAGGATCATGTTAGGATACTTTGTTTAAATTTTTCAAATTTTTGGATGTCATTCGGATTTATTGTAGAATTTTGAAGGAATTATATATTGGAGAAATACATAAATTGTAAAACCTCATGTTTATGATTATGTCTTCTTAAAAGTTTAGATATAAAATTTAGAATATAGAAATTCTCATGATTGCCTATTGTTCATAAAATCTAATATATATGATGCAGTTTCGCGTGCAATCAAATGGCTCAAAAGCGTAATGATTAATCAAAGACGATAAACGAACCGAAAGGTTCAAAGAAACCTCAGAGGTCTTCTTTAAAATAATCAAACTCAAAAACTAAACATAAAATGTTCACCAACACCTCTATTTATACTAGACCCTAACAACCTTAGAGATAAACATAAATATAAAAGATAAAACATAAAACAAACTTTTAAAATTCAAATAAGAAGATAGCCCTGCATCATACTCCCCCTCTTCGAAAAAACTCGTCCTCGAGTTTTGCCTTCGGTTCAAATCCACCTGGGTCGTAGGGAACATCAACCCGATTCCCATTCACTATTATCATCATGACCCGCCTAAACAACCTAACTTTACAGGTCGTCTCATCCGGTTCCTGACCAATACCACCAGGGTAAAAGGGACCACTGTACCGTTTCTCGTTTACTTGGAACTCCATTGAAGAATGAGTAGCATGTGCATAACTGATGAACGGGATGGCCCCAAATTGAATTTTAGTTTCCATCACAGGCATTTGTTGGGCTTCAACAATCAACACTCTATTTGGGCCAACTCTTTTTGTTGTATGGGAATTAAAATCGGGATCGCTCACAATAATATGATTATCTGTAATATTATGCGGCCCATCACTTTTAATCCAATCTCAAGTGACTCATGGATGTGATGAGTCAGCCTAGTGGACAAATCAAAATTATGAATTCCACTTTTTTTCCACCGTTCTTATTCTCAAACAAAACTATGCATGGAAACACAATTATCACTTGCTACATCGTTATCGCAAACAATTAAGTTGTTTTTTACCACCGACAAATTTGGTCCATTTTGAATTCCCATAATAATAGGATCTTTAGTCAAATCTCGCCCCAATGGAAATCCCGTTTCATACGGTTTGGAGAAAAAGGCAACCATGGAAGCCACTGTATACACATCCATAAATTCATCAAACATACCTGGAGATACCTTCGAAGATTATGAACCTTTTTTCCTTTTCTTCTTCCTCTTGATTGGGAACTCCATTAACAGCTTGTCGCGCCCACAAATATTCATCTTCATCGGGTTCAATCCCATCTACATCAAACCTCGGTTCGTCTTCTGAAAAACTTTCTTGATAGATCGACTCGTTGAACCGAGGGTGGGGATGGTCGAAAGGATACTCCTCTTCCTCGTTAACATCATCCCGGACGATGGTTCCAGATTCGGTTTCCTTAACGCGCATCTCCCATTGTAACTCAAGATTTCAGACTCTTTGGCGGACCCGTTTGATCTCTTCAAGATCTCGGACTCGTTGGCGAAGCCGTTTGATCTCTTCAAGATCTCGGACTCGTTGACGAATCTGTTTAATCTTAAGATCTCGTGGGTCTAGATAGATTCCATCGCTGCCTCGGTCGGCGACTCTGCGAGTAGGGTGTCGATCCTCTCGACGAGCACGTGAAACGAACATACTTCTGTCGTTGCCTCAGTCGGCGTATCTACGATCGAGCAAGCAGCTTCCTCCACGTAGAGCCATTTGAAAACCAAAGCTCTGATACCACCTGATGCAGTTTCGCGTGCAATCAAATGGCTCAAAAGCGTAATGATTAATCAAAGAGGATAAACGAACCGAAAGGTTCAAAGAAACCTCAGAGGTCTTCTTTACAATAATCAAACTCAAAAACTAAACATAAAATGTTCACCAACACCTCTATTTATACTAGACCCTAACAACCTTAGAGATAAACATAAATATAAAACAAAAAACATAAAACAAACTTTTAAAATTCAAATAAGAAGATAGCCCTGCATCAATATATATTGAAAGTGGATTGTACATTTTGTCTTAACGTACGAGCGTACGCTATGGCAAGTTCACACGTTATAAACCTAGAAAGGGAAATCTCGCATGTTGAAAAAAAACCAAAATCGCATGTTGTAAAAAAACCAAAATCGCATGTTTAAAAAAAATACAAATTTCGCATGTTGTAAAGAAGTCACATGTTGTTTTACAAAAACCAAAATCGCATGTTGATCGTACACATTGTACATTAAGGAAATTTGTACAATAACTGGCCCCTCTCTCTCTCTCTCTATACATACATACATACATACATACATACATACATACATACATACATACATACATACATACATACATACTGTTAGGGGAGGATTTTCTAAATCCTAAGGATCACGGGTCCTCAAGTGCCACCAGGATCATGGATCCTCAATTCTGTTTGAATTAAGGATCCTCAGCAGGTGTCGCAGGATCAGGATTCAGGATCACTGTTGTTATCCTACTACTAACAATTGTCTTCCTTGTACGTAAACTTGTTTTGCAGGAATGAGAGCATGGACCAAGTCTCACCGAGATTCCAGGAGCATATTCCCTCAATATTCCGCACGTGTTTGACCATTATAGACGTTGTGGAGATCGTGGGGAGCTTGCATAATTATCGGATAGTTTGTTAACTTAGTTATTTCTAATTTAAATGGGGATAACAAGCTTGATAGAAAACACTTAGCTAATTTTGGCATACACATACACTCGTAACAGCTCTCAGTCAGCTCTCAAGCAATACTTGGCGATTTCATACACTTTTTTGCACATTACACACTAGTGATCCTTGTAACAAGCTTGTTATCATCCCGAGTTGTAAACTTACTTTTGTTTAATCTTAGTTGGTGATCGGTAGTTTCCATCACCCGAGGTTTTTTGTGCCGGAGATCAACTCTTGATCAAGGGCTTTTTCCTCGTATAAATCTTTGTGTCACTTGTTCATTACATTTCTGAGTGATCCTTCATATTGTTCATTGATTCAAGCATCACACCTCACAACAAAAAGTTTGGTTGCATTATCTTTGCTTGATTTTTGACCAAAACAGTTTGGCGCCCACCGTGGAGCTATTGGTGCTTCGTTCTTGAGAAATTATTGTTCTTGTGATCATTTCGTTTCATTACAACCAAGCAGATGGCTTCTTCAGCAAAGAACACATCAAGCTCTATACTGGCAATGAGTTCTTCACAGGGTGTTCCTCCTTTGCCTCCACCACCTTCTGGATCCCAGAAGAATGCTGAAAATGCTGCGAAGAGACAAACCCCCATTTTCCCAAAACCACCAACTTCTTCTGTTTCCTCTAATCCTACTACTAATGATCTTTTTACTCTGATTTTGCAGATGAGAGATCGCATGCAAGAGCAGGACAAAACCAATGAAAGGATCCTCCAGGAGATTGGTGATATCAAGAAACATAAGAAATCAGTGGAGGATCACTCTCCTCTGATACCAAGGTCATTGGATTTCGATACTCCAACTATAACCGCCTTGCAAACTGCAGCTCCGGACATCCAGTATCAGAGTGGACCATCAGGAAGGCGTTATGGAACAACAACTATGAGTCAAGCATTTGGCTCTCACTTCCAGCCTCAAGGATCCTGTTTTCAGCCATCGGGACCCTCTTCTCAGCATCAGGGATCCTTCGTCAGCTCAGGAGGATATTTGGGAATGCACACGGTCCAAGGATCCTCCATGGGTCCAGGATCCTCTCAGGTCCAAGGATCCCCCATGGGTCCAGGATCCTCTCAGGTTCAAGGATCCTCTTTCCAGGTTCAAGGATCCTCTCAGCCCCAGGGATCCTTTCAGGTTCAAGGATCCTCTCAGCATCAAGGATCCAACATCTTTCAGGATAAAGGATTCTTAAGAAGTATGTAGCCTCCAAGTTCGGATCTTCATCAAGGAGACTTCATACCAATGCAGACAATTGCTTCCTCTGGTCCTTCAATCATACCGGAATCCCGTCAATATGGATTCACATCTGCAATTCCAAACTTGAATCCCATGGGAGGTAACACTTTTAATAATTCATATAACACTAACCATGGCTCTATGCAGGATACAGGTATCAATCAGGGTATGGCTAGGGAGTTACAGAAGCTCAAGGATATGATATCCAGCGTACCAGGAGTGGTTAAACCCATTCCTGAAATTGCAGATGGTAGCCATAGGATATCTCGTTTTGCACCACTTATTTGTGATGCTGAGATACCCAAAAGGTTCTAGATACCAACTATGAAGCTATATGACGATTCAACGGATCCAGAGGAACATGTAGCTCAATACAGGGAGAGGATGGAGATCAATCCAATTCCTGAGAGGTTAAAAGAAGCATGTCTATGCAAGGGTTTTGGATCCACACTCACAGGATCTGCTCTTAAATGGCTGCTAAGTCTTCCCCCTTACTCTATTACTTCATTTACTAATCTAGTTAATTTGTTTAATAGTCAATTCTCTTGTAGTAGAAAATTTGAACGATTAACTAGTGACTTATATAGGGTAACACAAGGTCAAAATGAATCACTTAGAGATTACAACACTAAGTTTAGTAAAGAATCCTTGGATATCCCTAACCTAGATATTGCTACGGCTGTAGAAGCCTTTAAAATGGGTTTGCTTAGGGACTCGTTGTTCTATGATGATCTTGTTATGACCCCATACAGGAATCTTGATGAAGTAAGAACCATGGCCCTTAGGTTCATCCGTCTAGAGGATGACAAAAGGATCCAGGAGAGATTGACAGGATCCTACTTCAAGAATAACAAGTTCAAATCCTACAACAAGTCTGATAACCAGAATGTGCATGCAGTAGAGCAGGAAGAGGATGACGAGGATTATCCTCCCATTTCTGAATACTGTTTTTCTGTTGATAACAATGAACTAATTCTTGCAATGCAGAATCTAGGTGAGAAAGCAAGATGGCCAAGGAAAAGTGATAAACCAGCCGCAACAAAGGATAAGTCCAAGTGGTGTGCATATCACAAGGATTTCGGGCATCTCACTGAAGAGTGTATTGCACTTAGAAAAGAAATTGGCTACTTGTTAAGTAAGGGGCACTTGAAGGAGCTTTTGGGAAGAAAGAAGTTAAGGATCCAGGATCCTGAAAGGATCCCAGAAAAGGCTCCTGCTCCTCCAGCAGATGCACAAGTTATAAACTTTATATCCGGAGGATCAGACATTTGTGGTACTTCCTTTTCAGCAGCCAAAAGACATGCCAAGGAAACCAAGATGGATAATGGAGACAGACCCATCCGGACCTCCACTATCACACAGGATAAAATTATAACTTTTGATGAGGATGATCGTGTTGATGTGCAGGATCCTCATCATGATGGTCTTGTTATTACTCTGTTCATTTCTAACCATTTTGTTCGCAGGATCTTGATAGATGGAGGAAGTTCAGTAAACATCATCCAGCTAGATGTCCTCAAGAAGATGAACATCCCTAAATCAGACATTGTCCCAAGATCCTTAGTACTTGTGGGATTCAGCGGAGAGACCAAGAATACATTGGGGGACATCAAACTCTCCATCTATATCGAAGGACTCCATTCTTATCAAAAATTTTGTGTTATAGATTGCTTATCTTGTTGTAATGTTATCCTTGGCAGGCCATGGATACATGACATGAAGGCAGTCCCATCTACCTATCATCAATGTGTAAAGCTTCCTAGTCTGTGGGGAGTGGTGAAAATTGAGAGTGATCAACAAGAAGCTAAGAATTGTTACACGTCATCAATGAAGCCAGCCTCAAGACCAAGGGAGCAATAGCAACTAAAGTATCCTCCAAGAGATGTCTTGGAAGCAAGAGAACAGGATGTGAAAGAAATCCTTATGGATCCCCATGATCCTGAATCCATCGTCTTCATAGGATCAGGGATCCTCAGCAATATTGAACAAGATCTAGTATCCTTCCTTAAGAGGAGGAAAACCACATTTGCCTAGAAGCATGAGGATATGACAGGTATATCTAAGGATATAATTACTCATAAGCTTGGCATTGACAGGTCATTCAAGCCTATACATCAGAAGAAGAGGAAGTTTGCACCCGAAAGGAATGCTATTATCCAGGAAGAGGTAGATAAACTACTTCGGGCAGGTATGATAAGAGAGGTCAAGTATCCAAGGTGGTTAGCCAATGTGGTTGTTGTTCAAAAGAAAAATGGAAAGTGGAGGGTATGTGTCGATTTTACTGATTTAAATAAGGCATGTCCCAAGGATCCTTTCCCATTACCCCACATTGACTCCATGGTGGATGCTACCGCGGGTCATGAGTTGTTGACTTTTATGGATGCTTCATCTGGATTTCAACAAATTCAGATGGAACCATCTGATCAAGAGGATACAGCCTTTATGACCCCAACTGGTATATATTGTTATATTGCTATGCCATTTGGACTAAGGAATGCAGGTGCTACTTATCAAAGGCTAGTCAATATGATGTTCAAGGAACAAATTGGACACACTATGGAAGTCTATATAGATGACATGGTGGTTAAGTCCAAGAAAGCTGAGGATCACCTTAGAGACCTGGAGGAAGCATTCAATATCCTTGATAAATTTAATATGAAACTAAATCCTTCCAAGTGTCACTTTGGTGTTAAAGCAGGTAAATTCCTAGGCTATATGGTGACAAAAAGAGGCATTGAAGTAAGTCCAGAGCAAATCAAGGCTATTGTGAATATCAAATCTCCTGCCAATGCTAAGGATGTGCAAAGATTGACAGGCAGGATCGCAGCCTTGAACATGTTCATATCCAAATCCTCAGAAAAATGCAAAGAATTCTATGACATTTTGAGGAAGAACAAGAAATTTGAGTTGACTGAAAAGCATGAAAATGCTCTCAAAGCTCTTAAGGATTACATATCCTCAGCTCCTGCCTTGATGAAACCAGAGAAAGGGGATATATTATCCTTGTATTTAGCGGTATCCTTTAAAGCAGTAAGTGCGGTCCTTGTTAAGGATCACGAAGGTACACAACATCATGTCTATTATGCAAGTAAGAGTTTGCTTGATGCTGAATCCAGGTATTCACATTTAGAAAAACTTATCCTTTCATTAATTATGGCGTCTACTAAATTAAGACCTTATTTTGAAACTCATGTCATTATTGTTAAAACTAATTTTCCAATTAAGAATGTTCTCAGGAAACCTGAAATGTCAGGAAGGATGGCTAAGTGGGCAGTGAAGCTTAGTGCATATGATATAAGATATGAACCAAGGACTGCCATCAAATCCCAAGCCTTAGCTGACTTTGTGGCAGATTTTAGTAGTGACTTGCAAAAGGAAGCTGAGCTGGAAGTCCAACAGCTTGAAGAAACTAAGGATCCTTGGATACTCTTCACTGATGGAGCTTCTAATGTCAAAGGAACAGGGCTTGGAATACTACTAAAATCGCCACAGGGGGACATAATACCCCACTCCATAGCTTGTGAATTTCAAACTACCAACAATGAGGCTGAGTATGAAGCCTTGATAGCTGGTTTGCAAATTGCTAAGCATATGAGGATCAGGTATCTTGAGGTACATGTAGACTCGTTGCTAATTACTAATCATTTTAATGGATCCTATGCTGTTAAAGGTGAAAAGCTAATCAAATATTTAGAGATAGTCAAAGAATTGGCACTCTCTTTTGTTTCCTTTAGTTTGACACAGGTACCAAGGGAAGAGAATGTAGAGGCTGATGCATTAGCCAACCTAGGATCATCCTTGAAGATCCCGGAGGATATCAGGATCCCTATTATCCATATCCTAACCCCTACTATCGAGGATCATGTAGCCATGGAGATAGGAGAGGATTCTGTAATCATCCCTAGTGATGATACTCAATCTCATTCAGGATCATGGATCATTCCAATCATGAGATACATAGAAATCCATACAGGAGAAAACCCCAGAGCTTTCAAAATTAAGGTATCTCAATTTACAATATTGAATAATATGTTGTATAAACGATCTCTTGTAGGATCATATCTAAGATGCATTGAGGATCCTGAAATCCAAGAAGTCCTAAAGGATTTCCATGAAGGAGATTGTGGAAACCACACTAGGGGCAGGGCATTATTCTCAAGGATCCTGTGGACAGGATACTATTGGCCTACTATGAAGAAGGATGCTGTGGAATATGCCAAGAAGTGTGATCCTTGTCAGAGACATAGTAATATCCTTCACCAACCAGCAGAACTTTTGCATCCTATATCCTCTTCTTGGCCATTTATGAGATGGGGAATGGATATAGTTGGTAAGCTTCCTAAGGCACCTGGTGGAAAAGTATTCATGCTTGCTATGACTGATTACTTCTCCAAGTGGATAGAGGCTGAAGCCTTTGCTCAAGTCAGAGAAAAGGAAGTGATATCCTTTATTAAGAGAAACATTATTACTTGATTTAGTATTCCTTCTGAAATTGTTTGTGATAATGGATCCCAATTTATTGGGAGTAGAACTACTAACTTTTGTGACAGCTGGGGGATTAAGATGATAACATCAACACCAGTCCACCCACAAGCTAATGGCCAGGCAGAATCATCCAACAAGATCATCATCAACAATTTGAAGAAGAAGCTTGGATCCAAGAAAGGGAAATGGGCAGAAGAATTATCTTATGTACTTTGGGCTGATAGGACAATCCCCAAGAATGCTACTGGCCAAACTCCATTCTCTTTGGTATTTGGAGCAGAATCAGTGATCCCTACAGAGATGGTGGTTCCTACTGCAAGAAGAACTCAGGGATTTAGCAAGGATAAGGATGGCCAGTTATCAACAAAGGATGGCTGGAGCCTACAACAAGAATGTCAGGATCAGGAAGTTCCAAGTTGGTGATATGGTATTAAGGAAAGCATTTCAGAATACCACCAATCCTGCTGATGGGAAGTTAGCACCAAAGTGGGAAGGCCCCTATTTGATTGAAGCTGAAGCAGGAAAGGGGGCATATCGTTTGCTAACAATGGAAGGTGATTTGCTACCAAGAGCTTGGAATGCTGTCCACTTGAAGAAATACTTCATGTAATAAGGATCCATGATCCTTAGCTAACAAGTATCCTCGAAGGATCCTTACAGGATAGGGGATCCTCATTTTGGTAATGATCTAATCTCAAACTATTTCATTCTTTCATTATCTTATATATAAGGATAGGGATCCTGGATCCTTTATCCTCCTTTCACTTGATTCTGAGTTTTGCAGAAGGTTTAGGTATCCTTAACAAAGGATTGAGTATCCACAGAAGTATCCAGTTATTTGGGCTTGACCCCAGTTATTTGGGCTTGACCCCAGTTATTTGGGCTAGTCCCCAGTTTTGGGCCTGTCCCCAGTATCGCCAGCAGCGCACGATGTTCCTGGTACAGTTCATGGAAATGGGACCAGTACTCGCTTTAGGGGCTGACAATTTCATTGTACTGGCTGTATCCGGGATCCTACGTATAATGGTAGACGTACCATACATCCGTTCCTAAGGTTTCTAACGTTTTCACGTTAGCTAAGGTTTTGGCATTTTCATGTCACTAAGTTTGGATAGTCGCCAGTGAGGGCCATACTCCAGTTTACACAAGATCCTTTGGGCTTGTCCCCAGTTATCCTTTGGGCTTGTCCCCAGTTATCCTTTGGGCTTGTCCCCAGTATATTGGGCTTGTCCCCAGAATTGTTGGGCTTGTCCCCAGTTACTAACTCTTCTCTTATATTTGGCTTAGTCCCAAGTTATGTTCTGTTTCAGGGTTTTGAAGATAAACAGCCAAGGATCCTTGATCCTCACCTTTTACTAAGGTTTGTCTTTCGGTTATCTTGATTATGAATGATAAAGATCCTTAATCATTTTGATTTTATTCATTATTCATATAAGTGACCCTTATCCTTTGACAACGGAACTAATGATCCTCGAGTTGCATAACTTTTCTGAATTTATTGACTATGGGATATTTAATCCTTGATCATATCCTAAAAACTTTTAAACATGATTTACTAAACCTTTATCCTTTACTTACAAATTCAAAGAAAGTGAATAACAACAGTAGGAGAATAAAGAGTTCACAAGGATAATAACACAGGAAATAGCCAAAAAGTTGAAGTTATTTTTATTCACAAAAGGTAACCCTTCAAAAGGTTGTCAAAATTACCTACCCCAAGCATCTACCAGCAATACGTGGCCTGTCCGCTGGGGTAGGTAAAGGGTGTCCATTGTTAATAGGTCTTTGAAGTGTAGGAAATAAAAGATGGCAGGATAACAAGTGGCTTCATCCCCCAAACAGAGGATCCCTCCACCACCTATTATCCTACCTATTGTCTAAGGATCCTTGATCCATAACCCTAGAAACTATTGTTCAAAATACAACCCAACATTGTTTAAAACACCATAACCAAAAAACCACTACCAAATCCTAAAAAATGGGCTCCGGCCACGTCTAGAAATATCCATCATCGCCCATTTCAGCAGCTCACACCTTGGCTGCATCACCACCAGCATCATCACCGCCAGCTTGATCCTTCCCGCTGCCACTCGCTTCGATTGCCAAGACCTCGGTAGCTTCTTCTTCATCCTCCAGCTCTGCCAGCTTTGCCTTCCAACCCTCCTTGTCCCAAGTGGTCCGGTCGAAGTCAGGATCCTCAGCCTACTGAGCCATTTGCAGCTTGATTTTGTACATAGTGATGGCGGCATAGATTTTAGCATCCTCCAGCAGTTCAACTTTTTCATGGTCAGCATCTATCTGGGCCATGACCACCTGCTTCTTCGCCAGATTAAGGTCCTTTTCAAGGGAGGAGATGGTCTGATCCTTGGCCAAGAAGAACTTTTGGAACTCCTGATGCTTCTGCTCCGCCTCTTCAACGTATGCATCAAACAGCATTTCGACCTCAGCAAATTTCTGCAAAAAATCAAGGTAAAGTTCAGGATCACGTGATCCTCAGGTGGGCAGGATAATCAGGCGGGGTCAGTGATCCTTACATCAGCAAAGTATTCTTGGAACTGGTGGCGGATAAGAGGCAAGCCTTCAAGATTTTCAGCCTCAGAAGCCTTCCTTTTCTTTCCCCCCTTGGAGGTGGTAGGCCTTGGAACCACAGCACTTGGTCTAGCAGCCGTCTTCTTTTTTCCCAGACCTGGGACCAACAGTAGTAAGATCGGTGACACTGAAGCGGGAAGCAGACCTTGAGGATTTTCCAGCACCTATCCATCCAAAACAAAAGATAAGGATTCTTGTTTTATTCTCGTTTTAACATTTAATTATATACAAACATGGATACTTACTTGACATTGTGACAGAACCTGAGGATACTTCTTGAGAATCCTTGGTACTTGCTTGGAATGATCATATAGCAGGATCAAGACTCCGGAAAGCAACAAGCCTTTCCTTCGTTGCAGGTGATGTAATGATGTGTGAAACATAAATAGCTGCAAAATAGAGACAAAGGGGTTAGTGATCCTCAGCGGAGACAGAGTATCCTATGATCCTTCTATAAGGATCCTCTATCCTACCATGAGTGGCCCATTTTCTGGGAGATCCTTCCCATTAGGGATAGAATCCCTCCTGACGAAGAAAAAACGTTTCTTCCACTAGTTATCGTTCTTGGTGGTTTTCAAGATTGGATGTGGTTCACCGGGTTTATGTTTGAATAGAAAGCGGTGTGAACCATGGCTCACAAGGTTGTATAGTTCAGACAACTCCGACATTCCCAACTCCATATCCTCCTGCTCGATGATCCTCTCAAGGGTAAACAGAACCCTCCACATCATTGGAATAGCCTGGATATAGGATATGCCGTTAAAGGGAGAAGAAAGATTGGGTAAAATCAGGAAAAGGGTAGGAGTATCCTATCGAGAATGGGGTGACTGGAAATGCAACCCAGGTTTCAGAGATAAAATCGCTCCGGACGGTAGGGTCAAAGGGTTTGAAAACAGTGCTCGCCAGGAAGCAATGACGAATCCTATCGATCTCAGGATCAGTAAAGCAGCATCGTTCCTTCGGAGAGTCTTTGATGATCCCTTGGCTTTTTAAAGGACTGTCTTTTTGATGATCCTTAGCAGGGGATGATCTTAGCTTCATTGTGTTTCGAAGAAAGAAAAGGAAACAGAGTAAGAAGGAGAAGAGAAAGAGGAAAGAGAAGTACCTGCTTGATCTTCAAATGTGGATTTAAAGGGAGTTTCGCTCGAATTTAAATGCACATTGACCCTTATCTCTAACTTCAATTTATAATCATGATTCTGCAGGGATGTCGCTTCAATGACGTGTGATCGGTAACGGCTAGTCAGATCATAACGGCTATATATCCGTTGGTTTGTTACGGATAAGATCAAGAGAATATAACTCGACAATTTACACTTTACTCCTTATATTTTGGGGGCAATTGTTAGGGGAGGATTTTCTAAATCCTAAGGATCACGGGTCCTCAAGTGCCACCAGGATCATGGATCCACAATTCTGTTTGAATTAAGGATCCTCAGCAGGTGTCGCAGGATCAGGATTCAGGATCACTGTTGTTATCCTACTACTAACAATTGTCTTCCTAGTACGTAAACTTGTTTTGCAGGAACGAGAGCATGGACCAAGTCTCGCCGAGATTCCATGAGCATATTCCCTCAATATTCCGCACGTGTTTGACCATTATAGACGTTGTGGAGATCGTGGGGAGCTTGCATAATTATCGGATAGTTTGTTAACTTAGTTATTTCTAATTTAAATGGGGATAACAAGCTTGATAGAAAACACTTAGCTAATTTTGGCATACACATACACTCGTAACAGCTCTCAGTCAGCTCTCAAGCAATACTTGGCGATTTCATACACTTTTTTGCACATTACACACTAGTGATCCTTGTAACAAGCTTGTTATCATCCCGAGTTGTAAACTTACTTTTGTTTAATCTTAGTTGGTGATCGGTAGTTTCCATCACCCGAGGTTTTTTGTGCCGGAGATCAACTCTTAATCAAGGGCTTTTTCCTCGTATAAATCTTTGTGTCACTTGTTCATTACATTTCTGAGTGATCCTTCATATTGTTCATTGATTCAAGCATCACACCTCACAACAAAAAGTTTGGTTGCATTATCTTTGCTTGATTTTTGACCAAAACACATACATACATACATACATACATACATACATACGTACGTGTACGTACGTACGTACGTACATACATACATACATAGGGTTATGATTTAGAGAAAACAGTGAAAAGTGTGAGAACGGAGAGAACGGTTATGGATCGTCAGATCAAAACAATCTATGGACTAGATGACGCGGTGACGTTTTCGTAAATAACATCACGTTTATTAGTGTCGCGCGCTTCATTAAGGATAAAAAAGTCTTTTGACTTCTCTACACAAAACGCCATCTCATGAATAAAACGCCATTAGATTCCCTCGCCTTATCCTACATAGCACACACCATCCTAATCTAAACGCCATTAGATATAAAACGCCAAACTTGTTTTAAACGATAAAGCTGAACAAACAGTTACTGAAACGACGGGACTTAACTACTAGCATTTATTATAATACAATCTCGCCTAAAACAACCGCCAAAAACATCCTATATATACAACATCTCAGACCTTCCATTAAACACACAAAAACCAAAACGCCATATTTAATATATACCATTCATCTTAGAAACGCCAAAAAACCCAAACATCAAAGATTCCTAAACACAAAACGTTTTTTTGAAATTCAGTTTGGTTGTCGGTAAGGTTTCGCTCAATGTAATGGACAAAAATCCTTAAGTGAGGATATTGTCCATTTCATTGAGTAAAATCTTATTGACTTTATCCTCAACTTCCATCCAATTTATAACGCCAAAAACATATAAAAACATTATTGAGTTTTGTTCTCAATAAAGTTTAGCTGTATGGGGTGGACAACATTGTTAGACATCTTTCTTAACTGAGGATTAACAATGTTATCCATCTCATACAGCAAAACATTATTGAGTTTAGCATTACCAAATTTAGAGATTTAAGGTACTTTTATTTAGTGGCGTTCTTTTTCTCGGTAAAACGCCAAAAAGTTAAAAAATCAAACATCGTCCCTTGGATATTCAATATTGTTCTACGCAAAGTTTCGCCAAATGGATTGTTAGCTGGGGGGTGTAACTCAATAATATTTTGCTGCATGAGATGGACAAATCTTCAAGACAAAAGAGGCTGATGTAACACTTTGTGATTCCAAACGGCGACAAAAAAGCTTCTTTAAAAAAAAAAAAAAACAAAATGAATCATACGAAAGTCGAAACAGCCAGTTAAGATGATTCAGAAAAGAAGAAGAGACTGGCGACAGTGAAGATTTGGAAGATCAATTGTTTATATATATATATATATATATTAAAATTTCTATTTCAGTTGATTGTTATATAATAACAACGCCATATATAATAAAAACACCACACAGCCAAATGCTTGTCAAAACGTCATCATGCCATAAAACGCCCCCAAAAACTCTCAAACTATAATAAAATTACTTTGGACAAGTATTATAAAAAACTCAAAAAATAAAAACCAAGGTTCAAGAAAAATAGAACAAAAGTGCAATCTTTATATAAAACCTCATTAAAAATAAAAAAACGCCAAAATCTCGAAAAGGTAACTAGAAACAGTAACTACAAAACAGTAAAACTGAAGCGACGGAAACTTTATTATTAACAACATATATTATATTAAAATCTAAAACGCCAAACTTGAAAGATGGGACGTGTTACAGACTTCAGAGATAAAGCTTATCAAAAATATTAATTACAAACAGTAAACTGAAACGACGAATACTTTATTATAATAATACACCGCCTAAACTACGCGCCAAAGACATCCTATAAAATGATCCCTCTCAGCAACTTCCATTTGATCACACCAAAAAAACAAACGTCAATGTTCCTATAATACCACTCACTGTAAAACGCCAAAAATTTTAAAAAATCAAAGTTGGCTAACATGCTTTATTGGATATTCAGTATTGTTCTTCGTGAAGTTTCACTGAATGGATTGTTAGGTGAGGAGAGTAACTCAGTAAGATTTTGCTGCATAAGATGGACAAATCTTCAAGAAAAAGATACTGATGACAGTTATGTCATTTTGTGTTCTTTGTTCTTGAAGAAGGCTTGGATGAAGAGAAGAGATCAATGACACTGAAGAGTGGGATGATTATAAAGATGAAGATCAAGTTGAAGATCAAAGCGAAAAACCCACTCACACGTCATAGATCTATGTCCCCAAACATCTACAAAAGCCACTTCAACAGACGAACAGACAAAATAATCAGACCGATGGGTTTGTTAAGTTTTACGTAAAAAAGGCCATATATTTGGTAACAGTTCTTGTAGAATTAAAGAAGAAAGAGACTGATGACAGTGAAGATTGTGAAGAGAGATCCAATTAGGATTTTTAATTTATTTTTTCGTTTCTATTTTTCCCCTGTGGTTGTAATATAATTTTCCGCTTGTAAAACGCCAAGATACCACAAACGCCAAAATGTATATAAAAAAATAATAGAACAATGGGCCATCTTGTCTAAAACGCCTTTGAATATAAGAACAAATAATCGGGCATCGTCCTAAAAAGTCCTGGCCATACTTAGTATGGATAAAGCCATTCAAAGAGATATTCTGACCTTTGGGGTTCCAATGGCCTACGATTTGGAAACGCCATAAACGCCAAAATATTAATACAATGGAACCATTAAAACGCCATGTAATTATTGAATTTGGTTAACGCCAAAAAATCTTAAACGCCAAAAATAAATCAATATTGTGAAAAGTAGAATTGGAAAAGCGGAAGATAAAATGACAAAAAAACCCATACGCCCTAATTATATCGCGCGCCACGTGTTGAGCCAGGATACGTTCTCACCGTTCTCACACTTTTGGGCGTTTTCTCCCGATCTCGTACCTATGTGTGTGTGTATATATATATATAGAAACGCGATCAGGAGAAAACGCTCAAAAGTGTGAGAATGGTGAGAACGCATCCTAGTCCAACACATGTCCCGGGTGGAATAGAGAAGGGCGGATGGGTTTTTTTGTCTTTTCATTCTTCTTTTATTTTCCCAACGCGGTATAATATTTTCTGGCGTCTAAGTTTTTTTTTGGCGTTAATTGTATTTATTAAACTTTTTGGCGTTGAATTAATTGTTTTTGTGTCACATATATAATTTTTTGGCGTTTTAGCGTTTTCTGGTTAATTTTTTGGCGTTTGTGGCGTTTTGTATAATAATTTAATAAGAGTCATCAATATTTGCATAAGATTACAATAAGACAATTTTTTTTTTGGCGTTCAGTGAATTTTTTGGAGTTTAATACCCTTTACAAGGTGCTTTTCCAGCAGCCGTTCTCCCAGTTTTCATACTACTAGCGTTTTGGTGTTTGTAGTTTTTGGCGTTTTATATAATAATGTATTTTATTTATAGAGAATTAGATAACAAAACAACATATAACTTGATATCAAAACAATATAAAATGAAAACAAAAATAATAAAAAATGGTAATCTAATTTTTCTTCCGAATCTTCACTGTCATCAGACTCTTCCTTCTTGAATTTGTTTTTGGCGTTTTGAACCTTTTTTGAATACTTTAGCTAGATGCCAACTTTCCTTAGTAAACCCCGTCTTTTTCAGAAGAAGCTGCTTAGTGGCAACCTGGTTTTTGGTGTGATATTCTTGTTTGGTGGCATGTCATTAAAGATCAACTCTTGCTTGATGCTATTTGTAATAATGGAGTCCAAAATAGCATTTTACACTTGTGTTGATCCCTTTATTCCATGCCTATAATCATCAAGAACAAAGCTCACATGATGGCATATCACTGTCACCAGTCTTTTTTTCTTGAATATTTGTCCATCTCATTCAGCAAAATATTATTGAGATAACCCCCTCAGAAGAAGGATCAATTTCAGTGAAAGCTTTGCCATCTGTGGCGTTTAAAAGTGAGTGGTTTCTAGAGGATATGGCGTTTGTGTTTTCTGGGTGTAATTAATTTCATTGTGTATAGACCCCTCTCTTATAGGAGTTTTTTGGCGCGTAGTTTAGGCGGGACTTTTTATTGTAATAAATGATAGTAATAAAGTAACTGTCTTTTCAGTTACTGTTTTTGTATTTACTGTGTTGATCAGCTTTTATCAGTTTTATAGGTTATAGACGTCCCATCTTCTAAGTTTGGCGTTTTTTTAAATGGCGTTATGTAGACCATGATGACAAAATACAATAATGGAGTAAATAAAATATTAAGCAGGAAAAATATTTTTTGTTATTTTTGGCGTTTTGTAAGGAATAACCATTTTTTAGTATTTTTTTTTTGGCGTTTTGCTAATAAAGAGAGAAATATATCATTTAATTATCTTAAAAAAACAAAAAGAAGATTACACAGAAGAAAAAAAAGAGGAAAAAAAGTTAAAAGCCTTCGTCAGAAGGTACTTTATCCGAATAGTATCCATCACTTGCGTCATCTTCTTCCTCCCCGGAGTCTTCATCTGGATCTTCATCATGTCATCACCTTCACCTTCATCAGCTTTTTTGTTTCTGAAGATTCTGAAGCCTCCACCTGAACATATCTTGCTTTAACTCCAATCTTGAGTCAATTTTTGTGTTGGTACAAGTGGCGTTATGCAATTCTTACATGAAACCCAGACGCTGCTTTGTCATGATGTTCTCTAGCCAGTAGACTTCCTACTCTCCGCTGTCGTATGTAACTGTCACCATGTCCGTTTCATCATCAAAACGCCATGATGTCATGACAGGGTCTGGCTTCACATCTGCTTTGATTTGTCCAAATTTGCTGGTTAATGCTTTCATAAGCATATGCGTTTCATGGCATTCGTTGTGCGATGCCAATGGATAAGATTCGCCTTTGTATCTCTTCTTCCATATTCAGAATTGCCCTGACCGTCTTAACATACACCCTCCTTCTGTTGTCAAAAAGGAGGACGTATCGCCTGATTCCCAGAGTGTATCTCCATGAAATGATTGTTGCCATTTTTGGTGTTTTGGTTAAGTTGGCTTTTTTGGTTAAGGAAGTTTTTTTGCAGAAAATGGATAGATTGAATTGATTACGGAAGCTATGTTTTACCTTGTTTATATAATGATGTTTTTGGCGCGTAATTTAGGAGGGAATTTCTTCTAATAAATGTTAATAACTGAAATTCAGTTACTGTGTTGTTTCATCTTCCTGTAATATCCAACGCGTTTTATTACTAATTTTTTGGCGTTTTGTTTTTAATGTCGTTTTATTTTTTTGAAAGGTGTTTTATCATTTGTTGGCGTTTTGAATATGAGCGGTAAAAGACCCTTTTACCCTTAATGAAGCGCGTCCCACATAATAAAATTGATGTTATTTACAAAAACGCCACCTCGCAATCTAGTCCATGGATTGTTTTGATCGGACGACCCATAAGCGTTCTCACACTTTTGAGCGTTTTCTCTAAATCCCGACCCTATATATATATATATATATATATATATATGGGAGGGTTATCTTAAGAATATTAAATATTGCAAGAACCATGAGAATGAATGAGAAACTAACCAAAACCAATTTTTTTAATACAAACCTCATTTTAATTAAAATACAATAGCAAAAAAGGAATTTACAAAATCAAGTAATCAATTTCTCCTCTTAAATCACTCTTATTATATTTTTTACACATGTGTAAATATAAAAAATTTACGTTCGTGTAAATTTTCTTTAGTTACGAATTCACGTAAATTTAAACATATAAATTTAATTTCTAACATTGTATTCGAATAATAATAATAATAATAATAATAATAATAATAAGTGCAAAAAGAAATTTTGAATTTGAACTGTTTTTGACCAAGTTATTATGGTTTTTTCATTCATTCTCACGGTTCTCACAATATTTAGCATTCTCATTTAAACCCTCTTCCTTTATATATATATATATATATAGGGAGAAGATCATGCGAGAACCGCGAGAACCAATGTGAACACAACCAAAAATGCCTAAAAATAGCTAAAAATCACACAATTTTTTTTTAATATTTTTATATAAAAATCGCTACTTTTCGAAACAAAAAAAAAGTAATTTTTAAAAAAAAAAAAAATTTTTTTGGCCACTAAAAGTAGCGATTTGAGCATAAAAAAAAATTTTAGATTTTTTTTTAATTTTTTTTTTAGATTTTTTTAGGTTTTTTGGGGGTTTAGTTTTTAGCATTTTAGCTTGGGGTGGGGGGGGGGGGGTGTGGGGGTTAGGCTTTTTTAGTTTTTTTATAGGTTTTTGAGTTAATTGCCAAAATCGTCCCTGAGATTTGGGCATGTTTACCATTTTCGTCCAAAATGACACTTTTGTACCAAATTGCCCCCAACGTTTGTAACTCTTTGCCATTTTCATCCAAACCACTAACTTAGTTTATTTTTTCTGTTAAGTTGAGGATATTTGGATGAAACTAGCAAATATAAAACCACATGGACGATTTTGGTAATTTACTCAAACCCTTTTTAATTTCTTTTATTTAATTATTTTTGTTACATATATAATAAAAAAAGAATATGCATGGAGTTTTTAGGAAAAAAAAATTAATAGTTTTGTAACATAATTTTTTATAAATTTTCATCCAAATCACTAACTCAGTTTATTTTTTCTCTTGAGGTGAAGGATGTTTTAAATTTTATAAATTAAGACAGAAATTAATTTACAGGCTTCTGTTTTTCCTTAGGAGCGAATTTAAAAGAGTAGAAGATGAATTACAAACTTGGTACATGTGATAAGATTTTTTTGTTTGACCTTTTTCAATAAAGTCACTAGCATTTTAGTTTTATAAAATTTAGAGGTTTAAGTTGATTTTATTTTTATAAAACTGATCTATATAAAAAATTAATAATTACTTTCTGTCTTAGTTTATAAACATCCTTCGCCTTAATAGAAAAATTAACTTAGTTAGTGGTTGGATGAAAATTTATAAAAATTATGTGACAAAGCTATTATTTTTTTCATATAAAAATTGCATGTATATTCTTTTTTATTATATATGTAACAAAATTAATTAAATAAAAGAAATTTAAAAGAGTTTGAGTAAATTGCCAAAATCGTCCCTGTGGTTTTATATTTGCCAGTTTCATCCAAATATCCTCAACTTAACAGAAAAAATAAACTAAGTTAGTGGTTTGGATGAAAATGGCAAAAAGTTGCAAACGTTGGGGGCATTTTGGTACAAAAGTGTCATTTTGGACGAAAATGGCAAACATGCCCAAACCTCAGGGACGATTTTTGCAATAAACTCTAGGTTTTTTTTAGCTATTTTAGGTTGTGTTCACATTGGTTCTCGCGGTTCTCGCAATAAGGGTGGTTCTCGCATGATCTCCTCCCTATATATATATATATAGGATCGTTTGATATGAAGAAGATTTAAACATGGAGACAATATGAATTAATTTAAAGAGATGGCAATATAAACAACCATGATATAAATTTAAAACATACCTGAATTTATTGATTGAAAATCTTGATTACAATTGATTTCTTTACAATCGGAAGGAGCAACTATAATTTGAAAATCTAAAGATCTTGAACATAGAGAAGTTGATAATACAATTTTTTGGGTTGAGGGTTTTTTCATACATAAGAGAAATTGTAAGATAAGATGTGTAGAAAAAAGTGTGTCTTTCTTCCTTGATCATCTTCCCTTTTATAGATGAAATGAAAAGGGTCTTCATAATTGAATCTTGAAAGAGCTTCCGTATAAAATGACTTTTGTTGAAAAGTTGTTTGTCCATTTTGAGAATTACTTGCACCATAATGGAAAGTTTCTTGTCTCATTGTTGAATTATTTGCACCACTTTTGGAAAATAAGAAAAGTAGATTGTCCATTTGTAGAATTATTGCCATTTGTAGAATTATTGGCCACCACCTTTTGAAAATAAGAAAAGTAGGTTGTCCATTTGTAGAATTATGTCTTCCTTTCTTCCACCATCTATTGTCGGTCAAAGAATGATGATTATATATTATTATTATTATTATTATTATTATTTTTTCACATCAAATCATAAGGGTCTTGAGAATCTTGAAAAACTTCGGTCTCCGGAGATGAATGTTTTGAAGGAGATGGAGACTGTCGAATTTCATTGACTAATTTTAAAATATCTTCTGGAGACTTGCAATCTGAAAATCTTTTAACATACTCTTGGTCTTCATTGCTGGCTTTGATTTCTCGAATTGGAGACTTTAGACTTTTTTCATATTGAATGGTTAATTCTTTATAGTACTTGGTAACTGCTTGAGAATTGGCCTTTGTAGTAACAAACTTATTCCACCATTTGCATCTATATTGTCTAAAGAGCAATGGAGGAGAAAGTTCTGAAGGGCTTTCTTCTTGATAATTGTACGTCCATAAACAAATCCATGGGATTCTGAATATACTCATAAATTGTAAAGTATATTAAAAAATTGGTGTTCCTTCATGTTGAAAATATTCAACAAATCTTGAAAATGCTTCTGAAATCTCCTGGGGAAAAGCTTCTGGAATAATTCCCATATATTTGAACCATTTAACAAACCATCTAGGATAAGTATTTGAAAATTCTTCATCAAATTGGAAAAACCAGGAATGGTCAAAATTTCTTAGAAAGAATGCATATTCCCATGCATCTTGATAATCATAATAGTCGTATTGAGGATAGGTGCTGAAGCCTGAAAGGGTTTTTGGATTATAGGGCTTAGAATTCCAATCTTCTAAGGATAGGACTCTTAAAATTTTAACTTGACTATAAGCAATCTTAGTAGGATCTTCCTTATTAAAATTGTGTCGAATAACTGCTGATTCTGAATCGACTAAAATTGCTTGATAATACTCTCGGGTCTTGTAATCTCCTTTGAAAAAGTGACATCCTCTTGGATAGATGAAATTGATTAGAGATAAAAAATTTTGGCTAACCTTTTCAACTTCCAAAGGTTCTAAAATTTTGATAATCTTTTTATTTGGGTTAATAGTGTAAGGAATAGTGGCTGGAGAAGAGTTTGAAGGAGAGGCTGGTTTAGAAAGCCTTGTGAAAGAAGGGGATTGAATAATGGGTTTTGATTCTAAATTTTGAATAATGGAAGAGAATGGGGGTCTAGGTCTAGGCCCTGGGGATAAAGGGGCAAATCTGTTTTGAATATTGGGTAATAAAGGAAATTGTTGTGAATGGGCTGGTTTTGAAGGAGAACCTGGAGAACTTGATAATTGGGACTTTGAGAATTGTTGTTTTGATAATACAATCTTTTTTGAAGAATCGTTGCTCATATTCCCTGTAAAAATTCTCTAGATAAAAAATCTGGTAAAGAATTGTTTTCTCCTTTTATAAATTCTATTTGAAAATCAAAGTTGCTTAATAATGCTTGCCATCTTGCAAAAACTTGTTTTGAAATCAAATTTTTAATATCTTTTTCTAAAATATATTTTGCAGATAAACAATCGATTCTTAATAAAAATGGTTTCATATATAAATCATCTTCAAACTTTTTTATACATAAAACTATACTTAAAATTTCCTTCTTGATTGTAGAATAATTTTTCTGAGTATCATTCCATGCACCTGAATAATATCTAACTAGACTTTCTTTGTTATCTAATTCTTGTTTTAATATTCCTCCAAATCCTAGGTCACTTGCATCAGTTTCTACAATTAATTTTGCATTGGGACGAGGAATATATAAACATGGTAGACATTTTATTTTATCTTTAATATATTTTATTATATCTGTATGTTCTTGAGTCCATGGTTTTGATTTCTTTTTTAATCTGTCATATAGAGGTTTACATATAATTCCTAAGTCTTTGAAAAAATCATGAATATAATTTAAACATCCTAAAAATCTTTGCAATTGCTTTTTATCTTTAATTTCATTTGAAAATTTATTTGAAAATTCTAAACTTCTGAGTGTTCCTTGAATAATATTATGTCCTAAAAATCTTATTTCTGTTTGAAAAAGACTCATTTTAGAAGGTGATACTACTAATCCATTTTTATGAATAATATTGTAGAAAGAATTTAAGTGTTTAAAATGTTGGTCTAAAGAATTTGAGAATATTAATACATCATCAATGTAAACAATAGCATAATTTCCTAATGGTAAAATAATATTATTCATTATATTTTGAAATTCTGAAGGAGCATTTTTTAATCCAAAAGGCATAACATTCCATTCATAATGTCCGAATGGTACATTGAATCCAGTTTTATATCTATCTTCTTCAGCAATTTGAACTTGCCAAAATCCAGATTTCATATCAAATTTAGAAAATATTTTTGAATCATATATCTTTTTTAATAAATCTCTTTTATTTGGTATAGGGTATCTAATCCATTCTAAAACTTTATTTAATGGCTTATAATTTATAACTAATCTAGGAGCTCCTCTTTCGATTTCTGCACTATTTTGAACATAAAAGGCAGAGCAAGACCAAGGGGATTTAGATGATCTTATTAGTTTTTTTATCTAATAATTCTTGTATTTCCTTTTTACAATAGTTTTCTAACTCTTGAGACATATGTATAGCTTTAGATTTTGTTGGAATATTTTTCTCATTAAAATCTTTAATATAAGGTAATTTTACAACATGTTGTTTTCTTTCCCAAAAAGCATTCGGAATATTTGCACAAACATTATCTTTGAATTTGTTTTCAGTTTCTTGTATTCTTTTTATAACTATTTTATCTTGCAATTGATTCTTTATTCTAACATGATCAATTTCGTCAATTAAAAATTCCTTTTGTTTTTCTTTTAAGCTTAAAATATTTATTTGTTTTGAAGTAATTGGATGAGCAAATTCAAAACAGATATTTTTATTTAATACTTTAATACTTATACCTTTTTCTTCAACTGTAAATGGATATAATTGAGTTATGAATGGGAGTCCTAATATAATTTGAGATGTTAAATCTTTTACTAAAACCAATTGAGTTTTATAGCAATAGTTTTCTTTGCAAATATGAACATTTGATAATTTGTATTGAATATTTAATGGGTTTCCATTAGCTCTAGATAATCTATATGTAGTCTTTTCATAGTATTTTGTGGGTATTAATCCTTCTTGAATACAATTCATGTCAGCACCACTATCAATCATAGCAACTAATGTTAATCGAAATTCATTATTGACTATTATATTTAACTTAGTATACCATTTTTGAGAAGTTAATCCTTTTAAACGATTTATTATTCCCGTATTTTCAGTATTACTTTTAATATTGTTATTATTTTCTTCATCCTCTTTAATTTTTCCTCTTTCTAATTCTTTAACTTGTAATTTTATTTCTCGAATTTCTTCTTTTATATATTTTAATTCTATTTGTAAATCGGTTATTGTAACAGGATTTTCTTTTATTTGTTTTGTTTGAAATCTTTGGCATATTTCGTTAAAATTATATGCTTTTGTTTCTTTTTCTATTGGTAGTTTATACTTTTCTTTTAATTGTTTTAAATATACTTGTTTTACTTCTTTATCTTCAATTTTTTCTAATAATTCAAATAAGTCTTTATTATCTGATGTTAGAGAATTTATTGTACCATCAATTTCACAGATACAAGGACCAACGCATTCACATGCATTGTCTTCTGAACTACTTTCTGAATTAGAATCTTCAATATAATTTAAATCATTATCACTATAATCAGAAATACTATCTTCACTTGAATTATCATAAATAAGTATTTTGTTTATCTGTTCTTTTAATTCATCAGAAATATTTAACTCACTTATCTTTTTTCTAGTATAACAATCTTTTGAATAATGTCCTTGTCTTCCACACTTATAACAAATAACAATATCTTGTTTACCTTGTTTTTTCTTTTGAAAATCATTCTTATCTTTATAATATTTTTGTTTGTTTTTAATATATGGTTTTCTTTTATAGTCCTTTTTAATAAATTGTCTAGGAATTTTCTTTTTAGATTTAGAAGGAGTTTTAAATGGTTCAAATCCATATTGTTGACAAAAACTTCCTAATTCTTTATGGCCTTGAATTCCATCCTTTTTAATCTTTTCTTTTAATCTTAAATCATTACATATTTTTAATCCTTCTTGATTTATATAATTTATTATTTGACCATAGGCTAAATCTCTATAAGGAATATTATTATTAAAGTCTTTTTTAATTTTTTCTCTAATTCTTTCTGCAAATAATTTTGGTAATCCAGCTATAAATCTTTCTTTCCAATAAGCTTCTTTACAATCATCTCTAGTCATAACTTTTGAAAGGAAAACGTCTTTATACCATCTAAAGTCTTGTAATTTTCTACATGTTAAATTTAATAATATTAAAGAATTTCTTTCTTGATAATCTGTTGGGTTTCCAATAAAATGTTGGATTATAGCAAATATTAGAGTATTAATTATATCGGGTATTTCAGTTGGTGTTTGAACATTATTTTCTATTTTAATAACTGTCTTTTTAGCATTTTTAATTATATGTTTTTCTTCTTCTGTGAGATACTTGTCCCACCAACCTTTTAAAATTCCAGTAAAACCAGAAACTATCATAGTAAGAATTGCAGTATCATCATTTCCATTTGCTTTATATGCATTAGCTGCCATTATCATTTCTTGCATTAAACTAAGAATTTGATGTTCTGTTTGACCTTCTATACTCCATTCATATAAAGAACTTCCATCATATTTGGCTTGTACTAAAGTATGTCGTTCTTCAAATTGTAAATCAGGTGGAGTAGGTCTAGGGTAATAATTTCTTGTTTCGGGTCTAGTAGTATAAGTATTATTTTTTGAAAAATGATAATTTCTTCTAATTTTATTTATAGAATCTTCTAATTGAAAATCATTAAATTGTTCTTCAATATTTTGAATTTTTTTGTTCTGAAATAACATTTATATTTAATTTTGAAAGTTTTGAGTTAATATCTTTTAACATGTCTTGTTGTTTATTTAGACGTATTGGAATATCTATATTGTATGGTTTAAATATTGGGTTTTCTATAGTTTCAGTTATTGTTTTAGTATTTGAAGTACTAGGTTGATCTAAAGTTTTATTAGTTTCTATTCTTTCTAATTGTTCTCCTATAGTATTTAATTTCTCATTAGTGTAATTATTTTGAAAAATAATTGCCTTCACGTTTTTATCTATATCTTCCTTAAGGTTTGCTAAAGGTTTTGCAACATATTCTTTATTATCAGTTTTTAATTTTATATCTGTATGAGGAGGGTGTATACTAGTAATATTTTCATTTTTATCTATAATTGTGTAAGTTTTTGTTATAGTATTATTAACAGATATATTTTCAAAGAATGGATACTCAATTTTGTTTTCTATACAGTAAAGAGAAAACCAGGAGAAAAATGGAATATTTTCATCATTTTCACACATATATAATTGCCAATCGATTTCATGTAAAAATCTTTCATCCTTATTAAATTTAGAAAAATACCATATTAAATTTTTGTTATTATAATTATTGAACATTTCATCTTTTAAATATTTTAACATTTCTTTATTCATACTTAACAAGTTGTTCTAGAAATTTTTCCCATAAGCTTTATTCTATGATTATTTTCTTCTCTTAATTTTTCTTCTAAAAATGATCGATATTGACTTCTATAATCTATATAATTAGAGGGATGATATGGGTCAGATCGAGACATGTTACATGGAATATATTCAGATGGAGGTATCATATATGGAATTTTATTATATTCTTCTAATCTTTGATTCAAATTTTGTATTCTTCTATTACAATTTTTTAAAAGCCAAATATAGCAATTTCTATGAGCTTGAACCTTAGTATCACTCATTGTTGTAACTCTTCATAATTTTCCATATCAGACTTAGTTGGAACATAAGTATTATTATCTCTATCATTTTCTTCATATAGTGGTCTTGGAATTGTATTTGAAAAATCAACACCTTTCATTTTCATTGATAAACTTCTTCTAAATAGACTTTCATCTAAATTATTTCTAGAAGTACTTGCTCCTATAGAATGCCTTGGTAATATATTATTAAAAGAAATATCTATTGAACCATCAGAATGTTCTACTATGCTAGATGTTTGATTATCTATCTCTATAGGTTTTGGCGGGTTTATATCTTGCAAATTCCATGTTAATGATTGAGTTATTTCATTCCATTTTAATTTTTTAGGCGTTCTTATCTTTGTATGCATGGTATTAGCTTCAAAAATAATAGTTTCATCTTTTGGAGATACTAATTTTGTTTTAGGTTCTATAGTGGTAGTCATAGTCTTATAATATATTCTATATATAACTACTGCAGCATTAGTTTTTTCTTTAAATTCTAAGTTTTTAGTTTTAATTGTTAATGTTAAAGTGTCTAGAATATGTGGATCAAATAAACCAATTGAAAAGTTTGGGTAGCAATTAAAATAAATAGGACCATTTGAAATATTAGACTCAGCCATAGCTAGCAAAGAATTATTAAAATTTGTATGTCTTGCATCTCTTAGAATTAATAAAACAGGAGCATCAATTCCTAATCTGAACATAGGTTTAATGGCGACTTAAACTAATCCTATGTGTAGAAATTTATATAATTTTCTATGTCTTTTAATAGCTTCTACTGATAATAATTGCATGTTTTGATACTCTTTATTAATAGGTATAGTTTGTTCATGAGTTTTTATAGAATAATCTTGTAAAAAATCAAAAGTACCAATTTTGTAAATAGTTTTAACATCTTGTTTTGGTATACTCCAATTTAAAAGATTGTTTTCAATTTGAGAAATATTAATTTCAACAGAATTCATATGTAAAGAGTTCATGTTTAAGTCTTCTTCATCATTATCATTAGTATTTGAGCTATAATCTCATTTAGAAAAGAATTTTGATAACTGATTCATTATAATTATTAGTCTTTAAATTTTAAAGTAGAGCTTATACTGAGGGAACACCCCCATATTGTCGTGGTCCGGCTACCCATTCTCTTTTGGGTATAATGCTAATCCAACCGACAATCGACAGGGCTTACCAACACAGTTCTACCCCCCTTTAAAAATTCAGGGCTAATAATCATAAAAATTAATTATTAAAATTCAGGGCTAATAATCATAATAAATTAATTATTAAAAATTCATGGCTCTGATACCAAAAGGTTTTAATAATTAATTTATTATGATTATTAGCCCTGAATTTTTAAAGGGGGGTAGAACTGTGTTGGTAAGCCATGTCGATTGTCGGTTGGATTAGCATTATACCCAAAAGAGAATGGGTAGCCGGACCACGACAATATGGGGGTGTTCCCTCAGTATAAGCTCTACTTTAAAATTTAAAGACTAATAATTATAATGAATCAGTTATCAAAATTCTTTTCTAAACGAGATTATAGCTCAAATACTAATGATAATGATGAAGAAGACTTAAACATGAACTCTTTACATATGAATTCTGTTGAAATTAATATTTCTCAAATTGAAAACAATCTTTTAAATTGGAGTATAACAAAACAAGATGTCAAAACTATTTACAAAATTGGTACTTTTGATTTTTTACAAGATTATTCTATAAAAACTCATGAACAAACTATACCTATTAATAAAGAGTATCAAAACATGCAATTATTATCAGTAGAAGCTATTAAAAGACATAGAAAATTATATAAATTTCTACACATAGGATTAGTTCAAGTCGCCATTAAACCTATGTTCAGATTAGGAATTGATGCTCCTGTTTTATTAATTCTAAGAGATGCAAGACATACAAATTTTAATAATTCTTTGCTAGCTATGGCTGAGTCTAATATTTCAAATGGTCCTATTTATTTTAATTGCTACCCAAACTTTTCAATTGGTTTATTTGATCCACATATTCTAGACACTTTAACATTAACAATTAAAACTAAAAACTTAGAATTTAAAGAAAAAACTAATGCTACAGTAGTTATATATAGAATATATTATAAGACTATGACTACCACTATAGAACCTAAAACAAAATTAGTATCTCCAAAAGATGAAACTATTATTTTTGAAGCTAATACTATGCATACAAAGATAAGAACACCTAAAAAATTAAAATGGAATGAAATAACTCAATCATTAACATGGAATTTGCAAGATATAAACCCGCCAAAACCTATAGAGATAGATAATCAAACATCTAGCATAGTAGAACATTCTGATGGTTCAATAGATATTTCTTTTAATAATATATTACCAAGGCATTCTATAGGAGCAAGTACTTCTAGAAATAATTTAGATGAAAGTCTATTTAGAAGAAGTTTATCAATGAAAATGAAAGGTGTTGATTTTTCAAATACAATTCCAAGACCACTATATGAAGAAAATGATAGTGATAATAATACTTATGTTCCAACTAAGTCTGATATGGAAAATTATGAAGAGTTAAAACAATGAGTGATACTAAGGTTCAAGCTCATAGAAATTGCTATATTTGGCTTTTAAAAAAATGTAATAGAAGAATACAAAATTTGAATCAAAGATTAGAAGAATATAATAAAATTCCATATATGATACCTCCATCTGAATATATTCCATGTAACATGTCTCGATCTGACCCATATCATCCCTCTAATTATATAGATTATAGAAGTCAATATCGATCATTTTTAGAAGAAAAATTAAGAGTAGAAAATAATCATAGAATAAAGCTTATGGGAAAAATTTCTAGAACAACTTGTTAAGTATGAATAAAGAAATGTTAAAATATTTAAAAGATGAAATGTTCAATAATTATAATAACAAAAATTTAATATGGTATTTTTCTAAATTTAATAAGGATGAAAGATTTTTACATGAAATCGATTGGCAATTATATATGTGTGAAAATGATGAAAATATTCCATTTTTCTCCTGGTTTTCTCTTTACTGTATAGAAAACAAAATTGAGTATCCATTCTTTGAAAATATATCTGTTAATAATACTATAACAAAAACTTACACAATTATAGATAAAAATAAAAATATTACTAGTATACACCCTCCTCATACAGATATAAAATTAAAAACTGATAATAAAGAATATGTTGCAAAACCTTTAGCAAACCTTAAGGAAGATATAGATAAAAACGTGAAGGCAATTATTTTTCAAAATAATTACACTAATGAGAAATTAAATACTATAGGAGAACAATTAGAAAGAATAGAAACTAATAAAACTTTAGATCAACCTAGTACTTCAAATACTAAAACAATAACTGAAACTATAGAAAACCCAATATTTAAACCATACAATATAGATATTCCAATACGTCTAAATAAACAACAAGACATGTTAAAAGATATTAACTCAAAACTTTCAAAATTAAATATAAATGTTATTTCAGAACAAAAAAATTCAAAATATTGAAGAACAATTTAATGATTTTCAATTAGAAGATTCTATAAATAAAATTAGAAGAAATTATCATTTTTCAAAAAATAATACTTATACTACTAGACCCGAAACAAGAAATTATTACCCTAGACCTACTCCACCTGATTTACAATTTGAAGAACGACATACTTTAGTACAAGCCAAATATGATGGAAGTTCTTTATATGAATGGAGTATAGAAGGTCAAACAGAACATCAAATTCTTAGTTTAATGCAAGAAATGATAATGGCAGCTAATGCATATAAAGCAAATGGAAATGATGATACTGCAATTCTTACTATGATAGTTTCTGGTTTTACTGGAATTTTAAAAGGTTGGTGGGACAAGTATCTCACAGAAGAAGAAAAACATATAATTAAAAATGCTAAAAAGACAGTTATTAAAACAGAAAATAATGTTCAAACACCAACTGAAATACCCGATATAATTAATACTCTAATATTTGCTATAATCCAACATTTTATTGGAAACCCAACAGATTATCAAGAAAGAAATTCTTTAATATTATTAAATTTAACATGTAGAAAATTACAAGACTTTAGATGGTATAAAGACGTTTTCCTTTCAAAAGTTATGACTAGAGATGATTGTAAAGAAGCTTATTGGAAAGAAAGATTTATAGCTGGATTACCAAAATTATTTGCAGAAAGAATTAGAGAAAAAATTAAAAAAGACTTTAATAATAATATTCCTTATAGAGATTTAGCCTATGGTCAAATAATAAATTATATAAATCAAGAAGGATTAAAAATATGTAATGATTTAAGATTAAAAGAAAAGATTAAAAAGGATGGAATTCAAGGCCATAAAGAATTAGGAAGTTTTTGTCAACAATATGGATTTGAACCATTTAAAACTCCTTCTAAATCTAAAAAGAAAATTCCTAGACAATTTATTAAAAAGGACTATAAAAGAAAACCATATATTAAAAACAAACAAAAATATTATAAAGATAAGAATGATTTTCAAAAGAAAAAACAAGGTAAACAAGATATTGTTATTTGTTATAAGTGTGGAAGACAAGGACATTATTCAAAAGATTGTTATACTAGAAAAAAGATAAGTGAGTTAAATATTTCTGATGAATTAAAAGAACAGATAAACAAAATACTTATTTATGATAATTCAAGTGAAGATAGTATTTCTGATTATAGTGATAATGATTTAAATTATATTGAAGATTCTAATTCAGAAAGTAGTTCAGAAGACAATGCATGTGAATGCGTTGGTCCTTGTATCTGTGAAATTGATGGTACAATAAATTCTCTAACATCAGATAATAAAGACTTATTTGAATTATTAGAAAAAATTGAAGATAAAGAAGTAAAACAAGTATATTTAAAACAATTAAAAGAAAAGTATAAACTACCAATAGAAAAAGAAACAAAAGCATATAATTTTAACGAAATATGCCAAAGATTTCAAACAAAACAAATAAAAGAAAATCATGTTACAATAACTGATTTACAAATAGAATTAAAATATATAAAAGAAGAAATTCGAGAAATAAAATTACAAGTTAAAGAATTAGAAAGAGGAAAAATTAAAGACGATGAAGAAAATAATAACAATATTAAAAGTAATACTGAAAATACAGGAATAATAAATCGTTTAAAAGGATTAACTTCTCAAAAATGGTATACTAAGTTAAATATAATAGTCAATAATGAATTTCGATTAACATTAGTTGCTATGATTGATAGTGGTGCTGACATGAATTGTATTCAAGAAGGATTAATACCCACAAAATACTATGAAAAGACTACATATAGATTATCTGGAGCTAATGGAAACCCATTAAATATTCAATACAAATTATCAAATGTTCATATTTGCAAAGAAAACTATTGCTATAAAACTCAATTGGTTTTAGTAAAAGATTTAACATCTCAAATTATATTAGGACTCCCATTCATAACTCAATTATATCCATTTACAGTTGAAGAAAAAGGTATAAGTATTAAAGTATTAAATAAAAATATCTGTTTTGAATTTGCTCATCCAATTACTTCAAAACAAATAAATATTTTAAGCTTAAAAGAAAAACAAAAGGAATTTTTAATTGACGAAATTGATCATGTTAGAATAAAGAATCAATTGCAAGATAAAATAGTTATAAAAAGAATACAAGAAACTGAAAACAAATTCAAAGATAATGTTTGTGCAAATATTCCAATGGCTTTTTGGGAAAGAAAACAACATGTTGTAAAATTACCTTATATTAAAGATTTTAATGAGAAAAATATTCCAACAAAATCTAAAGCTATACATATATCTCAAGAGTTAGAAAACTATTGTAAAAAGGAAATACAAGAATTATTAGATAAAAAACTAATAAGATCATCTAAATCCCCTTGGTCTTGCTCTGCCTTTTATGTTCAAAATAGTGCAGAAATCGAAAGAGGAGCTCCTAGATTAGTTATAAATTATAAGCCATTAAATAAAGTTTTAGAATGGATTAGATACCCTATACCAAATAAAAGAGATTTATTAAAAAAGATATATGATTCAAAAATATTTTCTAAATTTGATATGAAATCTGGATTTTGGCAAGTTCAAATTGCTGAAGAAGATAGATATAAAACTGGATTCAATGTACCATTTGGACACTATGAATGGAATGTTATGCCTTTTGGATTAAAAAATGCTCCTTCAGAATTTCAAAATATAATGAATAATATTATTTTACCATTAGGAAATTATGCTATTGTTTACATTGATGATGTATTAATATTCTCAAATTCTTTAGACCAACATTTTAAACACTTAAATTCTTTCTACAATATTATTCATAAAAATGGATTAGTAGTATCACCTTCTAAAATGAGTCTTTTTCAAACAGAAATAAGTTTTTTAGGACATAATATTATTCAAGGAACAATAAAACCTATTAACAGAAGTTTAGAATTTTCAAATAAATTTCCAAATGAAATTAAAGATAAAAAGCAATTGCAAAGATTTTTAGGATGTTTAAATTATATTCATGATTTTTTCAAAGACTTAGGAATTATATGTAAACCTCTATATGACAGATTAAAAAAGAATCCAAAACCATGGACTCAAGAACATACAGATATAATAAAATATATTAAAGATAAAATCAAATGTCTACCATGTTTATATATTCCCCATCCCAATGCAAAATTAATTGTAGAAACTGATAGGATTTGGAGGAATATTAAAACAAGAATTAGATAACAAAGAAAGTCTAGTTAGATATTATTCAGGTGCATGGAATGATACTCAGAAAAATTATTCTACAATCAAGAAGGAAATTTTAAGTATAGTTTTATGTATAAAAAAGTTTGAAGATGATTTATATATGAAACCATTTTTATTAAGAATCGATTGTTTATCTGCAAAATATATTTTAGAAAAAGATATTAAAAATTTGATTTCAAAACAAGTTTTTGCAAGATGGCAAGCATTATTAAGCAACTTTGATTTTCAAATAGAATTTATAAAAGGAGAAAACAATTCTTTACCAGATTTTTTATCTAGAGAATTTTTACAGGGAATATGAGCAACGATTCTTCAAAAAAGATTGTATTATCAAAACAACAATTCTCAAAGTCCCAATTATCAAGTTCTCCAGGTTCTCCTTCAAAACCAGCCCATTCACAACAATTTCCTTTATTACCCAATATTCAAAACAGATTTGCCCCTTTATCCCCAGGGCCTAGACCTAGACCCCCATTCTCTTCCATTATTCAAAATCTAGAATCAAAACCCATTATTCAATCCCCTTCTTTCACAAGGCTTTCTAAACCAGCCTCTCCTTCAAACTCTTCTCCAGCCACTATTCCTTACACTATTAACCCAAATAAAAAGATTATCAAAATTTTAGAACCTTTGGAAGTTGAAAAGGTTAGCCAAAATTTTTTATCTCTAATCGATTTCATCTATCCAAGAGGATGTCACTTTTTCAAAGGAGATTACAAGACCCGAGAGTATTATCAAGCAATTTTAGTCGATTCAGAATCAACAGTTATTCGACACAATTTTAATAAGGAAGATCCTACTAAGATTGCTTATAGTCAAGTTAAAATGTTAAGAGTCCTATCCTTAGAAGATTGGAATTCTAAGCCCTATAATCCAAAAACCCTTTCAGGCTTCAGCACCTATCCTCAATACGACTATTATGATTATCAAGATGCATGGGAATATGCATTCTTTCTAAGAAATTTTGACCATTCCTGGTTTTTCCAATTTGATGAAGAATTTTCAAATACTTATCCTAGATGGTTTGTTAAATGGTTCAAATATATGGGAATTATTCCAGAAGCTTTTCCCCAGGAGATTTCAGAAGCATTTTCAAGATTTGTTGAATATTTTCAACATGAAGGAACACCAATTTTTGAATATACTTTACAATTTATGAGTATATTCAGAATCCCATGGATTTGTTTATGGACGTACAATTATCAAGAAGAAAGCCCTTCAGAACTTTCTCCTCCATTGCTCTTTAGACAATATAGATGCAAATGGTGGAATAAGTTTGTTACTACAAAGGCCAATTCTCAAGCAGTTACCAAGTACTATAAAGAATTAACCATTCAATATGAAAAAAGTCTAAAGTCTCCAATTCGAGAAATCAAAGCCAGCAATGAAGACCAAGAGTATGTTAAAAGATTTTCAGATTGCAAGTCTCCAGAAGATATTTTAAAATTAGTCAATGAAATTCGACAGTCTCCATCTCCTTCAAAACATTCATCTCCGGAGACTGAAGTTTTTCAAGATTCTCAAGACCCTTATGATTTGATGTGAAAAATAATAATAATAATAATAATAATAATAATATATATAATCATCATTCTTTGACCGACAATAGATGGTTATATATATATATATATATATAGGTAAAGAGTACTGTACAAATGCCCTTATCGTACATTACGTACGCGTCAATCTCAGCCGTCGGATCTTTTATCGCGCATTGAATTCGCATGTTGGTTTTTTTGTAACAATTTCGCATGTGATAATTTTTGATGAAATCGCATGTTGTTTTTTGTAACAATTTCGCATGTGATAATTTTGATGAAATAGCATGTTGTTTTTTTGTAACAATTTCGCATGTGGTAATTTTGATGAAATCGCATGTTAAAAAAACAACATGCGAAATTGTTATAAAAAAACAACATGCGATTTCAATGCCGGAAGATGATCTGACGGCTGAGATTGTAGCGTACGTAATGTACGATAAGCGCATTTGTATGATAACCGGCCTCTATATATATATATATATATAATGATTGTGCTAATAACATATGGTTTCATTAATTTCATATTTATTTATATAATTGTGCAGGTGGTGTTTTTTACAAATTCAGGCACGGAAGCCAATGAGCTAGCGTTGATGATAGCGCGATTATACACAGGTTGCCAAGATATCATATCATTGAGGAAGGCGTACCATGGGAACGCAGCTGGAACAATGGGCGCAACTGCACAATCCAACCGGAAGTTCAACATTATTCTGGTAAATTCATGAAGTGCCGCTAATTAGTTTTTCTTTTAAATTTAAAACATATACCATAAAATATTACTTTGAACTTTAAATTTTCATTCGTGAACATAACATGTGTTTGTTATATTACGTGATAAAAGACGTTTCCTAATTTTGGAACGTGGGAATACATTAATAGCTACGTTTGCGTGTTTTTTCATAATGCTTATTTTTGTCATCAAAATCATCGGTTCACAAGCGATTCAACAAGCTCAGATGTCGTTTTAGATATCACTTTCTGATTTTTTTTTAAGTTGTCAACACCTTTATCTTTTCGCAAAATGACAAATGTGTCTTCATCAAATAATTGTAATTTCTTAGTAAGTCGACATTAACTGTTTTATGTGTCATGTATAGGGACATTTGGTGTTTTAAACTAACACTTATCATACAAAAATGTATTGATTAAAAATAAAAAGAAAACATTATGTTTATGTTTATTTATTATAAAGTAAGGGTGACATTATAAAACCACATGTACGCTCGCTAATATTAGTTCTTCTTTCGACCACAAGAACGCGGTCCATCATGTAATAAATCTAGACCCGTATAGAGGAGCATTTGGGTCTGATGGAGAGAAGTACGCCAAAGATATCGATGACTTGATACAATTTGGAACTTCTGGACATATTGCAGGTTTTTATTTTGAAGCAATTCAGGTAATCATTTATGATATAAAATCAAAATATATGCAAGCCTAGAACAAGTCAAATGATTCGATCATGTTAAAAAAAGTGAAACTTATGTAGCGTGTTTTAACTCTCAACGCGTTATTGCAATAATATCCTTTTTTGCAAGGGCATCACAAGCCCATGCCTCCCACAAATAAAAATCATTATTTCGTTAACATATTACCCAAAAGCCCCTTATTATATAATTAGGGATGGTTGAAACCCAAATCAAAAACATTTGGGATGAATAATGGTATGTGTATTTAGCTACGGGATTGGTATGAGATTAGTACTAAAAGAATTTGTAAGTATGGGACGGGTCATAGTCCGATTCCCGAAACATACATACCTATTTACCGAACAATGCTTGTATACAATTTTTTTTTGTTGTTGTTGGCTAATAGAGTAGTAATCGACTAATCCATTGTCTTTTTTAGTTTATATATTTTTAGTTTCCGTGTTTCATATTTTGTATGAAACTCGTACTAAAATGTACTTGAGACTTTCAATGGGTAATTGCAAACAAACAAACTTATATATTTTATGCACAACCTGGGGGGGGGGGGGGGGGGGGTATTAGGACGTGTATGGAACATGCTTTCACAATTGGAGATAAGATTGTAAGAATCGTTCATATAAAAAGTAAGTAAAAACAATTTATTTAGAATTACAATACAATAATTAAAAGAAAGCAGTAAAGTACAAATACTATTACAACTGAAATTAAAAAAAATAAAAGAAGAAATAAAGAAAGACATAAACGGAAATTGTTTGAGGTTCGTGTTGAACACGGGGACCTTAAAACAAATTTCGAGTCTCTCAAGAGAACTCGTTTGTTTCCAAGGGCACAAAGCCGGAATACTTTGTACCGCCGGAGAAGACCTCGAAAACATTCGTATACATGAAAGAGAAAGATCAAAAAAGATAGAGAGAGTTAGATGTGTTTTAGAGATTGCTATGTGAAGTATGTTTGCAACTAAGGACCCTTAGTACATATAATTGACTTGATGTTGAACCATGTATGAATTAAACGAAAAATAAAAACTATTGAATGTCTTCAATGCAAAATTTTCGGTTTCTTGTTTTGACAAGAACATGTCTATTGTTTCAACTCAATTAATGCGAAACAACTACAAGCGACCAACAAACAGTTGGTCAAGTACAAATAACCGGCAACCAACAGTTGGTTCAAAAAGTTGCTACTGGCCTGAACTAGCAGTTTTATGTTAGAGCCATTGCTAACCTCATTAGCAGTTGATGATGTAAGCAGGTACTGCTACTAACATCACTAGACGTTTCTGACCTAGTTCATTAACCCTACTCGCACATTGTGTCATAAACCATGGTGAGTCACACATTTGATCAAGCGTTAAAAATACAAAGGTGACTCTCAAGCGACTCGCGATGATGCGAAGTGCAAAGTACGCCACATTGCGCCCAAAAACCCGTGCCACGTGCACATGTGTGAGTGTGAGTTAAGGGTGCTTCGCACCCTTTCGTGAACCCACTAGAGTGGAGTTTCATGAAACAACAAGGGAGGAATGTTCACATATATCCCACTTTATTTTTGTTTCCTCCTATGTAGGACTAATTCCCACATTTCCCCCTTTTTCCTTATTACAGCTTTCCTCTGTTCAAGTCACAACTTTAAGCAACTATATCTCGTTCATCTTAGCTCTGATTTGGACGTAGTTTGGTTCGTTGTAAAGCCCTTATGGCATAAAACACAAACCCACAAAATAGGGATTATATTAATCAAGGTTTAATATAAATATATTTGCCCAAATTTTGAGAAAAAAATTACATAACACTTTAGTGAAAGTATCACATTTCACTAATTTTCCAACAAAGATTATTATTACCAATACGCGTTCCAAACTCGCCCTTTATCGTCCTTATCATAATGCATTTTTGATTGTTTGTACTTTTTTATATCAACGGTTAAATATTTCTTTTTGCATCAGGGAGTCGGGGGGCATTGTGGAATTGGCCCCGAACTACTTACCTCCGGTTTATAATAGTATTAAAAAAACCGGAGGACTTGTAATCGCGGATGAGGTTCAGTTCGGATTTGCTCAGATCGGAACGAACTTTTGGGGATTCCAAAACCAAAGAATTGTGCCCGATATTGCCACAATGGCAAAGGTATATATTAATCATTAATAATTAAGTACACGTGATCTATGATTAACTTGTGCAAATGAAAAGCTTACTATCTCGCCTATTAGGGTATTGGCAACGGGATTCCACTTGGTGCGGTGGTGACCACCCCGGAAATAGCAAAAGTTTTAACGCGTCGGAGTTACTTCAATACATTTGTTGGAAATGCGGTTTGTACTGCTGCGGGTCATGCTATCCTTAAAGTTATCGAAAGAGAAAATCTTCAAGAAAATGCTCATGTTGTTGGATCATACTTGGAAGAACGTCTCACTGCTCTCAATGATAAGCACGACAGTAAGCTCTCCACTTCATTTTTTTTTGTTTTGTTTATAAAATTTAAAGTTAAAAGTTTAATAATATGATATACTGAAGTTATCGGGGATGTCCGGGGATGAGGATTAATACTTGGAGTAGAACTAGTGACTGATCACAAACTCAAAACTCCAGCAAACACTGACATATTGGAGATCATGGAGACAATGAAAGGTAAATTTGACCCCATTAAAACAAAACTAGAAATATATTTTGTAAGGTTATCATGCAATACTCATTTGTTACAAATGGTCATCCCATTTAGATCATTGGGGTTGTGTTTGAATTGCTTGACTTTAAGTGTGCCTAGGGTAAGACTAATGTTTTTGACATGGATAAAAAAATGGAGTTGAGCAATTTAACCGGACATGATTATCATCCCTAAGGGGCTGTTTGGCAACATCTAAATGGTTAAGTGCTGAACTAGAAGAGGTTGAACCATTAAGTGCTGAACAAGTAAGAGGTCTAAACCATTAAGAGTCTGTATAATGCTTAACCGTTCAGAGGCAAATGTCTGACCAATTCAGATTAGAGGTCTTAACCATTCAGACTCTGTATAATGCTTAACCATTCAGAGGCAAATGTCTGAACCATTCAGACATCTGCTCGTGAAACAAACAGTCTGAACCATTAAGTGTTGAACCAGTAAGAGGTCTGAACCATTAAGAGTCTCATTAAGAGGTAAACAAACAACCCCTAACTAAATTACCCTTTTTAACTCGTTACCCAATCAAACTCATATACCAATGTAGATTTACATTTTCTTTTCTTTTTGTTTTTGTACATTAATCTTTATAAAAGTAAAAACCATAAAATAAGAATACTACCAATTTTTGTATTTTCAGATTTAGGGGTTTTAGTTGGAAAAGGTGGATTCTATGGAAATGTGTTTAGAATCACTCCCCCAATATGCTTCACCAAAGAAGATGCAGGTAAGTTTTTTCCGTTATACAATTAACTTTTTTCCTTATTTTATTTTTTACTGTTATATCTTAAATATTCCAATTTTGTCTTTTACTAGATTTTCTTGTGGATGCTATGGACTACTCGATGTCAAAGCTCTAAAGATACTGTCAAATTTGCCCCCAAACACACCTTATACAAAAGCTTTTATAAAGTAAGACATGTCAACCGTCAAAATTCTCTTATAATATAATAAAAGCTTTCCCGATACGGGAAAATGTGCGACTTAACTGTTGGGCAATTAATATACAGTGTATGGGTTAACACCTTGTTGATCCTCTTTGTCTCGGACTTTAGATACTTTATTTAATAACATATTTTTATAAAGTATTATTATGGAAGGATCGTGTGAATGCTAAGTTCTTTTGCTTATTGTATTGACAACATCTCGTTGTCTTTTGTCTTTGTTTTTGTTTCTCGTTTCTAAGGGAGGAGGGAGTCGTCCCAGCCTCCCAAGATTTCCCGTGTGACACATAAGTGCCACATCAACTTTTCCTTCACTTCTCTCACTTTCCAAAAAATGCATGGTGTCGTCCAAGTTTTCCCCAAAATACCCCGAAACAAATTTATACACTTACCCATCTTGCCCACTTGCACGTGGATCGGTGATAGCTCACCGATATTCGGTGAAACTTTTTTCACCAAAACCAGGGGAAGTGGGGTCGGGAGTTCCCCCACCTCTCCCTTGGAAACAACTTCATTGGCCATAAGGTTTTATTAAAAAGTCGTAGATTTCAGTAATCTTATTTGACCATTATAAAATGGGCCTTTAGAATAGTAAAAAAGAAATTAAATCTTAGATGATCGCAAATTATAAATATTAACATTTTTTTGTTTATTATGTCTAGTACCATGAATACTACGGCTATCTGTTGATGAGTGGGTGGATGGTTTATGATGTATAATCATATAAAACGTGGTGATCATCAACTGTTAAACTAGACGGTAGTTTTTGAGGTTTATATGGTATGGGTTAAGGCCGGTTCTAGTCAATAACTAGGTATTGGTGGAACCAGGTAGGGTATGGAACCGGGTGGCGCGTATTGCATAAAAGTATCCAACCCTTTAGGAACTGAATACGGTTTGTGTAGGAACTGAGTATTAGGAACCATTTTTCTAAGAGGACAACAAATAAAATCTATTCATTTTAAATATTTTACTTCATATTTAAAAGAATAGATAGCAAGTTTGAGTGTTGTGATTAAATCAACACATTTATTACCTATTTATACTAATACAAGACACAAGGGATCCCCCCCCCCCCCCCAAAAAAAAGGTCAGCGTTAGATAGAGGCTAGAAAACGACTATAACCGTTTATGGAACCGATTCTATACCCGGTTCCTTAATTGTGGTTCATGGCCAAATATTATATATATACATATATACACACACACACATAGAGTAAATTACAAAAATCTTCCTTTATGTATGTCACTTATTGCAAACTGTGTCCTTTGTCTTCAATAATTACAGAAAACGTACTCAATGTTTGCAAACCCTTGCACGTTACGTCCTTTAACCCCAACTCAGTTATTTTTTTTGGTTAAATTAGATAAAACAAGGGTATTTTAGTCTTTTTAACTATTTATTAAAATTTTAATTAATAAAATACTGATATACTTCTTTCTCTCTCTAACTTTCTTACTTCTGTCTGACTCTTTCTCTCTCTAGATAACTTCTTTCTCTCCCAACCCACCACCACTATCACCTCAACCACCGTCCATCGCCACCCTCAGCAACAACCACTCGAACCTCAACCACTGTCGTTGGAGATCTTGGCCGCTGTCGATCCTCTCTCCATCACCTACACTCTCCATCTCCACCAAAAACCCTAGGGTTTTCCTTTCTCTCACACCTGCTTCTCTATCTTCTTCATCGTTCCAAAACCGCTCAATTCTCCGTCGTTTTCCGTGTTTAACGTTCTCTAGGGCTCCGAATGCCGCTGCAGACACGTTTGAAGACAAAAAGTGCTGCTCTGCTTCACGGCCAGTCTCCGGATCGGAGTTCGGTTACTCTCATACATCAATTGATGCTACTGATCAAGGTATCTGATTTCATTAATGTTTGTAGAATGATTTTGGATAAGTTTTTGAACGGATATATGTGTAGGTACTGTGATACTGTAGGTAGGCTTGTGAGGAGATTGATTTGTAATATATCATTGATTAATTGTTAGTGTTTTATGATTTGAGTATGTTTGAATGTTTTATGATAAAAGGTTGCCGTCGTCGGAGATCTTGGCCGCTGTCGTCGGATATCCAGAAGCGCACAGATGGTTAGGGTTGGGGTAATGGCAGCGGCGATGGGTTTAATGGCAGCATTGTTGGGGTTTAATGGTTGTTCTTTGAATGGTTTGGGTTTGAATGGTGGTGATTTAAATGGTGTAGGTACATTGTGCGATAAAACTCAAGCAATAAGAAACCCAAAACCAAATCAAAACCCCCAAATCTGATGATGATGAACTCTGTTTCGAACTCTGGTGGGGTGATGGTTGTGGTAGGTGGCAGGTGGATGGTGGTGACTGTGGTTGTAGTGGGGGAGGTGGTGGGAGACAGTGGGAGTAGGTGGTGGTGGTGGTAGGGAAGTTATAGAGAGAGATAGAAATATGATATATAGAGAGAGATTATGTCTATATATTTATAATTTTTTTAATGATGATTAATATATTTATTATTTTTATTTTTTATGATTATTTATTTTAATATTTAGGGTAAAATGACCAAGATACCCTCATGTGGGGTTCAATTGGTCAGACTTAACCATGAAAATTAACTGAGTTATGGTTAAAGGACATAACGTGTAAGGGTTTGTAAACATAAAGTACGTTTTCTGTAATTATTGAAGACAAAGGACACAGTTTGTAATAAGTGACATACATAAAGGACGATTTTTGTAATTTACTCACACATATATATATATAGAAACGGGATCTGGAGAAAACGTTTGAAAGTGTGAAAACGGATCCTGCCGAAACACGTGGCGCGCGATATAATCAAGGCGGAGGAGCTTTTTTGTCCTTATATCTTCTTTTCCAATGCATTTCTCACAACACCGTTGTCATTTTTGGCGTGTAAGATTTTTTTTTTTCGTGTAGTTAGAAACAATAACTATCTGGCTTTTTATTGTTTTTTTAGATCCGCCTCGATGAATTAATCGATTTTGTGTTATATAGTAAATGTTATGGGTGAAATTCTGAGCCCATATCCTGGAAAATATCTTGATCTATATCTTGTTTATGTAGTATCTGTTTACATCCGGGATGCTGATTCAGGATATTGGTAACATCCTGAATGGTATCCTCGGGATTACTAATGGATTATGTGCAGGTACGTGGGTTAGAAGCTAGCAACGTTCACAAGACTTATTCCGCGGAAGACTCGGTCCAAGTCGTTCAAATGAAGACGTTGAAGCCGTATTACTCGGTCCATAACGTTCATAATGGAATACTCGGAGTAGCCCATATTTGTAGGGATTATTGTTTGTAATTCATTACTATAAATAGGTGGGTACATCAGATCAACTAGGACATCACAATCACACTCGCTACACTTTAACACTTGCTCTCGAGCAATTCTTATTTTCATACAAAGGCATTGTAACACTTAGCGATCTGATCTATATCCTGCACTGTATCCTGAAGTTTAAAGCAATAAGAAGAACAAGGCAGCTGCGATTGTCAGCTCCCGAGGTTTTATGCCGACAATCTAAATTGATCAAGGGCTTTCCTCGTACATCTCGTGTCATTTCCTTTACTTCTTGCTTATCGTTTGCTCATTGTTTGATCGCAGATACAGCTCAATATCCTGAGTCGTATCTTGAATACTGATTTTCTAAATAACTCAGCAAGCATATTTTCTATACACTTTCCAGCACACTACCTCACTTTACTAATTTGATCACTAAATTGCTTCGGTAATTTTTGACCAAAACAATTTGGCGCCCACCATGGGGCAAGTGGTGCTCTCTTTACTAAAAATTTTTGTCAAATCGCTAATCGGTTTTCTATTTTCAAAACTTTTTGCCACATTGTCCATAATGGCCTCAAGATCAAACATGAGTTTCTCTACTGTGTCTGCTGTGACTTCTGCTACTACCGGTTCGGTGCTTCCACCACCTCCTCCAAGGATGCCAGCCTCTACACAATCTCAAGATGTTATCCCTACTCGGAGTGTCCAGGGATCTGCTCCCGTTTTAGCTTCTAACGATGAAATTTTAACCTTATTTGGAAGTGTGCAGGAGCAAATGAGGCAGCAACAGGAAACGAACCAAATGCTTTTAAGGGAAATACAACTCCTGAAGTCCGGCTCGAGCAGATCTGCTGAGGATATTGTCACTCCATTACACCCCAGAACTTTGAACTTTAGTTCGGCTGTGTATACTGAGGATAACAGGGGGAATATTGTGCCCAGCCTTCCTCAGAATCATACTCCTGAAATACCCTCCTCGGTCAGGATGTCGACCATAAGGAGCTCAGGATATGCTTCAGGATATGGGCAAAATCCTCCCACGGGTAACGTGTCAAATAATAATAATACTCATGCTACTAACAATAGTGGATCTTTGCAGGATACAGGTGTGACATCAGCACTTACTAGGGAACTTCAGAAGTTGAAGGACATGATATCAAGTGTACCCGGGGTGGTCCAGCCAATCCCGGAAGTGTCTCAAGACAGCCACAAGATATCTCGTTTTGCATATCCTATCTGTGATGCTGAGATCCCAAAGAGGTTCCAAACCCCCAACATGAAGCTTTACGACGGAACAACGGATCCTGAAGAGCATATTGCTCAGTATAGGGAAAGGATGGAGATTAACCCTATCCCTCCGGATCTCAAGGAAGCATGCTTGTGCAAGGGTTTTGGTTCAACCTTGACAGGATCAGCTTTGAAATGGCTCTTGAATGTTCCTCCACATTCGATTACATCTTTTGCTCACTTAGTAAATTTATTTAATAGTCAGTTTTCTTGTAGTAGAAGCTTTGAAAAATTAACAAGTGATCTCTACAGGATAACACAAGGGCCTCAGGAATCCCTTAGGGATTATGTGAACAAGTTCAGCCGGGAATCACTAGACATTCCTCATCTTGATGTTGCAACAGCTGTGCAAGCTTTCAAGATGGGGCTGCAAAAGGATTCTCAATTTTATCAAGACCTTGTAATGAACCCATGCAGGAACTTGGACGAAGCTCGGAACAGGGCCCTAAGATACATTCGGTTGGAGGATGACAGAAAGATGCAAGAAAGGATGAACTCATCCAACACTTATGAGTCAACTAACAGGAAGTCAGAATCCTCATTCAAGTCATATCGGCCTAAGCCATATGGCAGAAATGAGAACAAGAGAGTGAATGCTGTCGAAGATGAGGATCCTGAAGAGTATCCTGAATTATCTGAATATTGCTTTTCTGTTAACATTCCTGAATTGATGTATGCCATGCAGGGTCTAGGGGACAAGGCAAGATGGCCTCGAAAGAATCAACAAAAAGCAGATTGGAAAGACAAATCAAAATGGTGTGCTTTCCACGAAGATTTCGGACATATGACTGAGGATTGCATCGCTCTAAGGAAAGAAATAAGCTATCTTCTAAGCAAGGGATATTTGAAGGATCTCTTAGGAAGAAAGAAGAATAAGGGTCAGGATACTGAGAAGGATCCTGAGCGAGCAGCATCACCTCCCGCGGATGCCAAGATAATCAACTTCATTTCGGGAGGATCCGACATTTGTGGGACTTCGTATTCGGCAGCAAAGAGACATGCAAAAGAAGCTAAGGCCGAAAGGGGAGACAAACCTGTCAGGATGACTACACTCACAACTGACAAAGTGATCACATTTGATGCCGATGACAGGGATACTGTCCAGGATCCTCACCATGATGCTCTGGTAATAACGTTATATGTGGCTAACCATTTTGTACGCAGGATATTGGTTGATAATGGCAGCTCCGTCAACATAATCCAACTAGAGACGCTTAAAAGAATGAATGTATCTCCAATGGATATCACTTCAAAGTCTACCGTGCTTGTTGGGTTCAGTGGAGAGGCTAGAAACACAGTGGGAGAGATAAAGTTGCCGGTGTACGTTGAAGGAGTCAACTCGATACAACGTTTCTGTGTGATGGACTCTCTATCCTGCTATAGCATTATACTGGGAAGACCGTGGATTCACGATATGAAGGCCGTGCCATCAACATATCACCAATGCATCAAGATACCTACCCCTTGGGGAGTTGTTAAAGTTGATAGTGATCAGCAGGAGGCGAAAGAATGTTACTCATCCTCGATGAAATCCTCAACCAAACCTAGTGCAGCATAGCAATTAAAGACGCGGGCCCAGGATATCGTGGAGGATCCGGAGCAGGATGTGAAGAAAGTTATCCTAGACCAGGATAATCCCGATATTTCGGTGCTCGTGGGAACCAATATCCCTCAGGATATTGAAGAACAATTAATTAACTTTTTAAAATGCAGGATGTCAACGTTTGCATGGAAGCATGAGGATATGACAGGCATATCCAAAGATATTATCACTCACAGGCTTGGAATTGATAAATCATTCAAGCCTGTGCAACAAAAAAGAAGGAAGTTTGCTCCTGAGCGGAATACGATTATTCAAGAGGAAGTTGAAAGATTGTTGAAGTCCAAAATGATTAGAAAAGTCAAGTTCCCAAGGTGGCTAGCAAACGTGGTTGTGGTACAGAAGAAAAACAGGAAATAGAGAGTCTGTGTAGATTACACAGACTTGAACAAAGCTTGTCCTAAAGACCCATTTCCTCTTCCCCACATTGATGCAATGGTAGATGCCACTGCTGGGCATGAAATGCTGACTTTCATGGATGCATCCTCAGGATTTCAACAGATCCAAATGGAGCCTTCTGACCAGGAGGATACTGCCTTCATGACACCAACAGGTATTTATTGTTATACAGCTATGCCTTTTGGTTTGAAAAATGCAGGTGCAACATACCAAAGATTGGTAAACATGATGTTCAAAGACAAACTGGGGGACACCATGGAGGTGTACATTGACGATATGGTGGTAAAATCAAAGAAAGCTCAGGATCACCTCCAGGATATTAAAGGAGCGTTTGATATCCTGGATCAGTATAATATGAAGCTGAATCCTGCTAAGTGCCATTTTGGAGTAGGAGCAGGAAAATTCCTAGGATATATGGTGACCAAAAGAGGAATAGAAGCAAGCCCGGAGCAGATTAAAGCCATCTTGGATATTAAATCACCCTCAAATATGAAGTATGTTCAACGATTAACAGGGCGAGTGGCAGCATTGAATAGATTTATCTCAAGATCTTCAGAAAAATGCAAGGATTTTTATGATATCCTGAAGAAGAACAAAAAATTCGAGTGGGGTGAGAAGCATGAAGCAGCCCTACAGGATTTGAAACGATATCTCTAAACCGCACCTCTGTTGATGAAACCTGAAAATGGTGAACCACTATCCCTGTACCTTGCTGTATCAGGGAATGCTGTAAGTGCCGTTCTTATAAAAGACCATGAAGGTCAGCAATATCCTGTTTATTATGTTAGTAAATGTAACAACTGTGCTTGTAATTACTATGAACAGTTCTATTATCAATAAAACAATGTTATTTGATCCCAATGTTTGTTTTGTTATGTTTTACATTTTTCATGTTTTGACTTTTATGTAATTTCAAACTCTACATCGCTTTCTGGAGAGTTATACGCAAACTAGTGCGTAAACGTACTCAGTTTAATGCGAGAAATACTCCGGAACATCAACATACACTCAACATACCTTAAATAACGTTTACATAACTTAGAAATAAGTTTTGAAGGCTTTGGTATGGCAAAAACAAGTTAATTCGCTTACAGGGACTAAACTTGACAAACTGCGAAAGTATGACGATTCGTACTGGAACAGACATTCCGGAAGATAACCATAAGTTAAACACACCTTAAATATCCTTTACATAGCTTAGAAATAGGCTTTGAGGGGTTCGGTGTGCTAAAATAAACTTTTGGGTCATTCAGGGACTAAAAGTGTCAAAAAGTGCACAAGTTTGCATTTTCGCGCATAACTTACGTTCTGAATACATCTGGACATCCAAAAATTTATGTAAGCATGACTATATTATATTTTAGTGTTCGCCTTAAGAAAAATCCATTCGTCGCGTCATTTGGATCGTTTTTCGCGCTTGTGCGCATTCCGTCGTAATTAAGCGAACATCGCGTTCGTACGACCAAACGAACTGACATCAGACATATTTTTGAACATTTTTCATGTCCAAAATGTTTAGGAAATCATTTTAGGGCCTTAAAGTTGGCTTTACGGGCCTTAGAAGTGTCGGAAATTGGCTTAAACACGTGCAGGGACTGAAACTGTCATTTCTGAAACTTTGTTCTGATCTGTGACTGCTAGGCGGCCCGCCTCAGTTCCTGAGCATCCTCAGGCGGCCCGCGAGGCACCTTCTGACCAGGTTAAATGTTTCTAACAGCAGATTGCAGCTGTTTGATCCTCCTCCACACATTCCCAATTGTCTAGTCAGCTGATAAGAACCATTTTCTAGTCACCATAAGGTTCCAACACTTGTACGGTTATGATTAAGGCATGTTTTCCATGAAACGATCTTAACGGTGGACCGAAAACTATAAATACCCCACCCCCCATTGCTTAAAAACCACTAGAATCTGATCTTAAGGACTCTAAGTTGAAACCATTGTTTCATACCTGAGTTATTTCGATCTAGATTAGCATTCGGGGACCCTTCGTAAGTATTCTTTCGTTCTTTTCCTTATTTTTACTGCTTTTCGAGTCAGAAAGTCAAACTTTGTTTGACTTTCAGCGTTGACCAGTAATGGTCAATGCGAAGTTCTTTTGAACTTCGCAACGTGATTGTAATCACGATGGTCATAGTCCCTTGGGACTATGCCTACTGATTACCACGTTGTCTAGGGTCGTAGGGTAAGCGATCTGATAAATCGCTTATACCTTCGAACCCGACCCAGTTTGGTCGATCATTAGGATCCGACCAAACACATTAGGTGACCATAGTAGGTTGGGAATAACCTTCCGAGGTTATACCCTATGGTCACATCGTTTAAATAGTTGTATGGTAGGTAGTTTATATGCCTTAGGTAAATTACCAGAATACCCTTTTCATGTATAATTGGTAATTAAGCATATGTAACCTAAACCTTTGTCACATAACTGATTATGTAACATGTTTAGGCATATAACACTTGTCATAGGGCTAGTTAGGCGGTCCGAACGCGTTTCACGCGAACGACGCGTTAAAGTAGCATAAGTTACCTAAACGGGTCGTAATGGGTCGTAAACAATTATGTTAGGTTTCAATTAGTATGTAGGCTTTGTTGAACCATACTACACGAGTCTCCATACTCGTTTGGTTTACAAACCCTCATGCTACCCGATCTTCCGATTTAGGTCCGGTTTATTAACATAGTTACCTATATTAGGTGCCGTTTGATTCCGAGATCTCTAGCATTACTTGGTGTTTATCTTAAGACATCTGAGCAATATCAAGTGAGTACATAGACCCCTCTTTTACTGTTTTCCAAACTGTTTTGGGGTGGAACACATGTGCCTACTTGTTACTTTCATGCTTTCCTGTTTTCACATCATATACCGGCTATGTTTGATAGTACATTATAGTACATGATTTCATTACATTTCATGCTAGGTGTGCCCATTGTGTGCATTACTTGGTACATTGTTTTACATTACATTTCATGCTAGGTGTGCCCATTGTGTGCATTACTTGGTACATTGTTTTACATTACATTTCATGCTAGGTGTGCCCATTGTGTGCATTACTTGGTACATCGTTTTACATTACATTTCATGCTAGGTGTGCCCATTGTGTGCATTACTTAGTACATCGTTTTACATTACATTTTCACGCTATGTATGTTCATTTGATTACATACTTAGTGCATCACATGCTTACATTTTTGGTATGACATTTGGTTTGTTTAACATGGAACAATACATTCATTAACATTGATCATGCCATTCGTTAGTAGGTAGTGGTACCATAGGAATTGACAACTCCCGTTCCGTACATCCCAGGGAAAGGGGATGAAAGGAATGACCGAATTCGATATACATAATTAAGATAAACCTTTAATTTGTTTAAGGGTTTATCGCCACAGTCTCAAGGCTTGGATGTATGCATTTTAACAATACCGCATAAATGTTTGTATCAGTATAGCATGCATTTGTTACACAAAAACATAACTTTGATTTAAACTGTGTTTTACTTCAATACCCTGTTGTTGTGCATTTTACATATGGTTTAGTTGATACATTTCAATTACCATACATGACATTTTGGTTACATATTACATGATCTACATTGAACATAAACATTTGACATTGATATACACATTGGTGGTTTACATTGGACATAGACATTTTGATATGGTTTACACAATAACACTTGACAATTGGTTTGTACATGAACAAGTTACATTGGTGGTTGTTTGGGTAAGTGATTTGAGTAACGAGGTGTGTGTAATATGATACAAACATGGTGGATACGCCGCTGGTACTTCCTATATATAAGTGTTTGTATAGTATTACATAGCGCAACATTATTTAAACCATTTCAGTATAGACATATTACATTTTTATACACATAACATACTTTTCATAAGACATTGTTTTACAAAACAGTTTATTTTATACAATTCATTTTACATGGTTAATCATTTAACCTTACATTTATTTATACATATCAACTGATATTATCGTTTTTCAAATGATTTACAAGACAAAGCAATTTACAAGGTTCATGACTAAACATTTTCTCAAATACAAGTCATGAATCCTATTTTCACAAACCTATGTATCTCACAGGCATTTTTATGCTGACGTACCTATTTTCATATGTGTTTTCAGGAGCTTTTCCGTAGGATGTTGATCATGACACTAGGGCGGACCTGTGCCTTAGAGACTAAAAATGGAGATAGACTTGTTTAATTATGTTATAAACTCTTTTAATTACTGTTCAAGACAATGTAACATCCTTGTTTAATAAATAAATACAACTTTGTATGCCATGGTTATGAAACAATTTATTCTGTTACGACACGCCCCGATGTTTCCGCCGCGATTTGTTGTTTTACGCGGTCGGGGTGTGACAGAAGAGTTGGTATCAGAGCCAATGGTTATAGGGAATTAGGTTATTAGTAATGCTTTGACCTAGACTATAACTTTTCTAGGACCCTAACACAAGTTATCTTGTGTTTAGATCTTAAAACATATACATCACCTATCCTTAGGTGATTATCAAAACAAGAACCAAATTTTTTCGAAACGATTTTTGAAAAACAATCATCTGTTTTTGAATAAATTATTACAAGGTTTTGAACCCTCTGTTATATGGTTTTGAACCCTTTTTAGTTTGGTTTTTGGCCTTGTGCCTTCAAATTTTCAAAAATCTCGTCAAGGTTTTGGGTTTTAAATAATGTGAACACGTGCAAACTGGAAGGGTGAATGCCTGTATTCTGAGTTTTCTGTCTAGGCAAGCACTTCGTATACATCTCAACCAGACGCGAGACCAGTTGTGCTTACCTGGGAATTCTTGGGATGAGTGTTCACTTATAGGCGAGCATGTCTTCATTATACATTATTTTTGATCCATTTACTTTGATTAGTCACTGTGTGTCGTTTGTTTGCTTTGTGATACGGACGAATGACCACCATCTATGCTGTTTGCAATTCTTGTTTTTATCATCTCGTTCTTTTCATCCAATCATCTCACTCGTTTCCTTTCATGTTTTCCTCTTTTAGAATGCCTCCTCGACGCGACAATCTGATAGCAACTGCCGAACTGGCAGAAATTATTGCGCAGCAGATGGCTGCTCAATTTCCAAATCTCTTTGCTCAATGGAACCAAGCCAACAATAACAACAACAACAATGTTCCATGCAAATACAAGGATTTTAATCAGGCTAAACCACTCAAGTTTAGTGGTTCTGAAGGAGCGACTGGGCTTCTTCAGTGGTTCGAGAGCAGTAAGAATACTTTTCGCCATGTGCAGTGTCCGGATAATCGCAAAGTCGAGTTTGCTTCGAGCGTATTTCAGAAGAGGGCTTTGACATGGTGGAACGGGGTTATGAGAGACAGGGGTGCAGAAGTTGCTCTTGCACAGACTTGGGCTGAACTTAGAGCCCTTATGATGAGGGAATTCTGTCCTCGTCATGAGCAACGAGCTTTGGAGAAGGAATTTGATGAGTTGAAGCAAGATAGTGGTGAGCATAGGGCTTATACTGATCGGTTTGAAGAGTTGAGTTTGCTTTGCCCGACTATGGTTACCCCACTCGACAAGGCTATCGAGAGATACATCGACGGCCTACCTGACTCGGTACAAGACATCCTTACTGGTAGTAACCCTGCCACACTCCATCAGGCAATCGAGTTATCAGCGACACTGACTGAGTCGCAGATCCAGAAGAACAAGTTACACAGGAAGGGTGACAAGGGCAAGAAACAGACGGCTGACAAGGGTGATAGCAAGAAAGGTCAAAACTTGAATGGAAAGGACTCTGGTTCTTCGAAGAGGTCAAGGAAGCGTAAGGCTTCCCAAAATTTTGCTGTCACTGCCCAAGCTAATCAAGCAGCTCCCAACCAACCCGCACAGCCTCCAGCGAAGAAACCCTATACAGGGAATGCACCTTTGTGCAATAGGTGCAACAGTCACCATCAGCCGCAACATCAGTGCCGTTTCTGTACTAGCTGTGGGAAGTCAGGTCATCTTGCCGATGTTTGTTGGTTTGCTCAGAATCGCGCAGTTCAGAACCCGGCTCAACAAGTTGCTCAGCCTCCTGCTCCGCAACAGGGTCAAGCTGCACGACCACAATACCCACCAGGTGCTTGTTACAATTGTGGGGATCTGACCCACTATAGGAATCGGTGCCCAAGACTGGCGAACCAGAACCAGAACCAGAATCAGGCTCCGGCTCGAGGCCAAGCCTTTAACATGAATGCCCAAGAGGCGCAGGCGGATGATAATGTGGTGAACGGTACGTTCTTTATTAATAATCAGCCTGCATCTGTTCTTTTCGATTCTGGTGCCGATAAGAGTTTCGTGTCTTTGTCTTTTGAGCCTATGCTTCGCGTGTCTAGAACGAAACTAGGAAAACCTTTGACAGTAGAAGTTGCTAGTGGTGAACCCATTGTTCTTAATTCTGTTCTACGCAACTGCCAGTTGAACCTTAACGACCATCTTTTTCCTATCGACCTCACGCCTATGCAACTTGGAAGCTTCGACGTTATTGTGGGAATGGATTGGTTATCCAAGCATCACGCAGAGATAGTTTGTTCTGAGAAGATTGTTTGTGTGCCGCTTTCGACAGGCGAGATTCTGCAGGTTCAAGGTGAGAAGCCTACCGGTGGTCTCAAACTCATGTCTTGTTTTAAAGCTCGGAAATATCTGCGGAAGAACTATGTGGCTTTCTTAGCACATGTTACAGAAGATAAAGGCAAGGGTAAGTCTATTTCAGATATTCCTGTCGTTCGGGATTATTCTGAAGTTTTCCCTGAAGATTTACCTGGTCTGCCTCCAGCACGCCAAGTCGAGTTCCGCATTGATCTCGTACCTGGTGCAAATCCCATTGCCAGAGCTCCATATCGTCTTGCACCGTCTGAGATGCAAGAGTTGTCTAAACAGCTTCAGGAGCTCTCTGACAAAGGTTTTATCCGTCCTAGCTTTTCACCTTGGGGTGCTCCCGTTCTTTTTGTCAAGAAGAAGGATGGATCCTTTAGGATGTGTATCGATTATCGTGAGCTTAACAAGCTTACCATCAAGAATCGATATCCCCTACCTCGCATCGATGATCTCTTTGATCAGTTACAAGGCGCTTCTTATTTTTCGAAGATAGATCTACGTTCCGGATATCATCAACTTTGGGTGCAAGAAGAAGATATTCCCAAGACAGCGTTCCGTACTCGTTATGGGCATTATGAATTCACAGTCATGCCATTCGGTTTGACTAATGCTCCTGCTGTTTTCATGGACTTAATGAATAGGGTCTGCAAACCTTATTTGGATCAGTTCGTCATTGTTTTTATTGACGACATCTTGATTTACTCTAAGACGCAAGCTGATCACGAGCAGCATCTTCGTCTTACTTTGGAACTCCTAAAGAAAGAGCAACTTTTCGCCAAATTCTCCAAGTGCGAATTTTGGCTTAAAGAAGTTCAGTTTTTGGGGCATATTATCAACGAACGAGGTATTCAGGTAGATCCCTCCAAGATCAGTGCGATTAAGGATTGGGATACACCTACTACTCCTACTGAAGTTCGTTCTTTTCTTGGTCTAGCAGGTTATTATCGCCGCTTCATAGAAAACTTCTCGAAGATTGCAGTTCCTTTAACTGCTCTAACTCAGAAGAAAATGCCCTTTTATTGGGGATACAAACAAGAGGAAGCTTTTCAACACCTGAAGCAGAAGCTTTGCGATGCGCCTGTTCTATCATTGCCTGAGGGTGATGATGATTTTGTTGTGTATTGTGATGCATCGAAATTGGGTCTTGGTTGTGTTCTGATGCAAAGGAACAAAGTCATAGCATATGCATCGAGGCAGTTGAAGATACATGAGAAAAACTACACCACTCATGATCTTGAGTTGGGTGCAGTTGTCTTCGCTCTCAAGATCTGGAGACACTATTTGTACGGTACAAAATGTGTGGTTTTCACAGACCACAAAAGTCTTCAGCATATCTTCAATCAGAAAGAACTCAACATGAGACAGCGACGTTGGGTTGAGCTTTTAAACGACTATGACTGCGAAATTCGCTACCATCCTGGTAAGGCGAATGTCGTAGCTGATGCATTGAGTCGTAAGGAACGTACTAAGCTTCATTGTGTACGTGTTCAATCTGTTATTCAAGCTCGATCCGATATCCAAGCACGCATTTCTCAGTCTCAACAATTTTGTGTTTCACAAGGATTGATGGATAAGGAATTTCCCTATCACATAACACCTGCTCTGGAACTGAAGGACAATGGATCATATTACTTCATGGACCGTTTGTGGGTCCCAAGCCTAGATGATCTTCGTACCTTGCTTATGGATGAAGCCCATAAGTCTCGTTATTCTATTCATCCGGGCTCAGATAAGATGTATAAGGATCTTCGTATTCACTATTGGTGGCCTGGTATGAAGAAAGACATTGCCTTATACGTATCAAAATGCCTTACTTGTCTTAAGGTTAAGGCTGGACATCAACGTCCTTCGGGTTTATTGGTGCAACCACAGATCCCAGTTTGGAAATGGGAAAACATTACTATGGATCTCGTTACCAAACTTCCACGCACAAAGAAAGGTCATGATGCCATCTGGGTAGTCGTTGATCGTCTTACAAAGTCAGCACATTTCTTGCCAATCCGTGAGGATTTTCCTGCTGACAGACTTGCTCAAATCTATGTGGATGAAATTGTAGCTCGACATGGTGTTCCGTTGAACATCATTTCTGACAGAGATGCTCGTTTCACTTCTCATTTTTGGAGAACCATGCAATCTGCTATGGGGACCCAACTTAATCTGAGCACAGCTTATCATCCGCAAACGGATGGTCAATCTGAGAGAACAATCCAGACTCTGGAGGATATGCTTAGAGCTTGTGTGATCGATTTTGGTGGTAGCTGGGATTCACATCTTAAATTGATTGAATTCTCCTACAACAACAGTTATCACACTAGCATCAAAATGGCTCCTTTCGAGGCTCTCTATGGTCGAAAATGTCTTTCACCAGTCTGCTGGAACGAGATTGGCGAGGCTCAACTTACTGGACCTGCCCTCATTTTAGAGACAACTGACAAGGTCAAGAAAGTTCGCGATAACCTTCAGACAGCTATGAGCCGTCAGAAGAGTTACGCGGATCCAAAACGCAAACCCTTGGAATTTCAAGTCGGTGATCGAGTATTACTTAAGGTCTCACCTTGGAAAGGTGTGATCAGATTTGGAAAGAAAGGAAAACTTGCACCTAGATATGTTGGACCATTCAAGATCGTTGAAAGAATCGGCAAGGTAGCCTACAGACTTGAGTTACCTCCTGAACTTGGAAATGTTCATCCAACTTTTCACGTGTCCAATCTCAAGAGGTGTTCAGCTGATGAGAACCTCCACATACCGCTTGACGAAATTCGTGTTGGCAAAACACTGAAATTTGTTGAGAAGCCAGTGGAAATCATGGAACGTGAAGTCAAGTGGCTTAAACGCAAGCGCATTCCTTTGGTCAAAGTTCGATGGGAAGCTAAACGTGGACCTGAGTTTACTTGGGAACGCGAAGATCAAATGAAGGCGAAATATCCACATCTTTTTCCACGAGTTTCCTCTAAATAAATTTCGGGACGAAATTTCCACAAGTTGGGGAGACTGTAACAACTGTGCTTGTAATTACTATGAACAGTTCTATTATCAATAAAACAATGTTATTTGATCCCAATGTTTGTTTTGTTATGTTTTACATTTTTCATGTTTTGACTTTTATGTAATTTCAAACTCTACATCGCTTTCTGGAGAGTTATACGCAAACTAGTGCGTAAACGTACTCAGTTTAATGGGAGAAATACTCCGGAACATCAACATACACTCAACATACCTTAAATAACCTTTACATAACTTAGAAATAAGTTTTGAAGGCTTTGGTATGGCAAAAACAAGTTAATTCGCTTACAGGGACTAAACTTGACAAACTGCGAAAGTATGACGATTCGTACTGGAACAGACATTCCGGAACATAACCATAAGTTAAACACACCATAAATATCCTTTACATAGCTTAGAAATAGGCTTTGAGGGGTTCGGTGTGCTAAAATAAACTTTTGGGTCATTCAGGGACTAAAAGTGTCAAAAAGTGCACAAGTTTGCATTTTCGCGCATAACTTACGTTCTGAATACATCTGGACATCCAAAAATTTATGTAAGCATGACTATATTATATTTTAGTGTTCGCCTTAAGAAAAATCCATTCGTCGCGTCATTTGGATCGTTTTTCGCGCTTGTGCGCATTCCGTCGTAATTAAGCGAACATCGCGTTCGTACGACCAAACGAACTGACATCAGACATATTTTTGAACATGTTTCATGTCCACAATGTTTAGGCAATCATTTTAGGGCCTTAAAGTTGGCTTTACGGGCCTTAGAAGTGTCGGAAATTGGCTTAAACACGTGCAGGGACTGAAACTGTCATTTCTGAAACTTTGTTCTGATCTGTGACTGCTAGGCGGCCCGCCTCAGTTCCTGAGCATCCTCAGGCGGCCCGCGAGGCACCTTCTGACCAGGTTAAATGTTTCTAACAGCAGATTGCAGCTGTTTGATCCTCCTCCACACATTCCCAATTGTCTAGTCAGCTGATAAGAACCATTTTCTAGTCACCATAAGGTTCCAACACTTGTACGGTTATGATTAAGGCACGTTTTCCATGAAACGATTTTAACGGTGGACCGAAAACTATAAATACCCCACCCCCCATTGCTTAAAAACCACTAGAATCTGATCTTAAGGACTCTAAGTTGAAACCATTGTTTCATACCTGAGTTATTTCGATCTAGATTAGCATTCGGGGACCCTTCGTAAGTATTCTTTCGTTCTTTTCCTTATTTTTACTGCTTTTCGAGTCAGAAAGTCAATCTTTGTTTGACTTTCAGCGTTGACCAGTAATGGTCAATGCGAAGTTCTTTTGAACTTCGCAACGTGATTGTAATCACGATGGTCATAGTCCCTTGGGACTATGCCTACTGATTACCACGTTGTCTAGGGTCGTAGGGTAAGCGATCTGATAAATCGCTTATACCTTCAAACCCGACCCAGTTTGGTCGATCATTAGGATCCGACCAAACACATTAGGTGACCATAGTAGGTAGGGAATAACCTTCCGAGGTTATACCCTATGGTCACATCGTTTAAATAGTTGTATGATAGGTAGTTTATATGCCTTAGGTAAATTACCAGAATACCCTTTTCATGTATAATTGGTAATTAAGCATATGTAACCTAAACCTTTGTCACATAACTGATTATGTAACATGTTTAGGCATATAACACTTGTCATAGGGCTAGTTAGGCGGTCCGAACGCGTTTCACGCGAACGACGCGTTAAAGTAGCATAAGTTACCTAAACGGGTCGTAATGGGTCGTAAACAATTATGTTAGTTTCAATTAGTATGTAGGCTTTGTTGAACCATACTACACGAGTCTCCATACTCGTTTGGTTTACAAACCCTCATGCTACCCGATCTTCCGATTTAGGTCCGGTTTATTAACATAGTTACCTATATTAGGTGCCGTTTGATTCCGAGATCTCTAGCATTACTTGGTGTTTATCTTAAGACATCTGAGCAATATCAAGTGAGTACATAGACCCCTCTTTTACTGTTTTCCAAACTGTTTTGGGGTGGAACACATGTGCCTACTTGTTACTTTCATGCTTTCCTGTTTTCACATCATATACCGGCTATGTTTGATAGTACATTATAGTACATGATTTCATTACATTTCATGCTAGGTGTGCCCATTGTGTGCATTACTTGGTACATTGTTTTACATTACATTTCATGCTAGGTGTGCCCATTGTGTGCATTACTTGGTACATTGTTTTACATTACATTTCATGCTAGGTGTGCCCATTGTGTGCATTACTTGGTACATTGTTTTACATTACATTTCATGCTAGGTGTGCCCATTGTGTGCATTACTTAGTACATCGTTTTACATTACATTTCATGCTAGGTGTGCCCATTGTGTGCATTACTTAGTACATCGTTTTACATTACATTTTCACGCTATGTATGTTCATTTGATTACATACTTAGTGCATCACATGCTTACATTTTTGGTATGACATTTGGTTTGTTTAACATGGAACAATACATTCATTAACATTGATCATGCCATTCGTTAGTAGGTAGTGGTACCATAGGAATTGACAACTCCCGTTCCGGACATCCCAGGGAAAGGGGATGAAAGGAATGACCGAATTCGATATACATAATTAAGATAAACCTTTAATTTGTTTAAGGGTTTATCGCCACAGTCTCAAGGCTTGGATGTATGCATTTTAACAATACCACATAAATGTTTGTATCAGTATAGCATGCATTTGTTACACAAAAACATAACTTTGATTTAAACTGTGTTTTACTTCAATACCTTGTTGTTGTGCATTTTACATATGGTTTAGTTGATACATTTCAATTACCATACATGACATTTTGGTTACATATTACATGATCTACATTGAACATAAACATTTGACATTGATATACACATTGGTGGTTTACATTGGACATAGACATTTTGATATGGTTTACACAATAACACTTGACAATTGGTTTGTACATGAACAAGTTACATTGGTGGTTGTTTGGGTAAGTGATTTGAGTAACGAGGTGTGTGTAATATGATACAAACATGGTGGATACGCCGCTGGTACTTCCTATATATAAGTGTTTGTATAGTATTACATAGCGCAACGTTATTTAAACCATTTCAGTATAGACATATTACATTTTTATACACATAACATACTTTTCATAAGACATTGTTTTACAAAACAGTTTATTTTATACAATTCATTTTACATGGTTAATCATTTAACCTTACATTTATTTATACATATCAACTGATATTATCGTTTTTCAAATGATTTACAAGACAAAGCAATTTACAAGGTTCATGACTAAACATTTTCTCAAATACAAGTCATGAATCCTATTTTCACAAACCTATGTATCTCACAGGCATTTTTATGCTGACGTACCTATTTTCACATGTGTTTTCAGGAGCTTTTCCGTAGGATGTTGATCATGACACTAGGGCGGACCTGTGCCTTAGAGACTAAAAATGGAGATAGACTTGTTTAATTATGTTATAAACTCTTTTAATTACTGTTCAAGACAATGTAACATCCTTGTTTAATAAATAAATACAACTTTGTATGCCATGGTTATGAAACAATTTATTCTGTTACGACACGCCCCGATGTTTCCGCCGCGATTTGTTGTTTTACGCGGTCGGGGTGTGACAGTAAAAGTTTGTTAGATGCTGAAACTAGGTACTCTCATTTAGAAAAATTAATACTAGCATTAGTTATGGCATCGACAAAACTTAGACACTACTTTGAAACACATAGGATACACGTAAAGACAAACTATCCTGTCAAAAATGTACTTAGGAAACCGGAAATGTCGGGTAGAATGGCTAAATGGTCAGTAAAGTTAAGTGCCTATGATTTAGTATATGAACCTAGGAATGCCATAAAGTCTCAGGCTTTAGCTGACTTTGTGGCTGATTTCAGTAGTGACATTCAGGATGAGGTAGACCTAGAAGTTCAACAGCTAGGAGAATCCTCAGGATCCTGGACATTATATACTGATGGTGCATCTAATATAAGAGTAGGATTAGGAATACTACTAAAATCGCCACAGGGGGACATATTACCCCAGGCTATTAGGTGTGAATTTCCTGCTACCAATAATGAAGCAGAATATGAGGCTTTAATTGCAGGATTAGAATTGGCTAAGAGCATGAATATAAAAAATTTACAAGTATATGTTGATTCTTTGTTAATTACTAACCATTTTAATGGATCCTATGCAGTTAAGGGTGAGAAGTTAATAGAATATCTTGATATTCTCAAAAAATTAGCAGGATATTTCGATGTTTTTACACTTGAACAGGTACCAAGGGAGGATAATGCTGAAGCGGATGCCTTAGCAAATTTGGGATCATCAATCAGGATACCTGAAGGGACCCAAATACCAATATTACATGTCTTATATCCTGCAACGAATCCTCAGGATAAAGAAGTAGCGGGTATTCAGGATCCTGATGTGGAATATCCTGAACAGGATCCTAAATCTTGGACGGCTCCAATTATGAGATATCTCAAAGAAGGACACATCCCCGGAAATGAAAATCCTAAGGCATTTAGGATGAAGGTATCACGATTCACTATTATAAATAATGTTTTATACAAGAAATCTCTTGCAGGACCGTATTTGAGGTGCTTGGAGGATCCTGAAGCCAAAGAAGTACTTCAGGATATACATGAAGGGGATTGTGGTAATCACACCGGGGGCAGATCATTGTTCTCGAAAGTATTAAGGACAGGATATTATTGGCCAACGATGAGGAAAGATGCTGCAGAATATGCTCGAAGATGTGATGCATGTCAAAGACATAGTAACATACTACATCAACCAGCTGAACCATTATATCCTGTAGTTTCCCCTTGGCCATTCATGAAGTGGGGGATGGATATAGTAGGGAAGTTACCAAAAGCTCCGGGAGGAAAAGTTTTTATGTTAGCTATGACATATTATTTCTCCAAGTGGGTTGAGGCTGAAGCATTTGTCCAAGTAAGAGACCAAGAAGTAGTATCCTTCATAAAGAGGAATATCCTGACTAGGTTTGGAGTACCAGCTGAGATCATTTGTGATAATGGGTCCCAGTTTATAAGCAAAAGGACTACTGACTTTTGCAAAAGTTGGGGAATCAAAATGATCACATCTACTCCAGTACATCCTCAAGCGAATGGACAAGTTGAATCTTCAAACAAGATAATAGTCAATAACTTAAAGAAGAGACTTGGGGCCAAAAAAGGAAGATGGGCGGATGAATTACCCTTTGTTTTGTGGGCTGATAGGACAACGGTAAAGAATGCAACCGGCCAAACCCCGTTTTCCTTGGTATTTGGAGCGGAGGCGATGATTCCAACAGAAATGACGATACCTACCGCAAGATCCAAGCTGCAGGATCCTGAACAGAATCCTGAAGTTTTGTGTCAGGATTTGGATACTATAGACGAGAAAAGAGATGCAGCAAGGCTAAGGATAGCAGCATTTCAACAAAGAATATCCAGAGCATATAATAAAAACATAAGGACTAGAAGATTTCGAGTTGGTGATTGGGTGCTAAGAAAGGCTTTTCAAAATACCATTAATCCTGCCGATGGCAAGCTAGCTCCGAAATGGGAAGGACCTTATGAAGTCGAGTCAGAAGCAGGGAAAGGAGCATATCGACTCAGGAACGTGGAAGGGGATATGCTACCGAGATCTTGGAATGCTATACACCTTAAGCTCTATTCCAAGTGAGTTTAGAATTCAATTTCTAACTCAGAATGGTATGAATTCTATCTTTTTTAAATATGTTTTGGTTTAATTTATTCTTTGAAACTCAATACTGACTTAAGCATCGGAGGGGTGTTAGCCAAGCTAACACCCACCTTAGTTTACAATTGTTTTGCAGAATATCTTTCAGGATATGGCTCCAGGATATATACTCAGGATAAGTCGAAAGATTAGAGGATTGGCCCCTTCTCTCACGTTTAAGGGATCCTGGTCCCTTCAAAGGTTTAAAGGTATTCACCTTTCTTTCGAATTGGGTTTAAACACCTCGCCTGGAGCGCAAGTTATCTAGGTATAGTTCAAGGTAGCGGGACCAGTTCATGTAAAAGTGGCTGATAATTTCGTTACTGTTGGCTATATCCTGGATCCTAAAGGTATATGAGGATTGATCACCCTCTCTCACGAAAGAGTATTTTCATACTCTCAAAGGTTTAAAGGTTTTCACCTTTCTAAGGATTGGAGTTTATACACTCTCGCCTGTAGCGCATGAAATTTAGGGTTTATCCCCAGATATCAGGGTTTATCCCCAGGGTATTAAGGGTTTATCCCAAGTACGCTAAAGATTCATTTCAGGATATCAGGGGTTTTGCCCCAGGGTATGCAGAATTTACTTAAGACAAGGTATGAATGCATTTGCGTTTCTGTGTCAAACACAGGGGACATACATTATACTGTTCAAAGAATGGATCCAAGTTCACAAGTATGCACTGGGGACAAAACTTATAATGAAGGATTAGAATTGGTTCTGTAAGAATCTCTGGTATGATCTCTCCTTTTTATTTGGACAATTTGTAGATTATATTTTTATATCCTTATCAAGATATCTTTCAGGATACCTTTCAGGATACATCTATAATATATATTCCTAAAAGTGTACAAACCAAACAATTTTTACAACTACGATTTTCATAGCAATAACAACAGTAATAGGGTCAAAAGAGAAGTTATATTATTAACATACCAAAAGATGTGCTCTTAGTTTCACCTCAAAACAAGGCCCATCCACTAAGAGCACTAATAGGTCTTTACCATATTTACCCAACAGTTGAAGGCTTCATCTCAAACCGAGACCCATCCACCTTCAACTGTTGTATTGTTCAAAAAGCATGCAGGAAATATAAATTGTTCAGATGCGGAAAAATAAAGTGCAGAAAAGTAAATTGTTTATGGGACTACAAACCAACATTCAAATTCAAAAAGGTGGGCTCTGGCCTCGGCACGTATATCCGTCATCGCCCACCTAAATGCCCTCACACAGCGGCATCTCCTCCAACCTTCTCAGGCTTCTCCGCTCCAGCATCCTGACCAGCATCCTGCGCAGCATCCTGACCTATGTCCATCCCAGCATCAGCTCCAGCATCCTTCTTGTCTCCAGCTTGGACCACCACCTCTGCTGACTTAGAAGACTCACCGGCTTCAGCAGGAAGTGGCACAGCTTTGCCTCCGAGCTCCTTTAACTTGGCCACCCAGGATTCAACTGGCCAAGATGGACAAACAAGGCCCGTCTCCTTGGCCTCGTAAGCCATCTTGATGCGTGCTTGCAGCAGGGAGACGATAGCAGAAGCCTTGATTCCCTCCCGGAAGTTGATCAAGGCCTGATCATGATCCATTTGAACGGTGGCAAGTTTGACCTCAGCGTCTTGGGTGACCTTCTTCAGCAAGCTTTCGTAGTGCCGGCTCTTCGCTTCAGCAATAGCACCTTGGTCAGCAACGGTGCTCTCGAGCTGTTTGATCCTGGCTTCGTGAAGTGCCACAGTACCACAAGCGTCATTATACAAGTGGAGCAAATGCTGGAGGCCCTGCACATCAATTACAGGTATAAAGTTAGAATGTATGTTGACCAAGATATCCTACCAGGATATCCTGTTAGGATATACGTGCAGGATATATGTGCAGGATATACATGAAGGATAGGCGTCAGGATATTACCTTGTTAAGGAAGGATGTCATTGGCTCTAAGGAATCGGAGAAGCTGAGTTCGTCATAGGAGAACCCTTTTGGGCCTGGAGCACTGACCTCAAGACCCTTTCTCTTTTTCGCTGCGGAAGCACGGGTTCTTGGATTGGCCTTGGGAGCCGGGAGTGGCTTGGAGCTAGTAGCAGCAGGAGTCTCCTTCTTGACTATGGCTGGAGTTGGATAGCTATCAAGTTCATCAAGGTCTAGATAGACTGGGACTTTGCTGGAATCTGCACACAGGGAGTAAATTCTAAATCCCTCCTATGAATAACAGATAAAAAACATATGTGTGTAGGATATCTTGCAGGATCCTTACCAGACATGTTGGCACTTGAAAGAGGGCTTGGAGTTGGTGGAGAAGGATTGAAACTTCTCTCTGCCTCTGGAAGAAGTCTGATGGCGTCTATTCTTTCTTGAGAATTAGCAAGAGGAGGTGCAATCTTCCTGAAATCAGCTGCACAAAAATGAAAATTTGTTAGTTCAGAATATGAGACAGGATAAGAGACAGGATCATTCTTAAACCCTAAGTCCTACCCTTTCTTAACCATCTCATCGGATAATCCGTTCCACCGGGGATTGAATCCCTTTTTACGAAGAAAAACTTGGATTGCCAACCATCCTCGTTTTTGGTGGCACGAAGTATCAATGGATCACCGGAAGTAGAATAAAATAGGAATCTAGATGAGCCATGGCATCTAAGCTTGTAGGCTAAAGGGAGATCATGGACGAAAAGGTCAGGTATGTGGTTTCTCTTGATTTGGTCAAGAACAGACAAAACACGCCAAAGCATTGGCATGGTTTGACTGAAAGAAATTTAGTGATGTTAAAAAACTCGGTAATGAAGTCCGGAAAGGGGAATCGTAGCCCTAAGGTAAAGGGGAAAGCATTGAAACAAATCCACTCGTTGGAAACCATATCTGACCGGATTTCTCTGTCAAAGGGTCGGAATATGGTTCCATCCGGAAAGATACCGGAGGATTTCAAAGCCGACAGATGAGCACTATCAAAGGTGCATGTTTCATTCTCCGGTTCTTGGAGAAGATTCTGTTGGATGAATGTAGGAGCCGAGTCGCCTGAACTGGACCTCGTTTGCCTAGGCATTTGGTCGCCTGAATTCTTGCCGGAGTAAGATAAAAGATGGTTATGAAGATGAGAGAGAGAATATTACCTTTTTCTTGTCGATTGTGGGTAAAAAAGGAGATGAGGATGAGAAGATATAGGGTATGATGAGTAAATATAGGCCGGGTGGTTGAAAGCTGTCACATCAATAGTCTTATCTCTTAATTGCCTCGGCCACTGTGAAAAAATGTAACCGTTAGGATATCAAACGGTAACATTTTTGGGGACAATTGTTATGGGTGAAATTCTGAGCCCATATCCTGGAAAATATCTTGATCTATATCTTGTTTATGTAGTATCTGTTTACATCCGGGATGCTGATTCAGGATATTGGTAACATCCTGAATGGTATCCTCGGGATTACTAATGGATTATGTGCAGGTACGTGGGTTAGAAGCTAGCAACGTTCACAAGACTTATTCCGCGGAAGACTCGGTCCAAGTCGTTCAAATGAAGACGTTGAAGCCGTATTACTCGGTCCATAACGTTCATAATGGAATATTCGGAGTAGCCCATATTTGTAGGGATTATTGTTTGTAATTCATTACTATAAATAGGTGGGTACATCAGATCAACTAGGACATCACAATCACACTCGCTACACTTTAACACTTGCTCTCGAGCAATTCTTATTTTCATACAAAGGCATTGTAACACTTAGCGATCTGATCTATATCCTGCACTGTATCCTGAAGTTTAAAGCAATAAGAAGAACAAGGCAGCTGCGATTGTCAGCTCCCGAGGTTTTATGCCGGCGATCTAAATTGATCAAGGGCTTTCCTCGTACATCTCGTGTCATTTCCTTTACTTTTTGCTTATCGTTTGCTCATTGTTTGATCGCAGATACAGCTCAATATCCTGAGCCGTATCTTGAATACTGATTTTCTAAATAACTCAGCAAGCATATTTTCTATACACTTTCCAGCACACTACCTCACTTTACTAATTTGATCACTAAATTGCTTCGGTAATTTTTGACCAAAACAGTAAATATTTTGACGTTTTTGGCGTTCCCAAATTCAATAAAATCAATTAATAATTCAAACATGTTGGCGTCCATGGCGTTCCCAAATTCATTATAAACATTTAATAATACAAACATTACAATTCTTTGGCGTTTTTGTAGATCTGACTAGTTGAATTAATCCCAGTGGCGGATCTAGAAAATCTTCGTAGCGGTAACGTTTTATAAAAAAAAAAACGGTAACGAAATCTAAAAAAGGTCAAATTTTTCCAAAATTTACACTACCGCCGTAGCATCAAGCGGTGGCGGAGGCTTACCCTTCCCCTAAGGTAGGTCTGCTCCTAATTAATCATTTATATCTTATAAAGGTAAATATCTTGGCGTTTATGACGTTTTTAAATTCATTATAATTCATTAATAATTATAATCACGCATTCTGTAAAAAGAATTAAAAACTAAGAAACTATAGCAATAGCCTACTCGAATTAAATATAATAAAATGCTCGTTAATATAGTATAATTGTTTCTTAAAAATATTATTAAATGAAAAATTATAATCGTTTAAAAAAAACGTGATGCAAGTGAATTTATAAGTGGATTTTCAGATTTCCTATGGATGTCCCAATAATAAAAGTACATGGTAAAAACGTGTAGAATTATTGAAGCTAAAATTAAAATTCGAAGAGTTGAGCCTGATCCAACTCTGAGTGGATTCATTTCATACTCCAATAAATTATGATAATTATTATTGTTAATTAGCGAGTGGGATGACCACATAATTCACGTTGCTTGCTTGCCACGTACACATCACCACCATTCCTTCCTATCTGTCTATAAATAAATAAACACAACATCTTGTTCAATTTCGTGGGAGTACAAGAATGATGCACAAATTGACATCCTCGTTTCGGAGGCTAACCGTGGGCAAGGATAAGTTGGGCCGATGTCGCCTTTACTCGCAGTTAACTCAACGCCAATCCCCTGTCGAAGAGGCCGGTGGAGTCCCGACTATACCAGCTTTCGACTACACTCCTCCGCCGTACGTCGGTCCCACAGCGGATGAGATCTTCCGTAAGCGTAAAGAGTTCCTCAGCCCTTCCATGTTCTACCTCTACAAAAAACCGGTAAGTCCTCCCTCAAGTTCATCTTCTTAGTTAGTTTCATCAAATTTTATAATTACTAGTTATAAAATTCAACTTATTTTGTTATTTAGTCTGTGTTTATATGTGTTTGAAATCAATACAAGCGCGTTGCACACGGAACCGCTTACAAGCATAAAAAGAAAATGTAGAAAAAAACACTAAAAAATAAGCGAAAGAAAATCAACTAAAAAGTTGTATGGTAATGATGTTGTTCGGTAGAAACCCGTAGTCAGAGATGAGCAAATAGTAATGGGTACCGGTACCGAATTTCCTGAACCGAAAGATCCTAAGTACCGGTTCGGTACTGACGTTTGGCGTTCCTGGTACCGGTTCGCTACCGGTTTTTACATTCATATACCGATACCGTAACCGGGGTATCAGTTGGCACCGAACTCATCACTAACCCTCAAACTAAAAAAAAAGGTGTACGATACCGTTGTTGTTCGTACGGTACCTGTGATCAGGGATGAGCAAATGGTACTGGGTAGCAGTACCAAATTTCTCGAACTAAAAGACTATCAAACTCAATCCGGCACCGACTTTTAGCGGTGAACGGGTATTTTCGATACAAGTACCGGTTGACACCAAACTTATCAAACTTAAAAAGTAAAAAGAATAACAATTATTATAATATGTTATTATAATATAATATTTAAAAAATACTGTTCATTTGGTTTTGGTTTTAACATATAGATAATAATTATAAAATATATTTAAAGAACGAGTTTGTTTGTTATCTTCTTTTAACCGGTTTTGACCAGTTTTATAGGTGATTTATCGTTAGATGATAAAGTTGTGTTTCATATACTGTTAGGGTTATCATGTTTCGGATAATTATCCGTTTTGAAGTTCGAGTGCTTTCAAAATTTTCTATGAATTTGGTTATCTTCTAATACGCAATCAATTTTTTTTTGATCGGTATTGACGGACCACTGGAGTATAATCGTGCCACTAGCGGAGTCACCCGATCATATCCATCTTCACTAGCCATAATGCCTATACATCAATTTAAGAGGAAACACAATAAATATGAGAAAAACACCCTTGTGGGAATTGAACCAAGGACCTATGATCTCAAAGTGTTATCTCACCCTCAAGATACTACTAGGCAATAAAGCCATAGAAAAAAAAAAGATATAAAAAGAATATCAATTTACACCTATTTATCATAAGTATAATCAAAATACATTTTTCTCCCATTAAAAAGATTCTATATTTTTTTTTCTAGTCAATAAGGCTCTCACTGGTTCCTCTGTTCCCAATATGAACTTTCGGATGAGAAAAATCCGATAATTTCTTAATTTTATTTTTTAACAAAATTTTTGAAGTAATTTATATATTCACTATTAAAGTTGATTTTTTTATTCCTTACTTTTCAAATATATAATCTTTATTAAAACAAAGTTAGATCACTTCTAAACTATAATTTTTTAACTTGAGAAATGGTAAATGCTCACTTATTGTGTTACTTATATTATATTTTTATATTATATTCTTAGTTATTGGAAAAAACAAGCCAGTTATAATTACTATTAATAAAACCAAAAGCTTTATTTCTATATATTCTCATTACTTTGAGTTATTAAAATTACAAAATTAATAATACGTGTCACGTAAGTTTAGTAATTCTACTATGGCCGTAAACAAATCGAATGAACACAAACAAGGCCTCATTCATTTTTGTTCGCTAAGGAAATATTGTGTTCGTGAATACCGAACGACACATTATGTTTATGTTCGCTCATTAAGGAAATTAAATCGTCGGAGGCTAGAGGAGGATGGCGGAGGGAAAAGTACTAGAGGTGGATGGCGGAGGGAAAAGTACTAGAACTTGAATCCCTAACTATGGAAGGAAGGTCGATAGTATATCGATTTGAATAGTGAGAAGAAGAGGGGAACGGTGCATTATAAATAATGTGAGAATGAGGTTTCCTATTCTATTTGTTAGGGTAATGAAATAATTAACAATTAAAGAATATGAAAAGTTTAGATAAAATATATAAATAAATGTACAAAAAAATTAAGTAAACTAGATAAATAAACGAACATGAACTATATGAATTAAAGAATATGAAAAGTTTAGATAAAATATATGAAAAGTTGACGAACACCTTACCGAACGTTCACGAATATAATCGAACGAACGAGACATCAGTTTGTGTTCGTTTATTTAATAGTCAAATGAAATTTCTTGTCCATACATAAATGAACTTAACGCCGAACGATTCACAAACTGTTCACTAAATGTTCAGTTCATTTACGGCCCGAGTTACAACCTATAACACCGCCTATGTAGCTATCTTTGAATACACATGTTGCATTTATCGATAAATATGCAAAGTTGAATTCATCTTCTTCGTTAAATTTATCTTCCTAAAGTTTAAACCACTAACAGAGAAATGTTTCTGACAAACACAAATAATATTTTTTAAAATTAAAAATTTATAAAATATGTTAATATACTTGGTTTTAATACAAATAAAGGTATTCTTTGTATAGGGATTTGTCACATGGTTATTGATCTCATACTTCAACTCGTATTTGAATACTTTTCCCATAATTTCAAAATGTTCCCTTTCATATTTATGTCATCCAACATGATATAGAAAATTTGTCATTTTAATAATTTGTTCTTTATAACGAAGAATATAATGGTTCGTAAAAGGGTAATTGCACGGTACCCCTGACCGCGGGAGGGATCCCCCTCCCCAAGCTAGCGAACCGGCAACGCTGCCTGGCGGTGACTACCCAGCCGTTTCGAGGGGAGCGAAGAGCCTGCAAGCAGGATTCAAACCCGAGCACTTTAGGCCTCGAACCGGTTTAACTTGGGTGCCGGTGGCCATTGGGCTGACACCCAATGGTTAAAAATATATATGTGCCATCAAACTAACGGATAGGTAACTCCGCGTAACCTTGATGACGTGTCAATGACATGCCATATGGTGTAACATCTACGTGTCATGTCATATGCCACGTCATCAGGTGCAGATAGGGTGATTGATCTTAGCAACGAATAGTTGATTGTTTGAATTTTATACACACGAATACATCAAATACAACATACAAGTTATGATTCATGATGTACACTTTTGTTTGCGTTGAAACAGTTAAACGTGGTACATGGGAAGATGCAGTATTTGTTTGATGAGAATGGGCGAAGATATCTTGATGGTTTTGGAGGTATTGCTACGGTGAATTGCGGTCATTGTCACCCTGATGTGGTCCAAGCCATTATCAACCAAATCACCACCATACAACACTCCACCATTCTCTATCTTAACCACTGCATCGCTGATTTCGCCTCCGCCCTCGCCGGAAAATTACCAGGCGACCTCAAGGTACTCATTTACTAAATATGCATAGTCAGTGGCGGATCTAGAAAATCTTCGTAGCGGTAACGTTTTATAAAAAAAACGGTAACGAAATCGAAAAAATGTCAAAAAAAAGGTCAAAATTTTCCAAAATTTACACTACCGCCGGAGCGCCAAGCGGTAGCAGAAGCTACCCCTTCCCCTAAGGTAGGTCCGCCCTATGCATAGTGTACAGCCACACTTGCAGTGTGTCTAGGTTCATTGAACAACTTTTATGTTACTTTTGAAATGAACTATAAATAAAGGACCCACAAATGAATATAATAGAGGTTAAAAGTATGGATTAAATTGGCACCTCCTAAATATTGTCTGATTATAAGTGTTTTATGCTTAGGTTGTCACCAATGCTTACGTTATCTACTATTAGATTAATTCCTTAGAAAAACCAATAATTGTCTCAAACATACTTCTTTCGGATTATTTTAATAAAAATGACTCGACACCTTTAACTTGGAGTAAAACTTATCACTCATTTAAACGGTGTCAGCAAACTAGCATATGTAACATATACGTTAGTAAAAACTTGTCTATATCGCCTTCATATATATGTGAGGTTTATCTTGAGAACGCTAAATATTGCGAGAACCGTGAGAACGAATGAGAAATAAACCAAAACTATTTTTTTAATACAAACCTCATTTTAATTAAAATATAACATCAAAAAAAGAGTTTACAAAATCAAATAATCAATTTTTTCTCTTAAATCACTCTTATTAAATATTTTACACATATGGAAATTTTCTATATTTACGAATTCACGTAAATTTAAACGTATAAATTTAATTTCTAACATTGTATTCGAATAATAATGATAAGTGTAAAAAGAAATTTTGAATTTGAATTGTTTTTGACCAAGTTATTATGGTTTTTTATTCGTTTCACGGTCTCGCAATATTTAGCGTTAAACCCTCCCATATATATATATAATGATTGTGCTAATAACATATGGTTTCATTTATTTCATATATATTTATATAATTGTGCAGGTGGTGTTTTTTACAAATTCGGGCACGGAAGCCAATGAGCTAGCGTTGATGATAGCGCGGTTATATACAGGTTGCCAAGATATCATATCATTGAGGAACGCGTACCATGGGAACGCAGCTGGAACAATGGGCGCAACTGCACAATCCAACTGGAAGTTCAACATTGTTCAGGTAAATTCATGAAGTGCCGCTAATTTTTTTTTTTAAATTTAAAACGTAAACCATAAGATATTACTTTGAACTTTAAATTTTCATTCGTGAGCATAACGTGTGTTTGTTATATTACGTGATAAAAGACGTTTCCTAATTTTGGAACGTTGGAATACATTAATAGCTACGTTTGCGTGTTTTTTTCATAATGCTTATTTTGTCATCAAAATCATCAGTTCACAAACGATACGACAAGTTTAGATGTCGTTTTAGATGTCACTTTCTGATTTTTTTAAGTTGGCCACACCTTTATCTTTTTTGCAAAATGACAAATGTGTCTTCATCAAATAATTGTAATTTCTTAGTAAGTCGACATTAACTGTTTTATGTGTCGTGTGTAGGGACATTTGGTGTTTTAAACTAACACTTATCATACAAAAATGTATTAATTAAAAATAAAAAGAAAACATTATGTTTATGTTTATTTATTATAAAGTAAGGATGACATTATAAAACCACGTGTATGCTAGCTAATATTAGTTCTTCTTTCGACCACTAGAGCGGGGTCCATCATGCAATAAATCCAGACCCGTATAGAGGAGCATTCGGATCTGATGGAGAGAAGTACGCCAAAGATATTGATGACTTGATACAATTTGGAACTTCTGGACATATTGCAGGTTTTATTTTTGAAGCAATTCAGGTAATCATTTATGATATAAAATCAAAATATATGCAAGCCTAGGACAAGTCAAATGAGTCGATCATGTTAAAAAAAGTGAAACTTATGTAGCGTGTTTTAACTCTCAACGCGTTATTGCAATAATATCTCTTTTTGCAAGGGCAGCACAAGCCCATGCCTCCCACAAATAAAAATCATTATTTCGTTAACATATTACCCAAAAGCCCCTTATTATATAATTAGGGATGGCTGAAACCCAAATCAAAAACATTTGGGATGAGTAATGGTATGTGTATTAAGCTATGAGATTAGTATTAAAAGAATTTGTAAGTATGGGACAATTTTTTTTGTTGTCGTTGGCTAATAGAGTAGTAATCTACTAATCCATTATCTTTTTTAGTTTTTATATTTTTAGTTTCCGTGTTTCATATTTTGTATGAAACTCGTACTAAAATGTACTTGAGACTTTCAACGGGCAATTGTAAACAATCAAACTTATATATTTTATGCATAACCTTGGGGGGGGGGGGGGGGGGGGTGGGGGTATTGGGACGGGTATGGAACATGCTTTCACAATTGGAGATAATATTGTAAGAATCGTTCATATAAAAAATAAGTAAAAACAATTTATTTAGAATTACAATACCATAATTAAAAGAAAGCAGTAAAGTACAAATACTATTACAACTGAAATTAAAAAAAGATACAAGAAGAACATAAACAAAGACATAAACGAAAATTGTTTGAGGCTCGTGTTGAACACGGGCCCTTAAAACAAATTACGAGCCTCTCAAGAGAACACGTTTGTTTCCAAGGGCACAAAGCCGGAATACTTTATATCGTCAGAGAAGACCTCAAAAACATTCGTATACATGAAAGAGAAAGATCAAAAAAGATAGAGAGTTAGATGTGTTTTAGAGATTGCTATGTGAAGTATGTTTGCAACTAAAGACCCTTAGTACATATAATTGACTTGATGTTGAACCTTGTATGAATTAAACAACAAATAATACTATTGAATGTCTTCAATGCAAAATTTTCGGTTTCTTGTTTTGACAAGAACATGTCTATTGTTTAAACTCAATTAATGCAAAACAACTACAACTGACCAACAACCAGTTGGTCAAGTACAAATGACCGGCAACCAACAGTTGGTTCAAAAAGTTGCTACTGGCCCGAGCTAGCAATTTTATGTTAGAGCCATTGCTAACCTCATTAGCAGTTGATGATGTCAGTAGGTACTGCTGCTAACATCACAAGACGTTTCTGACCTAGCTCATTAACCCGACTCACACATTGTGTCATAAACCATGATGAGTCACACATGACCTAGGGCCTTTGAACAAGCCTTAAAAATATAAAGGTGGCTCTCAAGCGACTCGCGATGATGCGAAGTGCAAAGTACGCCACATTGCGCCCAAAAACCCGTGCACATGTGTGAGTGTGAGTTAAGGGCGCTTCGCACCCTTTCGTGAACCCACTAGAGTGGAGTTTCATGAATCAATATGGGAGGAGTGCTCACATATATCCCACTTTATTTTTGTTTCCTCATATGTAGGACTATTTCCCACATTTTCCCATTTTTCCTTATTACAGCTTTCCTCTGTTCAAGTCACAACTTTAAGTAACTATATCTCGTTCATCTTAGCTCCGATTTGGATGTAGTTTGGTTCGTTGTAAAGCCCTTATGGCATAAAACACAAACCCAGAAAATACTGATTATATTAATCAAGGTTTAATATAAATATATTTGTCCAAACTTTGAGAAAAATTTACATAACACTTTAGTGAAAATATCACATTTCACCAATTTTTCCAACAAAGATTATTATGACCAATACGCGTTCCAAACTCGCCCTTTATCGTCCTTATCATAATGCATTTTTGATTGTTTGTACTTTTTTTATATGAACGGTTCTTTTTTGCATCAGGGAGTCGGGGGCATTGTGGAATTGGCCCCGAACTACTTACCTCCGGTTTATAATAGTATTAAAAAAGCCGGAGGACTTGTAATCGCGGATGAGGTTCAGTCCGGATTTGCTCGGACCGGAACCAACTTTTGGGGATTCCAAAACCAAGGAATTGTGCCCGATATTGTCACAATGGCAAAGGTATATATTAATCATTAATAATTAATTACACGTGATCTATGATCAACTTGTGCAATATTAATGAAAAGCTTACTATCTCGCCTATTAGGGTATTGGCAACGGGATTCCACTTGGTGCGGTGGTAACCACCCCGGAAATAGCAAAAGTTTTAACGCGTCGGAGTTACTTCAATACATTTGGTGGAAATCCGGTTTGTACTGCTGCGGGTCATGCTGTCCTTAAAGTTATCGAAAGAGAAAATCTTCAAGAAAATGCTCATGTCGTTGGATCATACTTGAAAGAACGTCTCACTGCTCTCAAAGATAAGCACGATAGTAAGCTCTCCATTTCATTTTTTTGTTTTGTTTATAAAATTTAAAGTTAAAAGTTTAATGATATGATATACTGAAGTTATCGGGGATGTCCGAGGACGAGGATTAATACTTGGAGTAGAACTAGTGACTGATCGCAAACTCAAAACTCCAGCGAACACTGAAATATTGGAGATCATGGAGACGATGAAAGGTAAATTTGACCCCTTTAAAAGAAAAGTAGAAATATATTTTGTAAGGTTAACATGCATACTCATTTGTTAGAAATAGTCAACCCATTTAGATTATTGGGGTTGTGTTTGAATTGCTTGACTGTGCCTAGGGTAAGACTAATGTTTTTGACATGAATAAAAAAAATGGAGCTGAGCAATTTAACCGGACATGATTATCATCCCTAATTAAATTACCCTTTTTAATTCGTTACCCAATCAAACTCATATATACCAACGTAGATTTACATTTTCTTTTCGTTTTTGTTCATTAATCTTTATAAAAGTAAAAACCATAAACTAAGAATACTACCAATTTTTGCGTTTTCAGATTTAGGGGTTTTAGTTGGAAAAGGTGGATTCTATGGAAATGTGTTTAGAATCACTCCCCCACTATGCTTCACCAAAGAAGATGCAGGTAAGTTTTTTCCGTTATACAGTTAACTTTTTTCTTTATTTTATTTTTCACAGTTATATCTTAAATATTCCAATTTTGTCTTTTCCTAGATTTTCTTGTGGATGCTATGGACTACTCGATGTCAAAGCTTTAAAGACCGACTATCAAATTTGCCCCCAAACACACCTTGTACAAAAGCTTTTATAAAGTAAGACATGTCAACCGTCGAAATTGTCTTATAATATGCTATAATAAAAGATTTCCCGATACGGGAAAATGTGTGACTTAACTGTTGGGCAATATTGATATACAGTGTATGGGTCAACACCTTGTTGACCCTCTTTGTCCCGGACTTTAGATACTTTATTTAATAACATATTTTTATAAAGTATTATTATGGAAGGATCGTGTGAATGCTAAGTTCGTTGGCTTATTGTATTGACAACATCTTGTTGTCTTTTGTCTTTGTTTTCTTTCTCGTTTCTAAGGGAGGAGGGAGTTGTCCTAGCCTCCCTAGATTTCCCCGTGTGACACATAAACGCCACATCAGCTTTTCTTTCACTTCTCTCACTTTCCAAAAAACGCATGGTGTAGTCCAAGTTTTCCCAAAAATACCCCAAAACAAATTTATCCACTTACCCTCTTGCCCACTTCCACTGGATCGGTGATAGCTCACCAATATTCGGTGAAATATTTTTCACCAAAACCAAGGGAAGTGGGGTCGGGAGTTCCCCAGCTCTCCCTTGGAAACCACTTCATTGGCTGTAAGGTTTAATTAAAAAGTCGTGGATTTCAGTAATCTTATGTGACAATTATAAAATGGGCCTTTAGAACAGGAAAAAAAATTAAATCTTAGATGATGACAAATTATAAATATTAACACTTTTTGTTTATTATATCTAATACCATGAATAGCACGGCTGTCGGTTGATGAGTGGGTGGATAGCTTATGATGTATAATCGTATAAAACATGATGATCACAAACTGTTAAACTGGACGGTAGTTTTTGAGGTTTATATGGTATGGGTTAAGGTTGGACCCGGTTCTAGTCAATAACTAGGTATTGGTGGAACCAGGTAGGGTATGGAACCGGGTGACGGGTATTGCGTAAAGTATCCAACCCTTTAAGAACTGAATATGGTATGTGTAGGAACTGAGTATTAGGAACCATTTTTCTAAGAGGACAAAAAATAAAATATTTTCATTTTAAATATTTTAATTTTTATTTAAAAGAATAGATAGCAATTTTGAGTGTTGTGATGTAACCCTATGTTGTCAAAGGCGCAAGGCACACTCAAGGCGCAAAGGCCTCGCCCGAAGCTGTAACAACCCTCGGTAAAACCGACACCCTCATAATATTTCCGACACTCTAGTATATTTTAGAATGTCCCAATATGTCTTATATTACACCCCGTATGTAGAAACCGAGCCCCAAGTATGTTATAACATTTAAAATAAATTAAAAACCAAAGATATTGAGTTGAGGCGGGCCGCGTAGGACCCCACCCCAACTTCACGCGGGCGGTATGAAGGTATAGATCTGATTTCGTTGATTTCATTAAGTTGATACGGGCCGCGTAAGTGTTCCCGTTAGTGTACGCGGGCCGCGAGTGACCTGAATTGTGGCGCAACCCGGTGCCGCCACGTGGCCCAACACCCGGACAAGCTAGTTGATGACCCAGCTAAGCTACGCAGTTGACCGGAGTCAACGCAGGCCGCGTAGCCCTATGTCTACCCTTACGCGGGCCGCGTGGAGACCAGATTTCAGCACTATATAAAGGAGGCCTCGGGTTTCACTTTCCGTCGTTCATTTTCATTTCTCAATCTAGAATTTATGAAGTTATAAGCATTATAGTCAAGTATTATACCCCTAATTAGCGAGGTTCTGCTCCGTTGTAAGTATTATAACCCCAGTTTCGTAATAAAGACGCTGCCCGATTGATTTAGGGTCCCGTAACAACCGTCGTGGTTCTGCCCGACGTAGTTGTTGGAATGCCGTCTCGGGGAGGGCATCATTAATATTTTCAAAGGGTTATGATACTAACCAATGTACATTTGTATAAATTATAGATTATATCCAGGAAACCCTTACGAGAAGTCTAAGATAGCAATGTGAGTTTATCCTCTTTTTGTTAACCTTTTTGGAATATTTTACAAAACCTTAATTGTTTACAATGTGATTAAGCGGTGATTGAGTCTTTGTAATTCTTCAATTACTGCCGGTATTATGGGGTTTTGTATACAAAATTTATTACTACGAGTAGTAGTAGTAAGTCGGAATGACAGTACATTACCATTGGACGACGAGTTAGCCAATGGGTAATTTGACCATAGCCACAAATCCGGTCGAGTGGCAAATACTGAATGAGTAATTGTGTAGAAATAAACAATGTGATCGCTCTCAATACTGTTTTAATTGATAAAATGTTTCTTGATTAAACTGGGATTCACTCACCAGTATTTCCGACTGACAAATGTTTTTAAAACGCGTTTCAGGTAACAAAATGTGACAGCCAATTAGTAAAAAGCCAGCTGGAGAGCACTGAAGGCTTGGGAAAAACGTGGCTATAAAAGTTACCTAATAAACGATGTTTTAAATTCAATAAAATAGGGTTTGTCCCTATAAATGTAATGTAATAAGAAACTTGGGTTTTGCCCATGTGTTGATTAATATCAATTATGGTGGTTTTACTCTGATAAACATTTCCTAACTACGGTCCTGATGTAAATTCCGCTGCCAAAATTAACAAAACCTGATACCACCACCACTGAGCTCGCGTCCGCCCGTTCCCGGGACAGATAAGGGATCGGGGGTTGCGACAGAAGGTGGTATCAGAGCCTAGCCACTGGTCTGAGCCAAAGAAGTGTTCTGCTGACACTTAAATTCTATATTTTGTGTTAGGAAATAAATTATGGAAATACGTGCATAATTGTATTTATTTGTTATGTGTTATTTGTCTATTTGTTAGTTTACAGTATGAGTGATCAAGGACCCTCAAACATGAGTCGTCAGTTGTCTGATTCACCTAAGAGTGAAGGTACTTCTTCACAGCCTGCCCTTTCTGGGTATACTGCTGATCAGGAAGAAGGAATGTTTGCTTTTAAAGCTCAGTCAGAAGAGCCATTCCCTCATAAGAAACGAGGATGGTTCAGTAAGGAAGCCTTTGCTCGTAGGAAAAGAATGCGAAAGTTGCAACAGCAAAGAGTTCTAGCAGCTGCTAAGCGAAAAACAGATACCCATACACAGGATATGCTTAATAGAAGCTTAGCCAATTTCCATATCCTAGCTACAACTGCTGCTGACCCAAGTCTGGAACAATTAGTAGCACCCCAACCACAACTACCAATCCCAGATCAACCCATGGAGATAGAAAACCCTGAAAACCAAGTAGAGATGCATGACTTCAATCCAGAAGAAATCCCTAGGGTACCTGCACCAAACCCTCTAGACCCAAATTACGACCCCTGGTGGGACGATAATAGGGACTTTGTACAACGTTACCCTATTCATGAAGACACACCCATACAGAACATAAGAGCCTACCCAGGTATGGACCCTTTAGATCCCTATTACCATGATGATTATATTAGGGAGATCTTAGAAGATCCTTACCGATTTCAGGCACTTTCACCCCCATATCAGGAACCCACACCCCAGATTCCAAACCAAGTCCGAGAACCTGCACCCCCAATGAGTGCAGAAAACGTCCAAGAACTTAGGACTTTTGGGGAGGAAATTTTAGAAAACAGTGAGAGAATGCGACAGGTGGGAGAGCGTCTCGTATGGAAATACGATGTGCGCAATATGGATTTTTGGATAAATCCATATCCGTAAATGTGAGAATGGAGGAAATGGTAGTAATAATAATAAATAATATAAGATAAAATATGTGTGTACGGATGCATATTACTATTAGTGTGATTCTATTTTTGTTGGTATTGTAATTTTTATTTCAGTACTAGTGTGTAATAGACGCATAGTATATGAAAAGAGTATAGTCGCAATGATCGACGCTTTTGGCAAAAAAAATGTGTGTCTGTGATTAACTATATTAAGATATTATTTGTGATATTAATATGGGATAATTTTTTAAAATTCAGATGGCCGACGAAGGAAATCAAGGAAATCTGAATAATGATAACCAGAGTAACATTAACGTGGTTAATGAAAATTCGAGCATCAATAACAATGAAAATCAAGTGGATAATAGTGCTATCCAACACATAGTAGCACAGGGAATTATAGATGCAATGCCATTTATTCTTCAAACTGTTAAGGATGCTGATAATAAAAGTAAGCATAGCAGTAAGCGACCAATTGAACCAGACACAGCGTGAACAATGGACCAATACTTCAATTGCCCATTCCCAAAAGAAGAAGAGCCGTGTCTTACGGTTGTTCTTATAAAGAATTCTGGTCTTGTAAACCAATGGAATTCTCGGGCAACGAAGGGGCCATTGCAACCTTACACTGGATAGAGAAGACTGAGGCAGTCTTAAGGATAAGCAAGTGTGCTGAAGAAGATAAGATATTGTTTGCTTCTAATCTGTTTAAGAATGCAGCACTAGAATGGTGGAACACTATCCTCCAAACAAAAGGAAGTGATAGAACCTACAATATGGAATGGGAAGAATTTAAGGACAAGGTAGAAAGGAAATTCTGCCCACCTAATGAGAAGGAACAGATAGCAAACAAATTCTTAAATCTTAGGATGACTGGTGTGGATAGTAAGGGATACACTAAAATATTCTTCGAATATGCCAGAATAGTGCCAACTCTTGCTTCACCAGAACCAGTGTTAATCTCCCGTTATATCTGGGGATTAATTGGAGAAATAAGACACGTAGTCAAGGCATCTAGACCTCAAACTATAGAAGAAGCTGTAGAACTAGCAAATACCTTGACAGACGAATTAGTCCGTACCCGAGAGGAGGATCAAAGGAGGAACCTAACCCAGAAATTGACACAAGAATTTCATTCTGGAAATTCTAACCGTGGGAAAAATATAGGTTCTACCTCTGCACCCTACTGTAGGTATTGTAAAAGAAAGCATTCCGGAAAATGCTCCATATACTGTAACTTTTACAAAATATCGGGACACAAGGAAGAAAACTGCAGGAAGAAAGTTAACAGCCGGGTATGTTACAATTGCGGAGAACAAGGTCATATCAAGCTAAATTGTCCAAAATTAGCTCCAGCTCCAGATAACAAGATTACTAAAAATGCTATAGCATTTGTTCTGACTGCAGATGAAGCCAAGATGATTCCAGATGTCATAGCTGGTACGTTTTTAGTTAATGATGTCTTTGCTAAAGTATTATTTGACTCTGGTGCAAACCAAAGTTTTATTAATACATCATTTTGCAAATTTCTAAATCAGTCATTAACTAAACTACCACAAGAATGCTTAGTAGAGACAGCCAATGGAGAAACCGTTAGGATTTCTGAAATCTTGCAGGGAGCAAGCATAGAAATTTTAAATCAGAAATTTATTGCAAATCTTTATCCCATGAATCTGGCAGGATTCGATGTTGTTTTAGGAATGGATTGGTTAATAGCCAATAAATCCAGTATTTTATGTGATCAAAAGTTAATTCAAGTAAATTCACCAAAAGGTAATATGATCACAATCAAAGGAGATAAACCCTCTAGGTCCACAAAATTCATCTCTGTGATGAAAACTGCAAGTTATATAAGAAAAGGTTCTATAGTGTATTTGATTTCTATAATCACTAACACTAAAGGAAAGGATTTAAAAGATATTCCAGTAGTATCTCAGTTTTCAGATGTATTTCCAGAAGAATTGCCAGGGCAACCTCCGGATAGAGAAGTTGAATTCAGAATCCATTTAATACTAGGAACAGCACCGATTGCCAAAGCACCTTACCGTTTGGCACCTGCAGAAATGCAAGAATTAAAGAAACAATTAGATGAATTATTGGAGAAAGGATTCATACAACCAAGTTCGTCGCCATGGGGAGCGCCGATATTGTTCGTTAAAAAGAAGGACGGGTCAATGCGTATGTGCATTGATTACCGTGAATTAAACAAGGTCACAATTAAGAATCGGTATCCATTACCAAGAATCGATGATCTGTTTGATCAACTGCAAGGAGCTCGATTTTTCTCTAAAATCGATTTAAGGTTAGGATATCATCAATTAAAGGTACAGGAAGAGGACATCATAAGACCGCATTTAGAACAAGGTATGGCCATTATGAATTTACTGTCATGCCATTTGGTTTAACCAATGCCCCAGCCGCATTTATGGACATGATGAACCGAATATGTAAGCCATATTTGGATAAATTCATAATTGTTTTCATAGATGATATTCTCATTTATTTTAAGAATAAAGATGTGACAACTGGCACCAAACCGGTAGTTTCCGTACACTTTACTTGTTATTTAATGACTGCAATTATGTGCTTAAATGACAACATTGACTGATTACATGATAAACAAGTGAATTCATGCACGTTGTATACTACAAAATATTGCTTGGTGCATAAACGAGAGCGTTGCGTCAGAAATACTAGTAAACTCACCGGTAAGACACTTTGTGTCAACAGAACTGCAGAAAGCAGTCAGACATTAGAATTGGAGCCTAGGTGTAGGTCCAACAACAAGAATACATTAAAACCCAAGAGTACATACAAGGGTTTAATATATATACTCTCCGGAAGCAAAAATAAGCACTAAAAAGCACCCGAAACGCACTTTAAGTGCAGAATTTTATATAATTCAGCTATAATCAGCATTATGGCACTGAAATTTTATGCAGAAATTACGTTTTATTATCCAAAATACTTCCCCAAGTGTCGGGAATCGAAAGTGTTACAAAAGGATACTTAAAAGACACTAAACGGTGCAATTTAGCACTTTAACGAACCGGTGTCTAACCAAACAACCGGATATTACCCGGAACACCAAAATAATGCTAGAAGCATTGTTTTTATTTTTCTAAGCTAGTTAGGGTCCCCGAACACCCTAACACACTATATATTTCATAACACACTTAACACTAGATCTAACATTTAACATGTAACTAGATTATGTAACTTGGAGTTGAAATGTAACCAAGACCCCCTCCCCCCTAATGTTGGACGGTTGGGAGGCATAATCCCACATGGGATTTTAACTTCATAATTTAATTGATCTTGTCTCTAAACCAAGAACATAATATCCAAGGGTTAATGTGTGAAGATGGTTATTAATAGGACACAAGGGATCATACAATTCATTCTTTCACACACACACACACCCCTCTCCTCCTCTCCCCACCCTCGGCCGACCTCACCACCACCTACAACCACCATCATCCATCCATTCTTATATGTTTCAAGCTCATACAAAGGTGTGAAAGGTCATACAAAGGAGCTAGGTGCTTTCGGAAGTTCAAGAACCACTCTTATTTGCTTTTATCCACTTCATTTGTCCTCTTGAACTTCCCTAGCCTTGTGCTAGTAGTAAGTGCTTCAAATCTTCATCTTGTTCTTGTTTTTGGTGGTTAATAATTGATAGAATGATAAAAACTTGAGAAACTCTAAAGAACTTAAACAAGTCTTGAACATAAGGTGATAAATAGTGGATAAAGGGAAGATATATGGGTAAATCATGTGAATCTTGTGTAGTTATGATTATTTGATGATGCTTGTTAGTAGAAGTAGGATGGATCATCATCTAGACATACTAGTTCATGTTTGAGAACATGAACTAGCAAGATGTAAATGCTAGAAATATGAAGGATGATGAAACCATCCACCCATGAACTTGAAACTTGAATAAATGTAATTTTTCTTGGAAAATAAGGTTACAAGCTTGTAGATCTAAAGATCTACAAGTGGTTTTTCGAAAGAACCAAGTGGAAAATACTAGATTGTTAAAAACCCGGATCTTGTATGAACTAAAATCATTTTTAGTAAGTAAACAAGTGTGTAAACACTTGTGTAGAAAGAAAATTCCACAAAGAAATATTTTTGAAATTCATGACTAGAAGTTGTGAAAATACATACTCTTTAAAAATAAAGTTTTTAAGAAACTAATCATATTTTTAAAGGTAACAAGACTTACTAAATGTGCTAGTAAGTTACTACATATTTTTACAAGACTTTCAAGTTCATAAGTTGTGGTATATGCTTGTTTTGACAAGTTTGATAAATAAAGATTGTGTTGTTGAGATTGTTGTTGATTTAAAAGAAAATAAACACATGTTTTGAAAACATGGGAAACCTCCATTTTTAGGGGAAACTCTGTCAAAATTTTTATAAATTTTGACACTTAGAAAAATATAAGTTTTTGAGAAACTTATTCCCTAAAAATGTATTTAAAAATATTACCAAGGTTTCCCTAATTTTTGGTGATAAGAAATGAGGATTTCTTCAAGAATAAAAATGGATATTAAGTATGTATATATTTTTGAGAAAAATTTATATATATTATTTGATCACCAACTGTTGTGCTAAGTGTATATAGTATGTGTTATACGTGCTAGTGTATTAAGACTTAAAAAAATACACTAAACACTCATGAGAAGTATAAACACAAAAAGACACATACAACATACAAGATACATAATTCGGGTGCAAAGTGCAAAACACGAGATACTTATATTAATCTTTGAGAAAATAATATAAGTAAGGTACTTAGTTAAAAATATAAAATATTTTTAATACAACAATACAAATACAAAAGAGAGTGACTGTACTTGTGCGACGCAAGTCTAGTGACTAACGTTAAGAAAAACGCGTATAGGTCACGACGTTAATTAAGCAAATCCGGTGAAGTTTACGACGCAAGGAACGCAAAGTTGTGAGTTCATGCTCCCCCTTTTCTTTAACTGTTTTCAGTTTTATAACTTCGGGGGTGAAATACATGTACAAATGTTACAATGCTTATAAATGGCATGATACAAATACAAGAAGCACACTTGGTGAGAACGAGTACCGAGTGTGATGAGATATAAGAATACAAGAAGCGCACTTGGTGAGAACGAGTACCAAGTATGATGCGTTATGAGAAATGATACGAGAAATCGTGTCGCGAATAGGGTACCATAAGCACCATTAATCAACAATATACCTAGACCGCAAAACAAAAGGTTAGATCTAACGGGTGCCGGATAGCTACACTCTTGGTGAGGACGAGTACCGAGTAGTGCTTTTGTGTCTCAGAATATGCCAACTAGAAAAATGCCTAATGTTTGGTGACTTCCTATGTCGTGTCACATGATTAATGGCCTTGCAACCCATTAACAATCCTGATACTTACAGGAATACTTTATTTACATAAGATTCATACCATACTAAAACTTGATTTATACTTGAGTACGTGGGGTACACAAGTAAACTAGAATTACACATGAGTACGTGGTGTACACATAAATACTTGATTTATACTTGAGTACGTGGGGTACACAAGTAAACTTGAATTACACATGAATACATGGTGTACACATGAAACTTGATCTATACATGAAAACTTGATTTATACATGACACAAACTATGTTTTCATACAAAGTATACAAACGTGAAATACAAAAACAACATGAATTCACACCAACATTATGTTGACGTTTTTCCAAAACTCACATGTATTTCAGGTAACTAGGATGGATGTGCGCGTGGTCTTACTCATGCTCGTTAAATAAAGTTGTAACTTTTAAGACAATATGCTATCTCGTGTTGTAAACACTTGACTTATGTTTTCAAGAATGTAATGTTTGAAGTTATTTTTGAGCATGTAGTATGTTTACTTTTCGTATGCAATGAGAACCTTTCATGATCACACCTCGTGCTTCCGCCGCAGAAAGGGGTGTGACAAAAGAGGATCATGCAAAGCATTTGCACGCACTTTTAAGTTTATTAAGAAAGGAAAAGCTTTATGCTAAATTCTCTAAGTGCGAATTCTGGTTAGAACAGGTACAGTTTCTCGGGCATTTAGTTAATCATGAAGGAATTCATGTGGATCCAACAAAGATCGAGGCGATTACTAAATGGAAAACCCCTGAGTCACCAACCGAGGTTAGAAGTTTCTTAGGATTGGCCGGTTATTATAGAAGATTTATTCGGGATTTTTCTAGAATAGCCATTCCCTTAACTAAGCTAACCTGTAAATCTGTTAAGTTTGAATGGGGATTAAAACAAGAAGAAGCCTTTAGAATCCTTAAGCAAAGATTAACCCATACACCCATACTAGCATTACCAGAAGGAACTGAAGACTTTGTAGTCTATTGTGATGCTTCTAAATTAGGTTATGGATGTGTATTAATGCAACGCCAAAAGGTTATAGCTTATGCATCTAGGCAACTTAAGAATCATGAAGAGAATTATTCAACTCATGATCTAGAATTAGGAGCTATAATTTTTGCTCTTAAGATTTGGAGACATTACCTTTATGGTAGTAAGTTTACCATATTCACTGATCATAAGAGTTTAAGGTATATTTTCAAACAAAAGGAATTGAATATGAGACAAAGACGCTGGATGGAGATGCTTAGTGACTATGATTGTGATATCCAGTATCATGAAGGAAAAGCAAATGTAGTGGCAGATGCTTTAAGCCGAAAATATCATGAAAAGCCAAAAAGGGTACGTTCTCTTAAATTAAATCTGCAAGTAGATTTAAATGATCAGATAAGAGAAGCACAAGAATCAGTAATCAAGGATGATTCTGAAAAATTAAAAGGTATGCTAAAAGAATTGGAACAAGGAATAGATGGAATTTGGAGATTCCATAAAAAGAGAATGTGGATACCTAAATTAGGAAATCTACGTCATCGTATATTAGAAGAAGCCCATAAGTCTAAGTATACAATGCATCCAGGAAATGATAAAATGTACCAGGATTTAAGGAAAAATTTCTGGTGGATAGGAATGAAAAAGGATGTTAGTGCATTTATGTCTATCGCCTTCGTCAATCCGAGCCGTAGCGAGAAACTGAAGAAAACAAAGCTTTATAGTGTTATATCTAGTCAAAAGGCAATGTGGCAATATTGTAATTAAAGAGAAGTTTCATTAAAGCCTTGGACTATAAATAGGAGAGTTAGAGTTAGATTAGGAGACTTTATGCTCATTTGACATTTGACATTTAGAGAGCTCTAGATTTAGAGAGAGAATCTAGAGAGAGAAAGTGATTCAAGGTGCTTGTATTTGTTAGATTTCTAATAGAATCACGTTTATATTACATCGTGTGTGTTAGGTCACGTTCGTGTACGGTTTCCGCACGTCATACGTTCATTTCGCAATCGTTTCGGAGTCAAAACCGGTCCTACAAGTGGTATCAGAGTAGGAGCTTGATTGCACTGATCCAACACACATTTCCTCTCGTGATTTCATCGATTTCAGATCCGAATTTCATATATTTCTTCATCTTTTTCATTTTTTTCACGTTTTTCACTGAAAATCGTCAAATTGAACGAGTTTTATGGTCCAAAATTCATGATTTTTAATATGTTGTGCGAAAACACCTGATCTACAACCCTACAAAGTTTCAAATCCTAATTCAAAGTTGTTTAGGAGAAATCTGAGTTTTTATGTCCGATTTCACGTCAACAGCTTGATTTCGTTTGAAAAAAACACCTAATTCCGCTTGAAACATCTAATTCCGTTTGAAAGTGCCATATTCCGTTTGAACGTGCATATTTCGTTTGAAGATTCCGCGTGAAAGTTGTTATTCCGTTTGAAACTGTTATTCCATGTGAAATTGTAATCTCGTTTGAAAGTAGTCTACTGCATATCACGTGATTAAAGTTGGACGGTTCAATCAAAGTGTTTGTCGGTCTTTTATATTCACGAGAACAAAATCAATTTGAATTGAATAAGATTACGGCCCAATAGAATTGATTAACATTTGAAGTTTATCAAGAATTGCATGTGAGGATTTATTGTTTCAAGGTTATTGGCCCAATCAATTTAAAGGGATCATAAAAAATTGCCAGTCATTAATGTCTTTGCATGTGATAATAAACATACTTGTCGGTTTACATGAGATGTATTAAAAGATTTACAGTTGTCAGTGTGCACATTTGATATTGTCGACATAGTGGTTTTTAGGTCCAATCAATTTGTAGATGTAATCGGCCCAATCATATTATAGAATCAAAAGTCATTGTCAGTTGGGCTTGTGAATATATCGGTTTAGTTGCATGTGAAATCAGTTCATCATGTGAAAGCTTTGTGAGTGATTGTTTGGTATAAAATCGATCAAAGTGAAGTCCAATTAAAAACTGTTGATTTTAATTGATGTCAGCCCATTAAAGAAATCGGCCCAATTAAAGTGTCTTGTGATTCTAAATTGTCGGACATAGTGTTAGCCCATGTGATATATTCTCGGCCCAAGTTTAAAGTTTTTTAATCAAGTTCAAAGCATAACAGGTTGTCGGACATTGAAACTTGTTTTAAAATTGTGAAGTATTGTCAAAGTGAATTCTGTTTCACACGGCTTGAATTTGATTCAAGTTCACAAGAGGTGGTTCAGTCCGTTTGAATTCGAACTCGTTCCAGGTCGTGTGGTTTAGCCAGGTCATTGGAAAAGGTCATAGCAGTCTGCACAGTTTGTCAACTTTCAGTCCGCACAGAAAATTCACCAGTTCGAGTATTATTTTGATTCAGTTGTTTGATAGTGTTTGAACTGATTTTGTTTGTTTGTGTGATCAAGGTGATTTAAGGTAATTCAAGAAGTTCAAATCATGGCTGAAGAATTTTACAACACGTTCTACAACGCGTTCACATCTGAGTCCTCAGAAATCTCAACTGTCACACCAAAAACCATTACGAAAGCGATCAATGAGAAGATTAAACATGACAATTTTTATGGTACACATTCAAAACCACCAACTCTTGAAAGTATTGAAGACTATACTTGGTGGAAAGAACAGTTTCTCAACTGGGCAAAAGCATATGCACACGAGAGCTGGTTCTGTTTGGAGTTTGGGTATAAAAGGCCGACTGATGATAAAGGAGAAGAGATTCCACTCAAGAAATTACCTAAAGATGACAAAGCAGAATTCTCAGCAGAACAGAGAATGATTGCGTTGATTCAAACTTCTATCAGGAATGACATGTTTGCTTTATTGCAACATGATGGAACATCGAAATCGGTTTGGGAAGCATTGAGGGTAAAAGCTGAGGGGGGTAAACAAATCAAGAAAAACAAAGTTGCTTTATTAAAGAAAGAATTTGATTTGTTTGACAGTTTGAAAGATGAATCAGTTAGGCAAATGATAGAGAGATTTGGTCATTTAAAAATCGAACTTGATCGGTTTGGGATTGTTAAAACTAGAGAAGAAATCATTGATAAGATAATAGAAGCGTTACCACGAGCTGATCAGTGGCAAACGTTTGTTTTCATTTTAAAAAATGATGCTTTGTATGATACAATTTCTCTTGATGTCTTGATTGAAAAGATAGAAAGTCATGAGCTAGAGTTGCAAAAGCAGAACAAGATGAGCAGTTCTTCGCATCAACAGAATGTCAGTCTCTATTACAAAGGTAATCTACCTTCGGTGAAAGTTGCAGAATCACCAAAGACAGCATTCAGTGGTGAGAGGACAAAAGAGCCACAGAAAAGCTCATCAAGTTACGATCCAGGTTATCAATTCATATTCGTCAAAAACTAATTCTGAAGAATCAGAGGAAATACTGTGCAACATTGCTCTTAAGTTGAAGAATTCTCCGACAATGAGCATCAATGCAGCTAAGCAGCAAATGAGCTTCCTTGCATCTGTTCTGGAATCGTATGAAGGTCTTGTAGCTGGCAAAATTGGAAACTCAGAGTTAACCAAAGAAGACTACGACCAGATTGATCCGGAAGAAATGGAACTCATTGACATCCGCTGGTGTTTAGCTAGTTGCATCCGCAGAGCTCAGAGATACATGGAGATTACTGGAAAACAATCTCTCGGTGGTGCTTCAACAAAACTTGGATTTGATAAGTCCAAAGTGACCTGTTTCAAATGTAAGCTGAAAGGTCATTTCAAAAGAGAGTGCAACAATTCTGCGGTTGGTGGAAATGAACATCCATTCAATGATGATTATTACCGAAAGGCAATCTACCACCGAAGCAAAGAAGAACCAAAAATGATTGAAGATAAACCCAGAGATAAGTCAAGAGCTTATGCTGTAATTCACGACGATGAAGGATATGATTGGAGTCAAATCTGTCCGGAAGAAGATCGTGTTGATATTCGAAAAACAGCTCATGGCAAAACTATATCAAAGAACAACCATTATGTTTTTGTTGCAGAAATAAAAGAGGAAAACAAAGAAGAAAATGTTGTTGCTGAGGTCAAAGAGAAAACCAGAGAAGAAATTCTGAGTGAGAAAACAAACAGAGAAATAAGAATGGTTTGGAACAGAATGAATGAAATGCAAGAAGAATATGAAGAGGCTGTCAGCTACAATAGATGAGATAAGAAGCAAGAGTGTTATGTCAACCATTATGGTGAACCGGTTGTTCCCAAGAAGGACATAATTCATGAGGATGTTCTTCTAGTGATTCCTCGAGTTAGAGAATATTATTCAAATGCTTTGAAAGACAACTCATATGAAAGAAAGCTTAGAAAAATCATAAGAGATGTCATGACTTCAAGCTTGAGGAAGAGGGATGAAGAGAGAATGAAGATGAATGTTGAGAATATGGTTGAAGAGTTGAAGAAAGTTGTTGAGGAAGATGTGAAGATTGTTGAAGAAGTGAAAGAAGACGTTGTGGTGAATGTAGAAGTTGTGAAAGAAGTTGTTACTGAAGAACAACAGGTTGGAGAAGATGTGAAGAAAGCAGAAGAAGAAGTGAAGAATGAGATTTTAGTTGCTGGTGATGTTGGTGATGATGCTGGAAATCAGAAAGATGCTGATCAGACAGATACAGCAGAGAACACCGAGGTGCCAATCACTGAGGTAAATTCTGATTCTGAAACTCAAATCAAAATCGTTGAACAGTGCAAGAAATGCATGGAAACGTGCAGTGCTTGTACTGAAAAAGACAAACAATTCAAAATAAGAAATCTTGAATTCAATAAAATTGAAGAAGTTTTCAAAAATAAATGCAAAGAAATGTTAGAAAACGAAAAAGTTTTGAAAGAAAATGATGAAAAACTTTTGGAAAAATGTAAAATTTAGAAAAAGAAAATGAAATTTTAAAAGAAAATGTTTTGAAAAAGACAGAAGAATGTGATCAAAAAGAAATTGTTTGTCAAGAAATGAAGAAAGAATATGATTCAATAAAATTGGCATATCACATTACAAAAGAATCATATGAAAAAGTGAAGGATGAAATGAGATTTGCTCAATCAAGAATGAATTATTATTCTGAAACAACTAAAGAGCTTAAGCGAATGTATGAAATAAAACAAGGTGTTGTTAATTCCTATATTGAGGATGATGCTAAGCTAAAGCGTCAGATTGCTTATTTAGAACAGGATAATAACAAGTTAAAGAGTTATCACGTGTCGTCATATGTGCTTGAACGTATTTTCAATATAAAACCGGGAGATGGTGAGTCTGAGCAAAACAAGAAAGGCATTGGCTCAGAGTTTCATCAAGTTCCACCACCGGAAAAGTTTGCATTTTATGATGATGAAAAGGTCGAAAAAGCTTTCAACATGGTAGATCAATTGCCAGATAACATTGATGTAACCTATTCCAAATCTGATGATTCTAGTGATTCAGAGGTGGTAGGTAAGGTTGTTGAAAGTGTGTTGAAAGAAGAGTCAGTTGATACAGGTAAATCTGAATCACAAGATGAAAATGAAGGTAATTTTCATGATGGATATCTGAAAAACACAAAATCCGAGAAAAAATTGAATGATGATTCAAAAGGATTGGTTTATACCATGATTGGATCAGACAAATTATTCTTAGATGTTGTATTCCCAATTCAGAATGTGATTTCAGAAAAGGTTGATAAAGTTTTCAAAATGGTTGAGATTGAAAAGTCTGAAATTTCAAAGTTTGCTGGAAAGTGTCACAAAACTTTTTATAACAAACCTGGTTTCAAGAAGAAAAACATGAAGGCTGGGTTGGGTTATAAGAAGAAACAAAGTTGGAAAAGAAATGAAAGTCCAAATTATCAACAAAAGTTGGATTTTGTTCAAGGAACGAGTTTAGAAGAAGAAGAAAAACTCATATTTAGACAACAGTCTAATGAAGAGTTCCATGCTCAGAAAAGGCAACAACAACAGGTCAAGGATGTGTCCAAAAGAACATGTTTTAAATGTGATCAAACAGGACATCTTGCACGCACGTGTCCAAATCTGAAACCTATTGATGTTGACAAAAAGAAGTCTGATAATGTTGAGAAACAGAAATATGAGGATGTGAAACAAAGGTCAACCAAATTTGATTCAAAACAAACTTGGAGGTTCAATACAAACAAGTTTGTTTCGAACCAAACTTGGAAATCAAACCCGAATAGGTTCGATTCAAGACAGACCTGGAATTCTCACACACCCAGATTTAGAACAACACAAAGTTGGAGAACAAATGTTGACACGACAAAACCAAACAAGTTTTGGAAACCAAATGTTGTTCAAAGTCAAAATATTAAAAAAGAATCACATTTTTATAAAAGAGGTACTCCAAAAGGTCAAACATGGAATGTAAAGAAACAAGTGACTTCGGTAAAAGATGAGAAAGTTGAAGTCAAAGTTGAAAAAATCTTTGATGACAAAGATTTTCCGAAATTGCATGACACATATTGTGTTGAAATGCCTAAGGTCCAACAGACCTGGGCTAAATTGTTCAAGTAATCAAGTAGTCTAAATGTGCAGGTGCTCAAGAAATCTGAAGATTGTGATAATGGATGTCGGAGCAGCCTGGCACGGGAAGAGGAGGCTGCTGAACCCTGTGTTGGTTGAAATAGGGAGTTTGTTAGATTTCTGTACATAAATAAACAATATTTCAAAAACCCTAAAAATTGAAAAAATTTAAAAACCAAAAATATGTTTTTAGTTTGTCATAAATTTTGAAAAATCAAAAATATGTTTGTTTTTAAATTTGTTAAAAAAAAATTCGAAAATTCAAAAATTTGTTACTTGAATATGCCGAAACCCTCACGGCGGAACAAACATGATTAATTTCACAAGATTGAAAAACGGTTTTCAAACTGTAAAATATCAATGTGTTGTAAATCATGGGGGTAATTGCTGCTTTACATGTTATTTTTTCTGCAAAACAGAGCACGAAAAGCAGAAAATGGATGGCGAGACAAAGCTATCAGTGTTGGTTGTCAAATTTTCTTTAAATGGTTTTGCATTTTAGGGGGAGTATTATTGTTAGAAAATCCAAAAACATTAGAAAATTTGAAAAAGGAAAAAACATGATAAAATTCGAAAAATGAGTTTTTGTGTAAAAAGAGGAAATGATAGTACATTAGTAGACAGTTACAGTATGCTAAAGAAATGTATTGATTATATAGCGTTAAACAGTCTCACTGATGATATGCCGATAGGTTTTTATACATTTAGTAAACTTTTTCGGGATATAAACCTAAATTCAAACTTGCTTGTTTCGTGGGGAACACTACTTGGATATATAGGTAACCCCTGAAATCTTGTTTGAAGGACCCCTCTTTCTGAGATACTAGGTCTTTATGCTTAGTGATATCTGGGGTATTATCCCGGGACTTCTGATTTTGCGGAAGCAATGGCCTAGTCCTCGTATAATACTTTCTGCTTGCTTGAAATATAGCATAGCCCTCAGTACAAAAAATGATGAAACATTGAAAAATGCTAATCATGTGCTGTTGAAGAAAAGATTCTCTAAAGGGAACACACCTAAAGTCAAACCGTCATCTCTCTGCTGAACGGAAGTTCTGACCTGAGCTCTCACGGTCTCGCAATTTAACCCTTTACAGATATCATCTAGGTATACTCACCTGTAAGACTGAATATTGGGATCTGGATACGGGAGTATATTCAAGAGGTGGGACACATGAATGAGTTTAAGTTCTTAATACACCTAATTCATATCCTGAATCAGTGGAAATTTGTGTGAAAATTTAAGTGGATCAGTATATCGACAATCTAAGTGAATTGTTTAATTCTTAAAGTGTTTAAAGCTCAACGGTGCTAGTGATTTGTCATAAACTGATATGATCCTCTGACGCAAACTCAAACAAAAATATTGTCTGTAAATATGTTTGTAAATATTTCTTTATGCTTTTCATTTCAGAAATTCACAAAAAGATTTTGATTTCTGCTTTATTTTCGACAACCGATGTTAGAGAGCTGAGTTTCAAAATCTAAGTATGCTGATTGTGTTTCTGAAAATAAAACAAGTTCATTAATTTGAAACTTGAAGTTTTAAAATCAAAAATCAAAACAGTTTGTGATATCTCCAAGGTCATTAAATTGGACTTGGATAATTAACTGTGAGGGATTTGGATGCTTAGATTGTTAAAATCTGTAAAAGAGCCAGTTTTCGAGGTTGGATTCTTAAATACTGCCAAATCTATGAAGTTTGTTGACAGGGGGAGTGAAATTTAGAAAGTTTAATAGAGCCAGATTACAATTTCTGGAAATTCGAAGTTATTTTCATTGTTAAAATGTTTTACTTATAAATGTCTGAGAATTGCAGATGTTGTACCAGACTACGATCCCGATAGCCGAGTCTAAGGGGGAGTCTGAAGACGAGCTAAACGCAAGAGGAAGCGTGGATTCAAGGAGTCATGTAACTATTCCAGAAGAGCTTGTATACGGAAAGCAAGGTGTCGATCCCAAAGCACGGAAGCTTGACGAAAGGGGGAGCCTGAAGAGTCTATAGAAAGGGGAAGCTGAAGCTGAAGACAGATCCACCGGGATTTTGTTCGAGAAGATTCAAAGAGAGAGAGAAAGACAAGACGCTACGAGATTGACTGCGGCCTATGTTTCTAAATGTTTAACCTGTTCACAAGTCAAAGCTGAACATCAGAAACCCTCAGGTTCGTTACAGCAATTAGAAATGCCGGTGTGGAAATGGGAATTGATAACAATGGATTTTGTTACTAAATTACCCAAGACAAGGAAAAGTAATGATATAATTTGGGTAATTGTAGATAGACTAACCAAGTCAGCTCATTTCCTACCAATGAAAGAAACTTTCAGTATGGAACAATTGGCTAAACTATATGTAAATGAAATTGTATCTTTACATGGAATTCCTTTATCAATTGTTTCTGATAGAGATAGTCGATTTACCTCTCATTTTTGGTCAAGTTTCCAAAAGGCAATGGGAACCAAGTTAAAGCTAAGTACGGCTTATCATCCACAAACGGATGGACAAAGTGAAAGGATAATTCAGACAATGGAGGACATGCTTAGAGCTTGTGTAATTGATTTTGGAGGTAATTGGGACGATCACTTACCTTTAATAGAATTTTCTTATAATAATAGTTATCACACAAGTATCAATGCTGCACCATTCGAAGCACTTTATGGACGAAAGTGCCGAAACCCAGTCTGTTGGGCAGAAATTGGGGAAAAACAACTATCTGGACCTGAGATAGTACAAGAAACAACTGACAAGATTATTCAAGTCAAAGAACGACTGAAAGCAGCACGTGATCGACAGAAGAGTTATGCTGATAACCGACGCAAACCCTTGGAGTTTCAAGTAGGAGATAAAGTATTATTAAAAGTCTCTCCTTGGAAAGGAATAGTAAGATTCATCAAACGGGGAAAGCTAAGTCCCAGGTATATCGGACCTTTTAAGATTATTAGAAGAATAAGACCTGTAGCCTATCAGCTACAACTGCCAGAGGAAATGGCAGGAATACATGATGTATTTCATGTATCTAATCTCAAAAAGTGTTTAGCTGACGAATCATTGTTAGTTCCTTTTAAGGATATAGAGGTAAATGAACAACTCAAGTTTGTAGAAAGGCCTCTACAGATTGAAGACAGGAAAATCAAGAATCTCAAACATAAGAGACTAGTTTTGGTCAAAGTAAAGTGGGACTCCAAAAGAGGACCTGAGTACACATGGGAGCTTGAATCTGAAATGCAAAGGAAATATCCGCACTTATTTCAGTAGATCTCGCGGACGAGCTCTAAAACAAGGTGGGGCGGATGTAACAACCCTCGGTAAAACCGACACCCTCATAATATTTCCGACACTCTAGTATATTTTAGAATGTCCCAATATGTCTTATATTACACCCCGTATGTAGAAACCGAGCCCCAAGTATGTTATAACATTTAAAATAAATTAGAAACCAAAGATATTGAGTTGAGGCGGGTCGCGTAGGACCCCACCCCAACTTCACGCGGGCGGTATGAAGGTATAGATCTGATTTCGTTGATTTCATTAAGTTGATACGGGCCGCGTAAGTGTTCCCGTTAGTGTACGCGGGCCGCGAGTGACCTGAATTGTGGCGCAACCCGGTGCCGCCATGTGGCCCAACACCCAGACAAGCTAGTTGATGACCCAGCTAAGCTATACAGTTGACCGGAGTCAACGCGGGCCGCGTAGCCTTATGTCTACCCTTACGCGGGCCGCGTAGCCTTATGTCTACCCTTACGCGGGCCGCGTGGAGACCAGATTTCAGCACTATATAAAGGAGGCCTCGGGTTTCACTTTCCGTCGTTCATTTTCATTTCTCAATCTCGAATTTCTGAAGTTATAAGCATTATAGTCAAGTATTATACCCCTAATTAGCGAGGTTCTGCTCCGTTGTAAGTATTATAACCCCAGTTTCGTAATAAAGACGCTGCCCGATTGATTTAGGGTTCCGTAACAACTGTCGTGGTTCTGCCCGACGTAGTTGTTGGAATGCCGTCTCGGGGAGGGTATCATTAATATTTTCAAAGGGTTATGATACTAACCAACGTACATTTGTATAAATTATAGATTATATCCAGGAAACCCTTACGAGAAGTCTAAGATAGCAATGTGAGTTTATCCTCTTTTTGTTAACCTTTTTGGAATATTTTACAAAACCTTAATTGTTTACAATGTGATTAAGCGGTGATTGAGTCTTTGTAATTCTTTAATTACTGCCGGTATTATGGGGTTTTGTATACAAAATTTATTACTACGAGTAGTAGTAGTAAGTCGGAATGACAGTACATTACCATTGGACGACGAGTTAGCCAATGGGTAATTTGACCATAGCCACAGATCCGGTCGAGTGGCAAATACTGAATGAGTAATTGTGTAGAAATAAACAATGTGATCGCTCTCAATACTGTTTTAATTGATAAAATGTTTCTTGATTAAACTGGGATTCACTCACCAGTATTTTCGACTGACAAATGTTTTTAAAACGCGTTTCAGGTAACAAAATGTGACAGCCAATTAGTAAAAAGCCAGCTGGAGAGCACTGAAGGCTTGGGAAAAATGTGGCTATAAAAGTTACCTAATAAACGATGTTTTAAATTCAATAAAATAGGGTTTGTCCCTATAAATGTACTGTAATAAGAAACTTGGGCTTTGCCCATGTGTTGATTAATATCAATTATGGTGGTTTTACTCTGATAAACATTTCCTAACTACGGTCCTGATGTAAATTCCGCTGCCAAAATTAACAAAACCTGATACCACCACCACTGAGCTCGCGTCCGCCCGCTCCCGGGACAGATAAGGGATCGGGGGTTGCGACAGAAGCCTAGGCGCAAGGCGCTTAAAAAGCGAGGGATTTTTAAACGAGGCGCATTTAGTATTAATATAGTATTTTTAGGAGTTTAATACATGTTTAGAGCTAGTTTAATAATAAGTATCTGTCACACCCGCTCGTAGCGGAAGCGCGAGGTGTGATCTGACCGGTTCTTATTGCATAATCAATATAAGTGAACATACTAAATGAATAAAAAGAAGCTCCAATGCCATTGTCATAATCGATTCAAAAGAACGCAACATAAGTTAAATGTATTGGTTACAAACCATCAAAGGAAAATAAGTTGTTATTGTTTTATACATCAAAATGTAAGTCTTAAAATGTCAAGGCTTTGACCACTATATCACCGCAAAGAGGCGTTATATAACGGGCAAACCCTTCAAATGGTAGCATGGAGTCTTGATACTTGCTTTCCTTGACTGAAATGTCTGCATGGTCCATTAATTTCCTGAAATACATGTTAAGTTTGAAAACATCAACAAAAGTTGGCGAGTTCATGCAGTTTAGTTGTATGAGATGTATCTATAAAATGTGAGTTGTATAAAATGTATCTGTAAAATGTGAGTTGTATAAAATGTATCCATAAAATGTGAGTTGTATAAAATGTATCTGTATGTAACGATGTAGTATGTAAAGCGTCAATGAAATCGTTGATCATTAATGTTTCGCGAGGACATTTATATGTGCGACGAATTAGGAAGCAATCCAAACCTAGACGATTTTGTGTCAACTACTATCGACTGGGACACAAACGCACTCTTCTGTATGGGTCCACGACCAAGAGTGGGGCTCGCCAAAATGCATTAGATCTAACCCTCTGTACCTAGGTCCAAACTGGATTAATGGTGCTTAGATATATGACCCTAATCACACATGATCTAAGGTGTTTCATTCCATGACTTAACATACAATTGAACATGTATTTTCCCCGATAGTTGTAAAGCATTTAAAATGAATAGGTGACATGAACTCACAGAATTGCGTCCGTGAATAGTAGATAACTGTGATCTCAAGTGCGATCGTCTTGAATAGTGTCACGACCTACAAACGTTCTATATTTGTTAGACACTTTGGTCTTGTAATGATTTGAGTACAAGTCTTTTATCTTGAATATGTGTAAGACTTGTATGTCTTTGTTGTTCGTTGAACTGTGTCTTAGATGTATTAACTGTTAACTGTTTAGTGTATATATATATTTCGCCAAATATATATATTCTTGTATCGTGAGTTGTATCATAGTTGTATAAATGTGTGTTCACCAAGTGTTAGGTGAATGTGAATGTGCATATCGTTGCACGTATAGGAATACGTATGTCCGCGTGTTTGTTATATGTGCTCTTGTATTCTTAGAATATATAAACTTATATATTCTAAGATATATTTCATAAAAATATATATGTTATACTTGGTAAAAGGTATATAAAATATCTTAAAAATAATATATTTTTAAGATTAGTTCTAAAATATAATTTTTAGTCTTCTACTAAAACAATATATTTTAGATGGTAAGAAACATATATGTATGTTTATATATTTCTAAAACAATACATTTTTATTATAAACCATAAGTAATATATTTTGTATATGGTAGAAAATATGTAGTTACTTATTTGGTAAAAAAAAAACGTAGTTTACCAAGTCGTCGAAATATTGTGTATTATAGTCTGTATTACATATATAGTCCGTATATTTGTTCGTAAGTCCGATTTGTCCATAAGTTGTGTCCGAAGGCTCGGATCATCCGTAAGTTGTTTTTAAGGTGTCTTTATATGTAGTCTTGTAAGACTTTAGTTGTAATGTGTCTTGTGTTTATTTATACCATTGTATTCAAGTTACTAGTTTTCAAGTATATAACTAATACAAACAAATAACACTTAGCACATAAGTTGTTAAGATAACTAAATATATATTTTCTCAAAAATATATATTTATATTTAGTTTTTGCTTTTATAAAAACTATTCTTTTAAATCTTTTTATGCTAATAAAGATTTTGTCAAAAATAATAGTTTTTATAACTTATGATTTTTAAGAAAAATGGCCATATTTCCTTTGATATATATATACTTTGCCATGTTTATATAAAACATATCTTTTTCTTTATAAAAATCACCAATGCTTCTTGTTGTGCATTATGAATTCGTGTGGTAAGATCTGTGTGAATCGTCATCTCTAATGCTTGAACTCTCAAAGTTCTAACTCGTTCCTTGCGGCTCAAGGTGTCTGCTACAACATTCGCCTTGCCCGGATGGTACTTTATTTCACAATCATAGTCGTTCACCAATTCAATCCAACGGCGCTGACACATATTTAGTTCTTTTTGATTGAACATGTGCTGAAGACCTTTATGATCTGTGAAAATTGTACACTGAGTACCATATAAGTAATGTCGCCATATTTTCAAAGCGAATACCACCGCGCCTGTGACACCCATGATGAAACCAGGTACACCCTAAACGGTCCAAAACTGTAAAGCACACTTAACACTTTAATTGCGCGAAAACCCTAACAACATGTGTGACTTACGTGCTTGCTTGAACGATATCTGTTATGTCTCGGAGGAATCCAAGAACACGTTATGAATGACATGACACTAATAAGGACCCATGATGTGAAATTGGTAACCTTAGACTTTAAACACGTGTTAAATTGGAGCTTTCCATTTAACAGTGCACAACAGTGCACTAAACCTTTGACATTGATTATTAGGTTATCGGTAGCATCATTTAAGATTTCGAGTTCCAGGAACAACTTAGTTTTGTGCCTTAGACTGTGACATAAGGTTTGAAGCCAATCAGAGATTGGGCACGCAAAACGAAGCAGCTTCCCAGTTAGGGAAACGCTTTCGTTTCAGGAATAACATAAGGCAATCAAACGTGCAAGGAATGATCGATCAAGCTTAAAAACACTTAAACCACTCTAATACGAGTCTTTTATGATTAAAACGTAACTGGTTTCGGATTTCAAGACGGTTATGCATGATTTCAAAACCGAGTCTTTTGACACTAATTACGCGCGAAACGGATGTCACACCCTGACTTTTGCGGAAGCGTGATTATTGGTGTGACTTCTTAATACCATTGCATACGATCATAACAACACTATATGATAAAACCATAAGTTTGCCATCCATTAAATAAGTTCAAAACATAACAACATTGTTGTAAAACGTAGATTTCAAATTCAAGTTTTACAAATCGTACAAATTGCTTATGAATTCATAAAAGACTCGTCAAAAGATATTGAAAAACACCAAGGTTTGAAAGATGTGTCTCGTCCAGGAATAAGACACACTAACCAAACTTAAAGACCATGGATGACATCTGTATTCTTAACGCAGCATAAAAACTTCCAACGCCCGCCAGATCCACTTTACAAAATCCCTGAAATACATGTAGTTTGAAAAATCAACATAAAGTTGAGCGAGTTCATGTGTAAGTGAGTATGTATAAACTTTTGTAATATGTCTGTAAGTATGAAAATCCCTGGTATGTAGCAATTAAGGAAAAAGAGATCACCATTGGGTTGCAAAGCCAATGATATGTGTGAAGTGATGCAGGAAGACTCAAACCTAGCAAATTTGTGCATCGGGCACATAGTCACCTCATGGTCCACTCGACGGACTCAGGAGTGTGGGGCTCGCTACACCCAAATAGATCTATCACTAATGTCCCTCGGTCTTACAACGAGGATTAATGGCCCCAAGTAATACCTACCCACTCACATGATCTAAGTAGTAAAACCCTCCTTAAGCTAACCATACCATGTATAAAAGTCTGTAATAATTGTCGGATGTATTTCACCCCCGAAGTATAAAACTGTAAACAGTAAAGAGAAAAGGGGGACATGAACTCACTGTATTGCGTCTTCAGTATGTGTAACCCAAGTCTCCTCAGCCAACACGACTACCTACAGTGTACTAATGTCTATTAGACGAACGGGTCGTGCCTTGTCTTAGTATTTGTGTTTTTGGGTTACGTTTCTGGTATTATTCCAAGTTATAATAATTATATTTAGTTTTAGAATAATTGTTTATGCAGTGTTTCTGTATTAATACTTTTCAAGTATTCGTATTTGTATATCTTGCCACGTAATGGCGCTGTATTTCGGTGTATTGTTCTAAATAAAAGTATGTTAATATATTCCCAATATATATTTCCAAAACCATATATTTCAAGTCTCACTTAAATATATATAAATAAACCTTATTTTTGTTTAATCATGTATCATTCCAGAAAATATATATTTTTCTCAAAAATTATATATCTTCTAAATATACTAGGAAAATATATTTTTATCTCCCACTTGGAAAGGTATATTCAACTAATTTGTCCAAAAATAACGTATTTCCAAAATATATGTATTTTCCCAAAAATAATATATTTTTATTTCTACAGTTTCCAAAATAATATTCTATCAAAATATACGTATAAGACTATCTTCCCGAAAAATTACATAAGTCACGTTTTAGCGTTTCGTATTGCTTTAACACATGCGTAACTTAAATATTTATTTCGTGAGAGTTTTGGGTATTATTTTGGAGTCGTAATTTTATGGAATACATGAGTTATATTATTTCGTCTAAAAATAATATAACTAGTTCTCAAAATAACAATCAATCACACAAGCGTTTTTATAAAATATATATTCTACATATATATTTATCAAACTTTATTTACGAAAATCAACCTCCGGTACTTGGTAATTTTTGAAATAAAAATCATGGCGAAGTTTATTTTGAAATCCAAGTTAAAAATATATTTGTAAACATTTGTTAGAAAAATATTTTAAGTGTTATATTTCTGGGAAAATTTCGCCAGAGTTTCCTTTGTAAAGGGAGGTGTCCACGCTTACTAGCGTATCATTTTCTTTTGAAAAATCAATCAAACAATTTACCAATCAACAACATACAATATTTAATCACTAATCTTGACAAAAATAAGCCTAAATCATAAACTCATGAACTTGAAAGTGTGTAAAAATATGTAGCAAATCACTAACACATTTAGTAGGTCGTGTTATCTTTAAAAATAAGATTAGTTTCTTGAAAGCTTTATTTTTAAAGAAAATGAAGTTTCACAACTTCTAGTCAAGATTCACAAAAATATTTCTTTGTTAAACTTTCTTTCTACACAAGTGTTCCTACACTTGTTTGCTTACTAAAAATGATTTTAGTTCATACAAGATCCGGGTTTTAACAAGACTAGTATCTTTCACTTGGTTATTCCGAAAACCCACTTGTAGATCTTTAGATCTACAAGTTTATAACCTTATTTTTTAAGAAAAAATATGTTTATTCAAGTTTCAAGTTCATGGGTGGATGGTTTCATCATCCTTCATATCTCTAGCATTTACATCTTACTAGTTCATGTTCTTGAACATGATCTAGCATGTCTATATGATGATCCATCCTACTTCAACTAACAAACAACATCAAATAATCATAACTACACAAGATCTACATGATTTACCCATACATTTTCTCTTTATCCACTCTTTATCCTTTATGTTCAAGACTTTAGATTATGTTCATTAGTGTTTCTTAGCATTTCGTCATTCAACCATCTATTAACCACTAAAATCAAGAACAAGATGATGTTTTAGAGCACTTACTACTAGCACAAAGCTAGGGGAGAAACAAGGCGTAAAAGTGGTGGATAAAAGAAATCTAGAGTGGTCCTTGAGCTTCCGAGTGCACCAAGCTTGTTAGTAGGACTCCTTGGACCTTTGTATGTATGTGGATGGCTTGGATGGAAGCTTGATAGTGGTGATGTGGTGGTGATGGTGTTCGGCCGCAAGCAAGGAAGGAGGAAAGGAAGAGAAGTTGGTGGAAGTGTTGTGATGAGAGATGCTAGAAGTCTTATGTGTTTATTTATAAACCAATTCTCACCAATATCCATCATGTAACATGCTTCTTATCCTCCAACATTGTACAATTAAAATAATCAAAAGAAGCAAGGGTGTGTCCCACCCTTGTGACCGTCGAAGTGGGGGGGGGGTATAGGGTTGGGTTTCAATCCTTGGTTACAAGTTTAGTTAGGATTTAGTTGAAATCTAATGATATTTAGTTAGGATATTAGTATGTTATTTAATATAAAGGGTGTTAGGGTGTTCGGGGACCCTAACCAGCTCAGAAAAGTTAAAACAATGTATTTGGCAATATTTTTATGTTCCGGGTAAAGTCCGGTTGTTCGGTTGGATATTGATCCGTTAAAGCGCTAAATAAAGCTTTAAAGTGTGTTTTATATTGTTTTTAGTGACACATTAAATTACCAACACTTTGGAAAATATCTAGGACTATTTTGCCAAGTTTTTGCACTTTACTAGCATTGTTAAATGCTGAATTTTGGTTATATAGTGCAGAATTCTGCATTTCAAGTATGTTTTAGGCACTTCCGGGCACTATAACTATCACCTAGTGACGCGGTTTTATGATCCTCACCTCCCTACACTCCCTACCAGTGTAGTATTCTATTCCTGGCTCATACTGGCCTCAAAAACAATGTCTGTCTAGGTGCTGGCATTGTCAGCATGTTTACTGGGTTATCCGTTTAGTGTGCTAACTGCGCTTGGTGCATCAAGTTTGTCACTAAAGTTTGTGTGAAATAAATGGAGTGACAGTATAATATGTGATGCATATGTATGTATGTAGCAGAAATCACTAAGCAGTTTAATCACAATTGAAATCAAGCACAGTAATTAAGCACTAATTAAATATTAATTAAGTGTACGGATACCTGTAAATGTGAGGGTTGTCACATTCTCCCCCTGTTAAGAAAATTTCGTCCTCGAAATTTGTACTACCTTAACTCCTTATGATTCCGTCACATGTGTATGTATATAAATAGTACCGAGGTAGATAATCACTAATCCCGAATCAAACCTCACTCTCATCAGGTGAGTCCAAGAATATATAGCAACCCGAACCCTATGGTTAAAAGGTACGTGCTTTTAGCATTTGTTGTCAAAGGTACCAAACGTATTTGACGTATAGTCTAGTGTGTTGACATTTTTGAATTGCGAAAGTACGGCGAATGAAATACAAGTGAATCTGGTGTATCATTGTCTTGATTCGTAGTTGCATCAGAAATGTTTAACGGACAAATCAAAAGTATGTATAGTTTTGTGTGGAACGGTTGACCATGATTAGCACAAGCTACAAGTTTGTAATGACACCAGAAGGTGTCGAAATGACATAATTCAATATTAGTGGTGACCGAACAAGTTCACCGTGTTTGAAGTCAACTGAGGATGTACTGAGACAAGCCTGAAGTTTTGATTTACACAATGTCGTAGAGTTGTCAATTGAATGTGGAACATCAAAGAGCCACTGTTTTCGATCGAAGATGAAAAGTAATAAGTATCGCAAGGCATTCGATTGATTATGAAAGAATCGTTAGGAGGTACATTGCGGTATGAAATAAATCTATGTACCATTGTTTTAACACACAACTGTGTAGAGACTGCTTTAATTGAAATAAACAAGACGGATTTAAAGCAATTTAATGAATAAACAATTAAATCCGCGTAGGAGGTGCGTAACCAAATTAGCGCAAGCTTCGTTTTCGTGAAGGTTCCACCGCAAAGTGTTGAATTTGACAAACGATTTAGTGGGACCGTAGACTAACTAAGTCTACTATGACTCGTAACGACAGAACATTTGCGAAGATACTTGAATATGATGCTCTCAATACATCATATGATGTCTTAAATATGCGAATTGGATAAGTTCAAGCAATTGAACTGGGTTTCAGCGTAACTTGACAATAAACGTATGTATCAACAAAGGAAATCTCGGCATGGTAACAAAATAAACCATGAATGTAATTTGGCATAAAAGAAGTTTCAAGAGGGTGTGTTAACTTGACAGCAAAAGAGTCAATAGTCACAATAATGTAGGTCATTTGAATCACAAGTCAGTAATTAGGTTTAGCAAGGTAACATTTTGAATTTCAATGAAGTGTTTGTTCGAAACGAAGTCACATGCGTAGCAAATGATGCATGTGTGTCATGAAAGTTTCCGAATACTGAAACAAGGAGTACTGGCTAAAATGAAGAAATGACCAGATATCGAAGCAAATGTGTGTTCGCTCTCAGCGAAGAAAATTAACGTGATGCAACTACCATTAAGGGGAGTAGAGATGCAAACATCTATTCGCTAGAAGTAAAAGAAATTCCAGTACTTTCTGTTTGGTCAACGGAACTGGCATATACGTCAGGTTAATGGTGTCTGTTTGAGTTAACATATGTGGTTCCTAAGTAACAACTTTTGTGAATTTGGTCCTGGGTTCCCAACGGTCCTAAGTACATGTTTTCTAGATTCTCAAAGTTTCGTATTCGGGGTAGAATCGTTCTGTGCATCGTGTAGGAAACGCCATTCTTGTGTATGTCTAAAAACAAGTTATTGTCCCATAATTTCCCCAGTACACTCTCTTCCTGAATTTACCGCCAATGACACTCGATCGTCGATCAGTTGTGTAATAGTAGTCGGACCCTCATAGTTAGTCAAATAAGTAATTCGTCAATCCTTAGCAAGAGCCACCGACTCTCGTGGGTTAGCTCGTTCGGCTCCTGGTGGTTGATGTTTATTTGAAAAATCATCGTCCTTCTTCTTGACGAGCAGAATTGGGGTTACCCAAAAGGGAAATTTTTGGTCTGTTATCTTCCTTCTCTATCAACTTCTGAAGCTTCACTGTCAATCCTTGCATCTCCGAAGGTGTAAGTCGTCAAGGGATATTAACTACAGACGCGACACCTAGAATCAATCTGATGCGAAATTCGACTAGCCATTGAGGAGATAATTCTGGCAAGTCTTTGGGAAAGACTTCAGGATATTCTCTTATCACAGGGGTATCTTCGAGTTTTAATTCCTCGGCTCCCTTGTCCCCGACATGAGCCAGAAAACAATACATCCTTTCCGCAACAACTTTCGTGTCTCCAAGCAATTCGTGATCTGTAGAGACGTATCCTGCTTCGTGAGTCGCGATCGTTTCTTTGTTCGTTATTGGGGTGCGGATATCAATCTCTGCTCGTTCGCTCGGTAACTAATCTATCCCAATTACCTCGGCGAAGCTTCCTAACTCAACTGGCAGTAGATCTAGCGTAAACTTACGCTCTCTGGGTTCTATCTCACCGATTCCAGTTACTTCGTTGGCTTCCACTAGCTTCCCATTAGCTAGTCCTATCGAGCGCGGGTATCTAACTTACTTACTACTAACCCAATTATACTTTCAACCTCTAGAAATACAAAGCTAAAATCGGCGACAATATTTAGCAGCACAGATGCATATCGATGAGTAATATGGGACGTACCGATATCCACGCTTGAATTCCTGGCGTGTCTCCCTAGCTCCGGTGTGGAGTTTTCATCCTTGTGCCTGATTCTTCTTAGGACAGTATTTTCTGAAATGCTTCTTGCTCCCACAGTTAAGACAAACTTCAGCACGTTTTTGTTTGTCACTCGTCCTGCCTTTGTCGTTGTCGTGTCTTCCTCCATGATTCTTGCTATCATCTTGACCTTTATTTCCATTTTCAATACCTTGTCTACAAGTCTCCTTGGGATGCCCCCACTTACCACAGTTATCACATTTTCCATATTTGCATCGCCCGACGTGATAACGTAAACAATTGTCGCACTTAGGTAGGATACCCTTGTAATCTTTTCCCTTCTTGGCCTTCTTCTCGTTACTTACCTGAGTAACCTTCTTGAAATTTACGAGCTTTCTCTTGTTATCTCCAGATGGCTCTACAGGAGCCTCCTTTTTCTCTTCCGAAGTGGAAAATTTTCCTTGTCTAATCGCTTCTTCAGTGAGTGCCACACTCATATCGATTGCTTCGTTGATTGTTGAAGGCTTAGATGTTGTTACCAGGCTTAGAATCTGGGGTGCCAGTCCCCTGATGAAACGTTCGATCTCCCTAGATTCTGGTTCCACCGAACGCGAAGCAACTTGTGATAATTCGCCAAATCTCTGCACATAGTCAGCTATCTTTGGACCTTTCCATTTTCAAGTTCCATAATTCAGTCTCCGACTTCTGGACTTCTACCCTAGAGCAAGATCTTTTACGCATCAGTTCCTTCAGCTTGTCCCACGTCAAAGTATTCGCAGCAGTCTCGCCCATTGTTTGAACCTGAAGGTTCCACCATGACAGAGCCCCATCTATAAATAGTCCAGCTACGTACGTGACCTGATGCTCTGGGGCACATTTGTTCAACTGTAAGACAGAATTCGTCTTCTCCACCCAACGCACAAAAGCTAAGGCACCCCCAGTGCCGTCGAATTTTCGAGGTTTGTGGTTCAAGAACTGCTCGTAAGTGCAGCCGCTGGGTGGGTTATTTCCTGAGGTACCTCCACCATGTTCGGAGCGAAGGGCCTCGAGTTGTGCGATGGCTTGCGAGATGCGCCCTTGCAGTTCTGACTCTGCTGTTGTCGGTAGAGGGTTGTTGGTATCAACGTTCCCTGATATCGACATCTTCTGAAGAGAAGGTTAGTTAGGTCAGGTCTTACTCATTTGGGGAGTGCATATAGTTGTTTAAAGATCATATGCACATACACATATTAGGTTATCACACCAACCAATCAAGCAATAGTATAATCATAGTATAACCAAGTAATTTGGTAATTATGTTAAATGAGAGCATAGCAGGTAAACACATAGCATTATAATTATAGCACACACAAATAGATCAACAACGTGCTTAGCGAAGACCTAGCGACTGAGTTTTCATTGGTTATTGGCCACAAAGTGTTGTCGCATGTTTAATGGTGATTGGCTCTCATTATTCTCTGACCGCAATTGCATTGTCTTACAAACTGTATCATATCAAAAAGGGACAATGGTCACCCTACCCTTGCCCAACAAGTATATTAGCATACCAAAATTACATAGTCAGACGTGGTCTTCAAAAGTCTTCACTATCTCGGCTCATCATTAGTGTCTCTACCCAAATGTAATGTCATCCGCATAGTCCAGGAACCAACTATACTGGTGACTGAGGTGGAGGAGGAAAGAAAAGTAAACTGTTAACATGCGTGAAATCCTCCTCGAGCTTGTATATACGTCGAAGCAATTAGCTGATCTTCCGCTTGGCAGTAAAGAAACGAGCATCAAATCCTGGGAAAAGTGTAGTAGTAGCAGGGGAGAGTGCCCAAAAGAATCTTTGATAGATGTGGAGGACCAAAGTATACTAGTAACAGACAGGGCGGTGGATGTGGTGTCTTATATAAACCTTTCAGACAATATGCTATCTTGTGATGTAGACACTTAAATCATGTTTCCGGTTATGTAATGTTTTGCATTTGAAGTTGTCAATTGTGGTGTCAGTTCAAGCTCCAACATTCTGCGACTCACATCCTCAAACTGTAGTTGATGTTACAGGAGCAACTCATCTCGTGTGTGGCCTCCATAATGTGAGGGATGGTAAGGGTCTAAAATTAGCATAGTGTATTATAGGAACCTTCAGATCGGCTCGTCCAGCGATGTAGAGATGAAAGTAGTAAATGGTGCGGCCTGTAAGGCCGTAGAAAATGCTGTTGTAGCAAAAGGATTGTTACGCGGGTGCTGACCCGGAGTACCTTCTTGGGGTGTGGGTATGTCTTGAAAGAAAGCGATAGGCATGTTGGCGCAATGGACGTTGGTCTTCTCAAGAGCAACATCAGCGGGTGAAGGTGCAGCAGCAAATGTCTTAATGCTAGGAGGGTCAATAGGTGCAGGCACTTGGCCTGGTACAAGGAGTGCAATGTATGGTAGTCCAAAGGAAATAAGGTCATGTTTTAAGTAAGGGTGTAGGTTCAGCAGGTGCGACATCAAGCTGCCCCAAAAGGTGCAGAAACTAGCTCAGGAGCAGGCTCTGGGTCGTGCAACGGTGTGGTGCCTCGAGCAGGTGTTAGTGCAGCAGTCATAACGGCGTCGTCGTCTGTGTCAGTAGTAGAAAGATGTAATCCGGCCGTTTATAAGGCTGTAAATGTCACAGACTCAAAGGAGTCTGAAATCGGGAGTATACTAGAATCAGAGGGTAGCTTGACAACAGGGGTCTCAAAAGTGAAATTTGTAACGACGTTCTCGTCTAACTTTCTATTATCATGGGCGTCAGTAGGAGGACCATCAATAAACATGTCAACATCATCGTCAATTGTCCATCGAGTAGCCAACCGTCGGAAGGAATGTCCACAGGAGGCGCATTGTTGAGGATCGGAGCCATGGTGTGCTCATCATCGGGATGTCCAGTGACGAAGGGGTCATGGACTGAAATAAGAGTGACAGAAGGATTCTTGTCAGAGAAACCACCCGCAAAGGTAAAGTATCACCAAAATCTGGTAGCGCGGACTGTTGGAAGTCGTCCTCGTCCTTGGTCAGCATATCTGGATCACTCTCATGGTCTGACGTAAACGTCTCTGGCACAGATGCAGTCTCATCATTTGTGACAGCGGCCGTAGGGTTATCAATGTCTGATAACTCGCCTTCTAAATAGTGTGACGTGTGTGCCAGTTCATAATAGTCATATCATGTATACCCATAATAATTATTAACAATTAGTGTATGCAAATATTCACCACATATGCACGTATATCAATAATCAGCAATTAAGCGTGTAAGTAATAACAATGTAAGCATGTAATCATCCTAGTCTTCCCCAGACTATCCTACCCAGTCTCTCAGACTAAAACTCCCTAGTCTCTCAGACTAACTCCCTGGTCTCTAAGACCAACTCCCTGGTCTCTAAGACCAATTTCCCAGCCTCTAAGACTAAATCCCTAATCTCTAAGACCATCCTCCCAGTTTCTAAGACTAAATCCCTGGTCTCTAAGACCATCCTCCCAGTCTCTAAGACTAAATCCCTGGTCTCTAAGACCATCCTCCCAGTCTCGAAGACTAAATCCCTGATCTCTAAGACCATCCTCCCAGTCTCTAAGACTAAATCCCTGGTCTCTAAGACCATCCTCCCAGTCTCTAAGACTAAATTTCCCCTAGTCTATAAGACTAATCCTCCCTCAGCCTCTAAGACTGATCCTCCCTCAGCCTCTAAGACTGATCCAGTCTCTAAGACTAAATCCCTGGTCTCTAAGACCATCCTCCCAGTCTCTAAGACTAAATTTCCCCTAGTCTATAAGACTAATCCTCCCTCAGCCTCTAAGACTGATCCTCCCTCAGCCTCTAAGACTGAATTATAAACGTAAATTTTTGAAATGTGTACTTGTGCCTTTTTGTTTGTAAAAATTTTTGTTTCCTGGATCTGGACGTTTTGTGTATGCAATGTAAAAAAAAATGTTTGAAAACATTTTCGTGAGAGCCCTGATGATCATAGTCTAGACTCGAGAAAGAATCCTAGTTCGCTATGATCGAGGCTCTGATACCAAGCTGTCACACCCTGACTTTTGCGGAAGCGTGATTATTGGTGTGACTTCTTAATACCATTGCATACGATCATAACAACACTATATGATAAAACCATAAATTTGCCATCCATTAAATAAGTTCAAAACATAACAACATTGTTTTAAAACGTAGATTTCAAATTCAAGTTTTATAAATCGTACAAATTGCTTATGAATTCATAAAAGACTCGTCAAAAGATATTGAAAAACACCAAGGTTTGAAAGACGTGTCTCGTCCAGGAATAAGACACACTAACCAAACTTAAAGACCATGGATGACATCTTTATTCTTAACGCAGCATAAAAACTTCCAACGCCCGCCAGATCCACTTTACAAAATCCCTGAAATACATGTAGTTTGAAAAATCAACATAAAGTTGAGCGAGTTCATGTGTAAGTGAGTATGTATAAACTTTTGTAATGTGTCTGTAAGTATGAAAATCCCTAGTATGTAGCAATTAAGGAAAAAGAGATCACCATTGGGTTGCAAAGCCAATGATATGTGTGAAGTGATGCAGGAAGACTCAATCCTAGCAAATTTGTGCGTCGGGCACATAGTCACCTCATGGTCCACTCGGCGGACTCAGGAGTGTGGGGCTCGCTACACCCAAATAGATCTATCACTAATGTCCCTCGGTCCTACAACGAGGATTAATGGCCCCAAGTAATACCTACCCACTCACATGACCTAAGTAGTAAAACCCTCCTTAAGCTAACCATACCATGTATAAAAGTCTGTAATAATTGTCGCACGTATTTCACCCCCGAAGTATAAAACTGTAAACAGTAAAGAGAAAAGGGGGACATGAACTCACTGTATTGCGTCTTCAGTATGTGTAACCCAAGTCTCCTCAGCCAACACGACTACCTACAGTGTACTAATGTCTATTAGACGAACGGGTCGTGCCTTGTCTTAGTATTTGTGTTTTTGGGTTACGTTTCTGGTATTATTCCAAGTTATAATAATTATATTTAGTTTTGGAATAATTGTTTATGCAGTGTTTCTGTATTAATACTTTTCAAGTATTCGTATTTGTATATCTTGCCACGTAATGGCGCTGTATTTCGGTGTATTGTTCTAAATAAAAGTATGTTAATATATTCCCAATATATATTTCCAAAACCATATATTTCAAGTCTCACTTAAATATATATAAATAAACCTTATTTTTTGTTTAATCATGTATCGTTCCAGAAAATGTATATTTTTCTCAAAAATTATATATCTTCTAAATATACTAGGAAAATATATTTTTATCTCCCACTTGGAAAGGTATATTCAACTCATTTGTCCAAAAATAACGTATTTCCAAAATATATGTATTTTTCCCAAAAATAATATATTTTTATTTCTACAGTTTCCAAAATAATATTCTATCAAAATATACGTATAAGACTATCTTCCCGAAAAATTACATAAGTCACGTTTTGGCGTTTCGTATTGCTTTAACACATGCATAACTTAAATATTTATTTCGTGAGAGTTTTGGGTATTATTTTGGAGTCGTAATTTTATGGAATACATGAGTTATATTATTTCATCTAAAAATAATATAACTAGTTCTCAAAATAACAATCAATCACACAAGCGTTTTTATAAAATATATATTCTACATATATATTTATCAAACTTTATTTACCAAAAATCAACCTCCGGTACTTGGTAATTTTTGAAATAAAAATCATGGCGAAGTTTATTTTGAAATCCAAGTTAAAAATATATTTGTAAACATTTGTTAGAAAAATATTTCTAAGTGTTATATTTCTGGGAAAATTTCGCCAGAGTTTCCTTTGTAAAGGGAGGTGTCCACGCTTACTAGCGTATCATTTTCTTTTGAAAAATCAATCAAACAATTTACCAATCAACAACATACAATATTTAATCACTAATCTTGACAAAAATAAGCCTAAATCATAAACTCATGAACTTGAAAGTGTGTAAAAATATGTAGCAAATCAGTAACACATTTAGTAGGTCTTGTTATCTTTAAAAATAAGATTAGTTTCTTGAAAGCTTTATTTTTAAAGAAAATGAAGTTTCACAACTTCTAGTCAAGATTCACAAAAATATTTCTTTGTTAAGCTTTCTTTCTACACAAGTGTTCCTACACTTGTTTGCTTACTAAAAATGATTTTAGTTCATACAAGATCCGGGTTTTAACAAGACTAGTATCTTTCACTTGGTTCTTCCGAAAAACCACTTGTAGATCTTTAGATCTACAAGTTTATAACCTTATTTTTCAAGAAAAAATTATGTTTATTCAAGTTTCAAGTTCATGGGTGGATGGTTTCATCATCCTTCATATCTCTAGCATTTACATCTTACTAGTTCATGTTCTTGAACATGATCTAGCATGTCTAGATGATGATCCATCCTACTTCAACTAACAAACAACATCAAATAATCATAACTACATAAGATCTACATGATTTACCCATACATTTTCTCTTTATCCACTCTTTATCCTTTATGTTCAAGACTTTAGATTATGTTCATTAGTGTTTCTTAGCATTTCATCATTCAACCATCTATTAACCACTAAAATCAAGAACAAGATGATGTTTTAGAGCACTTACTACTAGCACAAAGCTAGGGGAGAAACAAGGCGTAAAAGTGGTGGATAAAAGAAATCTAGAGTGGTCCTTGAGCTTCCGAGTGCACCAAGCTTGTTTGAAGGACTCCTTGCACCTTTGTATGTATGTGGACGACTTGGATGGAAGCTTGATAGCGGTGATGTGGTGGTGATGCTGTTCGGCTGCAAGCAAGGAAGGAGGAAAGGAAGAGAAGTTGGTGGAAGTGTTGTGATGAGAGATGCTAGAAATCTTGTGTGTTTATTTATAAACCAATTCTCACCAATATCCATCATGTAACATGCTTCTTATCCTCCAACATTGTACAATTAAAATAATCAAAAGAAGCAAGGGTGTGTCCCACCCTTGTGACCGTCGAAGTGGGGGGGGGGGGTATAGGGTTGGGTTTCAATCCTTGGTTACAAGTTTAGTTAGGATTTAGTTAGGATTTAGTTGAAATCTAATGATATTTAGTTAGGATATTAGTATGTTATTTAATATAAAGGGTGTTAGGGTGTTCGGGGACCCTAACAAGCTCAGAAAAGTAAAAACAATGTATTTGGTAATATTTTTATATTCCGGGTAAAGTCCGGTTGTTCGGTTGGATATTGATCCGTTAAAGTGCTAAATAAAGCTTTAAAGTGTCTTTTATATTGTTTTTAGTGACACATTAAATTACCAACACTTTGGAAAATATCTTGGACTATTTTGCCAAGTTTTTGCACTTTACTAGCATTGTTAAATGCTGAATTTTGGTTATATAGTGCAGAATTCTGCATTTTAAGTATGTTTTAGGCACTTCCGGGCACTATAACTATCACCTAGTGACGCAGTTTTATGATCCTCACCTCCCTACACTCCCTACCAGTGTAGTATTCTATTCCTGGCTCATACTGGCCTCAAAAACAATGTCTGTCAAGGTGCTGGCATTGTCAGCATGTTTACTAGGTTATCCGTTTAGTGTGCTAACTGCGCTTTGTGCATCAAGTTTGTCACTAAAGTTTGTGTGAAATAAATGGAGTGACAGTATGATATGTGATGCATATGTATGTATGTAGCAGAAATCAGTAAGCAGTTTAATCACAATTGAAATCAAGCACAGTAATTAAGCACTAATTAAATATTAATTAAGTGTACGGATACCTGTAAATGTGAGGGTTGTCACAACGGAGTCCGTCACACAAATCGAGAACGCGCGCGGGACCCGTAAACGAACCTAAACACTCAATGGAAGATAAACATCATCTTTTAGCGCTCAAAACGAAGCACGACAAAGCGAGGGTGGGGTAGGGGCACCCCCCCTTATTTTATTATATTTTTTACTTTTTAATCCTTTTATTTATTCCATTTTCATCCAAAATTTCCATGAGACCTGCACCCTCACACTTGAATCTCAGCTGATCTTGTCCTAAACACCATCAAATCCAAGGTATTAGCCTTGTTTCTTATAGTTTTAACCATGATTTCTTAATGATACATGATTTACAACCTAAAAACCCTCTTTAATCCTTGAATTTTGAAGGTTTAAACAAGTTTTGGGGCTGAATAAGAACACCATGGGAGTTCCCTGGTGTTATATGGCAGCCATGGTTACAAATATTTGGGTTTTGATACCCTAATCAACACCTATTCGACAAAAATCGCATAACTATTCGATTAACCGAAAAACAATGAAACAAAGCTTGATTGATCTAAGTTCTAGTATATTTGGATTGTACTTGATGTTTAGGTACTAAATATAGCCCACACATACTTCTGGACTCACAAGGAATGCTCGGAATCGAAGGAATCGCTAGGTATATGACCCGAAACTTGAATCTAGACTAGGCAGAATATTGTTCGGACTATAACTTGGTCCGTCCTACTTGGATTGAGCTGAAATTTGGTGTGGTGATGAAGGGTAGTGTCAGGAAGGTCCACGTAAAATTTTAGAATTTTTGGAAGTTTCTACGATTTTTGGTGAAATTTTTACTGTTTTACCAAAAGAAATCTGAAAAAAAATACCAAACGGATTCAATAAATCACCAAGTTTTATAGAGACACTAAGGAACATATGAGGAATGTTCTGGGAAAATTCGGAGTCCATTGGTTGAGTTTTGATTTGGGTTAAAAATCCGCGTTTTTGCGAATTTTCGGTAGCCGGACACGCACCGAAACGTTAAAATGGGAATTTTATTCAAATTATAGATAAAATGGGAATTTTGGAATTAAAAATGGGTTATTTTAAATCAATTTCGGTAGTTTACCGTGTAACAAACCTGCCGGAACTGGGAACTGACCCAACCCGACAAATACTATAATTGGAACACGGGGAATATTATGGAAGATTCCAGGGCGGAGTGGACACTTGGGGTGTGTCCAATACCATTTCGGGAAATCCCCGACGGTGGAAATGGAAACTCAAAATTGGGCAACCTGGACTCCCCAAACACCCAAACTCCCTTAATGAAAAATTAATCATTCTTAAATAACAACGTGTTGGCACTATTGGTATTCCCGTACCATTATCCGAACACGTTAAACTACTGACATTGACTGGCATGTGAACCGGTGCCCGGAAGCCAAACTGAAAACTAATACTACCCTGACCTCCATCACCATACCCGTGTCCTATAGACTCAATCCGGGGTGAAAACTCCTGACCAAATCCAAGTTATAACCATTACCGACTTAGATACTGATTTGAGTCCTTACTTGCATGTGTGCTATTAAAGCTGATTTCGTTGATTAAACACTCTTTAGCCGAGACTCCTATTTGCACTGTGAGTTCCCTTCCCCCACTTTTAAACTGTTTTCCTGTTTTCTGGGGTGAAGTGCATGTACACACTGTGTTACTGTTTTGAAGTAATTTACATGTTACAAACTGTGTTAATTGCACCAACTTATGATGATGTGAAATTGCCTAACCCACGAACTACCTCGGCTGATTGTAATACGGACCGGCGAACTAAAGGTGTCCGTTGTGACACGGTCCGGCAAGCTGAAGATGTCGATTCTAATACGGGCCGACGAGCTGAAGGTGTCTGGTGTGACACGGTCCTGCGCGCTGAAGGTGTTTGTGACCTCGTGAAATTCCATTTGTGATTGTGATGTGACAACCCTCACTAAACCAGGTATCCGTACGACTTAATTAATAATTAATTACTGCTTAATTACTGTGCTTACTTGAACTTGTGGATAAACTGCTACTTGAATACTGATACATGTACTTACTTGCATCATACTTTACTTGCTGTCACTCCATGTTTCGCTTACAGCACCTTTGTGACAAACCTTGATGCACCAAAAGCACAGTAGCACAATGAACGGATAACCTATTAAACGTACTGTCATAACTAGCACCAGGCAGGTACTGCCTCTAAGGCCTGTAAGAGCCTGAGATAGTTTGCTACACTAGTGGTGAGTGTAGGGATATAAGGGTTGTAGAACTGCGTCACTAGGAATGAGATTACAGTGACCGGATGTGCCTAAAACGTACTCTAAGTACAAAATTCAGCATCTAGCTACCTAATAAAGTGCCAAAACATGAGAAACACATTACTAGACACTTTCCAAAGTGTCGGGAATAAGTTGTGTCACTAAAAGTAATAATAACGACACTTTAAAGCTTTGTTAAGCACTTTAATGGATTACTATCCAACCGAACAACCGGACGTTACCCGGAACATAAAAATATTGCCAATAACATTGTTTTTCTTTTTCTGAGCCAGTTAGGGTCCCTGAATACCCTAACACCCGCTATAATGCATGACACGCTAGTAACCGAGTTAACCTTCACTTAACTTAACTAATACTTAACATTTGGTTGAAATCTAACTAGGAGACCCCCCCCCCCCTAACCGAACCGTCCCCTTGGGGGACACCCCTTGTCCTTTGTTGATTATTTAAATCCCATGTGTTTAATATCTAGTAGACACTAAATCCATTGGTTAATGATCATGTAAATTGTCTATAAGATCAAGGCATAACACAACATAACCTTTCTCACCACAACTCACAAACACACACACTCTCTCCCTCTCTTTGGCTCTCGGCCGAACACACACACCCACATCCATCCATTTTTCGGTTTTGATCTTCTCATTCCAAGAGCATACAAGTGTTGAGGATCACATACGAGGAGGCTTGGTGCATTCGGAACGCGAAGGACCTCACCCTATTGCTTTTATCCACGCATTTTTCGACTAGAATCTTCCCTAGCCTCGAGCTAGTAGTAAGTTGCTATAAACACACTCTTGAACTATTTTAAAGTGGTTAAAATGATATATGACAGTTAAAATTCATGAACATACAAAATGATATGTAAAAGTCTACTAAAAATGCTAAATATGTTGGTTAAAAGCTAAGTTGTTGTGTAAATCATGTAGGATTTGTTTTGTGTAATTATTTAGTGCCGATCTATGTTGTGGTAGCTCGGATCATCGTTTAACCCGGATTGGTCATGATCATGGATCATGACATAGAGCTTGTTTAAGTGTAACAAGGGTTAAATGATGAAACTCTACCACTCGAGAAACTTGAACTTGTGTAAAAACGATTTTACTTACGAAAAAGTGTTTAAAACTAGTAGATCTACGGATCTACAAGCGGTATTTTCAAAGGACCACGTGTCAAGAGAAAACATACTTTTAATGACGGATCCTTCATAAACAAGAATGATTTTAGTAAACACACAAGTGTGTAAACACTTGTGTAACACTAAGTTTCGACAAAGAATTTGTTTTGTCAAATTTTACAAGAAGTTGTAAAGATAGAATTTCGTTAAAAACGAGACTTTTACGAAACCGGATTGATTTATACAAAAGATCCACTAAAAGTAATGGGATTTACTTCATATTTTAGATAAACCACAAGTTCATGTATTTTTGCGATTTACATACATTTTGACTAGTTTGATGCTTTGGACATTGTTTTGATTGAATGAATTGTCGGTTTGATTTGTAAAAGAAAATGATACGCTTGAAAGCGTGGCCACCTCCAGTTACAGAGGAAACTCTGGCGAAATTTTTCCAAAAACCTAACACTTAGAAATATTTTCACTACAAGTGTTAGAAATACATTTTTAACGTGTTTTCGAATTATAGATTTCGCCATGACTTTATTACAAGATTTCTAATTATCGGAGGTGGGATTTTCACAAAATAAAAACTTGCTAAGATATATATTTAGTATATATTTAGTAACAACACTTGTGAATTTTTATGATTATTTTGTGAACTATACAAATATTATTTTTAGGGTAAAAATAATATTACCAAATGATAACGATCCCAGAATAATACGAACGCACATGTATAAATCCCCCATCCTTGGGAAGGAGAATAATTACCAAGTATTTACAAAAATATAAACACGAAATAGTTGTCTAACTATTTCCCAAAAACTTAAACCTTAAGCTAAGGCACGGCCGTCCGTCTAATAGACTTAGTACGTGTTGGTCGTCGCAGAGCTGCTAGATCAGGAGATATACTTGGTAGAGACGCACCACTGTGAGTTCATGTCCCCCTTTTCTCTAACTGTTTTCAGTTTTCTAAACTCCGGGGGTGAAATACATGTTACTATGATTACGAGTACTTCTTACATGGTATGGTTAGCGTAAGGAGGGTTACTATTATTCAGATCATGTGAGTGGGTAGGCAGAAACTTGAGGCCATTAATCCTCAAGGTAGGACCGAGGGGCAGGAGCGGTAGATCTATTTGGGTGTAGCGAGCCCAACCCCAGGCCCAACACAGAACGGAGCTCGGGGTGACTTTGTACCCAACGCATAAATCTGCTAGGTTTGAGTCTTCCTACTTGCACTTCACACATATCAATGGCCTTGCAAACCATTGGTGATCTCTTTTTCCTTATTTGCTACATACCAGGATTTTTATACATACAAAGGTTTACTTACTCACTTACACATGAACTCGCTCAACATTATTGTTGATTTTTTTTCAACTTACATGTATTTCAGGGAATTAAAGATCTGGCGCGGTATGTTATGTTTTCCCGCTGCATATGGGTTCCGAGGTCATCCCGGTTTAGGAAATGTGACTTTTTCCTGGACGAGTCACAAATCTTAAACTGCGTTTTATTCATGTTGATGTTTATGTCTTTCAAAACAATGTTTTATGTTATGGTGTTGTAGTCCCAAAGACAATGTTATGTTACTTCGGTTTTAAAACTTAAACCTATGGATGATCTTGCATGGTTTTATTATCATATAGCTTTGTTATGATTAAGCTATGGTATTAAGAAGTTGAGCCAGCTTGGTATCAGAGCTCTGATCATAGCGAACTAGGATTCCTTCTCGAGTCTAGACTATGATCACTAGGGCTCTCACGAAAACATTTTTACTGCATACCACTCAAGTCCAGATCCAAAACTTTTACAAACAAATGTTGAGCACATTTATTTATTATTTATAGGCTCAGTCTGAGAGGCTGAGGCTCGGTCTGGAGGACCGAGGCTCGGTCTAGGAGACCGAGGTAGTTGCCTAGTAGGACTAGGGAGAGCAGTCTGAGAGGCTGGGAGAACAGGCTAGTGGGACTAGGAAGAGCAGTCTGAGAGGCTGGGAGAATTTGGCTAGTTGGACTAGGAAGAGCAGTCTGAGAGGCTGGGAGGCTAGTGGGACTAGGAGAATTATTTGATTGCTTACTTGGTGACTAATGTGCTTATCTGATTGTATGATTGATTATTTGTACATATTTGTATTTGTGTTACAGACACCATGGACTCGTCCGGCACAGGTGATTCGGACACCACAGGCCTTAGACCCATAGTATCAGACGACTTAGAGTCTTCGGAGCACGAGGTCCACACATCAGATGTTACCAGCACAGACGAGGACGACTTTCAGCCCTTTGCGCTGCCCGACGCTGTCGATGAGCCCGCTGATGGTCCTTTTGCTTGGTACCTACCACTCGTAGAGATCCCTGCTCCCATACCTTTGGCCGTTTATCCTGCTTACGATATGCTCCTCGACGCCAACGTTGACGACGACGTCGATCTGTTTGATGATGAGCCCCTGGAGGACGATGTTGAGGGCGAGGCCCTTCTAGCTGACGGTGGTCTTTTATTACTCGTAGATGCTCCAGCTGAGGAGTCACCTGCACACTCACCCGCTCCAGACTTCTTCGAGTCTGTGGCCTCCGCACCGTCACACACTCGGAGCGCACAACACTATTCACACGGTTCAGATCCTGACAGGGCATCATCTGTTGCCTCTGTTCCTAGATTTGTTTTCGATCACGACCTCGATGAGGATTCAGACCCTGTTTTTCCCCTTGGATACGACCCGGACCAGGAGATAGAGTTCATCCACTTGGATCAGCCTATGGTTGACCCAGTAGACCCAGTTGATCCTGCATTCGCTGATCATGCAGATTTTGATATGGAGTTCGTTGATCCCAAGCCTGCCATGGCCCTTGAGCCAGTAGCTGCTCCTGACCCAGTGCTTGAGCATGACCCTGCTCATGCTGGCATACCTATTGATCCTGTGATTGCTGACCCACCCATTGATGATCACCCTGCTGATGCACCACTACTGGAGGGTGACCATGTTATCGCTGCTGATCATGTTGATCCCCCACTTGTTGCTGATATACCTGCTGACCCTCTTGTTGCACCCCATCTTGACCCTATGCCTGTACAGTTTGATCGAGCACTCTTTGAGGCACAGATTGACCCACGAGACGAGCACGCCCAGTGCGGGTGGATTCCTGCGGATGATGAGCTTCCACCTATTCCTCCTCAAACCACCGATGCACGCCACGTTGATTTCTCTTTTTCATTTGCACAGTACACACCTCCAGCTCGACCTGGAGAGGGTTCCTTGGCTCGTCCCTTTGGACATGTGCCGACATATATTCCAGTTATGCCACAGTCTTCATCTGCTATTCCCCCTGTACCACCATTCTTTGTGCCACCTTTTGATCCAGCCAGCGAGCCGTTTCTCTGGACGTCACCTTCTGTTATGCCATCGACCGACCCCTACCATCCTTTCCATATGGGGTATTCTATTGAGGACATTCTGATGTCGTTTGTTGTCCAGCAGGAGGCACTCACACGGCGCATTCAGGAGCTTGAGAGAGCTCAGCCACCGCCGTGCCAGTGTCAGGGTCAGACCCACCCTGCTTCTTCGCAGCACCCTCGACCTTTGTTACCTGACTATGCTGCATGCCTTTTGGCACTTGAGCAGCAGGTTGCTTCTTGGTTGCGTACCCAGAGAGCCATGGAGGAGGACTGGCTCCTTTTGCGACGTTTGTTCTATACCCATTTTCCCCCTCCTCCACTACCATCAGTTTAGGGCATCTTTAGTACAGCATGGGTAGACGTTGGTGAGAAGACGGTGATTGCTCCGACCACACAGCATTTTTGGAGACTGCATTCTGATTCTAACTTTTGTTGATCATGTATATGGGATGTATTGACACTGATTTGATATTCTTTTGGACTGGGGTGATGTAGCCCTTAGTCGATGATGATGTATGACACTATTATGTACTGTACACTCTACCATGTGGTCTCGAGTTTGGCAATACAATCGCTGTATTCTCATCATATGTGATGTTTTGATTGATTATTTATGTTTTATAACATGGGATGTTGTGTGATTGATATGATTATATCATGAGATATTATGTACTATTACTATCATTATATACGTACGCTTTATTTTGGCCTGACCGACGTGAACCCATCTTTTAGAAGATGCCGCCGAAACGTCAAACGCCGATGCCTACCAATGAGGCAGAACTCCAACAAGTCATCGCTGCTGCCATCGCGCAATACGCCGCCTCGCAAGGAGGACCTAGCGGAAGCAGCTCAAACAACAATGGCAACAACAATCCACCTCATGGTAATACTAAGTCATTAAGACATACCATATTCTAATTGGATATCTCTAGCAAGGATGCTAATGCCATTCTTATGTTGTAACGTATGTGAAGGGTGCACCTACAAGCAGTTTCTAGACTGCAAGCCTGTCAACTTTGATGGCACCGGAGGTGCTGTCGCTTTTGTTCGTTGGGCTGAGAAGACTGAATCTGTTCTACGCATGAGCAAATGTGCACCGAACCAGCAAGTCACCTACATTTCTGGGCTATTTCTGGATGGAGCCCTATCTTGGTGGAATTTGCAAGTAATGACACTTGGTGAAGCTGCTGCCTACGCACTAACATGGACCGAACTGAAGGAACTGATGCGCAAAAAGTATTGTTCTCGCGCTGAAATCCAAAGATTGGAAACTGAATTCTGGCATTTGAAGATGGAAGGTCCGAAGATCGCGGAATATGTTCAGAGGTTTCACGACCTGTCGCATGTGGTACCCTATATGGTCACTCTAAAATTCAAGCGGATTGAACGCTTCATTTGGGGATTAGCTCCTCAAATCATAAGCATGGTGACCTCCTCCAAGCCTGCAACGATTACTGAGGCAATCGATTTGAGCGTAGCTCTCACTGAGGAGGCTATCCGCCTGAACAAGTTTGGTGAGATCGAGACGAAGAAGAAAGAGACTCACGTCGAGTCATCCGGAGGTAACAAACGAAAGTTCTCGAACTTCAAACAAGGCACTAGTGGTGTTATTAAGAAAGGAGAGCCAAACGCGCCAGCTCAGGTTACCACTGGTGGTGGAAAGAGAGGAAAGGGATATATGGGCACCCAGCCCAAGTGCAACACCTGCCAGCGTCACCATTCTGGCCGATGTGGTTTGAAGGTATGTGAAGCGTGTGGGAAACCTGGCCACAAGAAGGATTCTTGTTGGGCCACTATTGGCCAGGGAGGCCAAGGAGGATTTGGAAACAGAAACAATAACCGGGGTGGAATTGGAAATCGCCCACAAGGAAACAATGGAGGTAATGGGAATCGAGGCAACAATGCCAATCAAGCAGGCGCTGTGAATCATAACCAAAGGAATAACCAAGCTGGAAATGGAGGTGGAAACGGGCAAAGACTTGGATGCTTTAACTGTGGTGATATCGGGCACTTTAAGAGGAACTGCCCAGAGTTGAACCAAGCCCGCGGAAGAGTGTTCCATATCGAAGCGAGGGAAGCGCGCCAGGACCCCAATGTTGTTACTGGTACGTTCCCTGTAAACCAACGCTATGCATCCGTTTTATTTGATACTGGTGCCGACTATAGCTTCGTATCGTTAGAATTTAAGAATATGCTTGGTTTAGCCGCTAGTAAGTTAGATATTCCCTATTCAATCGAATTGGCTAATGGGAAGTTAGTAGAAGCCAATGAAGTGATCAGAGGTTATGCAATCGAGTTGGGAGAACGTGAGTTTACTTTGGATCTACTACCAGTCCAGCTGGGGAGCTTTGACATAGTAGTAGGAATGGATTGGTTATCAAGCAACAAGGCAGAAATTGTTTGTCACGAAAAGGTCGTTCGTATCCCGACCGAAGATGGTGAAACGATTGTGGTTCATGGCGAAAAGCGCGATACGCCGTTAAGAATTATCAGCTGCCTCAAAGCGCGAAAGTGTTTGCAAAAAGGGTGTGCTGCGTTCCTGGCACACATTGTAGACAAGAAAGCTGCAGAACCGAAGATCGAAGACATCCCTGTCGTGAGGGAGTATCCGGAAGTCTTCCCGGAGGACTTGCCTGGACTGCCACCTCAGAGGCAAGTGGAGTTTCACATCGATTTGGTCCCAGGCGCCGCGCCTGTGGCTAAGGCACCTTATAGACTTGCCCCGTCTGAGATGCAAGAATTGTCGACACAACTTCAACAGTTGTTAGACAAGGGATTTATCCGACCAAGCTTCTCGCCTTGGGGAGCTCCGGTCCTGTTTGTCAAAAAGAAGGATGGTAGTTTTCAGATGTGCATCGACTACCGGGAGCTGAACAAGCTGACGATCAAGAATAGATATCCTCTGCCAAGAATTGATGATCTGTTTGACCAACTGCAAGGTTCAAGCTTTTACTCAAAGATCGATTTGCGATCTGGATACCATCAGTTAAGGATACAAGAGGAGAGTATCCCAAAGACAGCCTTCAGAACTCGTTATGGACAATACGAGTTCCTTGTTATGCCGTTTGGATTGACAAACGCACCTGCAGTCTTTATGGATTTGATGAATAGAGTTTGCAAGCCGTACATGGACAAGTTCGTGATTGTGTTTATCGACGACATCTTGATTTATTCAAGGACAAAGGCTGAGCACGAACAGCATCTAAGAGCTATTTTGGAGCTGCTAAAGGAAGAACAGCTGTATGCCAAATTCTCTAAGTGCGAATTTTGGCTACGTGAAGTCCAATTTCTTGGACATGTGGTAAATGGAGATGGAATCCATGTGGATCCGACCAAGATCGAAGCAATCAAGAATTGGGAAACGCCAAAGACGCCAACCGAGATTCGACAATTCTTGGGTTTGGCTGGCTACTATCGAAGGTTCATTGAGGATTTTTCGAAGATCGCTCAACCATTGACGCTCCTCACCCAGAAAGATAAGAAGTTTGATTGGGGAATCAAACAGGAAGAAGCGTTTCAGCTGTTGAAGGATAAGCTCTGCAATGCGCCAATCCTAGCACTACCGGAAGGTACTGACGATTTCGTGGTATACTGTGACGCCTCGCGTCAAGGATTGGGTTGCGTGTTGATGCAACGCCAGAAGGTTATTGCTTACGCATCACGTCAGTTGAAGGTACATGAGAAGAACTATACCACGCACGATTTGGAGCTAGGCGCAGTGATATTTGCTTTAAAGATCTGGAGACACTACTTATATGGTACGAAATGTACAATTTTTACAGATCATAAGAGCCTACAACACATATTCAACCAGAAGGAGTAGAATATGAGACAAAGACGATGGGTTGAGTTGTTAAATGATTACGATTGCGAGATAAAGTATCATCCAGGGAAGGCGAATGTGGTTGCTGACGCCCTAAGTCGAAAAGAAAGGATCAAGCCCATAAGGGTTAGGGCTTTAGAAATGATTATCCAAACCGATCTTTCCTTGCGCATTCGTGCCGCGCAGAAAGAAGCTCTTAAGGAAAGAAATCGTGAAGAAGAGTATCTTCGTGGGATGGAGAAGCTATTAGTACCAAACGAGGAAGGAACGTTATGTTTTGAGAAAAGGATTTGGGTTCCTCTGTTTGGTGGTTTAAGGAAAGTTGTTTTTGATGAAGCTCACAAATCGCGGTACTCTATCCACCCAGGAGCGGATAAGATGTACCAAGATCTCAAGGCTTACTATTGGTGGCCTAGGATGAAGGGTGATGTTGCTGTTTATGTGAGCAAGTGTCTAACGTGCGCTAAGGTGAAAGCGGAATACCAGAAGCCTTCAGGACTTCTACAACAACCTGAGATTCCCAAATGGAAATGGGAACAAATCTCCATGGATTTTATTACAAAGTTGCCAAGAACGCCAAGAGGCCATGACACTATTTGGGTAATAGTGGACCGATTAACGAAGTCAGCGCACTTCTTACCTATCAAGGAGAAGGATAATACGAGCAAGTTGGCTGAAATTTACATGCGAGAAATCGTCACACGCCATGGAGTACCTCTCTCGATCATCTCTGATAGAGATGGACGTTTCATATCAAGGATTTGGCAATCCTTCCAAGAAGCTTTTGGCTCACAATTAAATCTGAGCACTGCATTTCACCCTCAGACCGACGGTCAAAGCGAGCGGACTATTCAGACCTTGGAAGATATGCTGAGAGCATGTGTTATGGATTTGGGCGGTAGCTGGGATAAGCATTTACCTTTGGTCGAATTTTCATACAACAACAGCTACCACACCAGTATTGGAGCCGCACCATTTGAAGCTCTTTACGGACGCAAGTGTCGATCACCCCTATGCTGGGCTGACGCAGGTGATAGGCAGCTTGTTGGCCCCGAAATCGTCCAAGAGACGACAGACAAGATTGCGCAGATTCGAAAACGCATCGAAGCAGCTCGTGAAAGACAGAAAGCTTATGCAGATCCAAACCGGAAACATTTGGATTTCCAAGTTGGAGATATGGTCTTATTGAAAGTTTCACCCTGGAAGGGTGTGGCACGCTTCGGAAAGAGTGGGAAGTTGAATCCGCGCTACATTGGCCCTTTCAGAATTTTGGATAGAATAGGGCTAGTAGCATACAAGCTGGACTTACCTGCCGAGCTGAATGGAGTTCACGATACATTTCATGTATCCAACCTGAAGAAAAGTCCAACTCAAGATACCATTGCCATTCCCACCGACGAGATTCATGTTGACGACACGCTCCACTTCGTTGAAGAACCTGTTGAGGTTACGGATTGGAAAGTAAACAAGACCCGCCGGAGCAGTGTCAAGCTCGTCAAAGTTCGTTGGAATGCCAGACATGGTCCTGAATACACCTGGGAGCATGAGGACCGGATGAAAGAGAAATACCCCCACTTATTTCCTAAGAACCCTGCATCTACAAGCAGAACTTAAAATTTCGGGGCGAAATTTTTCTAACGGGGGGAGAATGTGACAACCCTCACTAAACCAGGTATCCGTACGACTTAATTAATAATTAATTACTACTTAATTACTGTGCTTACTTGAACTTGTTGATAAACTGCTACTTGAATACTGATACATGTACTTACTTGCATCATACTTTACTTGCTGTCACTCCATGTTTCGCTTACAGCACCTTTGTGACAAACCTTGATGCACCAAAAGCACAGTAGCACAATGAACGGATAACCTATTAAACGTGCTGTCATAACTAGCACCAGGCAGGTACTGCCTCTAAGGCCTGTAAGAGCCTGAGATAGTTTGCTACACTAGTGGTGAGTGTAGGGATATAAGGGTTGTAGAACTGCGTCACTAGGAATGAGATTACAGTGACTGGATGTGCCTAAAACGTACTCTAAGTACAAAATTCAGCATCTAGCTACCTAAAAAAGTGCCAAAACATGAGAAACACATTACTAGACACTTTCCAAAGTGTCAGGAATAAGTTGTGTCACTAAAAGTAATAATAACGACACTTTAAAGCTTTGTTAAGCACTTTAACGGATTACTATCCAACCGAACAACCGGACGTTACCCGGAACATAAAAATATTGCCAATAACATTGTTTTTCTTTTTCTGAGCCAGTTAGGGTCCCTGAATACCCTAACACCCGCTATAATGCATGACACGCTAGTAACCGAGTTAACCTTCACTTAACTTAACTAATACTTAACATTTGGTTGAAATCTAACTAGGAGACCCCCCCCCCTAACCGAACCGTCCCCTTGGGGGACACCCCTTGTCCTTTGTTGATTATTTAAATCCCATGTGTTTAATATCTAGTAGACACTAAATCCATTGGTTAATGATCATGTAAATTGTCTATAAGATCAAGGCATAACACAACATAACCTTTCTCACCACAACTCACAAACACACACACACTCTCTCCCTCTCTTTGGCTCTCGGCCGAACATACACACCCACATCCATCCATTTTTTGGTTTTGATCTTCTCATTCCAAGAGCATACAAGTGTTGTGGATCACATACGAGGAGGCTTGGTGCATTCGGAACGCGAAGGACCTCACCCTATTGCTTTTATCCACGCATTTTTCGACTAGAATCTTCCCTAGCCTCGAGCTAGTAGTAAGTTGCTATAAACACACTCTTGAACTATTTTAAAGTGGTTAAAATGATATATGACGGTTAAAATTCATGAACATACAAAATGATATGTAAAAGTCTACTAAAAATGCTAAATATGTTGGTTAAAAGCTAAGTTGTTGTGTAAATCATGTAGGATTTGTTTTGTGTAATTATTTAGTGCCGATCTATGTTGTGGTAGCTCGGATCATCGTTTAACCCGGATTGGTCATGATCATGGATCATGACATAGAGCTTGTTTAAGTGTAACAAGGGTTAAATGATGAAACTCTACCACACGAGAAACTTGAACTTGTGTAAAAACGATTTTACTTACGAAATAGTGTTTAAAACTAGTAGATCTACGGATCAACAAGCGGTATTTTCAAAGGACCACGTGTCAAGAGAAAACATACTTTTAAAGACGGATCCTTCATAAACAAGAATGATTTTAGTAAACACACAAGTGTGTAAACACTTGTGTAACACTAAGTTTCGACAAAGAATTTGTTTTGTCAAATTTTACAAGAAGTTGTAAAGATAGAATTTCGTTAAAAACGAGACTTTTACGAAACCGGATTGATTTATACAAAAGATCCACTAAAAGTAATGGGATTTACTTCATATTTTAGATAAACCACAAGTTCATGTATTTTTGCGATTTACATACATTTTGACTAGTTTGATGCTTTGGACATTGTTTTGATTGAATGAATTGTCGGTTTGATTTGTAAAAGAAAATGATACGCTTGAAAGCGTGGCCACCTCCAGTTACAGAGGAAACTCTGGCGAAATTTTTCCAAAAACCTAACACTTAGAAATATTTTCACTACAAGTGTTAGAAATACATTTTTAACGTGTTTTCGAATTATAGATTTCGCCATGACTTTATTACAAGATTTCTAATTATCGGAGGTGGGATTTTCACAAAATAAAAACTTGCTAAGATATATATTTAGTATATATTTAGTAACAACACTTGTGAATTTTTATGATTATTTTGTGAACTATACAAATATTATTTTTAGGGTAAAAATAATATTACCAAATGATAACGATCCCAGAATAATACGAACGCACATGTATAAATCCCCCATCCTTGGGAAGGAGAATAATTACCAAGTATTTACAAAAATATAAACACGAAATAGTTGTCTAACTATTTCCCAAAAACTTAAACCTTAAGCTAAGGCACGGCCGTCCGTCTAATAGACTTAGTACGTGTAGGTCGTCGCACAGCTACTTGATCAGGAGATATACTTGGTAGAGACGCACCACTGTGAGTTCATGTCCCCCTTTTCTCTAACTGTTTTCAGTTTTCTAAACTACGGGGGTGAAATACATGTTACTATGATTACGAGTACTTCTTACATGGTATGGTTAGCGTAAGGAGGGTTACTATTATTCAGATCATGTGAGTGGGTAGGCAGAAACTTGAGGCCATTAATCCTCAAGGTAGGACCGAGGGGCAGGAGCGGTAGATCTATTTGGGTGTAGCGAGCCCAACCCCAGGCCCAACACAGAACGGACCTCGGGGTGACTTTGTACCCAACGCATAAATCTGCTAGGTTTGAGTCTTCCTACTTGCACTTCACACATATCAATGGCCTTGCAAACCATTGGTGATCTCTTTTTCCTTATTTGCTACATACCAGGATTTTTATACATACAAAGGTTTACTTACTCACTTACACATGAACTCGCTCAACATTATTGTTGATTTTTTTTCAACTTACATGTATTTCAGGGAATTAAAGATCTGGCGCGGTATGTTATGTTTTCCCGCTGCATATGGGTTCCGAGGTCATCCCGGTTTAGGAAATGTGACTTTTTCCTGGACGAGTCACAAATCTTAAACTGCGTTTTATTCATGTTGATGTTTATGTCTTTCAAAACAATGTTTTATGTTATGGTGTTGTAGTCCCTAAGACAATGTTATGTTACTTCGGTTTTAAAACTTAAACCTATGGATGATCTTGCATGGTTTTATTATCATATAGCTTTGTTATGATTAAGCTATGGTATTAAGAAGTCACACCAAATTAACCACGCTTCCGCAAAGCCAGGGTGTGACATGTGACACTTGTGTAATTCCATCTATGAACCGTGATATGTGTAATTAAACATGTTGATACATTTTGAAACAAAACAACCAAACCAGTGGAACTCACCAGCAGCGTTTAGCTGACCATTTTTTAAAACTAACATGCATTTCAGGTAACTTGAGACTGATGTGATCCGTGTATGTTGTTCAAGACGTGTTTATTGGCAAATATTGAGATAGGCGCATGCGACTTAGAAGACTTATGTGGTTCATGGGAACACGCAGTTGTAACATACATGTAGTATGTAATCAACATTTTGTAATTAAAAAAATGTAGTGTCTTCATAAACAATGTGCTTGTACCAGAGGTGTCTGTTGCATCCCACGTTTTTTTTTCTTCCGCTGCAAATCGGGGTGTGACAGCGCCTAACTCGAGGTCGTGAGTGGTATAGTTCCTTTCATGAACTTTCAGTTGACGCGATGCGTACGCGATAACTATCTCCCGTTGCATAAGTACGCAACCCAATCCTTGATGCGAAGCATCACAGTAAACTACGAAGTCATCGGTACCATCAGGTAGTGATAAGACTGGTGCATCACACAACTTATCCTTGAAAAGTTGAAATGATTCTTCTTGTTTCTCGATTTGGGTGAGGAAGGTTAGCGTTTGAGAAATTTTAGAAAAATTATCTATAAATCTCCGATAGTATCCCGCTAATCCCAAGAATTGTCGGACTTCAGTTGGAGTCTTTGGTGCTTCCCAGCTCTTAATTGCTTCGATCTTCGAGGTGTCTACTTGAATGCCTTTCTCGTTCACTATATGCCCGAGAAATTGTACTTCACGAATCCAAAACTCGTATTTGGAAAATTTTGCGTATAGTGTCTCCTTCTGGAGTAGTTCTAAAATGGTTCTCAAATGTTGTTCGTGCTCGTCGGCCGATCGTGAGTATATTAAAATGTCATCAATGAACACTATGACGAATTTGCCAAGATATGGTTGTCGTCAATGAACACTATGATGAATTTGTCAAGATACGGCTTGCACACGCGATTCATTAAATCCATGAAGACCGATGGTGCGTTCGTTAAACCAAAAGGCATAACGAGAAACTCGTAATGACCATAACGAGTCCGAAAAGCCGTTTTCGGTATGCTTTCCTCTTGTATTCGTAACTGTTGATACTCCGATCGTAAGTCTATCTTGGAGTAGAAGCATGAACTTTGCAATTGATCGAATAAGTCATCAATCCTCGGTAGTGGATACCGACTTTTGATGGTGACTTTATTCAACCCTATGTACTCCATGCACATTCTGAACGTTCCATCCTTCTTTTCCACAAATAGTACTGGAGCTCCCCCAAGGTGAGTAGCTTGGTCTAGTGAATCCTTTATCCAACAACTCTTGAGGTTGTGTGGATAATTCTTGCATTTCAGAGGGTGCTAATCGATATGGAGATTTGGCTACGGGTGCGGTTCCCGGTACCAAGTGGATATGAAACTCGACTTTTCGGTATGGTTATAGTCCCGACAAGTCTTCAGGAAAGACTTCAGGAAACTCTTTTACCACTGGAATATCTGTCAGCTTCGGCCCAACGGCCTTCTTGTCGACAACATGTGCCAGAAAAGCTGTACAACCTTTCCGTAAGCACTTCTGTTCCTTCATGCAATTGATGATCCGCAATGGTGTATCGTGCTTCTCTCTTTGAATAACAAGTTTCTCTTCATTCGATAGTGGTAGGCGAATGGTCTTCTCATGGCAGACGACTTCGGCTCGGTTATCGGATAGCCAATCCACACCAACCACTATGTCGAAATGACCCAACTGAACGGGTAAGAGATCGGTATTGAATTTCCGCTCCCCAAGTTCCAAGGAATATTTTTTAACAACTTCCCCTGACTCAACAAGTTTACCGTTTGCCAATTATAGAGTGAAGGGGCATCTCGCTTACTCGACTCTAGGTCAAGTACATTTTGAATTCTATATGGCGAGGACTTCACTGTATAGTTTTAGGAACCCTATGTTTAAATGTAGGATAACCCAATCCATGTGTTTAGGTGTAGGATAACCCAATCCATATGTTTAGATGTAGGATAGCCCAATCCCTATGTTTTAAATGTAGGATAGCCCAATCCCTATGTTTAGATGTAGGATAGCCCAATCCCTGTGTTTGGTTATAGGATAATCCAGTCCCTAATTGTAGCTAGGACAATCCCGTCACTAGCCATGAAACTCATTTCAAATGCATGAGTTTGATTGGCAAGAAACGTGTCGGGTAACTACTGTTTGAGTGATTGAGGTAGGGTGGGATGATGCAGTCATGCCTCAGTTCTCCAGGGCTAAATCCTAAATGTAACGTGCAATGCGTTTGAATTCGGGTGTTACCCAGTATGGAACAACCCTTGAGAGAACGTGAAAGCCTCGAGTGTAACCAACAACATTGGCTCTAGTCATGATCGAGTTTTAGAATTTGTCCAACCTTTGAATTTCAATCAGCGAGCAATACCCTTCTCGCATAAGCTCCTTGAGTTCTTCCCCCGACAACCTCTTCACAGTATCACTTCCTAGCGTTTGTACTTGGAGATTCCACCAAATTAATGCTGCCTTCAGCAGGAGACTCTCTGTGTATCTAATTGTCTACTCAGGAATGCGTTTCCTAGTATGACTAACCGACTTCATTGTCTTTATCTGGCAGACAGAACCTACCGCACCTCTCATATTAACGAGGTCTTGCGGCTTACAGTCCGGAAAAGTCTTAAAATTAAGGCCTTGTGTGGTCGCATCTTCCGGTGTGGCATTGCTACTAGTTCCTGATCCATTGGGATTCGAACCACTTGAAATACCAGTACCACCAGTACCGTCACTAGTGTCATCTTGATTAACCTCATGTTGTGCAATTTCTGCACCCTCGTGTTGTTCCATAAGAACTTTAGTTCAGCTTTAATCCGTGAGATGTTTACTTGTTAATTCTTTTTGGGTGTAAACCTTCCTTTTGGCGCCATGGTCTTTTAATACGCAATATTAAAAGAATCTAGACATATATTTAGACAATATAGTCTACCCTGCGCCCAAGAATGAAGAATGCAGTCGGTCATGGAAACCTCAAGATCGCATTGTTCATACGTGTTCGAATAATTGATAATGTGGAGAACCGAAACCAAAATGTGCAGTGCCTCTTGCGTATATTGGTCATATGTCTAAGTGGAAAACGAAATAATTCGTTGAGGAGGGGAAACCAACCAGTGGCCTCCGTCCATATAGTATGCATTCCATACTCCATAGGCTTTGATCATTCGAAGTAGAGAAATTCCTTTGTCATACTTGTCCGTGTGATGAATATGGTAATAGTGCTTGAGCTTCACGCTCTCCAACAAGATCATTAAGATCTTCATAGATGTCGAATAGAATGCAATGGGGGAGTTGTAGCATGGCTCATGCCATACTATCCCATTGGATAAGACAAATGTCAAAATGACGGAATTTATTGTATTCATTTCCAATAAATAAGATAAGGTGCCATGGACACCAAGGAACCAACTCATGTACAAGAATTCTAGAATGTTGGGGAAAGATCCTCCATGAGTGTTTAACAAGTTTTGTTTGTTTAGATGACTAGTCTCGAACAACTCGTGTTGTAGATTGAATGTTAGGAGCGAACAATACGTATCGTCTTCCTGTATTGTATTGTAGGGTGTTATAGTAACCATCTCGGTTAGTGTTCTACTGGATAGAAACTTGAACAACTTAAGAATTTTGAATGGATAGTGATCACTAGCTTTGCCCGCAGAGTCCACCAGAATTTCCATGCACTACAAGTTGTTATTACGTGGGCCCCCGTAATAATAAATTGCGTTACACGGTCACCCTAGCATTCTCTCGTTCAAGACAGACGATCAGTCAGAGAGAGGACACTATTGTCTATATATACCATCAACATAGAAGGGACCTTCATTAAAGTTCATGTGTCAACGTCCGTTGTCATTACTCACGGAAAGGCACGACGTTAAATGAAATAAAAATAGAGAGAATTTGTAAAAATAAGAACTGGAGGGGCACCTTCAAGATGAGTACTTCATCTTCCTTGACTGGACAAGAGTGTCGTCAATCATGATTTGTATGAGCCACAGGGACCTCGTCCCACTAATGGAGTTGTTGTCCAAGGCTGCCACCTCTACCTCATCGTCACTACTGAAGTCAGGCATCTCCCCATCCATGAGAAAGCAACCATTCTTCCACGGGATCAATGCTTCATGGTCTCACTTAGGAACCACGCTCGTCATAAGCTCCGCAATAGACATGAGGTCGATATTCTCAGGGAAGATGTATTGTATAAAATATGTTATGTTTTGAAATAGAGTATTATGTCTTGTGTAAAAGATGTCGTGTCTTAACCATGTTATGCGTGTCAAGGATGACAATGGAATTAGAAGTCGAAGGCATTTTGTTCTTGCCAAATATTTCGTACAACACATATATGAATAACTTATATATATAATCATGTAAAATCCTATCAATCAAGGATTTCTATCTTGTTTAAGCTGAACTTGTAAACTGTTTATAATGCGTAAACTGATAATGTACTGTGTTGTAAGCACATAGTCTGTTAATGTAATGTGTCTATTTCTGTTAGGATCTGAGTTTCAATTGATTGTGTTTTATGTTTGATTAAAATGAAGATGAACAAGTAATTGCAGCGGAGTGTAAATGGAAACAAACTTTCACACATAATCAAATAGGAGAAATGCTTTCAACACACATTTTAACATAGAACCGAAAGATTGAATTTATTTCAAGCTTCAATTACAATGCATGCATGTATTGTCCCCCTCAGCCTGAGCTCAAGTGATTGTTCGTACAAGAAGAAAAGTGGTGAAAGAGCCAATAGAACAGTACAGAGTACTGTTCTATTTATAGGCACGAGCAAACCACTGAAGCATCTTGGCTGACGTCACCATGAAAGTGACATCTAACCTCCTAACAACCTGAAACTACTGATCTATTACAATCACTGTTTAGCTAACTACTGATTACAATAAATTACAAAGGAAAGACTAAACTACTGCTTTCTCCTTCCACTGTTGTGACTCCAGTAGTACTTTGTTTCTTCAGCAGTGCTTGACCCATAACAGTAGATTGATCATCAGGGCTTTAGTCTTCATCAGTCTTTATACATGATCAGTTGTTTGTAGAACTGCAGTTGTATGAAGACAGTAGATACAAGCCATCAGTTGTTAGAATCACATTCAAGGGGAGAGACTTGTATACAGCAGTGCTTATGCTGGATCCACTGCTCTGATCCAGTTTTGGCTTTAATCAACTGTTCCTTTGATAGGGTTCAATCCCAACAATTTTTCATCGACTTCACCCATGGAAATGTCCTCGCTTGATTTATGTGAAATGAAATTTTGTTGTAGTGGACCTTGAAAAATGTTTATGCAATGAAAACCTTTTAACCTGTTCAATTTTATTTATAATATGTTCAACATGAACAAGAGGTTTTCATCAGACATGACTATTTTATTGGTTGCAATGGGTATACTGCATGGTTTACAATCATCCATCTCAAATTTCTTTAAAAGTTCTTTGGCATATTTGCCTTGATGGATGAAAGTGCCATTTTGCAATTGCCTTACTTGGAGTCCAAGAAAGCACTGGAGTTCACCCATTGCACTCATCTCAAACTCAGCTGTCATGAGTTGCCTAAACTCTTCACACATTTTATTACATGTGCTTCCAAAGATGATGTCATCCACATAAATCTGGACAATCATCAAAGCCTTTCCTCTCCATTTTAAAAACAGTGTTTTGTCTATTTTACCTCTTGTGAAACCAATGGAAAGTAGAAAGGTGGAAAGAGTTTCATACCAGGCTCTTGGTGCTTGTTTCAGGCCATACAAAGCTTTATTTAGCTTGTAGACATGATTTGGATTAAATGGATCCTCAAAGCCTGGAGGTTGACAAACATAAACCTCTTCTTGAATCTTACCATAGAGGAATTCACATTTGATATCCATTTGATAGACCTTGATGTTGTGGTTGACAGCAAAGGCCATGAATAATCTGATAGCTTTAAGTCTTGCTACATGGGCAAATGTTTCATCATAGTCAATGCCCTCTTCCTGTCTGAAACCTTGAACCACAAGCCTAGCTTTATTCTTGACAACAATACCCCTTTCATCAGTTTTATTTTTGAAGACCCATTTTGTGCCAATAGGACTCACACCCTCTGGCAGTGGTACAAGCTCCCAAACTTGTTGTCTTCTAAACTGTTGGAGCTCCTCTTGCATGGCTTCTACCCAGCTGTTGTCTTTTAGTGCCTCTTGGTACTTGACTGGCTGATGGAGAGATAGGAAACCAGCAAAAAGACAGATGGTTTGGGATTGACTTCTTGTGAGCACCCCTTCACTGATGTTGCCAATGAGTTGGTCAGGTGGATGAGATTTCAAGAAGATTAGATCTCCTTTGTATGGAACAATGGCATTCAATGGTGAAGGCTGCAGATGTGAATCATCTGAGCTAACCACTACTGGTGACTTTGATGATCCAGCAGTGGCTTCAAATGGAGGTGGAGGAATAGGAGGAACATGTGTGAAAACTTGTTGACTTTTATCCACTGTTTGATGGCTTTTGTCAACAGTGGTTGATGAGGAAGGACTACTTTGGTCAACAACTGTTGAGGTAGCAGTGGATGAGCTTTGACAGCTGTTTTGAACATCTGCTGCTCTTCCCATTGAGGCAGACTTTTGTTGAGGAATGATGACTTCATACCCATAGTCTGATGGAGGATTTTCTGATGGACCTGCATTGTTAGTCTTGATAGCAACACTTTCAAATGTGAATTTATCAAGATCAAATAATTCTTCAGGGTTTGCTGGGATTTTTATTGATGAAAGTTCATTGAACTTTACATTTAAAGTCTCTTCCACTGTCTTAGTCCTTGTGTTAAACACTTTGTAGGCCTTAGCAGTGGTTGAGTATCCCAGATGATAACCACAATCAATTTTGGCTGCAAACTTTGAGATAGAATCTTTTAAGTTTAAAATGGAACATGGGCAGCCAAAAACTTTGAAATATGAAATCAATGGCTTTATTTTATACAGCAGTTCATAGGCAGTCTTTTGATGCCTAGGGTTGATCACATCTCTGTTTTGGACATAGCAAGCAGTGTTTACTGCCTCTGCCCAAAAAGTTAATGGCAAACCTGAATCTGCAAGCATGGTTCTTGCAGCGTCAATCAAAGTCCTGTTCTTTCTTTCAACAACCCTATTTTGTTCTGGTGTTATTGGAATGCTGTACTGCCTCACAATTCCTTTTGACACACAGAAATCATCTAACTCCTTGTTTCTGAACTCTGTGCCATTATCACTCCTAAAGACTTTTACTGGCAAGTCAAACTGCTTTTCAACCTGTGTAACAAAATCTTGCAGAATGCCTGCAGTCTCATCTTTTGAGTGTAAAAAGTAAGTCCATGTAAACCTAGAAAAGTCATCAACAATAACCAAACAATATCTCTTCTTCTTAAGACTCATGACTTTAACTGGGCCAAACAATTCCATGTGAAGCATTTTCAAACACTTGGTTGTTTTGGACTCTTCAATTGATTTGTATGAGCTTTTATGTTGTTTTCCTTTTAGGCAGGAAACACAATGCTCAGGACAGGTGAACAGTTTTTGAGGTAAACCTCTTACTAACCCCTGTTTTGAAATAGCAGTGATTGTCTTAAGATTTGTGTGCCCCAATCTCCTGTGCCATAATTTTGTCTCTTTGTTAGAGGCAGCTGAGAACAGACAGGCATCAGTCCTGGGGCTCTCTTTTGACATATCCACCACATAGACATTGCCACTTCTTTGAGCAACAAGTTGGGTTTTTCCATTTTTTATTATTGCTTCAATCTTTTCAACCATTTCTGGTCCAACAATCCTACAACACTCTTTTGTAAAGAATGAGCCATAGCCCTTGTCACTCATTTGAGAGACACTTAAGAGGTTGAATTTTAGATTGTCTATTAGATTGACATTTTCAAACTTAACTTTACCAGACTGAACTGTACCAGACCCCAGAACCTTCCCTTTATTATTATTGCCAAAGGATATATCACCCCCTCCATGAGTTTTAAAATCTTTGAGTAGGGCTTTACATCCTGTCATGTGCCTGGAGCCTCCACTATCTACATACCAAAGACTATCTAAGCATGCAGAAGCTCCCTGCACATGTAGTAAAAGGTTAGTTCATTAAGGTCTCCAAAGCCAATAAGGTTTTGGATGGGGTCTCAACAGTGTCTAGGTTAAGTTCAGGTGGATGGACAGTTGTTAGCTCAGGGGTTTGGACATTTTTGGAACTGTTTTTCTCTAACCACTGTTGGGGGTCTTGCCCAATTATCTGCTGATACCCAAAAGGATGCCTGTTCACTCTTGGTTTAGAGGGCCTTTTGTAAGCCTCATAAACATGAGGGATCCTTTGGTATGGTGGTTGTCCCTTACCTCTTCTGTATTGGTTGGCAGGGGGTGCATCAGTCACCTGAACATCTCTTTTAACAGAGGTTTGGTTCAGCTGTTTTGTAACGGCTGTTTGAACTGGCACAAACAGTGGTTGGTTCTTGGTGAATTTAACAGATGAACTTGATGAACTCAAGGATGTTTTTGCAGTGTATTCATTCCTTTTTACATCAAAGGATTTGAGATACACACATTCCTGAGTCTTATGGTTTGATTTACCACAGATGGTGCAACTCTCAGAAGGTACAATAACACTTGTTTTGTTGATATCATATGCTTTTAGATGAAAACAGCCTTTTGTTAGATGATTCTTCTTTTCACAGAAATCACAAAACAGATTTTTGATATTTTCTCTTTTCTTCCTCTTTTCAGACTCCTTAGCAACAGAGTTTTGAACTACTGTTGGGATGTCTTTGAGAGGAATAACCTTTGCTTTAGGAGCTTTTACACCATCAGTGGTTGTGAAGTCCATTGGTTTAAATTTTTCAAGAATGTCACACTCATCAGACCATGTGGGTTTAAATTGATACCTCTCAAGTTCCTCAAAAGTTGAGGACCCCACAGATCTTTCCAGAGTGATTTATTTACCAAGTTTCTCAGTTATCTTAACTTCTTGGCCATTCTTATTTGTTAGAATGATTTCAACTGATCCAGCTTGATTTGCAGCATTGTTTTCAACTTGATCATTTTTTCTAAAACCAATGCCAAATTTCACATTGCTTTCAAGCTGTTTCTCAAGCATTATCTCAAAACCTTTGCAGGATTCCACCCATTTTTCACAAGTGATTTGGGTGGACTCCAACTCCTTTTTGCAAACTTGATATTTTTCTATCATAGTTTGGAGTTGGTTTTTGGTAATGCTTTGCTCTTCTTTTAGACTCCAGATTTCTTTATCTTTTTCAGCCAATTTGATTTTAAGTTCTTTTAAAGACTTCTCAAATTTGACTTCACCAGTTAACACTCTATCCCTAAGGTTTTCATTCACCTATTTAATGTTAGCAAATGCTATGATGCATTTGTCTGAACACAGATTTTCAAGAACCTGAGATGATACCTTGGCTGCAGCCATCATGGCACAATCACATTAATGATCACTTTCTTCATCAGCTCTCTCTTCTTTCTCACCTTCTTTCTTCTCTTCCTTTTCTTCTTTGTTATCTTTGGACCAGGGGTCAAACAGTGGTTCGATCAGGGGTTCTGAATTTTCTCCTAGCAGTATTTCACCAGCAACTGCAGTAACCACTGCTTCAACAACTTCATCCACTGTTTCAGCACTTAGCTGTTCACCTTCAGCTTTCAGCCCTTCTGGTATTGACTCTAATGCCATAAAACAAAATTCATCATTAGGAGCATCATTAGAAGCATAGAGTGCAAAATTTTCATCACCAAGCTCATCAGGCATACTGCTCCAGTCAACAAAGCCTTGGGTGAAAAAGCTTTGCTGATCTGGTTGAACCACTGCTGGAGCAGCTTCTTGAGGTGCAACTGGTTGCACTTGAGCCTAAGGGACATGGGCTTGAACATACTGAATTTGTGGAACAATGGATTGAACATAATGCACAGACACAGGGGTTGCAACATAGTGAGCAGTGTTAACATGGGCTGCAGGGGTATATTGGGCATAATGCACAGTGCTTTGGTTTTGTGGTCTAGGGTTTGAGCTGGGATGAGTTATAATTGGACCAGTGGTTTGACTCCTGCATTCCCTAGCAAAATGACCTAGCCTATTGCACTTATAGCACTTGATTTTTGACTTATCCAACCCCACTTTTAAATTCCCATGTAACCCTTGGAATTTTCTCCCCGTCATTTTATAAAATTTGCTTGTTCTTACACTAAGCAAAGCCAATTGATGCAAAATGTCCATTTCTTCTAAGTCAGTGGGATCAAAATGCTGTAAGTCATTGAGTTCAAAGCACAGATTATCAGAGATCTGGCTTTCTCCATTTGCTGTGAAAGCAAAGTTGGATGAGTGAGGATCAGAGTTGAAGTTTGCACCAGCAGTTATGTCAATAAAATTTGATCATAACTCTGATCCTTACTGCTGCCAGTCTCTTCCTAACCCAAAAGAGCTGTGTTGCCAAATGTGTAATCATCTGCAACTTTTCCAGACTCTTGCAACTTCTTTTTCTGGTTTAACTCCCTTTCATAGGTCAGGAGTCTACCATGAAGTTGGGTCAGTGTCAGATCTTTGAACTCAACAGAGTTTCTGGTCACAAATGCAATTGTATCCCATTTTTCCGGTAGTGATCTAAGAAACCTGTTGTTTTGAGTTGAATTTGTAAATTTAACATCAACAAGTCTTAGCTCACTATTGAGACAACTGAATATCTCAAACTGTTGGGTTAATGTTTCACCCTTAACATGACAAAACGTTTCATACTGCTGATTCAGAATTTCCCTGTTATTTTCAATTACTTCTTCAGTTCCCCCAAATTATTCCTTAAGTGCATCCCATAATTCCTTGGCACTGTTACAGTGTAACAGTCCAGCATAGATTTCATTGGGCAAAGCAGATGCAACGATGCTAAATGCCTTGGCATCCAGTTCAAACTTTTGAAAATCAGTTTCAGTATAGTTTTCAGGTTTTTTAGGTTCGAACTTCTTTGAATCCTCAGCACTCAGCACCATTGGAACATGTGGTCCAAAGATAACCGACTTCCAACATCTGGTATTCTGTTGAGCAAGGATGTGAGCCATCCTTCTCTGCCAGATGTTGTACTCATTACGCTTCAGCATGGGTGGTTTTAAGAGTGAACCGATGCTATTGTTATCATCTTGTGCTTGTGATGTTATCTTGATTGTTTTACAGACACTGATTAATCAACTTTGTTCGTGATTAAACCTTGCTTTGTTTTTCAACAAAACGAACAATAATAAGTATCAACGATTGTGAGCTGAACTTTTACGTCAAAATGATTGTAGATCAAATTTGACTGTCCTAGCTCTGATACCAATTGTTAGGATATGAGTTTCAATTGATTGTGTTTTATATTTGATTAAAATGAAGATGAACAAGTAATTGCAGCGGAATGTAAATGGAAACAAACTTTCACACACAATCAAATAGGAGAAATGCTTTCAACACACATTTTAACATAGAACCAAAAGATTGAATTTATTTCAAGCTTCAATTATAATGCATGCATGTATCACAAACTCCCCCTCAGCCTGAGCTCTAGTGATTGTTCATACAAGAAGAAAAGTGGTGAAAGAGCCAATAGAACAGTACAGAGTACTGTTCTATTTATAGGCACGAGCAAACCACTGAAGCATCTTGGCTGACGTCACCATGAAAGTGACATCTAACCTCCTAACAACCTGAAACTACTGATCTATTACAATCACTGTTTAGCTAACTACTGATTACAATAAATTACAAAGGAAAGACTAAACTACTGCTTTCTCCTTCCACTATTGTGACTCCAGCAGTACTTTGTTTCTTCAGCAGTGCTTGACCCATAACAGTATATTGATCATCAGGGCTTTAGTCTTCATCAGTCTTTATACATGATCAGTTGTTTGTAGAACAGTAGTTGTATAAAGACAGTAGTTACAGGCCATCAGTTGTTAGAATCAAATTCAAGGGGAGAGACTTGTATACAGCAGTGCTTATGCTGGATCCACTGCTCTGATCCAGTTTTGGCTTTAATCAACTGTTCCTTTGATAGGGTTCAATCCCAACAATTTCTCATAGACTTCACCCATGGAAATGTCCTCGCTTGATTTATGTGAAATGAAATTTTGTTGTAGTGGACCTTGAAAAATGTTTATGCAATGAAAACCTTTTAACCTGTTCAATTTTATTTATAATCTGTTCAACATGAACAAGAGGTGTCCGTGAGAGGTCCCTAGTGATTGTAGACTTAGACTCGAGAAAGAATCCTGGTTCACTACAATCGATGCTCTGATACCAACCTGTCACACCCGCTCGCAGCGGAAGCGCGAGGTGTGATCTGATCGGTTCTTATTGCATAATCAATATAAGTGAACATACTAAATGAATAAAAACAAGCTCCAATGCCATTGTCATAATCGTTTCAAAAGAACGCAACATACGTTAAATGTATTGGTTACAAACCATCAAAGGAAAATAAGTTGTTATTGTTTTATACATCAAAATGTAAGTCTTAAAATGTCAACGCTTTGACCACTATATCACCGCAAAGAGGCGGTGTATAACGGGCAAACCCTTCAAATGGTAGCATGGAGTCTTGATACTTGCTTTCCTTGACTGAAATGTCTGCATGGTCCACTAATTCCCTTAGATACATGTTAAGTTTGAAAACATCAACAAAAGTTGGCAAGTTCATGCAGTTTAGTTGTATGAGATGTATCTGTAAAATGTGAGTTATATAAAATGTATCTGTAAAATTTGAGTTGTATAAAATGTATCCATAAAATGTGAGTTGTATAAAATGTATCCATAAAATGTGAGTTGTATAAAATGTATCTGTATGTAATGATGTAGTATGTAAAGCGTCAATGAAATCGTTGATCATTAATGTTTCGCGATGACATTAATATGTGTGACGAATTAGGAAGCAATCCAATCCTAGACGATTTTGTGTCAACTACTATCGAATGGGACATAAACGCACTCTTCTGTATGGGTCCACGACCTAGAGTGAGGCTCGCCAAAACCCGTTAGATCTAACCCTCTGTACCTAGGTCCAAACTGGATTAATGGTGCTTAGATGTATGACCCTAATCGCACATGATCTAAGGTGTTTCATTCCATGACTTAACATACAATTGAACATGTATTTTCCCCAATAGTTGTAAAGTTGTAAAGCATTTAAAATGAATAGGGGACATGAACTCACATAATTGCGTCCGTGAATAGTAGATAACTGTGATCTCAAGTGCGATCGTCCTGAATAGTGTCACGACCTACAAACGTTCTATATTTGTTAGACACTTCGGTCTTGTAATGACTTGAGTATAAGTCTTTTATCTTGAATATGTGTAAGACTTGTATGTCTTTGTTGTTCGTTGAACTGTGTCTTAGATGTATTAACTGTTAACTGTTTAGTGTATATATATATATTTCGCCAAATATATATATTCTTGTATCGTGAGTTGTATCGTAGTTGTATAAATGTGTGTTCACCAAGTGTTAGGTGAATGTGAATGTGCATATCGTTGCACGTATAGGAATACGTATGTCCGCGTGTTTGTTATATGTGCTCTTGTATTCTTAGAATATATAAACTTATATATTCTAAGATATATTTCTTAAAAATATATATGTTATACTTGGTAAAATGTATAGAAAATATCTTAAAAATAATATATTTTTAAGATTAGTTCTAAAATATAATTTTTAGTCTTCTACTAAAACAATATATTTTAAATGGTAAGAAACATATATGTATGTTTATATATTTCTAAAACAATACCTTTTTATTATAAACCATAAGTGATATATTTTGTATATGGTAGAAAATATGTAGTTACTTATTCGGTTTAAAAAAACGTAGTTTACCAAGTCTTCGAAATATTGTGTATTATAGTCTGTATTACATATATAGTCCGTATATTTGTCCGTAAGTTCGATTTGTCCATAAGTTGTGTCCGGAGGCTCGGATCGTCCGTAAGTTGTTTTTAAGGTGTCTTTATATGTAGTCTTGTAAGACTTTAGTTGTAATGTGTCTTGTGTTTATTTGTACTATTGTATTCAAGTTACTAGTTTTCAAGTATATAACTAATACAAACAAATAACACTTAGCACATAAGTTGTTAAGATAACTAAATATATATTTTCTCAAAAATATATATTTATATGTAGTTTTTGCTTTTATAAAAACTATTCTTTTAAATCTTTTTATGCTAATAAAGATTTTGTCAAAAATAATAGTTTTTATAACTTATGATTTTTAAGAAAAATGACCATATTTCCTTTGAAATATATACTTTGCCATGTTTATATAAAACATATCTTTTTCTTTATAAAAATCACCAACGTTCTCATATCATTCTTAATAAAAACATATATACGAGATTTATATCAAAATCTTAACAAGATGAAATCAATAACATGTAGGGTTTTGGTATGATAATAACATATGTTAACTAGTTCAAAATCCATGATTTACTTCTAGTTTTGTCAAACTTTTAATAAAACCCATCTTGTATGTTTCTTTTTATAACTTTGTAAAAGTATTATTTTTAGTGAGAAACCTCATATACTTTAACAAAACTTAAAGATTATGATCATCCATCGAAACATTCATGTTTAACAAAACCCTTAAACATTTTCATGTACACTTGTTAGATTATGTTTTTAAACATCATCTAACAAGTTATTCATATGCTAATCATCAAAACTAGATCAAATATGCAATTAATCATCCTTAAATCACAACATAAACAACTTTTATATCATGATTATTATTTTGCTTCTTTGTATTTTTATATTATTTTGTATGATTATTTAGTTTATTACATGTTCTTTAAACAAATAATACATAAATAAGTATGAAAAAGAGATTTTAGAAGCTTACTTCTAGCACTAATGGCTAGGGATGATCTTGATGATGATTAAAGAAAAGAAAAAGTGTTGATATTGGTGTTTGGAAGCTATGGAATGGATGAAAAAGGTTTGCTTCTTCTTGTTGTTGCTTTAGATCACCTTAAGTATCTTCAAGCTCCATCTTGATCATCAAAAAGTGTTAAAATGGTGAAAGATTTTGGTGGGTGTTCTTGGCTAGAATATGAATATTGGGAGGATTTCTTAACTATGTGTAAATGGAAGGAATAAGCTTTAGTGATTATGGATCAAGTGTTATAAGTCTTTCACTAACTTCACCAACTTGTCCACTTGGTTAAACAACTTGCAACCAAGGTAACTAGCAAGATATTTTTGGAGACATGGTAAAAAAGAGGGGGTCCCACAAGTGGTAAAAATGTTGTAACTTGTTTCACTAGTTTAAAGTGTTAGTTTTTATTAGAAATTGTTAGAAAAAAGCTTAGATGTTTAAGTGTTTAAGTGTTTTCAATGTGTTAAGTGACCATTACTAGACCAAAATGATCCAAATAATGTTAGATGGTCACTAAAATAAAGATTTGATATCGTTCGGATATTCGTTTGGCGTTGTTTCCGTTAGTCGTTATTTGAACGCTAAGTTGTGTAACTTGTGTGAATTGATGTAGTTATTGGTTCGGATGATACCCGAAGGTATCCTCATATGAATTCTATGTTAAACAGCACTTTTATATGTTGCAAAAAGATTAAAAGGCTGATTTCTGCAGAATTTCTACGGAAAAGTGATGAAATTGTCGCTTTTAGTGCTTTTCGGGTAGTTTTCAGTGTTATCAGACTTCGGGAAGGTTTTAAACCAAACCCTTGCATTCCTAGTTAGGGTTTAGTGTATATTAGATGTTGGACTTTCGCCTGAGTCCTAAAGATATCATTTAGATGGTTTATGCGGATCCTGCGTTTTCGTCAGAATACTAGTTTACTAGGTGCTTTTCTAGTAGTTTCGATGCATTGTTTAAATTGTTTCAAATGTACTTAATAAAAATGGATCATATGCATCATAAGTAAGTATTCCATGAGTATTCTAAGTGTATGTCCTGAAATAAGCAGTTCGGATGTTCAAAACGCATAAAAATGTAGCTAAAAATGAGTACTTTAAGTGTAAGAAAGTTACCGAAAAGTGGAAATTGTCATAGTATCAACAATTATTACATTAATATTGTTTTATAAATACTAGTGGGGAGCCCGCCCGTTGCGGCGGATCGACAATTTACAATATTGTAATATCAGGTGTAAAGACAAATACTTGAAACATCAAGTAAATTTGTTTGTATGATTTTTGTGATTTTTTATTTTAAAGTTGTTATTATGTAATATTACAATTAACACTTACACCAAAAAAAAATAATGATCTTTATCATACACAACTTCTGCTACTTTTCCCTATTTCTTTTGACCCCGAAAAACCTAAGTTTAAGGCTCACCACTTCAATTTTAGGAGTTTATTAAACAAAAAACTAATATTATTTTCCCAACAATTACTTAGATCAGATTTATGATCAATTTATTATGGATGAATTATTAGAAGCTAGTTAAGTAAAGTTCAATAGATGAGTGAAAATTTTGAATAAATCAATGCAGTTTTAACAAATCAAGTGTCTTTTGATCCTACTAAAGCTAACCAAAAAACACTTCCTAGTAACACACATATGTTGCTAAAACTATTGACAATATTGGTTTCATTGAGTAGAAGTATACATACAGATAAGGGGTAGAAGCATCAATTGAGTAGCAACTAACACACGTATGTTGCTAAAACTTTTGACAATATTGGTTTCGTTCTTCAGAGTTACTCATCTTTTTTTTCATCATTGAAAGTTGGGTTAAACATGATCTGTGCTAAAACAATATCATATGGATGGAGCAATCATATTCCTATATGTATATATATTGCCATATTGTACTTCCTGTTAGTTTTGTTGAAAAGTATAACAAAAAGTGGCTGCTCAGGAGAGAGAGTGAAGAGTTCTTGCAATATGTATACGAATAAACCAATGCTTCCAACAACAATCCATATTAATTAAACACTAAGAATAGTTACTTAGTTTTGATAATTACTTACCTACTAAAACATACAAGTACAATTATCCAAAAGACAACACCTATCCAGCTTGTCTCCTTATATGCTATCCATGCCTGAAATTAATCAACACTTATATAGATATATTCTTGTTGTGGAGATAAAGATTAACAAAATGTCAATAAAGCACAAAAACGGATGAATGCGAGTTACCGAGTAATCAACAATATGGATCGAGATATCTATAATCGTTGTTATCATGCACCTATGAGAATTCATCAATCTCCCATTTAGTGTAGTTTAAACACAAAATAATTCCATTTTAGTTTTTCCCAAAATCAGAAAAAAAGAAAACGAAGTTTACGGTGTGAGTACTTCCATATGGAATGGAGATCCATCAGTGATATATGCGAAAATTATTACCCCCAGCAGGTAGCAGCCTATCGCAGTAACCATTACTTTTGCTATTAGAAGAGAATATCGTGTCGTGCGTCCAGTATTGACATCCCTAACAGATAAATAAGATAAAATTATAAGTTTATCGACCCAAACACGACCCGTTTAGCTAAATGGGTTCGACTGAAACTGACCCGAAACCGTTTATACCAAACCCAAACGCGCGCCTGAATGCACGATGGATGAGTTTTAAGGATACATGTTTTGATCCTAATAGCGCGCCTGAATGCACGACGTTGCAGTCCGGTTCGCTGCACTATCTTAGCAGCTCAATATCGTTGTTCTTCGTCGTCGTTTGGTCACTAAATGCAACCTTTTACACTCTCACATCGCTACCAGATCAATAACCTGTTACCACCAGATCAGCTTAGCTGCCTCCTTGACACCCATGTAGCCGCCAATTGTTGCTGTTATTTGACCGGCTTCAGCCCTCTTATGGTCACCATTCATTGCCACTGTCTACCACACATATTTGAAGATGATGCTGCCAGGTTTGACCATCACAAAGCCATCATCTTACCACTGGTCCGCCTTGGCAACCCCTGGTACCCAAGTGTTGCTACTTGAAACACCGACCATAAGAGATCATCATGTTAATGCCGCTACTGGTTGCCAATCATTAATGGTTAAGCATAAATGTTGCAATTATATAATGTGGAACTGAGAGTTAAGTTTTACCTTGAATAACATGATGGCGATAAAACTATTTTCATAAACTTTGTTTTCGCCCATGGTGGATAAACATCGAATCACTGCAAAGATCCATAATGCAACTTTAAATAGCTAAAAAACTGAAATTCCAATTGTATCCTCACAGCGTCTTAAAAATGACGCTAATTCCTATTCTACCCATCTCAAATGGCCTATAGTCTTTTGTACATGTTGCTTCATAATTTGTACACATGGCAAAATTACAATCTTGTCCAATATAAGAAGTGATAAAATTCAAAACTCAATCATCTTAATTACCATGTCATGGAAGCATAGCTATAGCATGATTGAAAAACTTTTTGCACCAACTTAGAAAATGCCACCTTTTCAAGCTTTAGTTCCTGTTGTAAGCCTGCAAAGAATCAAGAGACAGTATACTGCATAAGCAATAACTTTTGAGTACAATTTTAGAAAACGCATACCAGATAATCAAATCTTCTATACACAAAAACTCAAAATGTCTTGCAGCTCTAGATAATCATAATTTTGAGGGTCATAATACGGTTAAATATATTACACGCTGGGCGATTTAAAACATAGTAATAACCCATTTCACCCACCAGGGATGTACCTAAATGTTTTGCCGACCCTATCAAGTCTAACTAACCTTAAACGTATTAGACGGTGCACGATTTTTAAAACATAGTCAATGGTTTGTATCTGAACCAAACAGTACGGTTCAAATGGGTCACTTTCGAACTGGGGTAATTTCACATATTCATCCGTAGCTTAGTAAAATATCATATTATCTTAAAACAAAAATAGTAATACATGATTTTAAATATTGTTAAAACATGATATGAAAAATATAGTACATGATTGCTAATGTTGTTTTAGAGACGGTGAGACTTAAATTGATGACTTTCAAGGTGGGAAAGAATTCCAGGAACCCTTTGCTTCTTGAGAGATGGAAGACCCAAGTGAAGCCGTTGGACATCGACCCGGGCTAGTGATTGTAGTTTAAGTTGTCCTTGTTGCCATTTTTTGGGCTTTGTTTTTGCTTGGTTGTTTTGTTGGTTGTTTGGGATGTTGGTATTTGGTTGTGTCTAGTCTTGGTATGCCTAGTCTAGCTCTAGTGTGTCACCCTGGCACACTCGTGTAATTATTTTTTTGATTTATAAAATTCATCGGGGTAACCCTTTACCCAAAAAAAATATATTTTAAATGCGTCTAAATTTGTAGATACCAAAAGGATTATTTATATAATTTACTGTTAACTAAAAAAATATGATCGTGGAAATACAGATTTCTGTTTATATACAGCAACATTTAGAGGTTTGTGGAACAGCTAGTGCAAGCAATATGTTAACAGGTTCTACATATTAAAACATTCAAACAAAGGTAATTCACTTTCCAATAAAGATCAGCCTATAAAATTTCCAATGTAGGTAATTCAAGTTAAGCCCTATTACAATAAAACCACACTTATGTTGAAGTTATCAAAAACAAAAGAGCCTCTAATTCATAGGATACCAAAATAGGACATAATTCGCACATGATATATGGGGATTCCGGTTGCAGGCCTATGAAATTAAGCAGCCGTGGGGAGGACCTGCTTCACAATCGACGAAATTAAAAGTGTGTGGAAATGTTATGTACATGAAAAGTAGAAATTCAAACCTGAGTGTAGCCAAATCAAGCTGCAAATGACTACCCAATTCCATGATGGGTTCGGTGTTAAATAATTGCAGGTATGAAATGTCTAGGGTAATTGATTTCAGTTGGCGTGATTCATCCAATTCCTTATGAGGCTGTAGAGATTCAATCATAAAGCCTAATTGATTATAAGTATAATTCCCTTGACTGTTTGGCGACTGTCAATGAATTGGGGGCAAATATGGGAGACGGAGGTGAAGATTAGGGTAAGAACCGATGATTTTTCATATGTCGTCTTAAAATTTGTGAAGGAAATTACTATTATGTATAGGGGAAATGCTTTATATAGATATATATAGATAATAAAAATCTAATATGTATATATAATTCATACAAGATTAGGGTAAGAACCGATGATTTTTCATATGTCGTCTTAAAATTTGTGAAGGAAATTACTATTATGTATAGGGGAAATGCTTTATATAGATATATATAGATAATAAAAATCTAATATGTATATATAATTCATACAAGAAAAAGGATAGAAGTTAAAAGATAAAAAAATTTGAACAATAGTTAAAAAATAAAAAAATCTGAACAAGTCAAAATCGATAAATTACTATATCAAAACAATAATTTTAATTTTTAAGCACAAGGAAAGGAAGCAATCGTGGAGACAAATAATCAATAGCAAAGAAAATGGAAAGCCCGAAAAAGTCAAATATAACAAAAATAAATAAGGAAACCCAATAAACTAAAAAAGAAAACCCAAATATTAAAACTCTAAAAGGGTGTCGGTCAAAAAAGAACGTCGCTCTTGCGACCAGAGGAAAAAAAAAGAACTGCAGAAGAGCTTAGGAGCAGAAGGTGATTGTTTTGCTCTCAATAGGTTTGTTTTTTCTCTTTATCTTCTTCATTGCGTCTAAGCCCATGCCTTATTCTCGCATGCGCCTGGCTCTGGGCGCTCGTCTGAGCTGCGTTTTTACAAAAAAAAAAAAAAAAGCCCAGGTTGTCATCTGAGCAATCACCAAGCGCTATCGTTGCGCCTCGCTGCGCCTGAGCGCCTAGGCGCGCGCCCGACGCGCTTTTGACAACATAGATTAAACCAACACATCTATTACCTATTTACACTAATACAAGCCACAAGGGAAACAACACCCCCCCTCCCCTCCCCAAAAAAAAGGTCAGTCGTTAGATAGAGGCTAGAAAACCTTAAGAGTTTTATAAAAAAAAAAAGTTCTTACCAAAAATCTTTAAAAAAAATCAACTTTTCCCAAAAAAAAAGAAGAAAAAAACTTTTTTTTTTCATTTGCGCCAGCCGTAAATACAGTAAAAAGTGATGTCATGCTTACGTCATCAGCTTTTTACAGCTACTGTAAGGGCCCGTAAAACACCACTTCAAATTTTTTTAAATTTTTTTATGGCAGGCCTTCTAAACATTTTAATCTAGGTGTGTGAAAAAAATGGGGGCAAAACTTGCACGGGAAGGCTGAGTTCTCTAAGTTGTCACAACTCGGGGGAGTTTTCCCTTTATCTTGATCATATATATATATATAGTGTTAGGATAAAATGAAAACTTATACGAGTTATAAGAACTTAGAGAACTCGGCCTTAAAAAAAGTTTTTTCAAAATATATTTTTACCAAAACTCCTAAAAAACCAACTTTTCCGAAAAGAAAAAAAACTAGTTTGTTTTTTCATTTACGGTAGCCATAAATTCCGAAAAGAAAAAAAACTAGTTTGTTTTTTCATTTACGGTAGCCATAAATGTTGTGAAAGTGTTGTCATGCTTATGTAATCGGTTTTTTACAGCTGCTACAAGGGGCCGCAAAACACCACTTCGTTTCTTTTAAGACAGTCTTTTTAAACATTTTAATCTAGGGTGTGAAAAAATGGGGGCAAAACTCGCACGAAAAGGCCGACTTCTCTAAGTTTTCACAACTCGGAGTGGTTTTCCCTTGGTCTTGATCATATATATATATATATATATATATATAGGGGATGGCTATATAGAAAACCCTTATGTTTTTAGAAAACTCTGGAAACTCAAATCTCCCCCATTTTTACCCAACCTCCCGACATTTTTTTTTGAAAAAAATAACACATGTAATATAATGTTTTAGAGTGTTTTGAGCAAAAAAAAAACAAAAAAGCGCCGAATGGATGTTTTTAAAAAAAATAAACAAATTTCAGCAAACTTCGGGTGACTAACATGTGTTAGGCACAAAAGGCTGAAACTTGCTGAAATTTGTTTTTTTTTTTAAACATTCATTCGGCGCTTTTTTGTTTTTTTTTTGCCCAAAACTCTTAAAAACATGTATATTACATGTGTTATTTTTTTCAAAAAAAAAAAATGTCGGGAGGTTGGGTTTTCTAGGGTTTTCTCAAAATGGAGGGTTTTCTACCTAGCATTATCCTATATATATATATATATATATATATATATATACACACACATACAGGGGATCGCTAAAATGAAAACCACATCTAGTTGTAAGAACCATGGGAACCACTTTCTAGCCTTTAGATCAACAAGATGGATGGATGAGATTAAAAGTAACAAAAATTAATATTAAATACATTTTGTCTTATTATGTCTTTAATATTTTAATCCAAAATGGTAGTTTAGTAAAATAACTCTTTTTTGTCTTTTTCTCTTTATTATTTTTTAATTACTTTTTTGTTTTATTATATTACTTTTTAGTTTTATTATATTATTTTTTAAAAAGATTTTTTTTATTAAAAGCATTATCCTATATATTAAAAAACAAAGCTAATGAATAGTAGTTGTCAAAGCATAATGAATAGTAAACTTTCCGTATTAGTCGTCTTTGTTGACTTCTTTCCCCTATACCCTTTTTAAGTGTGTATATATATCCATTTTCTTCAAAGTTATTTAATTATTCATCATGGTGGAGTGGTTTTGTGGTTCTATGTGTTTTAAAGAGACTTAAGTTCAAATCATGGGGTCTTTTTTTTTTTTTTTTTTTTTTTTTTCCATTTTATGCTTACATAACTTCACGTCATATTCCTTTTTCTCCTCTTTCACACGTTTTTCTGATTGTATTTATACAATTCTTATTCCTTATTTGTTGGGTTAGTGGATGCTTAGACATCGCAATAGTCGCCATCGCCAGGAGTTACTAACTCGCTTGCTACCAACGGCTCTGTTGTATGAAAACTCCACTTGTCAACTTAAAAATAAGACACTAAATAGCACAGCTTTAATAACAACCAAGTATTTAGTCGCAATAAATAGTTTTACAATGACCTAGTTTTGTCGCGCCGCAACGCGGCGCGCAGCATTAAAACCTAGTTTTTTTAAATTCAGATTTTTTTAACAAAGCCAATTTTTTTGCGCGCCGGTTTTTGGCGTCCCATTTTACCGCGGCGTTTTTTACGTCCCGTTTTTTTACGCGGCGTTTTTATGCGCCGCATTCACGCCCCTTGTTTTTTACGCGCCGTTTTTACACGTTTTTTACAAGCTGTTTTTTACAAGCTGTTTTTTACATGTTTTTTTACGTGTCGTTTTAACGCGCCGTTTTTTCACGTTTTTTAACGCGCCGTTTTTTACACTTTTTTACGTTTTACATTAAACTTTTTACGTTTTACGTTAAAATTTTTACGTTTTACGCAAAACTTTTTACGTTTTACGCAAAACTTTTTACGTTTTACGCAAAACTTTTTACGTTTTACGTTAAAATTTTTACGTTTTACGTAAAACTTTTTACGTTAAAAAGTTTACAGTTTAACTTTTTTTTTTTACAAAAACTTTTTTACGCAAAAACGAACGCACCCAAAAAATTTAAGTTTTTTTTACAAAAACTTTTTAGGTTTAACGTTTTACGTTAAACTTTTTTACGTTAAAAAGTCTCAGATATATTGTTATCATCATCGACTAGGGGGAAAAAAATAAAAAAAACCAACAGCTTCAAAACAAAGTGTATCTCGAAAAAAAAAACGAGGTTTGGCTTAGATTATCCGATAATCAGAAGGCTGCAAAAAGTGGGGTTGCAGGTTCAAAAAACCTACCCTCCGCCGTCCTTTGCCGCGCCATCCTCATCAAAATCTACGTTTTTTTTTGCATCATCGCCGCCCAAAATCGACCATATCAAAATCAAAACAGATCAAACCCACATATAAAAAATTTCCACAAAATAGAACAAACCCACATATCAGATCAAACTCACATATCAAAAATCCAAGTTCATCAAAAAATCAAACTTCAAATCAAAAGTTCATCAAAAATCACTAGAAAGCCAAAAACCACCACAAAGTTAATCAGATTCTTGTTCGTGACCCACATATCAAACCCACAGATTCAAAGAAACAAACCAACAAACAGAGATTAAAAAAAATCAAAACATGTCACCGGAGATGGGGTTGCAGATCACCCACAGCCTCTCTCCCCGAGCCATTAGATCACCCACCCCCTTCGCCCCATCCTTCGTCGCCACCACCGCTGACCAACCACCTCCCACCAACGTGTTCCGGCGCCGACCAACCACCTACTAACGACCGATCAAAATCCAGAAAAAAGAACCCCCACTTCTTATATCACAAAATCCACAAAATAAAGAAAAAAGAACCCCACTTCTTATATCACACAAACCCTCACCGCCGTCGCCGTGATTTTCAACCACCGGGGTATGGGTGGCCAGCCGGAAAACTCAACCACCGGCATCACGCGCCGCCACCATAGACGGAGGTGGGTGTTTGGCTGGTGGTTGTCGTCGGAAAGAGGGGAACCGAGGGGTGTGGGTGGGACGCTGGTAACTATTGCCGGAAAGAGGGGAACCGGTGACCGTCTTGACTGAGGTTAGGCAACAAGAGAGAGAGGGACAAACAGGTGAAATGAAGAAGATGATGAATGTGATGGGGTTAATAGGAGAGAGGAGAGAGGTTATAAAGTCTTAAATGAAGAGAGAGGTAGATTTGATGTACGGTGTAAATGACTAAAATACCCCTTTTTCTGATTGGTTGAGAGTGGTTCTCGCGGTTTTTACAAATGGAGGTGGATTCTATTTTAGCGGCTCCCTATACATATATACATATATATATAGGGTAAGGTTCATGCGAGAACCACCTTTATTGCGAGAACCGCGAGAACCAATGTGAACACAACCTAAAATAGCTAAAAAAACCTAACCCCCCCCCCCCAAGCTAAAATGCTAAAAACTAAACCCCCAAAAAATATAAAAATTTTTTTTTTAATATTTTTTATGTTAAAATCGCGACTTTTAGTAGCCAAAAAAAAAATTTTTTTTTAAAAGAAATTTTTTTTTGTTACTAAAAGTAGCGATTTTTTATAAAAAATATGAAAAAAAAATTTTGTATTTTTTTTAAGCTATTTTTAGGCATTTTTGGTTGTGTTCACATTGGTTCTCGCGGTTCTCGCAATAAAGGTTGGTTCCTAACGGATCTTTGTCCTATATATATATATATATATATATATACATATGTATACATATATACATATATATATGAAAACCACCCCCAGTTGTAAGAACCGAGAGAACCACCTTCCAACCATTAGATATTCAAGATGGATGGATGAGATTTATATATATATAAGGAGGAGATCATGCGATAACCACCCTTATTGTGAGAACCGCGAGAACTAATGTGAACACAACCTAAAATAGCTAAAAAAACCTAACCCCCGCGCCCCCCCCCCCCCCCAAAAAAAAAAACCCTAACCCCCCCCAAGCTAAATGCTAAAAACTAAAACCCCCAAAAAACCTAACCCCCCCCCCCCCACCCCCCCCAAAAAAAACCTAAACCCCCCTCCCCCACCCCGCAAAAACCTAACCCCCCCCCCAAGCTAAAATGCTAAAAACTAAACCCCAAAAAAACCTAAAAAAAAATCTAAAAAAATAAAAAAAAAATCTAAATTTTTTTTAATAATTTTTATGCTCAAATCGCTACTTTTAGTGGCAAAAAAAAAAAAAAATTTTATTTATTTTTTGGCTTCGAAAAGTAGCGATTTTTATATACAAAATATTAAAAAAAAAAAAAAAATTGTGTGATTTTTAGCTATTTTTAGGCATTTTTGGTTGTGTTCACATTGGTTCTCGCAATAAGAGGTGGTTCTCGCATGATCTTCTCCCTATATATATATATATATATATATATGAAAACCACCCCCAGTTGTAAGAACCGAGAGAACCACTTTCCAACCATTAGATATTCAAGATGGATGGATGAGATTAAAAGTAATTAAAACTAATATCAAATACTTTTTGTCTTATTATGTTTTTAATATTGTAATGCAAAAGGGTAGTTTAGTAAATTTACTTTTTTTTTATCTTTTTGTCTATATTGTTTTTTTATTACTTTTTTTTTGTATTATTGTATTAATTGTTTTTTTAAACAGAATTTTTTATCAAAAAACATCTTAGATCCAGATTTTTAAACAAAAACAATTTTTTGCATGTCGTTTTTAAGCCCGGCTATTTCACACGCCATTTTTTTTTACGCCAGGTTTTACGCGTCGTTTCTTTAAAGCGCCATTTTTACTCCCCACTTTTACGCGCCGTTTTTTACGTCCCGCTTTTACGCGCCGTTTTTTGGCCCTGTTTTTACACGCCGTTTTTGGGACCGGTTTTTTACGCTCCGCTTTTTTATGCCCGGTTTTACGCGCCGTTTTTACCCCGTCGTTTTTCACGTAATGTTTTTTCGCGCCGTTTTTACGTCCCGTATTCACGCGCCGTTTAATCACCCGGTTTTTTTACGAGCCATTTTTTACGCCCCGTTGTTACGCACTGTTTTTTACGCGCCGTTTTTTTACGCCTTACGTTTTACGTTAAAAAGTTTATGTTTTACGTTAAAAAGTTTTACGTTTTACGTTAAAAGTTTACGTTTTACGTTGAAAGTTTACGTTTTACGTTGTACGTTTTTACAATTTACATAAAAAAGTTTTACATCTTACGTTAATAAGTTTTTACATAAAAGTTTACGTTTTACGTTAAAAAGTTTATGTTTTACGCTTTACGTTTTACATAAAACTTTACGTTTTACGTTAAAAAGTTTTTACGTTTTACGTTGTACGTTATACAATTTAGATAAAAAAGTTTTACGTATTACGTTTTTACACGAAAATGTTTTACGTTCTACATAAAAAAGCTTTACGTTTTACGTTTAAAAAACTTTACGTTTTTACATTTTCAGGATAAAATTTTTACATAATTTTTTTTGCATAAAAGTTTACGCTTTACGTTTTGCGGGATAACAGTTTACATTTTACGTTAAAAAGCTTTACGTTTTACAATTTACATAAAAAAGTTTTACGTTTTACATAAAAAAAGTTTTACGTTTTATGTTTTACATAAAAAAAAGTTTTACGTTTTACGGTTTTAACCTTTTTTTCAACAAAAACTTTTTTTTTTCAAATTTTTTTTACGAAAACTTTTTTACGGTCTTAAACTTTTTTTGCCAAAAACTTTTTTACACAAAACGAACTCACCCAAAAATCACAACTCAGTAGGTGTCTCAGATAGATTGAACTTATCATCATCGACTGAAAAAAAAATTATAAAAAAACGAACAATAAAAATCAAAACAAATGTGAGGATCATGAAAAAAAACGGGGTTTGGCTCAGAGTTTCCAAATAATCATGGCTGCAAAGTGGGGTTGCAGGTCCTAAAATCTACCCTCCACCATCCTTGCCACGCCATCGTCATCAAAATATACGTTTTTTTGGCATCATCGCCGCCCAATCCAACATATCAAACCCACATAATTGTAGTTATCACAAGTTTTACTTTGCATCCAAACTGAAATCTTTCAAGACAACAAAAACCCTTCAAATCCATACCAAAACACAAATAATAATTTATAATCTCAATCTAAAAATCAAGGCTTAAATGAGGGTTTCCACATCATCACTCCCATCAACGAAAAAAATCCATACCAAACACTCGCCAGCGTCGATGCCGGCGGTGGTTGTTCCGGCAAACACCCCCAATTAAAACAAAAGAACTCAATCAAGAACTCAATCAAAACAAAAGATTAAACCAAACCCATCAACTAAAACAAAACCCAGATTGGATCTCCATTAGAACAAAAGATTAAACCAAACCCATCACGTCAGACTCTGGCAGCCAGAAAATGGCACAATCAGGAACTCAATCAAACACAAAACCCATCAATTAGAACACAAGGTTAAACCAATACGCACCGGTGATTAAAGTTAAAGGACTTTGTTTTCACCGGCACCGCCGCCTTCGACGCACCGCCGCGGCTCATATCGGATCTCCATCTTCACTACTCACAGCCTCTGTCCCCTCCTCCACCATCCTTGCCACGGTATACAGAAACACAACTGCCGCCTTCAAAACCCACCACTACCGTCGCCGTCAAAACCCACCACCACCGTCGCCGTCAATCCTCACCGGAACCCTTCACCACGTCGCTATAAAAAGCCCACCACCATGTCACACCCTGATATTTCCACGTATTACCGGTGGGCCCGGTGGAGAGTATCGTGACGTAGTTGATATCATCATAGTCAAATAATCACAGTTCAATGCACAGCGGAAGTCTAAAGTAAAAATATTACAAACCGATTCGAAAGTAACATAAAGTATTACACAACAGTTGTATATGGATCCACAGGCGGATCTTAAAACAGAAGTATAAACACTGTTCAACAGACTATAGACGTTTAGAACTTGCAAGATTCCTTATTAACGCCCTGAGCTCCCAGCCAATTTACGTACAGTACCTGTCACTTAGTCTTTTTGGAAAATACGTCAGTTTACACTGGTAAATACAATTAACAGACTCTTTTGAAAATATTTATGACAATTGATTTAAATGCACAAGGCACAAATATTCTTTTATAACTTGGGACAATTATATTAATAACAATCTTGTATCAGATTTACATGTTTGTCCAACATTTAGGGCCGGTGATTAAACAAACCGATCAAGATTAATCGACACACCACAAATATAAACTCACAAGAAGTTACCTGACGAGTGAGTATATCTTTTACATACGCAACAGACAGATGTATGCCTACACCCTGTGCGTAAGTTGTGGCCATTTACGCTTTTTAAATGAGCCAAGGATATCCAGGACACGGTCATTAACCCCCAATGTTATTTGTTATCAAGCAATACTGATTAAAACAGGATTATGCAATTTAATCATCTCCGATTAAAAGGTTTCTACACCCGACCAAGCGGTATTTTTATAATACCGTATCCCAAGCCCGTATAACGGAAAATAAGTTAAAAGTATTTACCTGAGCTAAAATGTAATTTTATTCTCAGCCGTATATTCAAATCAGCAAGCACAAGTACCTCTACTGGGGCTCTCGATCTGGAACGATGGTTTTATTAACCTATTAGATTCCTAACGGGTCTTATTTAAGTTGTAACTTAGACCGGTTAGTTTTAAGGAAAGGTTTACGGTTCAAAACGCAAGATTAAGGGAAGACCGGATTAGAATGTGACTTAGACCCGACAAGTATGGAAACTTGTATAATATGGGTAAACTAAACACCTTCTGAATTTTGACGTGAAAATGATAAGGTTTGGCCCGTTTCGGTTAATTTATGCAAACTAGTTACATAAACCGTACCGAACGCGAAAAATGCATAACGGGTAACCAAATGAGTCATGAACATGTTTCACAAGTTAATATGCCTTAAATATGTTGTGATATCAGTAGGATACCTTCCATTATGCCCAAAATGAATTTAAAACCAATTTAAGCCCCGTGGGGGTATTTTGGTCATTTTAAAGTTTATAAAAGAGGTTAAATAGCAACCTGAGGTTCTGGTCTAAAATAATCAGTAGAAATATTTATTTTATTAGTAAGATATCATATATACGTGAAATTTATCATTTATGGCCAAACTATGCACCGTAGGGGCATTTTGGTCATTTCACATATGTTAAAAGAGCCAATTTTGGAAATCTGAGTTCAAAACTTTTAATTACCATTTAAGTATAAAAATTTATTCATAACATCAGTTGGTAACAAGTCTTAGGTGCTAAATATGGTTTTAAACCATACTATGCGCCTAAATCGCATAAAAGTCGGTATTTGACGATATTCGGGTTGATTAATGAAATCTGAGATTTTATTCAGCCTCTATTGTTTAAAATAACCTATTTAATATATAAAATCAGTAGAAAAAGGCTTGGTATGTAAAGGATGTGTAAAACTCATTTTATTAGCGAAAAAGGCATTATCGTCAATTACCGAGTCTATGCAAGAACTCTATGTTATGATCAGCTTAAAATTTAATAAAAATTTCTAAAAATCCCTAAATATTATGTTACATCAGTGGGTAGAAAGTTTGGTGTCAAAATTTAGGTTTAAATAGGCTTTTTGCCGAAAATGCCTTTTAATTAATAAAAAGTTTTCAATTTACGATATCGAGCATAACTCTTAATTTAGACCTCAAACTGATGTCAAATTTTTTAGGAAATTTTATCTAAAAACCGACTCGCTTGACTTTTATTTTAATTACTTTGACCCGACAATTAACTAAGCAAACGTGGTAATTAGGAGGTGCCCTTTTGAGGGTTTAATACCTACCTAATTACGATCACGTAGCCATGTTCATTGCGAACAATGGCTCAACCGTTTAAAAGTCAAAGCGTTTATCGCAAACACTTGACTTTTCAGCTTTTAAGCCAAATAAAAATAACTAGCCATAAGAGGGCACTTACAAGGGGTCCAAGCAAGGATGAATTAGATCTAGAATGCTCAGGTATGAAGCATAAAACCTCAACTTAGAGCAATTCAGATCAAGTGTGAGAAATGGGAGCAATTCAAGTGGGTATTTATAGGATTTCAAGAACCGTTAGGATCGTTTCTCGTAACCCGTGCTTTGATCAAGACCCTACATGTAATACCCACTGATTTGGTAATCTATGGGTGCCCAAAACAAGCCCATAGATTGATTAAAACCATGCTCTAAACCTTAAACCAGGTGCTGATTTGAAAGAAACTGTTTTTGCAGGTCTGATGGGCTTATGCACCCCGCGTAGACTCAGGAAGAGTCTTACGCGGCCCACCATAACTGGCCAGATCAGCCAAAGTTTGGCAAAGTTACAGAAACAGTCCCTGTATGCTTAAAAGGCCAATTTTGACACGTTTAAGGCCCGTTAAGCCATTTTAAAGGCTCTACAATGATGCCTAAACATAGGGAACATAAAACATGCTTAAAAATATGTCGGATGTCGGTTCGTTTGGTCGTACGGTTGCGTTGTTCGGCTAATTACGACAAAACACGAACGGACACGAAAAACGATCCAAATTACGCGACGAATGGAATTTTATCATGCCAATCACTAAAATAAAATATTTTAATGATTACATAAATTTTTGGATGTCCGGATATATTCAGAACGTAAGATATGCGCAAAAATGCAAACTTATGCACTTTTTGACGCTTTTAGTCCCTGTTTGACTTAAAAGTTTATTTTTACACACCGAACCCCTCAAAGCCTATTTCTAAGCTATGTAATGGGTATTTAAGGTATGTTTAACTTATGGTCAAGTTCCGGGATGTTCGCTACCATTCTATTCGGTATACTTTTGCAGTTTGATGCAACTAGTCCCTCTAATGCGCAAACTTGCGCATATCATTGTTTAATAGCATTGAAGCCTTATCTAATCCATATAAGGCATTCTTAAGAGTATTATTAAACATCACGATGCTTCAGGTTCGTAAAAAGGTCATTCAGAGGTATAATTAAACATATTGACACTTTTACCCCCTTAAACTTGCAAAGTTGCGCGTAACGTCACTTAAAGGCATAAAAGCCTTAGACGGCCAATAATTGGCATTCCCGAGAGTATAATCAAATTTCATGAAGCTCCCAGTTTGTTAAAAGGTCACTCAAAGGTAAGAATTAACATGTTGACGCTTTTAACTCTTCATCGCGCAAACTTTCAATTAATTACGCAAACGGCTACACTCGATCAACAAGTGGCTCATTTGTGAATATGATTACCATGTAACGTTATTTAGAGGCTTATCTTAAGCATGTTAACACTTCCAGTCCTTTCATAATCAAAGTTTTTGATTTTTCGCAAAATGAGTCCTTCATAGTCAACGATTGACCTTATTAGGGTTTTGTACACGTGTCAATACACTATTGGACGTGATTTTTACGAGGTGTTACATCCTCACCCCCTTAAAACAAATCTCGACCTCGAGATTTGCTCAAAATATGGAAGTCCTTTCTGTCTTAAAATGGACTTAATCTTCCACAGCATATCTGGGGCCTCTCCAGGCACCCAAGATATCCTTTATAATACGTACATGTATCCTTTTGGAGCTTCAAATCTTGTCGATCCCCAATCGATGCTGATTTCACCACAAACTATAAGTTTTTATTAATCCGCCTATCATTATGTGACAATGCTCTTGACCTATTATCTAGCCTATCTTTAAATCACAAGTGTGGAACATATTGCGAGCTCCACCAAGCTTCCTTAAATAGGTTTTAGCTTATAAGCTACTTGATCTTGATATATTCGATTTCCTCGAATGATTCTATATATCCAGAGCTTAACTAGCCTGATAAATTAAAAATTCAGCACACCTTTCAAAGGTGATACTTTCTGTTGGATCTTATTCCTTAACAAGAACTTAAGAGGTTTGCGACTTTCATCAATTATTGATTTTTCCGCTGATTACTGGCCGTTTCTAGACGATCATAATTTATATGGTCTTATCCGTCGTCTCCAGGGTGACTTTCAGATCCTGATAATTGGATTTACCACTATTCTGTCCATCAAATGGACATTCGACATTCCATCAATACAAGGTCTCCAAAGGAGCAGCCTTGATACTTATACCACATCTATTACAGAGAAGCTTTTTTAAGGTGAGATGGTTATTCCAACCATTGCTTAAAATTGATCTTAAGGAATAGCTAATCCTTACAGTTAGTTGAACAAATCGACGATCCTGGGCAGCTGATTGACGATTCTTAATTGTTGCCTAAGTAGGGTTGCGGAAATTAATGCATAAGCATAACGCCTTTCTTAATTAATAATATCGAAACTCTCAGAATATTGAGTTAGGCTTTATGAACCCTTATCTTAAAACTCACTTAATTAGAGTTTTGATTCTTCCAATAATGATGGTACTAATCGTCATGGAGATTTCACAATAATGCAGCCCTATGTGGGATGTATATCTTAACTCTACTTGCCTTTCAGGAGGTAAACAGGGTAGTCTTTGGAGAAGATAATCAAGACACAAGGAGATTACTGAGATTTTCCAAATCTCAGGCTCCGGTTCATCTATCATTGCCTGTGTCAGATAAGTGACACATTTTTTTACGAGTCCATGGATTCCTTAATCAGAGACATTTACTTGGACAATTCCATTCTGTATATCTTATTTGAATACCATTAGCTGACTTTAGTACCACATGACTATTGGGATATCTTAGTGGTTCCATGCATTAAACCTCCATACTGATCAAGCATGGAAGCAATCTATGAAACATATCAAGATACACCAATCCTCATATGGCGCTTTTATCATACAATCTGGTATTCACAGTTGATAGAAATCAATGGGATAACAATACTAACATATACTGACGTACTCCATCTGGAGAGAGAGTACTCTAGAATTTTACGAATGAAGATTTCTGACAGGAATAGAAGAAATGGTTCCTACGATTTTCGTCTGTAAGTTTTACCTTACACTTAATCTCTGGGGTTCTTATGGAAGATTTTAAAAGTTTACTATACTTACAATTAATGAAGGATTTATTGGTACCTGAATCAAAACAGATCTCTTAGCATTTATTTTACTGATAAATGATAAGGAATGTACCTGATGTCATTATTGATGTAAACTGCCTCAGGCATTTATCGGGAGAGTTTAAGCACTTTCATTCTTAGGCTTTCTATCCTTAACCGCACTTCCCTTGACAGATATAGGGCATGTAGTCTTGATGTGGCCCTTCTCGTTACAGCCGAAGTAGACTGCATCCTTTATGTCCTTGCAATCCAACGTTTTATGCTCACTTGATTTGCAGATCCCACAAGCCCTAGGCTGCGATTGGGATTTTGATTCGAACCTGCACTTCCCTAGATGGCGCTTCTTGCAGGTCTTGCATGCAGGTTTCTTGTTGGACTTTTGTTTGTTCTCCTTAAGCTCAAGCTTACCCTTTTTCTTAGAAGTATGGGAGTTATCTTTCTCCCTTTTCCTTTTTAGTTCATTCTTTGCATCCGAGGCATGAACAAGATCCTTCTCGTGAGTAAGAAAGTGTGGTTTTAAATGGGATTTGGAGCAAGTAGCATTGGGCTCTCTGAACTTTTTCACGACCTTTCTCACAGCCTTTCCAACAGCTGCGTCAATCATAGCTTGGAGAACATCTTTGTTAATTTCGAGGTTCACAATTGTAGCATCATTAGCATGTGTCGCATCATCAATGACGCGATCGACAGTTGTCTTATCCGAGTTTGTCATACTCGAGACTTGGTCCCTAACACCAAATGAAACAATTACTTAGTTGCAATACAACAACCGCTATTCATCATCCTGATGACCTAACATATACTAACCTTGGTATCATTAAACCATACATGCTAATATAGTACGAACATTTCTAATGAATGTTATTTAAATATATATCAATTATATTTAGCCTAGGCCATATAAAGGCCATCAATGGCATTTAAGGTTTGGACCTAGTCCATCACCCTTTTTGACAGGGGATCAAAATGTCACATCTGTCTTTATCATATTGACGATTTTGGATAGCTCGAACGCTCGCCATAAGGATATTTGAAAAGAGTGATTCCTAATGGATATAAAGCATCCATCTAAAATTGTTGAAGCAGTCACTAAAGTATCATCGGCCAATTCTACCTCGCGTTATATGTCTAGAGTCCTAACAGGAGGATTCAACAGTTTACAACATTTATTGTCCACAATAGACTTATCTGCGCCAGAATCAAACAAATTCCCGCATAAACATCATTGATAAGGAAAGGTACCTGTTATGATGTTATCATTCTGTACTGCCTCCTGGGTGTTCATCTGGAAGATTCACGCGTTTGTTTTCTTGGCCTCTTCTGGCTTCTTTATAAGTTTTGGGCAGTTGGTTTTGATGTGCCCTTCCTCGTTACAATTGTAACAAGTTTCGTTCTTCAACTCCTTGCAATCTAAAGTCTTGTGACCCTTGGTCTTGCAAATTCCACACAGTTTAGCACGTGGGTCAATCATACATTTTCTAGAATGTTGCTTTCTGCAGTTACTGCATTTAGGTCTGTTATTAGATTGACTCGAGTTTTTCCTAAACTCGGAATCTTTCCTGTGCTCAGAACTTCCCTTTTTCTTCTTGTCAGATCGGTGCGAGTTCTCCTCTTCTCCTTTCCTTTTTCCTTCGTCAGAAGTCTTAACAGACTTATTCCTGATTGCATCTAAAGTGAGAGATAAGGATAAGTCCACCACGGACCTATATGTGGTAGGCCTAGATGCTTTAACATTTCCCTTAATTTCTGGTGCTAGGCCTCCAATAAAACGCGCTATGTGTTTAGGTTCAGGGGTGATTAAATAGGGAACTAGGTGGGACATAGTGTTGAAACTTGTCACATATGCCTGACAATCTAAATTCTTCATGACCAGAGTCAAGAAGTCTGTTTCTATCCTTTCTACCTCATGCTGAGGACAGAAGTTTTCCATGATCAGTACAACAAATTGATCCCAAGACAAGTTATATAGTAGGATCTTCCCCATGGCTTGGATCAATGATCTCCACCATGCCAACGCTTCTCCTTTGAATGATTGTGAAACAAACTTCACAATATCTTGCTCGGCACAACCACTGATGTCTACTACGGTATCCATCTTATCAAGCCATGTCATACAATCGATGGCTCCTTTTTCTCCTGTAAAGTCCCTTGGTTTGCAAGAGACAAAGTATTTATAAGAGAAGGTCTTAACATGTGGCTCCTGATTAATTACAATTTATCTGGATGGAACACTTCTCTGATTTGAAGAATGATGAGAATCATTCTTATAAGACGTATGTGTCTTAGAAGGTGGTTTTGTGTGAGGCACAGATTGGGTCCCACTGCGAGTACCACTTGATTCTTTGAACTGTCTGTCAATGGCTCGAGTGACAGCATTATCTATCATTGTCTGTAATTCTGCAGCCGTTACATTCATCCTTGTATTGTCATTCCTCATAGTGGGATGACTGTTGACCTCGTCTATTTCAGGCATGCTGAAGCTTGATTTCTATAAAACAATTGTCCAAAATTTTGCTTAGAAGTCTATTTTGGAATCACCATCTTTGATGATTCATTAACCATGGTATAAACAGACCATATTTGGTTAATTTAATAATCAGGTTTATTTAAATTTTTCATTATAGTTAATCTAGTTATAAACTATTAAGGATTTTGAAATGGCACAAAAGGCCTTGTCATGAGGACATTTTTGAATTTATAAGCCATGATCTTATAGGATCGAGGCATTAAGGTTTGAACATAGTTCATTACCTTCCTTGATAGAGAGTCAAAGACTACAACTGTCTTTTGTCTTTTAGGACAATAGGTATAGCCCGTAGGCATTTCATCACTAATGGGTGTTTCTAATATGATCATCTTATTGGATGATATAATCCACGATTTCTAGATCATTAGGCTGAATCAGGAAATTGGAAGAATCCAATATAAGGATGACTGGTGTGATTTTCTCGAACCACACTTGCCAGGAGTGCTAACACGTTCTTAGGTGTTAACAATGATTTATTATCTTAAAAAGGCTTTACCATCTTAGCTATATCGAAAATGACATATAGGCTAGGTTATATCTTTAAGATTTTTCTTTGAGATATAATGGCAGAGCAATCATAAATTGAAATGACGTTCTGATTTAAGACATAATACATACATATAATGTTTAATACCAAAGTAAATTTCAAAAAGGAACTTTTCATAGAAAGTCCTAAAGAATCACCATAATTGCCCTAAACGGGTCTTTAAACAATGAAATTTGCCCACTCAGGGACTTAAAAGATATATATGTCCTTATAGGGACTACTATAGAAATGAAATATACAAGGAAGTTCCTTCTTCTTTCTACATCTGAAAGTTTTCTCCTTGGTTCCATGAGTGCGGTACGGGTACTGAAGGCTTTTATGGGTAGTCAAAATCTTCTATATTAGGAATCTTTGTAAAAGTGGAATCCAAGGATTCTATGGTTAATGAATAATATGAATCATGAATAAAGTCAGGATAGGTATAATCCAAGTTTGGGATTCCAAGACTTGGAGGTAAGAAATATGGGTCCCTTGGGTCCATAGGTATTATCTTTGGAGCGGGATCTTCAGGGACAGCTGGTATGAACTCCTCCGATGTTGGCTTCTCATTTGAAGTTTCAAAAGTCTTGGGGTATAAAATTTGAAATATGGTTAATGGGTTCAAAAAGGTCCTTTCTCTATACTGGTTGTACGCTTATTCGAGCTGTAGTACAAAGCTTAGCATTCTTAGACTTCAGGTTTGGAGAGTTTCCACCAATGGCAGCTTTGCTTGGCGACACGATCCTGAGATGCATAAATATCGAAAACGATGTATACATATAACAGGGATGAGATCATTCCTAGTTTCATGTCTAGACTCAGAAGTTAAGGAATGTGCTACTGTGTCATTGAGATTAAACACAAAAGGCTAGTGTTTAATTCACTCAATGTTTTCTCTGATACCAACCTGTCACACCCCGATATTTCCACGTATTACCGGTGGGCCCGGTGGGGAGTATCGTGACGTAGTTGATATCATCATAGTCAAATAATCACAGTTCAATGCACAACGGAAGTCTAAAGTAAAAAATATTACAAACCGATTCGAAAGTAACATAAAGTATTACACAACGGTTGTATATGGATCCACAGGCGGATCTTAAAACAGAAGTATAAACACTGTTCAACTGACTTTAGACGTTTAGAACTTGCAAGATTCCTTATTAACGCCCTGAGCTCCCAGCCAATTTACGTACAGTACCTGTCACTTAGTCTTTTTGGAAAATACGTCAGTTTAGACTGGTAAATACAATTAACAGAATCTTTTGAAAATATTTATGAAAATTGATTTAAATGCACAAGTCACAAATATTCTTTTATAACTTGGGACAATTATATTAATAACAATCTTGTATCAGATTTACATGTTTGTCCAACATTTAGGGCCGGTGATTAAACAAACCGATCAAGATTAATCGACACACCACAAATATAAACTCACAAGAAGTTACCTCACGAGTGAGTATATCTTTTACATACGCAACAGACATATGTATGCCTATACCCTGTGCTTAAGTTGTGGCCATTTACGCTTTTTAAACGAGCCAAGGATATCCAGGACACGGTCATTAACCCCCAATGTTATTTGTTATCAAACAATACTGATTAAAACGGGATTATGCAATTTAATCATCTCCGATTAAAAGGTTTCTACACCCGACCAAGCGGTATTTTTATAATACCGTATCCCAAGCCCGTATAACGGAAAATAAGTTAAAAGTATTTACCTGAGCTAAAATGTAATTTTATTCTCAGCCGTATATTTAAATCAACAAGCACAAGTACCTCTACTGGGGCTCTCAATCTGGAACGAAGGTTTTATTAACCTATTAGATTCCTAACGGGTCTTATTTAAGTTGTAACTTAGACCGGTTAGTTTTAAGGAAAGGTTTACGGTTCAAAATGCAAGATTAAGCGAAGACCGGATAAGAATGTGACTTAGACCCGACAAGTATGGAAACTTGTATAATATGGGTAAACTAAACACCTTCTGAATTTTGAAGTGAAAATGATAAGGTTTGACCCGTTTCGGTTAATTTATGCAAACTAGTTACATAAACCGTACCAAATGCGAAAAATGCATAACGGGTAACCAAATGAGTCATGAACATGTTTCACAAGTTAATATGCCTTAAATATGTTGTGATATCAGTAGGATACCTTCCATTATGCCCAAAATGAATTTAAAACCAATTTAAGCCCCGTGGGAGTATTTTGGTCATTTTAAAGTTTATAGAAGAGGTTAAATAGCAACCTGAGGTTCTGGTCTAAAATAATCAGTAGAAATATTTATTTTAATAAGTTATATCAGTAAGATATTATATATACGTGAAATTTATAATTTATGGCTAAACTATGCACCGTAGGGGCATTTTGGTCATTTCACATATGTTAAAAGAGCCAATTTTGGAAATCTGAGTTCAAAACTTTTAATTACTGTTTAAGTATAAAAATTTATTCATAACATCAGTAGGTAACAAGTCTTAGGTGCCAAATATGGTTTTAAACCATACTATGCGCCTAAATCGCATAAAAGCCGGTATTTGACGATATTCGTGTTGATTAAGGAAATCTGAGATTTTGTTCAGCCTCTACTGTTTAAAATAACCTATTTAATATATAAAATCAGTAGAAAAAGGTTTGGTATGTAAAGGATGTGTAAAACTCATTTTATTAGCGAAAAGGGCATTATCGTCAATTACCGAGTCTATGCAAGAACTCTATGTTATGATCAGTGTCACACCCCGACCGCGTAAAACAACAAAACCATAGGATCTAACAAATCCCATTATCAGACTGCGCCCATGGTTATGTGTGGGTTAGGTGGGTAACGACTGAATCTGTGATTGTTAATTTACCCTTTGGTGGTTTATTAATGCGAGTTTCGAGATAGTCGAGTCACGAAGGTTTGGATGTTATTAGCGAGACGAACAAAAGTAGTTTTCACAATTTAAAACGAGAATGATTTAAACGACTGAAACGATTTTAACGAGTTAAATGATTTGGGTAAACGATTGGTTTTTGGTTAGTGTTTAGATAACGGGACCGGTGTAATGTGATGAAAAGATGGTAGATACGCCGCTGGTACTTCTTATATATAAGTGTTTTAAATAAAACGAAACTTCAAATTTCCGACCGCGTAAAACAACAAATCACGGCAGAATCGTCGGGGAGTGTTGTAACAGAATCATTGTTCCATAACACACGGAAATTTGAAGTTTCGTTTTATTTAAAGATTAACCATTTACATTGTCTTGAAATCTAAACAAACAAGTTAAACATAGTCTATCATTGTTATTAAGTTACTAAGGCCTCGTCCAGTCCTATGTGAGCATGCATCCTAGCAATCAATATCATTCAACAACACCTGAAACATATGTAAAAACAAAGTCAGCAAAGAAATGCTGGCGAGCACATAGGTTTATGAGAGTGTCGGATTCATGGCTAGTTTACATGTTGCAATACCTAAAAACCTTGTTTTGAAAAGTATAGTATTGCGACATAATTAACCAACTCAAATCAAGTTGGTTATAATTTGTAAAATCTCGTAGCCATGATTCTTAACCCCAAAACATTTATTTAATTAAATCAAATTGTAAAACATCTCATAAAAACTCGTTAATAAAACTCGTATGGTTTATATTATTTAGAAAACATCATTGTGTGACATCATTTCAAAATCATTTACCCAAGTGAACTAAATAACGCCACGGTATGTAATATGATGAAAACACTTATATATAAGAAGTACCAGCGGCGTATCTACCATGTTTTCATCACATTACACCCGTCCCGTTATCTAAACACTAACAAAAAACCAATCGTTTACCCAAATCGTTTAACTTGTTAAAATCGTTTCAGTCATTTAAATCATTCTCGTTTTAAATTGTGAAAACTACTTTTGGTCGTCTCGCTAATAACATCCAAACCTTCGTGACTCGACTATCTCGAAACTCGCATTAATAAACCACCAAAGGGTAAATTAACAATCACAGATTCAGTCGTTACCCACCTAACCCACACATTACCATGGGTGCAGTCTGATAACAGGATTTGTCAGATCCTATGGTACCATAACCTAATACTGGTTGGTTCGGCCAAAATTAATGAATGTTATTCCTTATGTAATTACAACCAACAAGTTTGTTCACTTTATCGAAATCGTTATTAATTTAATATAAACCATTTTAATCATTTTAAACCATCGTTAAAACATCGAAATCATTTAACACATATGAATCACCCCAAAACAATCGAAAACAGTAAAATAGGGGAACTATGTACTCACTTGAGAACGCTTAGAAGTCTTGAATAACAACCAAGCAAAGCTAGAGGAATCACGTAAATCAATTGGCACCTAATATAAGTAACTATGTAAATAAACCGGACCTAAATCGGAAGATCGGATAGGATGAGGTTTCGTAAACCAAATTAGTATTGGAACTCATATGACATGGTTTAACAAAGCCTACATACTAAATCGAAACCTAACCTAAGTGCTTACGACCCATTACGACTCGTTTAGGTAGCTTACGCTACTTTAACGCGTCGTTCGCGTAAAACGCGTTCGGACTACCTAACTAGTCCTATGATAAGTATTATATGCCTTAACATGTCTAATAATATTACCTAATCATTTTAGATATAAAAATTTAGGTTACATATGCTTAAAATGAATTTATGCGTAAAAAGGGCATTTTGGTCATTTTCCTAAGGCATATAAACTACCTATCATACAACTAACTAAACGAAGTGATCATAAGGTATAACCTTGGAAGGTTATTCCCTATACAACTATGGTCACTAAACATGCTTGGTTGAATCCTATAGATCGACCAAACGGGTCTAGTTCGAAAGTCTAAGCGGTTGATAAGACCGCTTGACTTACGATTCTATACAAGTACAAAACTAAGAGTGACGAGCTAAACATGTTAAAACATGTTTAGTTAAGTTAAAAAACAGGTTTTGATATCAAAACAAAGTGTTTTGATACCCAAGAGTAGTTTGGTTACAAAATACGCATGAATACGCATTTTGACCGAAACTACGACTCGTCACTACGCCTAATCAACGTGGTAATCAGCAGGTATAGTCACACGGGACTATAAGCATCGTGATTACGCTCACGTTATGAAGTTCAAACGAACTTTGTGTTGACCATTGACTGGTCAAAGCATAAAGTCAAACACTGTTTGACTTTCACGCTTAAAAACGCATAAAAGAATGAAAGAAGCTTACAAGAGGTCCAAGCGATGGAGATTTGATCTTAAAATTCTCAGGTATGAAGTGTTTTTAGAGAATTTGAGCAGATCAAAGTGAGCTTGGATGGAAAACTTGGGGGTTTATATAGATTTTGTAGAACCGTTAGGATCATTTATCGAAAAACGTGCTTTGATCTAAGCCCTCCATGTGTGCCCATGGTTTTAACATACTAGGGGCATCCAAAACCAGTCCATAGAATAGAAGAAACCATGTGCAAAACAATGGGAGCAGCTGGGTTTTATAAAAATGAAGTCTGCTGACCTGGGAGTGTCGTACGGACTGTAACCATACCCATACGGTCCGTATGGCCTTGGTTTACTGGCAGAATGTTTCACAAATTGGCAGAACAGGCCCTTGTGACTCCGAACTTGATTTTTGATGCGTTTTGGCACTTCTAACACTCTTCAAGCCCATTTTTAAGCTCCATAAGGATGATAAAACATAGGGAACTTGAAATATGCTCAGAAATGTCACGGATGTCGGTTCGTTTGGCTGTACGGTTGCGTTGTTCGGTTAATTACGACAGAAGTCGTAACGGACGCGAAAACGATCCAAATTTAGCGACGAATGGAATTTTATCATGCCAATCACTAAAATAAAATATTTTAATGATTACATAAATTTTGGATGTCCGGATATATTCAGAACGTAAGATATGCGCGAAAATGCAAACTTATGCACTTTTTGACGCTTTTAGTCCCTATTGATCAAATAAGTTTATTTTAGCATACCGAACCCCACAAAGCCTATTTCTAAGCTATGTACAGGATATTTAGGGCATGTTTAAATTATGATCATATTCCGGAAGGTTCGTTACAGTACAAATCGGCATACTTTCGCAGTTTGTCGAAATTAGTCCCTGTAAGCGAATAAACTTGATTTCGACACACCAAACCCTCCAAAACTTATTTCTAAGTTATGTAAAAGTTATTTAAGGTATGCTAAGCCTATGTCACTATTCTGGGGTGTTCTTCACGTTAAACTGATTACGTTTACGCACCAGTTCAGTTATAACTTTCCAGAAAGCGATTTAGAGCTCGAAATTGAACAAGAATTGATATGTGCAAATGATACACATATTTATACAAATCCCAAGTATGAAATACAATATTTCATTGATTTAGTATTTGTTTGATGGCCGTGGAGGCACAGATTTCACAGTCTCCTCTACTTCAGGAAATTTCGTCCCAAAATTTATTCAGAGGAAACTTGTGAGAGTTCGAAACATGAAGTCGAAAAGATAAGATAACACTGGTTAGGGTTCTGAACTTCTAGTAACTTTAAATAACATCATGCTTGCAATGTAAGGGGGACACTTATATACAAGTATATGAAGCCCCATTGGTGCGTCCATGATGCGTGCGAAGTGTCGTATATATTAGGTGTATATTTTAAGCCCTTTTTAACACTTATTTTTAGCCAAGTTTTAAATTTATAAAACACGATATTTTACTAACACTAAACACACATATGGGCAAGTGCACCCATCGTGAGCGTAGTATAGCGTTGGTAAGATACCGAGGTCGTCCAAGGACACAAGAGCTTTTAGTACCGGTTTATCCTCAACGTCTAATCAAAATAAAAAGGTTAGAAAAAGGTTTAAACTAAGAAAAATAAAAAAAAAACTAACTAAAATGCTGAAAATAAAATAAAAAGAAAAACAGATAGACAAGATGAATCACTTGGTTCTGACTCGTATCTAGTATAACCTTTGATTATTTCCGCACTTTTGCACATAATTAAGAGATTATCTTAGTTATTGTAGTAGGCCCCTCTTTTGAAGGTGACGTTACCCTCACCCCAGTAGTTTGAGTCAGCAAGGATACAATCCTAAAAGGGTGGATTATTGGAAGATAATGAATTAAGTTATTAATGCAATATTATGGTAGGCCCCGCTTTTGGCGGTGACGTTACCCTCGGCTAAGTAGTCTGAGTCAGCAGGGATACAGTCCTAAATAGCCGGGTTATAGTATTAATAGTAGTTAACTTATGAGGGGATCAAAGAGTTTGGACCCCCGCCATCCAATACCGTGAAGCATTGAAGGAGGTCCTACTAAATTTGACCCAGGTCCATTGCAGGACCTCTAAACGCTGAACAATGGCAAGACCTTTACCAAACCGTTCCCTTAACCCCCGACCAGGTAGCCAACATACCTCCATATAGACCGTGGAGATATGAATGGTGAAAATCTTTTATTTTATATAGACAGTAAAATAATGCCAAGACACCACGGACAAACGATAAGGAAAGATCACCTTCAACATAAGTAACTAGTTATTAAAGTCATTAATACAAAACCAAATAAAAAGTGCAAAAGATTAGAAATAAAAAGTATTATACTAGACACTTTGTCTTCACCAAGTGATGTAAGAGACTTAGGCAAACATGGCCTTGATTTTCAAGAACTCTTACGATCAATCTTGGATCCCGAGACGACTCACACACTCTACGATGGACAATGGATGATGGTGGTGGATGATGGTGTTGTGATGGTGGTGGGTGGTGGATGAAGTGTGAGAGAGGTGGTGTGCCAAGGGATGAGTTGAAATGAAACCAAGCACTCCTATTTATAGGCTGAACAGAGGGCTGGGCACGGCCCCGTGTCCGCTGGGCACGGCCCCGTGCCTGTCTGACATTCTCTCTCCTCATTAATTGTAATTCGCAATTACAATTAATGCGCCTGCAGTTCTTTCGCCACGCCCCCGTGTTCACTGGGCACGGCCCCGTGGTGGGCAATAGAAGCTTCTATAGGTTTGTCTTTTCTGCTGCTTCTTGGGCACGGCCCCGTGCTGGCTGAGCACGGGGCGTGTTCAGTCTTCTGCCTTCTCTATTTTGCTTGGGAAGATGCCGTTGAGGGGTCGGGCAGTCCACTTATGTTCCTTTCCTTGTATTTATGTTAGATTTAGCTGTCTTTTTGCTTCTTTTGTGAATTTGAGCTCATTTAATCCTGAAAATACAAAAGGAAGACAAAAACACTCTTTTTCCAACATTAGTACTTAAAAAGGGTTAGTTTTGTGCCTCATTTGATATAATTTATATGTTGCATTTTACACACATCAAATACCCCCACACTTGAACTTTTGCTTGTCCTCAAGCAAAACTTTTTAATATGTGGCTTACACTCCCAAATGGAATAGGTAGAAGAGAAGGTTTTGGGCTTGTCGTAGAGTGTCGGGATTTCCAAGATTCTTTAGGGAGTTTTATTTTTATTTATTTACAATCCTATTCGTCATGATTTATTCAAAACTTTTTTTAAGAGAAATTATTTATTAGGGCATAGCATGCCTTTTTAAAATTCTATTTATATACAAGTTCACATACCTCACGGGAGAAATCACTCACACTCGGCCGAAGGTGTATTTTTAGTGAATCACTCGAGAGCGGCGTGGAACTTATTCCTACCATAAGCTTGCCAAGCAATCAATCCTCCTCCTTTTTAACTTTTATACCTTTGTAAATATCAAGAGGACTTTGTGGGTTAAGGGTTAGGCTTGGGTTAAAGGTAGGTGGTTGGGTTAGTGGTTAGTGGTAAAAAGGGTGAAAAAGCGTAACAAGTGTCGGTTTTCGTAAGATTTTCTATTTTTGTAACTTTTTATTTTGATGAAGCTATTATTCAAACAAAGTTATTTTTGATAAACTTGTTTGTTTATTTTCTTTTGCTTCATCATCAACACATATTTTTTTTATTTTTATTATTATTTTTTTTGATCATACGAAAAACCGAACTTGTTACTAAAACAAAGGGTAAAAAATTGAAAAAGGTTTTGGTGGGTAAAAGGGTTTTTTTTTTTTTTGGGTGATGAAATGAAATGGTTTAGGCTCAAAGGGGTTAACTAGGGGGATTTTTGGGTAGGTGGTAAAAGAAAAATGAAAAAAAAATGGTGTAGAAATAAAAAGGGTTAGTCCTAATGCCTCCATCATTTACTTACTCGGGTTTAAGTTGATAAGGACCGGGAATGTATCGTCATGGCAAGTTCTAGAGTCGTAAGAACCAAGCGGCTATTCACACAAGAAACGAAAAAATGAGCATTTAGTTTAATGATATGTAATTGTATGCTTAATAAAGGCTCAAAACTCACTTTTGTGGGAATGGGTTTTTATGTGATCAAGTATATATAATCAAATTTTAATTAAGCTTGTCATGCCTTTTCATAATTTTCTTATGTTGGTTCTTTTTATCACGACGCTATCGGTTGTAAATTCGTAAAAATATAACCTTTTTGAGAACTTGGATTTCCCGAGTTAAACCTAGACAAGTAAAAAATGAAAATTTTGAAAAAAATTGGGGTGATTAGCGGTTCCAATAGAGTTTTGTGTAAGGCTTGTATTTAGGACTTGCAAAATTTCAAGGTTTTAGCATCCCCCCCACACTTAAATTACACATTGTCCTCAATGTGTCCCAAAAATAAATTTTTAGGTTGATTAGATGTGTAAAATGGTGTTGAAAAGCAAAAATTTTGTGTTACTGGGCGCTGAACACGGCCCCGTGTTGTCCGGGCACGGCCCCGTGTTCAAGTGCCAGTAACAAATTTAAAACAAGAGAAGCAGAAGTCTGGACACGGGGGCGTGTTGGGTGAACACGGCCCGTGTCCAGTTACCTGAACTGGGCAGTTTTCTGCAGGGGGTTCAGCACGGGGCCGTGTTGGTTGGGCACGGCCCGTGTTGAACCTTCTGAAATGGAGAAAATTGTCGGGTTGCCTTGTTCTTGTGCATGAAGTCATTTTTCTCGTTCCCCTTTTTCATCCCTTACCACCATGAGTGTGTTTTATTCCTGAAAATTAAAACTAACTAGAAAACATACAAATTAATCTAAATTAAACTAAGGATAGTTCCGCGGAATGCCTCCGTGGTGCGCCACGTTTATAAGGGTCCTTGGCTAGACCCAAAGCCTGGTCATATGTTACCCAAGTGGGATGTATTGCATCCCATGTTACACCGTCGGAGAGCGTCATCCAAGCTTGAGTCTTTGACCTTCATGTAGTTGACCGAATCTTCTTCCCCTACTCTCTTTCCACATTCAAATTTTACTTCCTCATCCCCAAACTTCAATGTTGGAATTCCATCATTCATATCCACCACTGCTTGGGCGGTGGCAAGAAATGGCCTCCCGAGGATGAGAGGGACATCGGTGTCTTCTTCCATGTCTAGGATGACAAAGTCGGTTGGAAAGACGAATTTGTCAACCTTGACTAGCAGATTTTCAGCGACACCTTGTGGGAATTTGACGGACCTGTCGGCGAGTTGTATGCTCATCTTTGTAGGGCTTGTTGTTCCTAGGCCGAGTCGCTTGAACATTGACGTGGGCATGAGGTTAATGCTAGCCCCGAGATCGGCTAAAGCATTTTGGACTGGGGACTTCCTAATCGAGCAAGGGATTGTGAAGCTCCCGGGGTCGATTTTCTTTTGTGGAAGTTTGTTGAGTACTAAAGCTGAGCATTCTTCGCCTAAGTTAACTAATTGCAATGATTCAATTTTCCTTTTGTGAGTGAGGAAATCCCTCATGAATTTTGCATATTTAGGCATTTGGGTTAGGACCTCAATAAAAGGAATATTAACATGCAATTGTTTTAGTAAGCTTTCGAACTTTGCGAACTGCTCATCGGTCTTTTGACGATTTAACCTACCGGGGTACGGAATCGGAGGAGTCTTGGTGGGTTCTTGAGTTGGTAGAGAAGCCTTTTCTGGCGCAGGAGGAGTCACAGGCTGGCTAGAATGGCTTCTTTCATTTGGCGGCAATGGAGCATCCTCGGGACCCACGGTTCGATTTCTTAATGTGATGAGATGTACTTGTGCCTTCGGGTTGGTTTCGGTATTACTAGGTAACGCGCCTTGTGGTCTCTCGGAGAAATTTTGAGCTAGTTGATTTAATTGTTTTTCAACGTTTTGAATGCTAGCTTGTTGGTTTCTAAAATTCGATTCCAATTGTTGAAATCGATCCGAGTTTTTCTTATCAGTGTCAGAGATGAGGCGAGATACAGCATCTTCAAGCCTTTCTCTTCCACCTTGTTGTTGAGAGAAATTTTGTGGTTGTTGAAAATTAGTTCGTTGGTTTTGTTGGTTACTACTATTGCCGGGATCTCTCCAACCAAGATTTGGGTGGTTACGCCATCCTTGGTTGTAGGTACCCGTTGGAGGACCCGACGGCCTAGGTCTATTATCAATGTAGTTTACCGTTTCTGTTTGTTCATCTAATTCTTTCATACAACTCCAATTTTCATGTGACCCACCACACCCTTCACAAGCCATAACCGAGGCCGTTTTTGTCATTTATAGCTTTTTGATTTTCGAAGAGAGGGCCTCGATTTGGGCTTGTAAAGAGGTGCTTTCATCAACCTTATGGGCGCCCGGGGCAATAGATTTATTACCTCGGGGAGTGTGCCATTGAAAATTGGTTTGAGCAATTTCCTCAATTTGATTATATATTTCATTTGGGCGACGATTACCTAAAAGTCCCCCGGAGCTTGAATCAAGTGTTTGTCTTGTGTGTGGCAACAATCCATTGTAGAAAGTGGATACTTGTTGCCACACTGCTAGACCGTGATGAGGACACTTTCTTAGAAGCTCCTTGAACCTTTCCCAAGTTTCATATAAGGATTCCCCATCCTCTTGTGAGTATGTATTAATTTCAGTCATTAATTTAGCCGTTTTAGCAGGAGGGAAATACTTATATAGAAACTTTTGGGCAAGTTCATCCCAAGGGTTTACCGAGCCAACTGGGAGGGTGTTAAGCCAAGCCTTAGCTCGGTCTTTGAGTGAAAATGGAAACATTCGAAGGCGGATGGCGTCATTTGATGCTCCATTGATCCGAAAGGTATCACATATTTCTAAGAAGTTAGTAATATGCAGATGGGGATCCTCGTCCGCAAGCCCATGAAAGGTTGCGGAGTTTTGGAGCATTTGTATCAAATGCGGCCGAAGTTCGAAGTTGTTGGCCTCGACATTCGGTGCATTGATAGCGGCGCCGAGATTGCCTACGGTGGGCCGTAGGTAATCCATGAGGGTACGTTGATCCGCCATTGGAAGTGGGTCCCCCGAAGCTTTCTCTTGATTTTTAGCTTTAAGTCTTTTTCTGAGAAAGCGTTCGGGTTCTTCTAGGGGTTCTTTTATGTCTCTACTAGAACTGGAGCTCATGCACTACGTAGGAGGTTCAAATGTGGCACCTGGGTTCCAAGTCCTGCAACAAAAACAGAAAAGAACGTTGGTCAGAATGTTCACCACGGCCCCGTGCTCAGTGAACACGGCCCGTGGTCAGAGGTACAGTAATTGTTTTCTGTATCCCAGTTACTGAGAGTTGGACACGACCCCGTGTTGCACCGACACGGCCCCGTGCTCAGCTCTCTGTAACTCAGAAAATAAAAACTGCCAGTGATGATGCTGGGCACGGCCCGTGTCTGACCGGGCACGGCCCGTGCTGAGCTCTGCAGAAGCTGAAAACTAAGAAAATCCTAAAAAAATAAAAAAGAAAAATAAAAGATGATTAGGCCGTTGATTCCTAACTTTCTTAAAATCCTTGTGTCCCCGGCAGCGGCGCCAAAAACTTGATGCGTGCGAAGTGTCGTATATATTAGGTGTATATTTTAAGCCCTTTTTAACACTTATTTTTAGCCAAGTTTTAAATTTATAAAACACGATATTTTACTAACACTAAACACACATATGGGCAAGTGCACCCATCGTGAGCGTAGTATAGCGTTGGTAAGATACCGAGGTCGTCCAAGGACACAAGAGCTTTTAGTACCGGTTTATCCTCAACGTCTAATCAAAATAAAAAGGTTAGAAAAAGGTTTAAACTAAGAAAAATAAAAAAAAACTAACTAAATTGCTGAAAATAAAATAAAAAGAAAAACAGATAGACAAGATGAATCACTTGGTTCCGACTCGTATCTAGTATAACCTTTGATTATTTCCGCACTTTTGCACATAATTAAGAGATTATCTTAGTTATTGTAGTAGGCCCCTCTTTTGAAGGTGACGTTACCCTCACCCTAGTAGTTTGAGTCAGCAAGGATATAATCCTAAAAGGGTGGATTATTGGAAGATAATGAATTAAGTTATTAATGCAATATTATGGTAGGCCCCGCTTTTGGCGGTGACGTTACCCTCGGCTAAGTAGTCTGAGTCAGCAGGGATACAGTCCTAAATAGCCGGGTTATAGTATTAATAGTAGTTAACTTATGAGGGGATCAAAGAGTTTGGACCCCCGCCATCCAATACCGTGAAGCATTGAAGGAGGTCCTACTAAATTTGACCCAGGTCCATTGCAGGACCTCTAAACGCTGAACAATGGCAAGACCTTTACCAAACCGTTCCCTTAACCCCCGACCAGGTAGCCAACATACCTCCATATAGACCGTGGAGATATGAATGGTGAAAATCTTTTATTTTATATAGACAGTAAAATAATGCCAAGACACCACGGACAAACGATAAGGAAAGATCACCTTCAACATAAGTAACTAGTTATTAAAGTCATTAATACAAAACCAAATAAAAAGTGCAAAAGATTAGAAATAAAAAGTATTATACTAGACACTTTGTCTTCACCAAGTGATGTAAGAGACTTAGGCAAACATGGCCTTGATTGTCAAGAACTCTTACGATCAATCTTGGATCCCGAGACGACTCACACACTCTACGATGGACAATGGATGATGGTGGTGGATGATGGTGTTGTGATGGTGGTGGGTGGTGGATGAAGTGTGAGAGAGGTGGTGTGCCAAGGGATGAGTTGAAATGAAACCAAGCACTCCTATTTATAGGCTGAACAGAGGGCTGGGCATGGCCCCGTGTCCGCTGGGCACGGCCCCGTGCCTGTCTGACATTCTCTCTCCTCATTAATTGTAATTCCCAATTACAATTAATGCGCCTGCAGTACTTTCGCCACGCCCCCGTGTTCACTGGGCACGGCCCCGTGGTGGGCAATAGAAGCTTCTATAGGTTTGTCTTTTCTGCTGCTTCTTGGGCACGGCCCCGTGCTGGCTGAGCACGGGGCGTGTTCAGTCTTCTGCCTTCTCTATTTTGCTTGGGAAGATGCCGTTGAGGGGTCGGGCAGTCCACTTATGTTCCTTTCCTTGTATTTATGTTAGATTTAGCTGTCTTTTTGCTTCTTTTGTGAATTTGAGCTCATTTAATCCTGAAAATACAAAAGGAAGACAAAAACACTCTTTTTCCAACATTAGTACTTAAAAAGGGTTAGTTTTGTGCCTCATTTGATATAATTTATATGTTGCATTTTACACACATCAGTCCACCATACCTCCATTACATTGTTCACGTTTCGTTATTGTTGCCACTATAGGTTCTTACACATGATAAATCTTACTGGGGTTCCGGTGCACTGAACTTCATAATTATGTACGCGTCCATAATTACGTAATTCCTTGCATAGTCCGCACAGTGCATTTTATAATGTGTAGGGGAAAACCAAATGAACAAACCTGTGATGAGCGTGACTAGACCATCCTAGGGTCCTTTTTAATTAAATCAATAAATGATCTTTTTAAACAGACCACCAAGGAGTCTTTTCAGTTATATCATCACATGCCATTCTTAACCAGATTCTGAATCAATCTTTTAACTAGACCACTCAAGTGGTCTCCTTCAAATCATGGAATGGTACTATATAACCCAAGGGTCTTAACTATCACGTAGAAGCCCATTAAGGATTTAAGGTAGTACCTTTTGAATATCCTACTATGAATCCCTCATATGAAGATATGGAAGATTCTACGAGGATTTGGATAACGAAAATCGGATCACACAAAAACATAAAAGAGAACACATAAACACATAATCACATAATTTGTTTAACTTGACCTTTAATTTGTTATCTTTGGACACAGTTATTTAAAGCACACCAGTAATCCAATCCGTGGATTTTATTTGGTACTTAATCTAACTTATGAAGATAGGAAGATCTTAATAGGAATTCGGCTTTGTCTTTATTGGATCATAATGTATGTATTAAAACGTACAAAGAATCCAATCAAGGGCTCCGATTTGAGCGATAATCATCCTCAAGGATCTAATTGTGAAGATAAGAAGATCCTATATGGATTTTGGAATTTGAAGAGCGGGAGACGCTTCGAAACCTTGCACTAGACGTGCTTAAGTCGATACACGAGGCAGAATGCTCATGAAGTTGAGGTGCTAGATATGCCAAGGCGTCATATGAAGCAGAATTTGAAGGTTGGGTAATACGAGCAGAATGCTTTTCGAAAACTATGCATGGGGTTCTTTAGAAATACGCTTAATGTTTTTGAAATCCTACATAATACTTTTGAAATCATAAAGTGAGTGTATTAGGTAAGTATATTTATAAAATGTTTTAAAATCATGCGAGGTAGATTTTTGAAATTATGTATAAGGATTTTGAAAATATGGATAATGCTTTTGAAATCATGCACTTGATACATTAAGTAAATATACTGTGTTAAAAATCATTTTCAAACTATATGAAATATTTTGAAATCATGAAGGTTGTTTTGAAAACCTACACTATGTATGTTGTTATGAAAACCAGAATGTGATGATTATGGGTACGAGATTGAAGAAAGTATCCTTAGTTATCTAACCAAGGATTTAAAGTGATTACTCAAAATGTCACTTATTTTCTGTACTTTGTTTCTTAGAATGAAACGAGTACTTAGGATTTTCGAGGAAATCATGAGCGATCATATGAATGGGAGAACTACAAATATGGTTCTTTGGTGTAGGTATCGTAGGGGTATGCCATACACACATGCAACTACATTTGTACATCAGAATTGTGAACAACGACTTATTTATAAACAAAACCGATTGTTTCAGAGTTCAAAGAAAAAGACAAGAAACATAAGCATAGGATTTAGATTATTCAAAGTAGCAACTTCTTCTAATCAGCCAAATGCTCATCCGTGGGTCAGATTTGCATTGAAAATCTTTGGGTATTTGTCCCTGACATAACCCGTCTCGCCATAGGTGTAGTAAGTACCAGGAGGAAAATGAGCTCGTGCTGGATTCGCTTGTGCAGCAGTAGGATCTGCAACAGTTTTGCTTTGGATAGCATAACGGCACACATTAACCAGATGTCCCCATCGTCCACAGTTGAAACATTTTCGACATTTGATACTGGCATAGTGGTGGAGGTTACACTGATTGCAGAAAGGAGCAGTTCCCAAGTACGGCTTCTTGGCTGGTGGTGCTGCCACCTGGCTAAGTTCTGCTTGATTTGGTGTAACGGCTACGGGATCCTTTGGAGCTTTACGCTTCTTTGACTTTTTCGAAGGCTCAGCTTCTGCTTCCTTTGATGCTTCTTGGGTGGCTTCATTATTGAGACGAGACATGGCGACAGCTAAATCAACAGTCTTCAGGATTACTTCGCCTATTCGCTGGGCAAATTTGGTAGTTTGCTCGGACATTTGAGTGTCGCTGTGATGAAGAGACATTCTGGAGAAAATGAAAGACATAAGAGGAAACAAGTGAAATGTTATCGGGTAATGACAACGTATAAAAATTGTGATCATTTGTTTGTTACCTAAGGCAAACAAATGAGACAGTGTCTAATCAAAGTAAGCGGGTCATATTAATGTATCGCGAAGACATACTTTAGCCTATAAGTGGACACTCACCCCAAGAGTTCCCAGGTAAGAGTGACTGGTCCGATTATGTGGATTTGTATGAACACTCTAGCCTTAGACAGAAAACTCAGAGTACATGCATCCACTCTTCCAGATTGCACGTGTTCACATTATAAGACCCAACTTTGTCGGGATTTTGAAAACTTTGAAGGTTCAAAACCTTATAATATATCATCCTAGAACAGATGATTGGTTTTCAAAGCGGATTTGAAATTTGTGTCCTTGTTGTGGTTATCACCTAAGGATAAGTGACGGTATTTTTTTAAGATCTAAACACAAGAATCTTGTGTTAGGGTCCTAGGAAGGTTATAGACTAGGTCAAAGCATTACTAATAACCTAACTCCCTATAACCATGAGCTCTAATACCAACTTTTCTGTCACACCCCGACCGCGTAAAACAACAAATCACGGCGGAATCGTCGGGGAGTGTTGTAACAGAATCATTGTTTCATAACATACGGAAATTTGAAGTTTCGTTTTATTTAAAGATTAACCATTTACATTGTCTTGAAATCTAACAAACAAGTTAAACATAGTCTATCATTGTTATTAAGTTACTAAGGCCTCGTCCAGTCCTATGTGAGCATGCATCCTAGCAATCAACATCATTCAACAACACCTGAAACATATGTAAAAACAAAGTCAGCAAAGAAATGCTGGCGAGCACATAGGTTTATGAGAGTGTCGGATTCATGGCTAGTTTACATGTTGCAATACCTAATTAAAAACCTTGTTTTGAAAAGTATAGTATTGCGACATAATTAACCAACTCAAATCAAGTTGATTATAATTTATAAAATCTCGTAGCCATGATTCTTAACCCCAAAACATTTATTTAATTAAATCAAATTGTAAAACATCTCGTAAAAACTCGTTCATAAAACTCGTTAAAAAAAACCCGTATGGTTTATATTATTCAGAAAACATCATTGTGTGACATCGTTTCAAAATCGTTTACCCAAGTGAACTAAATAACGCCACGGTATGTAATATGATGAAAACACTTATATATAAGAAGTACACGCGGCGTATCTACCATCTTTTCATCACATTACACCCGTCCCGTTATCTAAACACTAACCAAAAACCAATCGTTTACCCAAATCGTTTAACTCGTTAAAATCGTTTCAGTCGTTTAAATCATTCTCGTTTTAAATTGTGAAAACTACTTTTGGTCGTCTCGCTAATAACATCAAAACCTTCGTGACTCGACTATCTCGAAACTCGCATTAATAAACCACCAAAGGGTAAATTAACAATCACAGATTCAGTCGTCACCCACACATAACCATGGGCGCAGTCTGATAACGGGATTTGTCAGATCCTATGGTACCATAACCTAATACTGGTCGGTTCGGCCAAAATTAATGAATGTTATTCATTATGTAATTACAACCAACAAGTTTGTTCACTTTATCGAAATCGTTATTAATTTAATATATACCATTTTAATCATTTTTGAAACCATCGTTAAAACATCGAAATCATTTAACACATATGAATCACCCCAAAACAATCAAAAACAGTAAAATAGGGGAACTATGTACTCACTTGAGAATGCTTAGCAGTCTTGAATAACAACCAAGCAAAGCTAGAGGGATCACGTAAATCAATCGGCACCTAATATAAGTAACTATGTAACTAAACCGAACCTAAATCGGAAGATCGGATAGGATGAGGTTTCATAAACCAAATGAGTATTGGAACTCATATGACATGGTTTAACAAAGCCTACATACTAAATCGAAACCTAACCTAAGTGCTTACGACCCATTACGACTCGTTTAGGTAGCTTTCGCTACTTTAACGCGTCGTTCACTTAAAACGCGTTCGGACTGCCTAACTAGTCATATGACAAGTATTATATGCCTTAACATGTCTAATAATATTACTTAATCATTTTAGATATAAAAATTTAGGTTACATATGCTTAAAATGAATTTATGCGTAAAAAGGGCATTTTGGTCATTTTCCTAAGGCATATAAACTACCTATTATACAACTAACTAAACGAAGTGACCATAAGGTATAACCTCGGAAGGTTATTCCCTATACAACTATGGTCACTAAACATGCTTGGTCGGATCCTATAGATAGACCAAACGGGTCTAGTTCGAAAGTCTAAGCGGTTGATAAGACCTCTTGACTTACGACTCTATACAAGCACTAGACTAAGAGTGACGAGCTAAACATGTTAAAACATGTTTAGTTAAATTAGAAAACAGGTTTTGATATCAAAACAAAGTGTTTTGATACCCAAGAGTAGTTTGGTTACAAAATACGCATGAATACGCATTTTGACCGAAACTACGACTCGTCACTACGCCTAATCAACGTGGTAATCAGTAGGTATAGTCACACGGGACTATAACCATCGTGATTACGCTCACGTGATGAAGTTCAAATGAACTTCATGTTGACCATTGACTGGTCAAAGCAGAAAGTCAAACACTGTTTGACTTTCACGCTTAAAAACACATAAAAGAACGAAAGAAGCTTACAAGAGGTCCAAGCGATGGAGATTTGATCTTAAAATTCTTAGGTATGAAGTGTTTCAACTCCAACTTAGAGAATTTGAGCTGATCAAAGTGAGCTTGGATGGAAAACTTGGGGGTTTATATAGATTTCGTAGAACCATTCGGATCGTTTATCGAAAAACGTGCTTCGATCTAAGCCCTCCATGTGTGCCCATGGTTTTAACATACTAGGGGCATCCAAAACTAGTCCATAGAATAGAATAAACCATGTGCAAAACAATGGGAGCAGCTGGGTTTTATAAAAATGAAGTCTACTGACCTGGGAGTGGCTTACGGACTGTAACCATACCCATACGGTCCGTATGGCCTTGGTTTGCTGGCAAAATGTTTCACAAATTGGCAGAACAGGCCCCTGTGACTCCGAACTTGATTTTTGATGCGTTTTGGCACTTCTAACACTCGTCAAGCCCATTTTTAACCTCCATAAGGATGATAAAACATAGGGAACTTGAAATATGCTCAGAAATGTCACGGATGTCTGTTCGTTTGGCTGTACGGTTGCGTTGTTCGGTTAATTACGACGGAAGTCGTAACGGACGCGAAAACGATCCAAATTTAGCGACGAATGGAATTTTATCATGCCAATCACTAAAATAAAATATTTTAATGATTACATAAATTTTTGGATGTCCGGATATATTCAGAACGTAAGATATACGCGAAAATGCAAACTTATGCACTTTTTGACGCTTTTAGTCCCTATTGATCAAATAAGTTTATTTTGCATACCGAACCCCTCAAAGCCTATTTCTAAGCTATGTAAAGGATATTTAGGGCATGTTTAACTTATGATCATATTCTGAAAGGTTCGTTACAGTACAAATCGGCATACTTTCGTAGTTTGTTGAAATTAGTCCCTGTAAGCGAATAAACTTGATTTCGACACACCAAACCCTCCAAAACTTATTTCTAAGTTATGTAAAGGTTATTTAAGGTAAGTTAAGCCTATGTCACTGTTCTGGAGTGTTCGTCGCATTAAACTGATTACGTTTACGCACCAGTTCGCGTATAACTTTCCAGAAAGCGATTTAGAGCTCGAAATTGAACAAGAATTGATATGTGCAAATGATACACATATTTATACAAATCCCAAGTATGAAATACAATATTTCATTGATTTGGTATTTGTTTGATGGCCGTGGAGGCACAGATGTCACAATCAGTTTAAAATTTAATAAAAATTTCCAAAAATCCCTAAATATTATGTTACATCAGTGGGTAGAAAGCTTGGTGTCAAAATTTAGGTTTAAATAGGCTTTATGCCGAAAATGCCGTTTAATTAATAAAAAGCTATCAATTTACGATATCGAGCATAACTCTTAATTTAGTCCTCAAACTGATGTCAATTTTTTTAGGACATGTTTATAAATCAGTAATAAAGGTTTTTGTCCTCTCATATTTTCAAAAATCTCGTTTTTATATCAAAAGGGCATAATGGTCAACTTTTAAGCATTTAACGGAAACATGCAATGAACTAAGATTTCTATGGGACCATGTTGTATAACCTTGGAGGGTTATACTAACATATAACATGGTCCTAAAGGAATCCTAAGGCATATCTAAACTAAGCTAAATCGGGTCAGAACTGAAAGTCAAAGAAAAAGTCAACTTTTGCGACTTTTGGTTGCGAACCGAGCCTAAACTTAGAATTGTCAGGTTGAACATGCCTAGACATGTTCAATTAATATTTACCAAGTTATTAAAGTGACAAAACTAATTTTATTGCCTTTACATTATTAGTTATGAATTTTATCTAAAAACCGACTCGCTTGACTTTTATTTTAATTACTTTGACCCGACAATTATCTAAGCAAACGTGGTAATTAGGATGTGCCCTTTTGAGGGTTTAATACCTACCTAATTACGATCACGTAGCCATGTTCGTTGTGAACAATGGTTCGACCGTTTAAAAGTCAAAGCGTTTATCGCAAACGCTTGACTTTTCGGCTTTTAAGCCAAATAAAAATAACTAGCCATAAGAGGGCACTTACAAGGGGTCCAAGCAAGGATGAATTAGATCTAGAATGCTCAGGTATGAAGCATAAAGCTTCAACTTAGAGCAATTCAGATCAAGTGTGAGAAATGGGAGCAATTCAAGTGGGTATTTATAGGATTTCAAGAACCGTTAGGATCGTTTCTCATAACCCGTGCTTTGATCAAGACCCTACATGTAATTCCCACTGATTTGGTAATCTATGGGTGCCCAAAACAAGCCCATAGATTGATTAAAACCATGCTCAAAACCTTAAACCAACTGCCGATTTGAAAGAAACTTTTTTTGCAGGTCTAATGGGCTTACGCGCCCCGTGTAGACTCCGGAAGAGTCTTACGGGGCCCGCCATAACTGGCCAGATCAGCCAAAGTTTGGCAAAGTTACAGAAACAGTCCCTGTATGCTTAAAAGGCCCATTTTGACACGTTTAAGGCCCGTTAAGCCATTTTCAAGGCTCTATAATGATGCCTAAACATAGGGAACATAAAAAATGCTCAAAAATATGCCGGATGTCGGTTCGTTTGGTCGTACGGTTGCGTTGTTCGGCTAATTACGACGAAACACGAACGGACGCGAAAAATGATCCAAATTACGCGACAAATGGAATTTTATCATGCCAATCACTAAAATAAAATATTTTAATGATTACATAAATTTTTGGATGTCCGGATATATTCAGAACGTAAGATATGCGCAAAAATGCAAACTTATGCACTTTTTGACGCTTTTAGTCCCTGTTTGACTTAAAAGTTTATTTTTACACACTGAACCCCTCAAAGCCTATTTCTAAGCTATGTAAAGGGTATTTATGGTATGTTTAACTTATGGTCAAGTTCCGGGATGTTCGCTACCATTCGATTCGGTATACTTTTGCAGTTTGACTCAAATAGTCCCTCTAATGCGGAAACTTGCGCATATCATTGTTTAATAGCATTGAAGCCTTATCTAATCCATATATGGAATTCTTGAGAGTATTATTAAACATCACGATGCTTCGGGTTCATAAAAAGGTCATTCAGAGGTATAATTAAACATATTGACACTTTTACCCCCTTAAACTTGCAAAGTTGCACGTAACGTCACTTAAAGGCATAAAAGCCTTAGACGGCCAATAATTGGCATTCCCGAGACTATAATAAAATGTCATGAAGCTCCCAGTTTGTTAAAAGGTCACTCAGAGGTAAGAATTAACATGTTGACGCTTTTAACCCTTCATCGCGCAAGCTTTCAATTAATTACGCAAACAGCTACACTCGATTAACAAGTGGCTCATTTGTGAATATGATTACCGTGTAACGTTATTCAGAGGCTTATGTTAAGCATGTTAACACTTCCAGTCCTTCCATAATCAAAGTTTTTTATTTTTCGAAAAAATTAGTCCTTCATAGTCAACGATTAACCTTATTAGGGTTTTGTACATGTGTCAATACATTATTGGATGTGATTTTTACGAGGTGTTACACACCACAACCCGCCCGTCCCCTACAAATGATTGAAACTCCGGCGATTGCAACTTCATCGCCGTCAAACCCACCACCACAACCTGTCCTTCACCACCGTCATCTCCGGCGACTGAAACTCCGGCGATTGAAACTGGTGTTGGGGTTGTTGTGGTGTTTGAGATGGGTGGAGGTGGAAGACGTTTTAGGGTTTGGGTAGAGGTGGGAAACGGCTACGGTGAAGGTGGAACGGTGTCTAACAGTTATGGGAGATGAGGGTTTGGGGGTCGTCGGCGATGGGGGAGATGAAGATGATGAATCTCTGATTTTCTTCTTCAGATGGAAGAGAGAGAGATGAGAGTATAAAGGTTTCAATTGTGTGAAGAGAGAGAAACTTACAGGCTTTTAAAGAGACATCGAAAGAGATGGAAGTGACATATGGAGTAAATTACCAAAATAACCTTTTGGTTTTAAAATAATAGTGTATATTTGGCATAATCTGATTGGTGGAGAGTGGTTCTCGTGGTTCTCTTAACTGGGGGTGGTTTTCATTTTAGCAGCACCCTATATATGTATGTATGTGTATATGTGTGTGTGTATATATATAACTTGGATATTACCGATTGGTAGATTGATTTCATACTCGGTTCCTAAAAAATGCACGATTTCAGGTTTTTTTACATATTCTAGTTCTCCAATCGGTTTTTTTTAGCACTAACAAGTTTACATCCTAAATTCAGCGTGGTCTTTTATATATGACATGAGAATCTACACTATCATCAACCGTAAAAATTACAATTATAATAAAGCTGGAGAGTGTGGGCTAGCACTGCCGTCCAGCTCGGATGCATAACGCTCTCAACATCATCCTGTCGGCGCCAAAGAGGGTCGTTATGTTGTGGTCCGTCAAGCCCATAGCGGGCACGAGAAGGGAAGAAAAGGGGGACCCACAACGACAACGATCATCACCATATCCGTTTACTCGCAACCACTACCACTGTTTACCCGCCAACCATCATCATCGCCTCACTATGTCTTTGTTGACTGGAAAAACAGTTAGAGAAGAAGGAGAAAGCGATTGTTTTGTGTGTGGATATGCTTAAAGAAGTTTTTAAATGAGCTAATAAATGGACCATTTAAAATGGGTTTATGTAACACCCCAGATATTTATATCAAATTATAAAGCGGCGTGTGACCAAACTCTACAAACAATTCCGATTAATGGAATGAGAGGGACCGAAATTGTCAAAATGGGGGTTGAATTAAAGTCAAAGGGCTAAAGTTGCAAAAATGGCAAAAGTTCCATCTCTGGAGGTCCCTTACGGACCATAAGAGTCAAAAAGATTTGGTGCCAGAAGTCCTTACGGACCATAAGGCATCACCTCTTACGGTCCGTGAGGGGTGCAGAGACAGCAAAGAAGATGCTGGCAGCTGCAGCCTGCTTCCTTGCCACCTAGCTCTGATTTTTGCCCCTCTTCTTTTTCTTCTATGGACACCTAATATGCCACTAATCAGCCTCTAATGACTCCTGGTGACACTTGCTAAGGATTGGGAGCCCATGGATTAGTATTAATAGGTGTAAAGCTCATCTATTTCACTCACACCTTTACATTCTCACTCTAAAACTTCTCTTGGAGCTTCTTAGGACTTAGGAGCTGATTTCTAAAAGTTCTTAGTAGTCATCAAGTCTAGTAAGTCCTTCCTCTTTAGTCAATTTCAATCATATAGTTAGTTATCAACAGAAACTCAAACAATTTGACTTTTGGTTCTAACCAATTCGGTCAAGTCAAAGTTCGAATTGAACTTTCTTACGTGATCATAATGTTTAGTATAAATAGTGGTGTTGGTCAAATGTTTATAATTAGATTTTGATTGAATTTTAATAGAAAAAAACTGTGTTCTTGAACCTTTTAGTTTGTTTATCGTCTTTGATTAATCATTATGCTTTTGGGCCATTTAATTGCGCTCAAAACTGTATCACCCTAACTAATAAAAAGAAAAAGGTATAGGTGTAATAAAGTAATTAAAGGCGAAGGGATGTCCGATCAATGAATATTATTAGATAAAGATTTGTAAAATATTTATATTTATTGTGTATCTCTTATATTTGTTAACCTCCTTAATCATAGGAGAGTTTGTTGTAATTCTTTGATTACAAAAGTTCCTTTTCCCTCATTCAATTGATGAGGTTGAATCATTATTATCTTATATGGTATCAGCCATCTTCTTCCTCTTCTCTCAAAAACCCTAATTTCTTCTCTTGCAGCTGTCGCATCTCCCCTCTCCTGGGTTACCTCTGTCTTCAGATATGGCAGCCCCATCTTCGAGTTCTGAATCTCTTTTCTCCATGATTGCCTTCTCTCACATGATGAATATGAAGCTTTCTTCATCCAACTATGTTGTCTGGCGAGAACAGATGCTTATTGTTCTCGAGTTTCACAAGGAGTCGGCTCAGATTGATGCTGCAGCCTCTTCTCCTTCGACCACAATCACAGTTGAGGACAAAACTAGTCCAAATCCAGAGGCTGCTCTCTGGACTACTAATGATCGAAAGGCAATCCTTCTTATTAAATTTGCTCTTACTAAAGAAGTCGCTGCTGAAGTCCTCGGCCTCAAAACTGCCAAAGATATTTGGCAAGCTCTTGAACATGTTTACAGTAATGCGTCCGTTGAACGCGTTCACTCGCTTCGTGATTCTTTTCGTTCTCTTAAGAAAGGTATGTCCACTGTTACTGAATAATCTCTCCGTTTCAAAGCATTATGTGACCAACTAGCAGCCATTGGTCATCCGGTTGACGAGATGGATCGGCTTCACTGGTATCTCTGTGGTCTTGGCGCCTCTTATGAGATTTACTCTACTGCTATACGGACTGCTTGGCCGCCTCCTTCCTTTCAGGATCTAGTCGCTCAAACCGAAAGTCAGGAACTTTTTCTGCAATCTATGCACGGTGGTGAAACACCAACGGTTGCGTTTCAGGCTCAACAATCGAGAGGTCGAGGCCGTGGCTCTTCAGCCCGTGGAAATTCTGGACGCGGTTATAGCAATAATCGAGGTCGTGGTTCCAATTATGGTCAAAATAGACGACCTACGCATTGTCAATTATGTCACACCAATGGTCATTATGCGAATGCTTGTCCCCAACTTGCTAGCTTTGCCTCTCATGCCACCACAGACGAGTCTTTAGCCAAAGCTTTCCATGCAAAATGTCATGTTACTGATGATTCCCTGGATTGGGGTGCGGATTCGGGTGCCACTGATTACATGGTTCCACCTTCTGCTTCGGTTAAGAATTCGACTCCGTACAAAGGTAATAATCATGTGTTGTTTGGTGATGGTAAGACTCTTGCTATTTCTCATACCGGGACGTCTACTATAGCTAATAATATTATGTTACGTAATGTTCTTCTTGTTCCTGGCCACATGAAGACGCTTTTATCTATCAGTAAATTAACAAAGGATCATCCGGTTGATATCTTATTTTCCGACTCTTATTTTCATATTCAGGATCGGGTAAGCAACTAGGTACTCGCTGAAGGAACATGTGTGAATGGTCTATATGTGCTCAAGAATTCTCCACAAGCCCTTGTCGCCACCACTGGAAGATCTAGTAAAGCCTCCTACGAGTTATGGCATGCTCATTTAGGATATGTGTCTTTTAGTACTATTTCATTTTTGAACAAGTTAGGGGTTTTATCTGTTACTTCATTGTTACCTAAACCTATGATTTTCACACCTTGTCAACTTGCAAAAGGACAACGTTTATCTTTTGATTTGAATGTTAAGCGTGCTTCTAATTTTTTGGATTTAGTGCATTGTGATTTGTGGGGTCCTGCACCCATTTGTTCTAACGATGGTTTTCATTATTACGTTGTTTTTATTGATGACTACTCCAGGTTCACATGGTTATATCCCCTAAAAACAAAAACAGGTTTCTACTTTGATTTACCAGTTTTTCTCAACCTAGTTCAAACGCAATGTTCACGCAAGGTGAAAGTCTTCCAGAGTGATGGTGGTACTGAGTTTGTCAATCACACGGTTTGAACAATTTTCGAAGATAATGGCACTTTTCATCGGTTTTCGTGTCCTTATACACCTCAACATAATGGGCGTGCTGAACGAAAACATCGTCACATTGTTGAAACAGGATTGGCAATGCTATTCAATGCTCATTTTCCGGCTTCCTATTGGGTTGACGCTTTTACATCAGCTACTTACATCATAAATCGCCTGCCAACTCCATTATTGGGTGATAAGTCTCCCTATCAACTGCTCTTTGATGAGCATCCTCAATACTCTAATTTTCGAACTTATGGTTGTCAAGTTTTTCCATGTCTTCGTGATTACACGAAGCACAAGCTTGAGCCACATAGTATTGCTGGTGTCTTTACTGGTTATAGTGTACAACACAAAGGATATCAATGTCTTGATCCCTCTACATCAAGGGTGTTTATTTCTCGCCATGCGCGTTTCAATGAGTCTATTTTCCATTTCATGGTACCACAGGCTCCATCGATCTGTCCTCTTTGACTATCACAAGTTTTACTGAAAAGGCTTGCTATTCTCATGCAACACAACCTGTTGATTCTCTTTCCGGTCCAAGCTCACCCATGCCGAGCCCATCTATACCAAGTCCACTGGTTCTTCCTATTTTTGAACCATCTGTTCCTTCAGCGGTTCAACCACTGCCCCAACCTGGGATGGACCAGCTTTCCTCGGCCCAACCGTCCTCAGCTAAGTCCTCATCGGCAAAACCATCTTCAGCCGAGCCTATTGATGAGCCCAGCAACACTGGTCAAACCGATTCTGATGCCCGCAGCATGATGCCCCGGCTTCTTCATCCTCTCCACAGTCGGTTCATCCTATGCAAACACGGTCCAAAGCAGGTATTTTTAAGCCCAAGCATCGAGCTGATTTTGCTTCTCTTTCTACTCATGCTCTTCATGTTACTCTTATCTTGGCCACCGAACCTCGTGGTTTCAAGTCTGCTGCTAAAGATCCTAAGTGGATGGCGGCTATGCACGATGAATTAGAGGCTTTACATCAAAACCGTACATGGACTCTTGTTCCTTGTCCAGCCTCTACTAATGTTGTGGGTTCTAAATGGGTTTATAGTATAAAGTATCATTCTGATGGTTCCATTGAACGGTATAAGGCTCGATTGGTTGCACAGGGGTTTACTCAGATTCCTGGACTTGATTATTTTCACACCTTCAGTCCTGTTGTCAAGGCTTCCACTGTTCGTATTGTTCTATCTTTGGCCGTTCTAAATCATTGGAAGCTGCACCAGTTAGATGTTAAAAATGCCTTTCTAAATGGTAATCTGAGTGAAACTGTATTTATGGAGCAACCACCTGGGTTTATAGATGCTCGATTCCCAAATCACGTGTGTAAACTCTCCAAATTTTATACGTCCTTAAACAAGCGCCTCGAGCATGGTTTCATCGTTTGAGTGGTTTCTTGGTGTCCTATGGTTTCACCTGTAGCAGGGCAGACACGTCCTTGTTTGTCTTTCGGGAAGGATCGTGCCTTATGTACTTACTCGTCTATGTTGTTGATCTTATTCTTACAGGAAATAATGAAGTTGCTGTCCATAAGTTCATCTTTCATTTGAATCATGAATTTGCAATCAAAGATTTGGATGATCTTAATTATTTTTTGGGGCTTGAAGTTGCATATACCAACACTGGTTTATTTCTCACTCAATCGAAATACGCACATGGTATTCTTCAACGAGCTGATTTATTTGATGCCAAACTCGTTAGCACTCCGTTGGCGCCTCATGAGTCCTTTACTATTGATGGCACTCTTTGCCCTGATCCTACTACCTATCATTCTTTAGTTGGTGCCTTGCAGTATTTGACAATCACTCGTCCTGACTTGTCGTATGCTATTAATCAGGTGTCGCAGTTTCTTCATGCTCCCACTCTAGATCATCTTCCGGCTGTCAAACGCATTCTCCGATATGTCAAAGGCACTATTTGTAACATCTGTGCTTGTAATCATTGTGAACAGTTCGGTTATCAATAAAACAAAGTTATTTGATACCAATGTTTGTTTGGTTGTGTTTTACATTTTTCATGTTTTGACTTTTATTTAATTTCAAACTCTATATCGCTTTCTGGAGAGTTATACGCAAACTGGTGCGTAAACGTAATCAGTTTAATGCGACAAATACTCCGGAACATCAACATATACTTAACATACCTTAAATAACCTTTACATAACTTAGAAATAAGTTTTGAAGGCTTTGGTATGGCAAAAACAAGTTAATTCGCCTACAGGGACTAAATTTGACAAACCGCGAAAGTATGCCAATTTGAACAATAACGAACATTCCGGAACATGACCATAAGTTAAAAACACCTTAAATATCCTTTATATAGCTTAGAAATAGGCTTTGAGGGGTTCGGTGTGCTAAAATAAACTTTTGGGTCATTCAGGGACTAAAAGCGTCAAAAAGTGCATAAGTTTGCTCTTTCGCGCATAACTTACGTTCTGAATACATCCGGACATCCAAAAATTTATTTAAGCACTAAAATATTTTATTTTAGTGTTTGGCATAAGAAAAATCCATTCGTCGCATCATTTGGATCGTTTTTCGCGCTTATGCGCATTCCGTCATAATTAAGCGAACATCGCGATCGTATGGCCAAACGAACCGACACCCGAGATATTTTTGAACACATTTTAAGTTCCCTATACTTTAACTTCATTTTAGAGCTTTGAAATGGGGTTAACGGGCCTTGAACGTGTCGAAAATGAGCTTATTACACAACAGGGACCAAATCTGCCATTCTGCCAAAATAGGTCCTTGCGCACCTCAACACTATTAGTGTTACGGTGCGCAAGCAGTCCCCAGACAGCAGTAACATTGAATCAGGTCCCTTTCACTTGTGCACATGGTATTGGGCAATACAATGGGCTCAAATGGTTTTAGAAAACCAGGGTTTGTAGGTGTATGGCCAAGTTCAAATCACGGTTTCCAAGAAACGATCTTAACGGCTCTACGAATCCTATAAATACCCCTTGCCTTCATTTGCAAAACCCACAAGAATTTTGATTTTAGAAGCTCTAAGTTGAAACCATTGTTTCATACCTGAGCTACTTGGATCGAGATTAGCATTCGGGGACCCTTTGTAAGTGTTCCTTCGTTCTTTTATTTCTTTTCGAGTCCGAAAGTCAAACTTTGTTTGACTTTCTGCATTGACCAGCTTATGGTTAATGCGAAGTTCGTTTGAACTTCGCAACGTGATTGTAATCATGATGGTTATAGTCCCTTGGGACTATGCCTACTGATTACCACGTTGTCTAGGGTCGTAAGGGTAAGCGATCTAATAAATCGCTTATACCTTCGAACCCGACCCATTTGGTCGATCATTAGGATCCGACCAAATACCTTAGGTGACCATAGTATATAGGGAATAACCTTCCGAGGTTATACCTTATGGTCGCTTCGTTTAAGTAGTTGTATGATAGGTAGTTTATATGCCTTAGGTAAATTACCAAAATACCCTTTTCATGTGTAATTGGTAATTAAGCATATGTAACCTAAACTTTCATCACTTAACTGATTATGTAACATAATTAAACATTTTAGGCATATAATACTTGTCATAGGACTAGTTAGGCGAACGCGTTTCACGCGAACGACGCGTTAAAGTAGCATAAGCTACCTAAACGGGTCGTAATGGGTCGTAAGCACTTAGGTTAGGTTTCATTTAGTATGTAGGCTTTGTTAAACCATATGACACGAGTTTCCATACTCGTTTGGTTTACGAACCCTCATTCTATCTAAATCCTCCGACTTAGGTCCGGTTTATTAACATAGTTACCTATATTAGGTGCCGTTTGATTCCGTGATCTCTAGCATTGCTTGGTGGTTATCTTAGTACTTCTGAGCAATCTCAAGTGAGTACATAGACCCCTCTTTTACTGTTTTCCAAACTGTTTTGGGGTGAAAGACATGTACCTACTTGTTACTTTCATGCTTTCCTGTTTTCATATCACATACTTGCTATATCCATTAGTACACTATTAGTACATTGTTTTACATTACATTTCATGCTATGTATGTCCATTGTGTGCATACTTAGTACATCGTTTTACATTACATTTCATGCTATGTATGTCCATTGTGTGCATACTTAGTACATTGTTTTACATTACATTTCTGCTATGTATGTTGACTGATAGCATGATAGCACATTGATTTACATGACTTTTCTGCTTTGTATGTTAACTTAGCATACTTAGTACATTGTTTTCATATAACATGTCCACATTTGCTATGACATTTGGTTTGCATAAACGAGACTTATATACGTTCATTAACATTAGCTACGCCGCTCGGTAGTAAGTAGTGGTACCATAGGACTTGACAAATCCCATTCCTGACATCTCGGGTTTGTTTGGATGTAAGGAATGACTGAATCCGAAAACAATTCTTTTGATAACCTTGACTAAAAGGGTTATCCGACTGTCTCAAGGCTTGAATGTATGCGTTAACTTACCACATAAATGTTTGTATCAATGTAAGATACATTACTTTGCAAAACATAACTTTTTGATATATTCAAAATACTTTGTTTTGTACATTTCTACATTTGGATTATGTGACAATACTTTACTTACAATACATAACATTTGTTACACATTACTTGACTACTTTTGGACTTCTTAACATTTGACATGGTTTATACAAGGACTTTTTGACGATTGGTTTAAACATAGACTTATTACATTGGTGGGTTGTTTAAGTGACTTAAGTAACGAGATGTGAGTAATATGATACAAGCATGGTGTATACGCCGCTGGTACTTCCTATATATAAGTGTTTGTAGTATATTACATATCATAGCGTTATTTAAATCATTCAATTTGGACTTATACATTTCACACCAGTAACACGATTTTCACAAGACTTTGGTTTACAAACAAATTTACTTTATACAACTCATTTTACTTGGTTATACATTTAACCATACGTTATACTTTTATTTATACATATCATTTGATCTTATCGCTTTTTAAATGACTTACAAAACAAAATAATTTACAAGGTTCATGACTGACTTTTACTAAACAACTTTTTCTTAAACTTAAGTCATGAATCCTATTTTCACAAACCTATGTATCTCACAGGCATTTTTATGCTGACGTACCTATTTTCACATGTGTTTTCAGGAGCTTTTGCGTAGGACGATGATCGTGACACTAGGGCGGACCTGTGCCTTAGAGACTTAAAACGAAGATAGACTTAGTTTAATTATGTTATAAACTCTTTGATTCCTGTTTAAAACAATGTAACTCTTATGTTGATAAATAAAATACAACTTTGTATGCCATGGTTATGAAACAATTAATTCTGTTACAACACTCCCCGACGTTTTCCGCCACGTTTTGTATGTTATACGTGGTCGGGGTGTGACAGAAGAGTTGGTATCAGAGCCAATGGTTATAGGGAATTAGGTTATTAGTAATGCGTTGACCTAGACTATAACTTTCTAGGACCCTAACACAAGTTATCTTGTGTTTAGATCTTAAAACATGTACATCACCTACCCTTAGGTGATTAGCAAAACAAGAACCCAATTTTTCCGAAACGATTTTTTGAAAAACAATCTTTTGTTTTTGAATGATTTATTACAAGGTTTTGAACCCTCTATTATAAGGTTTTGAACCCCCTGTTATATGGTTTTGAACCCCTTTGAGTTTTCAAAATCTCGTCAAGGTTTTGGGTTTTAATTAATGTGAACACGTGCAAACTGGAAGGGTGAATGCCTGTACCCTGGGTTTTCTGTCTAAGGCTAGAGTGTTCGTACAAATCCACATAATCGGACCAGTCACTCTTACCTGGGAACTCTTGGGGTGAGTGTTCACTTATAGGCGAGCATGTCTTCGCGATACATTATTTTGACCCATTTACTTTGATTAGTCACTGTGTGTCGCTTGTTTGCTTTGTGATGCGAACAAATGATCACCATCTTTGCTGTTGACAATTTTTATTTCATCTCATTCTTTTCATCCAATCATCTCACTCGTTTCCTTTCATGTTTTCCTCTTTTAGAATGCCTCCTCGACGCGAAAACCAGATAGCAACTGCCGAACTGGCAGAAATTATTGCGCAGCAAATGGCTGCTCAATTCCCAAACCTCTTTGCTCAATGAAACCAAGCCAACAACAACAACAATGCTCCATGCAAATACAAGGATTTTAACTCGGCTAAACCACTCAAGTTTAGTGGTTCTGAAGGAGCGACTGGGCTTCTTCAATGGTTCGAGAGCATTGAGAATACTTTTCGCCACGTGCAGTGTCCTGACAATCGCAAGGTCGAGTTTTCTTCGAGTGTGTTTCAGAAGAGGGCTCTCACATGGTGGAACGGGGTTATGAGAGACCGTGGTGCAGAAGTTGCTCTAGCACAGACATGGGCTGAACTTAGAGCTCTTATGATGAGGGAGTTCTGTCCTCGTCATGAACAGCGAGCTTTGGAGAAAGAGTTTGATGACTTGAAACAAGACAGTGGCGAGCACAGGGCATATACTGATAGATTTGAGGAGTTGAGTCTGCTTTGCCCGACTATGGTTACCCCACTCGACAAGGCTATCGAAAGGTACATCGACGGCCTACCTGACTCAGTGCAAGACATCATTACTGGTAGTAACCCTGCCACACTCTGTCAGGCGATCGAGTTAGCAGCGACATTGACTGAGTCGCAGGTTCGAAAGGGAAAGCTGCATAAAAAGGGTGACAAGGGTAAGAAGCAGGCGTCTGACAAGGGGGATAGCAAGAAAGGTGAAAACAAGAAGGGAAAGAATTCTGGTTCCGCAAGAGGGTCTAGGAAGTGAAAGGCTTCCCAAAACTATGTTGTTACTGCACAGGCTCAAGCTGCACCAAATCAGCCTGCGCAACCACTAGCCAAGAAGCCATATCTTGGCACTGCACCTTTGTGCAACAGGTGTAACGGCCATCACCTACCACATCTCCAATGTCGTCATTGCACTAACTGTGGGAGAATTGGCCATCTTGCCGCTACTTGTCGCATTCCTGTTAACCAGAACCAGGCAGTTCAGAACCAAGCCCAACAAGTTGCTCAGCAACAAGGTCAAGCTGCACGACCTCATTTTCCTCCTGGTTCGTGCTACAATTGTGGGGATCTGACCCACTACAGAAACCGGTGCCCAAGGCTAGCCAACCAGAATCAGAATCCAAATCAGAATCAGGCTCAGGCTCGAGGTCGAGTCTTCAACATGAATGCCCAAGAGGCGCAGGCGGACAATAATGTGGTGAACGGTACGTTCCTTATTAATAATCAGCCTGCATCTGTTCTTTTCGATTCTGGTGCCGACAAGAGTTTTGTGTCATTGTCTTTTGAGCCAATGCTTCGCGTGTCTAGAACGAAACTAGGAAAACCCTTGACAGTAGAAGTTGCTAGTGGTGAACCCATTGTTCTTGATTCTGTTCTACGCAACTTCCAGTTGAACCTTAACGACCATCTTTTTCCTATCAACCTCACGCCTATGCAACTTGGAAGCTTCGACGTCATTGTGGGTATGGATTGGTTATCCAAGCATCACGCAGAGGTAGTTTGTTTCGAGAAGATCGTTCGTGTGCCGCTTTCGACAGGCGAGATCCTACAGGTTCAAGGTGAGAAACCGTCTGGTGGTCTCAAGCTCATGTCTTGTTTTAAAGCTCGGAAATATCTGCGGAAGAACTATGTGGCCTTCTTAGCACATTTACAGCAGATAAAGGCAAGGGTAAGTCTATTTCAGATATTCCTGTCGTTCGGGATTATTCTGAAGTTTTCCCTGAAGAGTTACCTGGTCTACCCCCAGCACGTCAAGTCGAGTTCCGCATTGATCTCGTACCTGGTGCAAATCCCATTGCCAGAGCTCCATATCGTCTTGCACCATCTGAGATGCAAGAGTTGTCTAAGCAGCTTCAGGAGCTCTCTGACAAAGGTTTTATACGTCCTAGCTTTTCACCTTGGGGTGCTCCCGTTCTTTTTGTCAAGAAGAAGGATGGATCCTTTAGGATGTGTATCGATTATCGTGAGCTTAACAAGCTTACCATCAAGAATCGATATCCCCTACCGCGCATAGACGATCTCTTTGATCAGTTACAGGGCGCTTCTTATTTTTCAAAGATTGATCTGCGATCTTGATATCACCAACTTCGTGTGCATGAAGAAGATATTCCCAAGACAACGTTCCGTACTCGTTATGGGCATTATGAGTTCACAGTCATGCCATTCGGTTTGACTAATGCTCCTGCTGTTTTCATGGACTTAATGAATAGGGTCTGCAAGCCTTATTTGGATCAGTTTGTCATTGTTTTAATTGACGACATCTTGATTTACTCTAAGACGCGAGCTGATCACGAGCAACATCTTCGTCTTACTCTGGAACTCCTAAAGAAAGAGCAACTTTTCGCCAAATTCTCCAAGTGTGAATTCTGGCTTAAAGAAGTTCAATTTTTAGGACATATTATCAACGAACAAGGTATTCATGTATATCCCTCCAAGATCAGTGCGATTAAGGATTGGGATACGCCTACTACTCCTACTGAAGTTCGTTCTTTTCTTGGTCTAGCGGGTTATTACCGCCGCTTCATTGAGAACTTCTCAAAGATCGCAGTTCCTCTAACTGCTCTAACTCAGAAGAACAAACCCTTTGATTGGGGATTCAAGCAAGATGAAGCTTTTCAACATTTGAAGCAGGAACTTTGTGACGCGCCTGTTCTAACTTTGCCTGAGGGCAATGATGATTTCGTCGTTTATTGCGATGCATCTAAATTGGGTCTTGGCTGTGTTCTGATGCAAAGGAACAAAGTCATAGCATATGCATCGAGGCAGTTGAAGATACATGAGAAGAACTACACCACTCATGATCTTGAGTTGGGTGCAGTTGTTTTCGCTCTAAAGATCTGGAGACAGTATTTGTACGGAACAAAATGTGTGGTTTTCACGGACCACAAAAGTCTTCAACATATCTTCAATCAGAAAGAACTCAACATGAGGCAACGACGTTGGGTCTAGCTTCTAAACGACTATGACTGCGAAATTCGCTACCATCCTGGTAAGGCGAATGTCGTAGCCGATGCATTGAGTCGTAAGGAACGTACTAAGCTTCATTGTGTTCGTGTTCAATCTGTTATTCATGTGACAACCCGCACTAAACCAGGTATCCGTACGACTTAATTAATGATTAATTACTGCTAAATTACTGTGCTTAACTGAAATTTGCTGATAAACTGCTACCTGCATACTGATACATGCACTTACTTGCATCATACTTTAATTGCTGTCACTACATTATTTACATGCTGAACCCTAGTGGCAAACTTGATGCACAAAAAGCACAGTAGCACTAAACGGATACACATTGAACATGCTGATATAACCAGCATCAGGCAAACACTGCCTCTAAGGCCTGTTAAGAGCCTCAAATATTTGGCTACACTGGTAGTGAGTGTAGGGTTATAAGGGTTGTGGAACTGCGTCTCTAGGAATAAGATACACTGATTGGATGTGCCAAAAACGTACTTTAAATACAAAATTCTGCGCTTTATTATAGAACTCAGCATTTTAAATTGCTAATACAGTGCAAAAAAAAAACACTTCAGAACGGTCCCGTATATTTTCCTAAGTACCGGGAATAATTTATGTCACAAAAATATACATAAAGGACCTTTGTCGACATAATTAAACATTTTAACGGAACGGTATTTAATCGTATAACCGGACATTACCCGGGACACTAAATTTTTGGCAGACACTTTGTTTTACTAATTATGGCTACTAATGATCCCCGTATGCCATAACACCCGCTAAAAATAAAACCTACTAACTTACCATCCCACACTTGAGTTATAACTTATGGTTAGACTTTAGTTGAAAATTTTCAACTATACCCCCCCCCCCCAACGACATTAGTTCCAAAGTGGGACCCCACATATCCATCTTACCATACTTCTAATATATTGGCAAGATTATATTTGATCTATTTCTTGTGTAAGTGTCCATGATATATGAAATGATTATATAAGTATGGAACCTTAGATTGTTCATCATTTCACTTCATCTCTCTCTCTCTATTCGGTTCTACCACAACCGAATCCACCACCACACTCCAACATTCATCATCTTCTTCATTTACACATACCATTCAAGCCTTGAAGATCAACCATGGAAGGTGCAACTTGAAGGCATTGCAAGGGAGCATTGTTCTTGCTTGATTCTACATCTTTTCTCATCATTTTGACACAAGATTCTTCCCTAGCTAGAGGCTAGTAGTAAGTTTCTTCATGCTTGATCTCATCTTGTTCGAAATTTATGGCATTTAACATGTAGTGGTGTTGTTTAAATCACTAAATCACAAGAATATAAGAAAAATGTGAAAACATAAGTTATGAACATTAAATCTACATAAAAGTTTACTTGTGTATGATTTATGAAGTGGAATCTTGTCGGTTTAAGGGTTGGTTAACACATACTTGATATTTAAAAGTCGTTTTCTTGTTTAACCCGCTAATCGGACACTTATGACGCGATTTAATAACATCGAAATCACAAAACAGCATGCTGAGTCACTGTTTCAGCCGCCTTTAACAGGCTGTAAACGTACCTTAAAAACTCGAAAAACAGAATTTCAAAAGCCTAAATCGTGTCATTTCGAAAAACGAAGAAAATGGCGCTGGAATCATATTTTTCTGATGTCGGTTACTATTTTAAAAATCTGTTTCCGTGACAGCAGCTAGGGCTGTTTGTTACTGCAGAAAATTGGGCTGTGTATTTTCAATCACAACCTAAAACCTGAACCGAACCAGCCCCTGAAACTTTTATCAAAGATGAACACAGATGTATTTGTGACCCTCAAACTGGATTTTCGATAAACGGACTTACGAGGAATTTTTGACGAATTTTTCCGTAAACTGTGATCAGAATGTGACAAATCTGACCACAGTTCGGTAAACGATTTTCTATAAATTTTTGGTAATGAACTGGACCCCGAAATTTTTACACAATAATTTGTGGGTCGTTTATGACGTTCCACAAAAATCTGGGAATTTTTGGAAAGGGTTAAGTATTTTATTTAATCGCCCGAAAACAGTCTAGTTTTCACATATTTAAACTGAAAATAACAATGGTAGTATTTTGCGTGTTAAAACGTAAAGGTTGATTGATGATGATCATGAGTTGATTTCAAAAAGAAAATGATACGCTTGAAAGCGTGGCCACCTCCAGTTACAGAGGAAACTCTGGCGAAATTTTTCTAAAAACCTAACACTTAGAATTATTTACACAACAAGTGTTAGAACTATTTTCGACATATTTTCGAAACATAAATTTCGCCATGACATTATTTACTAAATATTCGGAGGTGGGGTTTTCACAAAGATTAACGTGATAAATATATTTGTCACAGCACTGTTTATGATTATTTTGTGAAATACATAAATATTATTTTAGAGTGGAAATAATATTTACAAGCGTTAATGATCCCAAAACTTTGCGAACGCTTTCACCATAACTATATAAGTTACACTGGTAATTACATTACCACACGATTGATAAAACGTAACTTACGCACATGTATTGTATCCCCCATCCTTGGGAAGGAGTTTAACTACCAAGTATATACAAAAAGTAAACACGAAATAGTTGTCTAACTATTTCCCAAAAACATAAACTATAAAGCTAAGGCACGGCCGTCCGTCTAATAGAATTAGCACTTGTAGGTCGTCGTGCAGCTTTCTGATTCAGGGATACTTGGTAGAGACGCCTCACTGTGAGTTCATGTCCCCCTTTTCTCTAACTGTTTTCAGTTTACTTAACTGCGGGGGTGAAATACATGTTACTATGATTTACGAGTACTTTACAACGGTATGTTTAACGTAAGGAGGTGTTATACGATCATGTGAGTGGATAGGAACAACATGGGGCCATTAGTCCTCATGGAGGGACCGAGGGACAGGAGCGGTAGATCTATCTGGGTGTAGCGAGCCCAGCCCCCGGCCAAACTAGAAACGGACCGTGGGGTGACTATGTCCACATACTTTGCCGTGGCGAAATCTGCTAGGTTTGAGTCTCCCTATTTGCACTTCACATATGTCAGTGGCCTTGCAAACCATTGGTGATCACAAGTCCTCTTACACTGCTACATACCACAACTATTTTTATACTCACAAGTGTTTTACATACTCACTTACACATGAACTCGCTCAACATTATTGTTGATTTTTCAACTCACATGTATTTCAGGAAATTAAAACGGATTTGGCACGGTATGGAACGTTTTCCGCTGCACTTGTCATGGAGTCATCAGGGTTTAGGGGATGTGTCTCTTCCCTGGACAAGACACAGTCCTTAAACCACGTTTATGTTATGTTATAAGTTGTAATGTCTACTGAACAAGGTTATGGTTGTATGTTAAAACAATGGTACTGTATGTTGTTTTCAAAACTTAATGGATGACTTGCATGGTTTTTATTTCATATAGCTTTGTTATGATTAAGCTATGGTATTAAGAAGTCACACCAAAAGTTAACCACGCTTCCGCAAAGCCAGGGTGTGACAGCTTGGTATCAGAGCCAGGTTCATAGCGAACTAGGATTCTCTCTCGAGTCTAGACTATGATCACTAGGGCTCTCACGAAAACATTTTACTGCATACCACTTAAGTCCAGATCCACAACTTTTTACAAACAAATGTTGAGCACATTTTTTCCATTATTCTAGGCTCAGTCTGGGAGGCTGAGGTTCGGGCTAGTGGGACTAGGAATGTTGGCTAGTGGGACTAGGAGTGTTGGCTAGTGGGACTAGGAGTGTTGGCTAGTGGGACTAGGAATGTTGGCTAGTGGGACTAGGAGTGTTGGCTAGTGGGACTAGGAGTGTTGGCTAGTGGGACTAGGAGTGTTGGCTAGTGGGACAAGGAGTGTTGGCTAGTGGGACTAGGAAGTGTTGGTTTGAATGCTTGCTTGATGACTTATGTGACTATTTGACTATATGATTGACAATTTGTACATGTTTGTGTATATGTTACAGACACATGGATTCTACAGGCACTGGTGGTTCAGGCACCACAGGCCCTAGGCCTATCGTTTCAGACGACATTGAGTCATCGGAGCACGAGGTTTATACGTCAGACTTCACCAGCACGGATGATGATGACTTTCAGCCATTCGCCTTACCCGACGGCGTTGATGAGCTCCCAGTTGATCTTCCAGCCGGGGATCTACCACTCGTTGTGATCCCTGCTCCAGTACCCCTTGCATCATACCCTGTTTTACCCATCGACGACGAGGAGGACGACGTCGATATGTTTGAGGAGGAGCCTTTGGAGGATGCTCAGGGCGAGGCCCTACCTGCTGTTGTTCCCTTACTGATCGCAGATGCTCTGGCTGCGGAGTCACCTGCTCATTCCCCAGTCGCGGACTCCTTTGAGTCTGTGGCTTCTGTACCCACACATGCTCATAGTGCGCAGCACTTCTCCCATGGGTCCGATTCTGACCAGGCTTTTTCTGTTGCTCCCATACCTGGACTTGTTTTTGACCATGACGACGAGGGGGATTCAGATCCTGTGTTTCCCCCGGGATTTGATCCTGACCGTGATTTAGAGTTTGTCCCGATGGACGAGTTGATGGAGGATCCAGCAGATCCTATTGACCCTTTTGATCCGATTGATCCCGATTTTGATTTTGACACGGCGTTTGATGACTTGGAGCCTGCCATTGCACCTGAGCAGGCAGCTGCCCTTGACCCTTTACCAGAGCATGCCCCTGTGCATGCTGATGTACCTTTTGAGCCCATTGCTGATGATCACCACATAGATGTTCCTGTTGATCCCATTGGTCCTTTACCCATTGTTGTTGTACCAGTTGACCCCCCTTTCGAGCACTTGGCACCCGTTCACCCTGTTGTTGCTCCCTTATTTGATCCCGTTCCCCTAGAGCCCGGACATGCACTGTTCGCGGCACATATGGATCCACCGGACGAGCCTGCACAGCACGGGTGGATACCGGCTGATGAGGACGTTCCACCGTTACACCCACAGATCCCAGACACTCGACACGTTGACTTTTCGTTTCAGGTTCCCATGTATATACCTCCAGCGGGGCCTGGAGAGGGCTCTTCAGCCCACCCATCAGGGCATGTACCGATGCCCATGCCTTTCATGCCTCAGATGCCGTTTGTTCCACCTACTACAGCTCCTTTTGGTGTGGCACCCTTTGACCCCACTAGCGAGCCATTTCTTTGGGCACCTGGCTCTGGTATGCCACCCACTGACCCCTATCATGCTTTTCACAGGGGATACACTATCGAGGACGTCTTGATGTCCTTTGTCGCACAGCATGAGTCCCACACACAGCGTATACAGGAGATCGAGAGAGCTCGGTTGACACCTTGTCAGTGCCATGGACAGGCACCCTCTCCGTTACAGCCGTTTCGACCTTTACCCCCTGACTATGCTGCTCGTCTCACTACATTAGAGCAGCAGATTGCTTCCATTATTCGCACACAGCAGGCGATGGAGGCAGACTGGTTACAGTTGCGCCGTTTGTTTTATACCCGTTTTCCTCCTCCACCACCATCTGCTTAGAGCTCATCGGTGCCACTTGGGTAGGCGAGGTGAGAAGGCGGCGATTGCTTTTTGACTGCACAGCATTTTGGGGAGACTACGTTATGATTTGACTTTTGTTATGTACTTGATGTTGTATTGATACTGGTGTAGCTTTTGACAGGGGTGATGTAGCCCCTAGTGATTGATGATTGTATGTATACACTTACGATGTGGTCTCATTTATATGGCAATCGCAGTTTTCTCACCATATTTGGATTCGCTTGATTACTTGTTTATATTTTAAGACATGGGATGTTGTGTGATTGATATTTGTGATGTGTGATAACATGAGATGTTATGTGATTATACTATTACTACCGTTATATACGTACACTATATTACGAACTGATTTACGTATTATAACAACGGAGCCTTACTATGGCCTAACCAACTTAAACCATCCTTTAGAAGATGCCGCCCAGACGCGAGACACGCATGCCCACTAACGAGGCAGAACTGCAACAAATCATTGCCGCTGCCATAGCACAGTATGCAGCATCTCAGCCCGGAACGAGCGGAAGTATTAACCAGGGCAACAATAATCCACCACACGGGTGCACATACAAGCAGTTCTTAGACTGCAAGCCCACTAACTTCGATGGCACCGGAGGCGCTATCGCTTTTACTCGTTGGGCCGAGAAGACTGATTCCACCATCCGCATGAGCAAATGTGCGCTCGACCAGCAGGTCACTTACATCTCAGGGCTGTTTCTAGACGGAGCCCTATCTTGGTGGAACTTACAAGTCCAGACGCTAGGCGAAGCTGCCGCCTACGCACTGACCTGGGCAGAGCTGAAAGAGCTTATGCGCAAGAAGTACTGTTCCCGCGCAGAAATTCAAAGGTTGGAGACTGAATTTTGGCACCTAAAGATGGATGGACCAAAGGTTGCAGAATACGTCCAGAGGTTTCACGACTTATCTCAAGTGGTTCCTTACATGGTTACGCCAGAATACAAGCGAATCGAGCGCTTCATTTGGGGTTTGGCTCCCCAAATAATAAGCATGGTAACCTCCTCCAAACCAGCAACTATCACGGAAGCCATTGATTTGAGCGTGGCTCTCACCGAGGAGGCAATTCGTTTAAACAAGTTTGATGAAGTCAAGGCGAAGAAGACAGAGACTCACGTTGAGTCCTCAGGAGATAACAAAAGGAAGTTTTCAAACTTCAAACAAGGCGTCAGTATGGCAGTAAAGAAAGGAAAATCAACTGGCAGTACCAAGAAAGGAAAAGGGTACCAGGGCACCCAGCCCAAATGCAACAACTGCCAACGCCACCATACTGGCCATTGTAACGTGAGAGTTTGTGAATCTTGTGGAAAACCGGGCCACTCAAAGGAATCATGCTGGGCTAGTGCGGGCCGGGGAGGCCAGGAAGGATATATGAATAGAAACGATAATCGTGGTGGTTTGAGAAATCGCCCACAAGGGAATAATCGAGGCTACAATGCGAATCAAGCCGGAACTGCCAATCAAAACAACCCGCCAGTTGGGGATGGTGCGGGAAGTGGAAAAAGATTAGGATGTTTTCATTGCGGTGACGTTGGGCACTTCAAGAAGGATTGCCCGGGATTGAACCAAGCCCGTGGAAGGGTGTTCCAGATCGGTGCACGGGAAGCACGCCAGGATCCCAACGTTGTCACTGGTACGTTCCCTGTAAATCAACGCTATGCATCTGTCCTGTTTGATACTGGTGCCGACTATAGCTTCGTATCACTAGAATTTAAGAATATACTTGGGCTAGCCGCTAATAAGTTAGACATTCCCTACGCAATCGAATTGGCTAATGGAAAGTTGGTAGAAGCCAATGATGTTATCAGAGGCTGTGTGATTGAATTAGGAGAACGTGAGTTTGCTTTGGATCTACTACCAGTCCAATTGGGAAGTTTCGACGTGGTAGTAGGAATGGATTGGTTATCGGGCAATAAAGCTGAGATAGTTTGTCACGAAAAGGTTGTTCGTATTCCAACCGAGGATGGTGAGACCATTGTTGTTCATGGAGAGAAGCGTGAGACGCCGTTGCGGATTATCAGCTGTTTGAAAGCAAGGAAGTGTTTGCAGAAGGGATGTGTTGCTTTTCTGGCGCACATCGTGGACAAGAAGGCTGCCGAGCCAAGGATCGAAGACATCCCTGTCGTAAGGGAGTATCCCGAAGTCTTCCCAGAAGACTTACCTGGACTGCCACCTCAAAGGCAAGTGGAGTTTCACATTGACTTAGTTCCAGGCGCCGCGCCTGTGGCTAAGGCACCGTACAGACTTGCTCCGTCTGAAATGCAGGAATTGGCGACGCAACTTCAAGAGTTGTTAGACAAGGGTTTTATCCGACCAAGCTTCTCGCCCTGGGGAGCTCCGGTCTTGTTCGTCAAGAAAAAGGACGGGAGTTTCCGCATGTGTATTGACTACAGAGAATTGAACAAGCTGACGATCAAGAACAGGTATCCTCTGCCAAGAATTGATGATCTGTTCGACCAACTTCAAGGTTCAAGCTGTTACTCTAAGATCGATCTTCGATCTGGATACCATCAATTAAGGATACAGGAGGAAAGTATCCCGAAAACAGCCTTCCGAACTCGCTATGGACACTACGAGTTCCTCGTTATGCCATTTGGTTTGACGAACGCGCCTGCGGTATTCATGGATCTAATGAATAGGGTTTGCAAGCCATACCTGGACAAGTTCGTGATTGTATTCATCGACGACATCCTGATTTACTCAAAGACGAAGGCTGAACACGAACAACATCTTAGCACCATACTGGAGCTGCTAAAGAAGGAACAGCTGTACGCCAAATTCTCCAAGTGCGAGTTTTGGCTACGCGAAGTCCAGTTTCTCGGACATGTGGTTAATGGGGATGGAATTCATGTTGATCCCACAAAGATCGAGGCAATCAAGAATTGGGAAACGCCTACAACGCCAACCGAGATTCGACAATTCTTGGGTTTGGCTGGCTACTATCGAAGGTTCATCGAGGATTTCTCGAAAATCGCTCAACCTTTGACGCTCCTCACGCAGAAGGACAAGACGTTTGATTGGGGAATCAAACAGGATGAAGCGTTTCAGATATTAAAGGGTAAGCTTTGTAACGCGCCAATCCTAGCTCTACCAGAAGGTACCGACGATTTTGTGGTATACTGCGACGCATCGCGTCAAGGATTGGGTTGTGTGTTGATGCAACGCCAAAAGGTCATTGCTTACGCATCACGCCAACTGAAAGTGCACGAAAAGAATTATACCACACATGATTTAGAGCTTGGCGCAGTGGTTTTCGCTTTAAAGATCTGGAGACACTACCTGTATGGTACGAAGTGCACAATCTTCACGGATCACAAAAGCCTACAGCACATATTCAACCAGAAGGAGTTGAATATGAGGCAAAGACGATGGGTTGAATTATTGAACGATTACGACTGCGAGATAAAGTATCACCCAGGGAAGGCGAATGTAGTCGCCGATGCCCTAAGTCGTAAAGAAAGAATCAAGCCTATAAGGGTTAGAGCTTTGGAAATGATTATACGAACCGACCTTTCCTTGCGCATTCGTGCTGCACAAAAGGAAGCTCTCAAGGAGGGAAACCTTGAGGAAGAATATCTCCGTGGAATGGAGAAGCTCTTGGTACCAAACGAGGAAGGAACGTTATGTTTTGAGAAAAGGATTTGGGTTCCTCTGTTTGGTGGATTAAGGGAAGTTATTTTCGACGAAGCGCACAAGTCACGGTACTCTATCCACCCTGGATCGGATAAGATGTATCAAGATCTCAAGGATTACTATTGGTGGCCTAGGATGAAAGGCGACGTTGCTGTCTACGTGAGCAAATGTTTAACTTGCGCGAAGGTTAAGGCGGAATACCAGAAGCCCTCGGGGCTGCTGCAACAACCTGAGATTCCCAAGTGGAAATGGGAACAAATCTCAATGGATTTTGTTACGAAATTGCCAAGAACGCCAAGAGGCCATGATATGATTTGGGTGATAGTTGACCGCCTAACAAAATCCGCACACTTTCTGCCAATCAAAGAGAAAGATAGCACGAGCAAACTTGCGGAAATTTACATGAGAGAGATCGTCGCACGTCACGGAGTGCCTCTCTCGATCATCTCTGATAGAGACGGAAGGTTTGTGTCAAGGATATGGCAATCCTTCCAAGAACCCTTTGGCTCACAGTTGAATCTGAGCACTGCGTTTCATCCGCAAACTGTCGGCCAGAGCGAGCGAACGATACAGACTTTGGAAGACATGCTGAGAGCATGTGCTATGGATTTGGGCGGTAGCTGGGATAAACATTTACCTATGGTCGAATTTTCATACAACAACAGCTACCACACCAGTATTGGTGTCGCGCCATTCGAAGCCCTTTACGGACGCAAGTGCCGATCACCCTTATGTTGGGCTGACGCAGGTGATAGGCAGCTTGCTGGTCCCGAAATCGTCCAAGAGACGACAGACAAGATCGCGCAAATTCTTAAACGCATCGAAGCAGCTCGCCACAGACAAAAGGCCTATGCGGATCCAAACCGAAAACATGTGGATTTTCAAGTTGGAGAAATGGTTTTACTGAAGGTATCACCCTGGAAAGGGGTGGCACGCTTTGGAAAGCGTGGGAAGTTAAATCCACGCTACATTGGTCCCTTTAGAATTCTAGAAAGAATCGGGACGGTAGCATACAAGTTGGACCTACCTGCTGAACTAAATGGCGTTCACGATACATTCCATGTATCCAATCTAAAGAAAAGTCCAACTCAAATTGACGTTGCCATTCCCATCGACGAGATTCATATTGACGACACGCTCCACTTCGTTGAAGAACCTGTTGAGGTCACGGATTGGAAAGTTAACAAGACCCGCCGGAGCAGTGTCAAACTCGTCAAAGTCCGTTGGAATGCCAGACATGGTCCTGAATTCACCTGGGAACGTGAGGACCGGATGAAAGAGAAATACCCCCACTTATTTCCTAAGAATTCTGCATCTACAAGCAGAACTTAAATTTCGGGACGAAATTTATTTAACGGGGGGAGAATGTGACAACCCGCACTAAACCAGGTATCCGTACGACTTAATTAATGATTAATTACTGCTAAATTACTGTGCTTAACTGAAATTTGCTGATAAACTGCTACCTGCATACTGATACATGCACTTACTTGCATCATACTTTAATTGCTGTCACTACATTATTTACATGCTGAACCCTAGTGGCAAACTTGATGCACAAAAAGCACAGTAGCACTAAACGGATACACATTGAACATGCTGATATAACCAGCATCAGGCAAACACTGCCTCTAAGGCCTGTTAAGAGCCTCAAATATTTGGCTACACTGGTAGTGAGTGTAGGGTTATAAGGGTTGTGGAACTGCGTCTCTAGGAATAAGATACACTGATTGGATGTGCCAAAAACGTACTTTAAATACAAAATTCTGCGCTTTATTATAGAACTCAGCATTTTAAATTGCTAATACAGTGCAAAAAAAAACACTTCAGAACGGTCCCGTATATTTTCCTAAGTACCGGGAATAATTTATGTCACAAAAATATACATAAAGGACCTTTGTCGACATAATTAAACATTTTAACGGAACGGTATTTAATCGTATAACCGGACATTACCCGGGACACTAAATTTTTGGCAGACACTTTGTTTTACTAATTATGGCTACTAATGATCCCCGTATGCCATAACACCCGCTAAAAATAAAACCTACTAACTTACCATCCCACACTTGAGTTATAACTTATGGTTAGACTTTAGTTGAAAATTTTCAACTATACCCCCCCCCCCCAACGACATTAGTTCCAAAGTGGGACCCCACATATCCATCTTACCATACTTCTAATATATTGGCAAGATTATATTTGATCTATTTCTTGTGTAAGTGTCCATGATATATGAAATGATTATATAAGTATGGAACCTTAGATTGTTCATCATTTCACTTCATCTCTCTCTCTCTATTCGGTTCTACCACAACCGAATCCACCACCACACTCCAACATTCATCATCTTCTTCATTTACACATACCATTCAAGCCTTGAAGATCAACCATGGAAGGTGCAACTTGAAGGCATTGCAAGGGAGCATTGTTCTTGCTTGATTCTACATCTTTTCTCATCATTTTGACACAAGATTCTTCCCTAGCTAGAGGCTAGTAGTAAGTTTCTTCATGCTTGATCTCATCTTGTTCGAAATTTATGGCATTTAACATGTAGTGGTGTTGTTTAAATCACTAAATCACAAGAATATAAGAAAAATGTGAAAACATAAGTTATGAACATTAAATCTACATAAAAGTTTACTTGTGTATGATTTATGAAGTGGAATCTTGTCGGTTTAAGGGTTGGTTAACACATACTTGATATTTAAAAGTCGTTTTCTTGTTTAACCCGCTAATCGGACACTTATGACGCGATTTAATAACATCGAAATCACAAAACAGCATGCTGAGTCACTGTTTCAGCCGCCTTTAACAGGCTGTAAACGTACCTTAAAAACTCGAAAAACAGAATTTCAAAAGCCTAAATCGTGTCATTTCGAAAAACGAAGAAAATGGCGCTGGAATCATATTTTTCTGATGTCGGTTACTATTTTAAAAATCTGTTTCCGTGACAGCAGCTAGGGCTGTTTGTTACTGCAGAAAATTGGGCTGTGTATTTTCAATCACAACCTAAAACCTGAACCGAACCAGCCCCTGAAACTTTTATCAAAGATGAACACAGATGTATTTGTGACCCTCAAACTGGATTTTCGATAAACGGACTTACGAGGAATTTTTGACGAATTTTTCCGTAAACTGTGATCAGAATGTGACAAATCTGACCACAGTTCGGTAAACGATTTTCTATAAATTTTTGGTAATGAACTGGACCCCGAAATTTTTACACAATAATTTGTGGGTCGTTTATGACGTTCCACAAAAATCTGGGAATTTTTGGAAAGGGTTAAGTATTTTATTTAATCGCCCGAAAACAGTCTAGTTTTCACATATTTAAACTGAAAATAACAATGGTAGTATTTTGCGTGTTAAAATGTAAAGGTTGATTGATGATGATCATGAGTTGATTTCAAAAAGAAAATGATACGCTTGAAAGCGTGGCCACCTCCAGTTACAGAGGAAACTCTGGCGAAATTTTTCTAAAAACCTAACACTTAGAATTATTTACACAACAAGTGTTAGAACTATTTTCGACATATTTTCGAAACATAAATTTCGCCATGACATTATTTACTAAATATTCGGAGGTGGGGTTTTCACAAAGATTAACGTGATAAATATATTTGTCACAGCACTGTTTATGATTATTTTGTGAAATACATAAATATTATTTTAGAGTGGAAATAATATTTACAAGCGTTAATGATCCCAAAACTTTGCGAACGCTTTCACCATAACTATATAAGTTACACTGGTAATTACATTACCACACGATTGATAAAACGTAACTTACGCACATGTATTGTATCCCCCATCCTTGGGAAGGAGTTTAACTACCAAGTATATACAAAAAGTAAACACGAAATAGTTGTCTAACTATTTCCCAAAAACATAAACTATAAAGCTAAGGCACGGCCGTCCGTCTAATAGAATTAGCACTTGTAGGTCGTCGTGCAGCTTTCTGATTCAGGGATACTTGGTAGAGACGCCTCACTGTGAGTTCATGTCCCCCTTTTCTCTAACTGTTTTCAGTTTACTTAACTGCGGGGGTGAAATACATGTTACTATGATTTACGAGTACTTTACAACGGTATGTTTAACGTAAGGAGGTGTTATACGATCATGTGAGTGGATAGGAACAACATGGGGCCATTAGTCCTCATGGAGGGACCGAGGGACAGGAGCGGTAGATCTATCTGGGTGTAGCGAGCCCAGCCCCCGGCCAAACTAGAAACGGACCGTGGGGTGACTTTGTCCACATACTTTGCCGTGGCGAAATCTGCTAGGTTTGAGTCTCCCTATTTGCACTTCACATATGTCAGTGGCCTTGCAAACCATTGGTGATCACAAGTCCTCTTACACTGCTACATACCACAACTATTTTTATACTCACAAGTGTTTTACATACTCACTTACACATGAACTCGCTCAACATTATTGTTGATTTTTCAACTCACATGTATTTCAGGAAATTAAAACGGATTTGGCACGGTATGGAACGTTTTCCGCTGCACTTGTCATGGAGTCATCAGGGTTTAGGGGATGTGTCTCTTCCCTGGACAAGACACAGTCCTTAAACCACGTTTATGTTATGTTATAAGTTGTAATGTCTACTGAACAAGGTTATGGTTGTATGTTAAAACAATGGTACTGTATGTTGTTTTCAAAACTTAATGGATGACTTGCATGGTTTTTATTTCATATAGCTTTGTTATGATTAAGCTATGGTATTAAGAAGTCACACCAAAAGTTAACCACGCTTCCGCAAAGCCAGGGTGTGACAATTCAAGCTCGATCTGATATCCAAGCCCGCATTTCTCAGGCTCAACAGTCTTGTGTTTCACAAGGTTTAATGGATAAGGAATTTCCCTATCACATAACACCTGATCTGGAACTGAAGGACAATGGATCGTATTACTTCATGGACCGTTTGTGGGTCCCAAGCCAAGATAACCTTCGCACCTTGCTTATGGATGAAGCCCATAAGTCTCGTTATTCTGTTCATCCTGGCTCAGATAAGATGTATAAGGATCTTCGTATTCAGTATTGGTGGCCTGGTATGAAGAAAGACATTGCCTTATATGTGTCAAAATGCCTTACTTGTCTTAAGGTTAAGGCTGAACATCAGCGTCCTTCTGGTTTATTGGTGCAACCAGAGATCCCAGTTTGGAAATGGGAAAACATTACTATGGATCTTGTTACCAAACTTCCACGCACAAAGAAAGGTCATGATGCCATCTGGGTAGTTGTTGATCGTCTTACTAAGTCAGCGCATTTCTTGCCAATCCGTGAGGATTTTTCTGCTGACAAACTTGCTAAAATCTATGTGGATGAAATTGTAGCTCGACATGGTGTTCCTTTAAACATCATTTCTGACAGAGATGCTCGTTTCACTTCTCATTTTTGGAGAACCATGCAATCTGCTATGGGGACCCAACTTAATCTGAGCACAGCTTATCATCCGCAAACAGATGGTCAATCTGAGAGAACAATCCAGACTCTGGAGGATATGCTTAGAGCTTGTGTGATCGATTTTGGTGGTAGTTGGGATTCACATCTTCAGTTGATTGAATTCTCCTACAATAATAGTTATCACTCCAGCATCAACATGGCTCATTTCGAGGCTCTTTATGGTCGAAAATGTCGTTCACCAGTCTGCTGGAATGAGATCGGTGAGGCTCAGCTTACTGGACCTGCCCTCATTTTAGAGACAACTGACAAGATTAAGAAAGTTCGTTATAACCTTCAGACAGCTAGAAGCCGTCAAAAGAGTTACGCGGACCCAAAACGCAAGCCCTTGGAATTTCAAGTCGGTGATCGAGTATTACTTAAGGTCTCACCTTGGAAATGTGTGATCAGATTTGGAAAGAAAGGAAAACTTGCACCTAGATACGTTGGACCATTCAAGATCGTCGAAAGAATCGGTAAGGTAGCCTACAGACTTGAGTTACCTCCTGAACTTGGAAATGTTCATCCAACCTTTCACGTGACCAATCTCAAGAGGTGTTTAGCTGATGAGAACCTCCACATACCAATTGACAAAATTCGTGTTGATAAAACACTGAAATTTGTCGAGAAACCTGTGGAAATCATGGAACGTGAAGTCAAGTGGCTTAAACGCAAGCGCATTCCTTTGGTCAAAGTTCGCTGGGAAGCTAAAAGTGGACCCGAGTTTACTTGGGAATGCGAAGATCAAATGAAGGCTAAATATCCGCATCTTTTTCCACGAGTTTCCTCTAAATAAATTTCGGGACGAAATTTCCACAAGTAGGGGAGACTGTAACATCTGTGCTTGTAATCATTGTGAACAGTTCGGTTATCATTAAAACAAAGTTATTTGATACCAATGTTTGTTTGGTTGTGTTTTACATTTTTCATGTTTTGACTTTTATTCAGTTTCAAACTCTATATCGCTTTCTGGAGAGTTATACGCAAACTGGTGCGTAAACCTAATCAGTTTAATGTGACAAATACTTCAAAACATCAACATATACTTAACATACCTTAAATAACCTTTACATAACTTAGAAATAAGTTTTGAAGGCTTTGGTATGGCAAAAACAAGTTAATTCGCCTACAGGGACTAAATTTGACAAATTGCGAAAGTATGCCAATTTGAACAGTAACGAACATTCCGGAACATGACCATAAGTTAAACACACCTTAAATATCCTTTATATAGCTTATAAATAGGCTTTGAGGGGTTCGGTGTGCTAAAATAAACTTTTGGGTCATTCAGGGACTACAAGCGTCAAAAAGTGCATAAGTTTGCTCTTTCGCGCATAACTTACGTTCTGAATACATCCGAACATCCAAAAATTTATGTAAGCACTAAAATATTTTATTTTAGTGTTTGGCATAAGAAAAATCCATTCGTCGCGTCATTTGGATCGTTTTTCGCGCTAATGCGCATTCCGTCGTAATTAAGCGAACATCGCGATCGTACGGCCAAACGAACCGACACCCGAGATATTTTTGAACACATTTTAAGTTCCCTATACTTTAACTTCATTTTAGAGCTTTGAAATGGGGTTAACGGGCCTTGAACGTGTCGGAAATGAGCTTATTACACAACAGGGACCAAATCTGCCATTCTGCCAAAATAGGTCCTTGCGCACCTCAACACTATTAGGGGTTGTTTGGTAGCCTCTTAATGACCATTCAGATGCTACCTCTTAATGGTTTAAAACCTCTGAATGAATAAGAGGTAACCTCAAGTCTGAATGGTTAAGAGGTAACCTCTGAATAGTAAATCAACACATGTCATATTCTTCAGCCTTCTCATTGGTAAAATTCTTAATGATTCCATTAAGAGGTAGCCTCTTAATGACCATTCAGAAGCTACCAAACAGCCCCTTAGTGTTACGGTGCGCAAGCAGTCCCCAGACAGCAGAAGCTTGGCAGAAACATTGAATCAGGTCCCTTTCACTTGTGCACATGGTATTGGGCAATACAATGGGCTCAAATGGTTTTAGAAAACCAGGGTTTGTAGGTGTATGGCCAAGATCAAATCACGGTTTCCAAGAAACGATCTTAATGGCTCTACGAATCCTATAAATACCCCTTGCCTTCATTTGCAAAACCCACAAGAATTTTGATTTGAGAAGCTCTAAGTTGAAACCATTGTTTCATACCTGAGCTACTTGGATCGAGATTAGCATTCGGAGACCCTTTGTAAGTGTTCCTTCGTTCTTTTATTTCTTTTCGAGTCCGAAAGTCAAACTTTGTTTGACTTTCTGCATTGACCAGCTTATGGTCAATGCGAAGTTCGTTTGAACTTCGCAACGTGATTGTAATCACGATGGTTATAGTCCCTTGGGACTATGCCTACTGATTACCACGTTGTCTAGGGTCGTAAGGGTAAGCGATCTAATAAATCGCTTATACCTTCGAACCCGACCCATTTGGTCGATCATTAGGATCCGACCAAATACCTTAGGTGACCATAGTATATAGGGAATAACCTTCCGAGGTTATACCTTATGGTCGCTTCGTTTAAGTAGTTGTATGATAGGTAGTTTATATGCCTTAGGTAAATTACCAAAATACCCTTTTCATGTGTAATTGGTAATTAAGCATATGTAACCTAAACTTTCATCACTTAACTGATTATGTAACATAATTAAACATTTTAGGCATATAATACTTGTCATAGGACTAGTTAGGCAAACGCGTTTCACGCGAACGACGCGTTAAAGTAGCATAAGATACCTAAACGGGTCGTAATGGGTCGTAAGCACTTAGGATAGGTTTCATTTAGTATGTAGGCTTTGTTAAACCATATGACACGAGTTTCCATACTCATTTGGTTTACGAACCCTCATTCTATCTAAATCCTCCGACTTAGGTCCGGTTTATTAACATAGTTACCTATATTAGGTGCCGTTTGATTCCGTGATCTCTAGCATTGCTTGGTGGTTATCTTAGGACTTATGAGCAATCTCAAGTGAGTACATAGACCCCTCTTTTACTGTTTTCAAATGTTTTGGGGTGAAACACATGTGCCTACTTGTTACTTTCATGCTTTCCTGTTTTCATATCACATACTTGCTATGTCCATTAGTACACTATTAGTACATTGTTTTACATTACATTTCATGCTATGTATGTCCATTGTGTGCATACTTAGTACATCGTTTTACATTACATTTCATGCTATGTATGTCCATTGTGTGCATACTTAGTACATTGTTTTACATTACATTTCTGCTATGTATGTTGACTGATAGCATGCTAGCACATTGATTTACATGACTTTTCTGCTTTGTATGTTAACTTAGCATACTTAGTACATCGTTTTCATATAACATGTCCACATTTGCTATGACATTTGGTTTGCATAAACGAGACTTATATACGTTCATTAACATTAGCTACGCCGCTCGGTAGTAACTAGTGGTACCATAGGACTTGACAAATCCCATTCCTGACATCTCGGGTTTGTTTGGATGTAAGGAATGACTGAATCCGAAAACAATTCTTTTGATAACCTTGACTAAAAGGGTTATCCGACTGTCTCAAGGCTTGAATGTATGCGTTAACTTACCACATAAATGTTTGTATCAATGTAACATGCATTACTTTGCAAAACATAACTTTTTGATATATTCAAAATACTTTGTTTTGTGCATTTCTACATTTGGATTATGTGACAATACTTTACTTACAATACATAACATTTGTTACACATTACTTGACTACTTTTGGACTTCTTAACATTTGACATGGTTTATACAAGGACTTTTTGACGATTGGTTTAAACATAGACTTATTACATTGGTGGGTTGTTTAAGTGACTTAAGTAACGAGATGTGAGTAATATGATACAAGCATGGTGGATACGCCACTGGTACTTCCTATATATAAGTGTTTGTATTATATTACATATCATAGCGTTATTTAAATCATTCAATTTGGACTTATACATTTCACACAAGTAACACGATTTTCACAAGACTTTGGTTTACAAACAAATTTACTTTATACAACTCATTTTACTTGGTTATACATTTAACCATACGTTATACTTTTATTTATACATATCATTTGATCTTATCGCTTTTTAAATGACTTACAAAACAAAACAATTTACAAGGTTCATGACTGACTTTTACTAAACAACTTTTTCTTAAACTTAAGTCATGAATCCTATTTTCACAAACCTATGTATCTCACAGGCATTTTTATGCTGACGTACCTATTTTCACATGTGTTTTCAGGAGCTTTTGCGTAGGACGATGATTGTGACACTAGGGCGGACCTGTGCCTTAGAGACTTAAAACGAAGATAGACTTAGTTTAATTATGTTATAAACTCTTTGATTCATGTTTAAAACAATGTAACTCTTATGTTGATAAATAAAATACAACTTTGTATGCCATGGTTATGAAACAATTAATTCTGTTACAACACTCCCCGACGTTTTCCGCCACATTTTGTATGTTATACGTGGTCGGGGTGTGACACTATTTCCTTTGGTCTCACATACAGTTGGCCCCATTCTACATCCATTATTGGATATTCTGATGCTGATTGGGCTCGTTGCTTAGATACCAGACGCTCTACGTATGGTTAGTCTATATTTCTTGGCGGTAATTTGGTGTCTTGGAGTTCTAAGAAACAACCGACTATCTCACGCTCCGGTTGTGAATCTGAATATCGGGCTATGGCTAACACTGCTGCTGAACTTGTGTGGATTACTCATCTTTTATGAGAGCTTCAAGCCTTACCACCAGATCGACCTACTTTGCTTTGTGACAACGAAAGTGCTTTATTTATGACTCAGAATCCGGTTTCTCATAAGCGGGCAAAACACATTGACTTGGATTATCACTTTATCAGGGAACTTGTTAATTCAGGGAAACTTTACACAAAGTTTGTTCCAACCAATCTTCAAGTGGCGGACATTTTCACTAAAAGTCTTCCGCGACCACAATTTGAGCACTTTCGTACTATGTTACGTCTTGGTCCGCCACCTTTTCGTTGAAGGGGGGGGGGTATTAGATAAAGATTTGTAAAATATTTATATTTATCGTGTATCTCTTATATTTGTTAACCTCCTTAATCATAAGAGAGTTTGTTGTAATTCTTTGATTATAAAAGTTCCCTTTCCCTCATTCAATTGATGAGGTTGAATCATTATTATCTTACAAATATGAAGTGATTAATCCCACTTAAAAATTAGAAGGGATGCTACATGGATTAATATATAATTAAAGGTGACAGGTTAAATGTGGTTTTACTTAAAAGCATTCACATTGGATTCTTTATCCATAACTATATAATTACACTAAAAATTATTACTCTTTCTTTCTTTTATCAATTAAATAATATTTTTATACATTATTATTACATTTTCTCTCCTCCACTCACAACCACTTTTAAAAATATAAAAAATTTTATAAGTGGTGAACATTGTTTCCTATTTAATTACAGATAAACAATAGCATTCTCATATATTTTCTCTCAACTCCACTAATAACCACTCACAATAATTACTTATAATATAAGTTTTCTCACTCAGATAATACAATAGATCCATTGTGAATGCTCTTAGTTACCGAATTTAGAATACAATTAGTGTTTAATTTCGAAAAACAAAATCTATTTTTTAGAAGGACAACCTTCTTGTGTTTGGTTACCGCACTCCTCAAATTGAAGAGTCTGTTGCTTGGGAGTTTAGCTTGGGCATTCCCCGGGTAACCATACCGTCGGCTGCCACTTGACACTCGTTGTGCCACCACAAGAGCAGAACTCTCTGGCGTAACACACGGTGGTACAAAAACCTGGGTGGGCCCGCGATTCAAACTAACAACCTCACACAAGGCCTAACTCAAATCTTTTATTGTCTTAGTCCACCAAAAATGATACGAACAAGGATTAAACTTGAGTTTCCATTAGAGAATCCAAATCTTCTACCACTAAGCCACATGTTTAAACTTTTAAGTGAATGTTTATAAGAGTTGTTTTATTCTTTATTTATTTCTTTCTTTAGTGGGTATTCCTTTTTATGTATATGTATAATCATCGTTTGTTATTTTTCTAAACGCATATTTTATTTAACAATAACATAAAAACAATTCAAAATCAGAAATAAAAATAGGGATTTAGCAAAAGATATATAAAATGTTGAGACTACAATGGAGCCTCTAGAGGTTCCAAATCATACCATGCAGCCTAAAAGATGATTTGATTGTGTCAAAATAGTAATCACCTTATACTCGACTTTGATTAAAAACAGAAATTAAAATATTAAAAATCAAAACCCTAATAGAATATTTGGTTGCAGCGAATTAGTAAATATGTATCTGCATGCAAATTAAAATAATAGGCGTGATACTTAGCCTTATGAATACAATTCCGAAAATAATCAAATATGTTATAAATAATTAATGATATTATGATTATCAATTCCTAATATAGTCCAACTTGTTCTCCAAGCTTTTTTTCCCTTATAAATACTCAATGTATTCTAATGTAAAAGATGCATCATTAATAATAAACATCTCTTTCTCTCTCAATATCTCTTCTCATCTTCTTGCTATTAGGCTTATTCATAACACATTATCAGCACGCTTGCTTTGGATCACACATAAGGTATATCATATTCTCTAATTATTTTATCATTATTTATCACACTCATACATAATCCATATTGTAATTCATACGATTGCGGGTTGTGTTAGAGTTTTTGGTTTTTCAGAAAACACAAAACTAAAACCAAATCATAAACTTTGGTTTTCAAAAACACCAACCGAATCTTTGTTTTTTTTTTTAGTATGAACAAGAAAAAGATTGAGGGTTCTTATTCATCAACTTAATAATCTAACTTATTTATAATTTGATATAAAACTTATTTTTCATTCGTAAATTTGACATATTAACTTGAATCATGTGGAACCACAATTTCGTGCTTAGGTGAATCACATGATTTATTGGTTGGCCACAAAATTCAACGTCTATCTATATTATTGAAACACGCTCTCAATAAATTAGGTGATATTTGATTCGATTGCTTCAGTATATTTCTATATTTTTAAATTATAAATTCAAATCTTTTTAGTAAATAAATCAACAATTTAAGCGTTTAAGTAAGAGTTACTTATTGGTTGATGTACCTCAAAATATAAATCAACATATATTCTGTTTACAAATATATGGTTTTTGGTGTTTATATTGTAACTATAAATCACTGTTATATTATAGTCTTATATTATATTTGATTATAATACTATGAGGATATAAGATGTATAACACTATATTATAATACAATTTTGTTATAATAACAAAACTTACAAGTCAATACTACACTAGTTTCTCCACTGGATATTGCAAAAAATTTCTATGAAAATTCGACAGTTATAATTTAATTATATGTGTTAGATAACTAATTAATTACTGGATATTATTAATATCACAAATATATCATATATTAGAAGTTGTGTGTTAGAAATATGTAAATGTAAAATTATTATCCGGGTTATATATAATCTATATGTTATTTATAGTTTTAATTTACATGTATCTTTTTAATACAGTTCATCATAGCAAAACTTGAGTTCATGGCTTTAGATATTACTGGGAAAAACTATTTGTCATGGGTATTGGATGCTGAAATACATTTGAATGCCAATAATCTGGGTGAAACAATTAAAGAAGGAAATAAAGAAAGTACCCAAGATAAGGCAAAAGCCATGATCTTTTTATGCCATCATATTCATGAGGCTTTGAAAAATGAGTATCTCACTATCAAGGATCCACTTGTCCTTTGGACCAACATGAAAGAAAGGTATGACCACCAGAAAACGGTAATATTACCAAGAGCTCGTTACGAGTGGATCAATTTAAGGTTGCAAGACTTTAATTCTATAAGCGAGTACAACTCGGCAATGTTTAGAATCACATCACAATTGATTCTATGTGGTGAAAATATTACTGATAAGGAAATGTTGGAAAAAACATTCTTAACCTTTCACCCCTCGAATGTGATACTGCAACAACAATATCGTGAAAGGGGTTTCACCAAATATAGTGAGTTAATATCATGTTTGCTTGTGGCCGAGCAAAACAATGAGCTCTTAATGAAAAATCATGAGACTCGTCCGGTTGGAGCAACCCCAATCCCTGAAGCTAATGTGGCAACATATAATGGCCAAAGTGAAAGTTACGGACGTGGTCGAGGTTATCATCGTGGTCTTGGTCATGGCCGTGGTCTTGGTCATGGTCGTGGACGTGGCCGAGAAAATTATCATAGTGTTCAGTTTAAAAACAAAGGGACCCACCAAAAGTGGCATAATGATGAAAATAAATCCAGTGATGAAAAAAATAAAAAGAAGGTGGGATCTTCATCGAATGCATGTTACCGATGTGGAACTAACAATCATTGGTTGAAGACTTGTCGTACGGCCAAACACTTGGTGGAACTTTATCAACAATCCATCAAAGACAAAGCAAAAGGAATAGAGACAAATTTTACATATGAGCTTGCAAATGTTGATGTAACTGATGGTCATAAAGACCATAATGATACAACTAATCTGGATTATGATGATTTCCTTATTGAGCCAACTAACTTGGATTCTGGTGATATCGTGGCTGATACAACCCAGGTGAATGCTTGCAATTTTCCTTATATATGAATTATTAATTTTTAAGTGATGTTATTTCCTTCATTTCTTTAAGACATTTTGTTTGAGTATTTTGTTTTGTTTTTATGCGTATGAAACATTTTGGGATTTGTTATGTTTGAAGCATGTTAGACATTTTATTTATATGATTTTGTTTTGTTTTGAAGCATATGAAGTGTTTAACTAAGATCCCTATTAATGGAGAAGATATATGTCTAATAGACAGCGCATCAACGCATACAATTCTCAAAATTAATTGAAGGCTTTGGAGAAGCTTATGTAGTGTTGCCAGGTGGAACACCATTTAAAATAACCAATGCGTTATTTTCCCCAATGTCTCAAAGAAATCTAATAAGTTTTAAAGATGTTCGTTTAAACGGATATCATCTTGAGACTACATCTGAGGGAGATGATGAGTACTTTTATATCACAAATATTAGTTCGGGTAAAAAGCATGTGTTAGAAAAGTTGCCCGCACTTGCCTCTGCTTCGTATTATACTAAAATTAATGCAATCGAATCAAATCCAGTTATAAACACGAAGTTTGTAGACCAAGAGAATTTTATCATATGGCATGATCGGTTAGGCCATCCCGGATTAACAATGATGCGAAAAATTATAGAAAATTCAGTTGGGCATTCTTTGAAGAACCAGAAGATTCTTCAGTCCAAGGATATTACATGTGTTGCATGTTCACAAGGGAAGTTGATTACTCGCCCATCACCAATGAAGGTGGGGACTGAATCCTTGATTTTTTTTGGAAAGAATACATGGGGATATTTGTGGACCTATACATCCTTCTAGTGGAACATTTAGATATTTTATGGTCTTAATTGATTCATCAACTAGATGGTCACACATGTGCCTACTATCAAGTCGTAATATGGCATTTGCACGACTACTTGCTCAATTAATAAGGCTAAGGATTTTCCCGATTACCCCATCAAGAATATTCGATTAGACAATGCTGGTGAATTTACATCCCAAACATTTAATGATTATTGCATGTCTATTGGGATAAATGTAGAGCATCTTGTACCTCATGTACATACACAAAATGGGCTTGCTGAATCGCTTATCAAGCGACTTAAAATGGTTGCAAGACCAATGATTATGAAATCAAAACTACCAGCATCTGCTTGGGGACATGCAATTTTACATGCAGCAACACTAATTCGCATCAGGCCAACGAGTTATCATACTTCCTCCCCATTAAAGTTGGTTCTTAGTCAGGAACCAAATATTTCCCATCTAAGGATTTTTGGTTGTGCTGTATATGTTCCAATCGCTCCACCACAACGCACACAGATGGGGCCTCAAAGAAGGTTAGGAATATATGTTGGGTATGAATCACCGTCAATCATTAAGTATTTAGAACCTACAACGGGTGATTTATTTACAGCTTGATTTAGTGATTGTCATTTTGTTGAATCAACATTCCCAACATTAGGGGGAGACAAAAAGCAGTTGGATAATAGTATTATTTGGAATGAGTTATCATTATCTCATCTTGATCCTCGAACTAAACAATGTGAACTAGAAGTTCAAAGGATAATTCATTTACAAGGATTAGAAAATCAATTACCAGACTCATTCACTGACCCAAAGAGAGTGACTAAGTCACATATACCAGCTGTTAATGCTCCAGTTAAAATAGGTGTCCCACAAGGACAGCCACTTGTTGGTAATGAGTCTAATGCACGCCTAAAACTTGGTAGACCAATCGGTTCTAAAGATAAAAATCCTCGAAAGAAAAAGGGAGCAAATAATGTAGATGGTCAAGTCGAGGTAACAATAACGCAAGAAAAGGAGTCTCCAGAAGAGACACTAGACATGATGGTTCTAGAAGAACCTCAGGTACCTGAAAACGAAGAGATCTCAATTAATTATATCATGTCTAGAAAGGTATGGTACCGAAGCGAAATCGACGTCGATGATAGTTTTTCATATAATGTAGCGCTACAAGTAATGGAAAACAATGAGGATCAAGAACCAAAATCAGTTGAGGAATGTAAACAAAGAAATGATTGGCCAAAATGGAAAGACGCGATAGAGGCAGAATTGAATTCCCTAAATAAACGAGAAGTTTTTGGACCTGTGGCCCACACACCTGAAGGTGTAAAGCCTGTTGGATATAGATGGGTTTTTGTGTGAAAACGTAATGAGAAAAATGAAATTGTACGATACAAGGCAAGATTAGTAGCACAAGGATTTTCGCAAAGACCTGGAATTGATTATGAGGAGACATATTCTCCAGTGGTAGATGCGACAACTTTTCGTTATCTTATTAGTCTGGTAATACAAGAAGGGATTGATTTGCGTCTAATGGATGTTGTGACAACCTACCTCTATGGCTCACTTGATACTGATATTTACATGAAACTTCCTGAAGGATTCAAATTGCCAAACTCATGTAAATCTAGTTCTCGAGAACATCTTTCAATCAAACTAAACAAATAATTATATGGGCTAAAACAATCTGGGCGTATGTGGTATAATCGCCTTAGTGAGTATTTGTCGAAAGAAGGCTATAAAAATGATTCTGTATGCCCGTGTATTTTTATAAAAAGGTCAGGATCTGAATACGTTATAATTGCTGTATATGTTGATGACATGAATATAATTGGAACTCCAGGGGAGCTTCAAAAGGCAGTTGAATACTTGAAAAGAGAATTTGAAATGAAAGACCTTGGGAAGACAAAGTTTTGTCTTGGATTACAAATTGAACACCTTAAGGGGTGGAATCCTTGTGCATCAAGAAACTTACATAGAGAAACTACTAAAAAGATTTTATATGGAAAAATCACATCCATTGAGTACCCCAATGGTTGTAAGGCCGCTTGATGTGGAAAAAGACCCATTCCAACCTCCTAAAGATGGAGAGGAAATCCTTGGTCCAGAAGTACCATATTTAAGTGCAATTGATGCACTAATGTTTCTTGCTAGCCATACACGACCTGATATATCATTTTCTTTAAATTTATTGGCAAGATATAGTTCATGCCCAACAAAGAGGCACTGGAATGGGGTAAAACAAATATTTAGATACCTTCAAGGTACAAAAGATATGGATTTGTATTTTACAAATCAATCGAAAACAGGTTTGGTTGGTTTTGCAGATGCAGGGTATTTGTCTGATCCTCACACTGGGCGATCTCAAACTGGATATTTATTTACAAGTGGAGGTACTGCAATTTCATGGCGTTCAGTAAAGCAAACAATCATAGCCACGTCTTCTAATCATGCAGAAATATTGGCGATAAATGAAGCTAGTTGAGAATGCATTTGATTAAGGACTGTAATACAACACATTCGTGGATCTTGTGGTATTTCTTCGGGAGATGAGGGACCGACAATCTTACATGAAGACAACGCAGCATGCATTGCTCAACTAAAGGAAGGATACATCAAAGGTGATAGAACAAAGCACATTTTGCCAAAGTTCTTTTTTACACATGATCTACAAAAGAATGGAGATATTATTGTCCAACAAATTCGTTCCAACGAAAACTTAGCAGACTTGTTCACTAAATCATTGCCGACCTCAAAATTCAAGAAGTTAGTTCATGGAATCGGGATGCGTCGACTCAAGGAGCTTAAGTGATCATCATCAGGGGGAGATAATACGCGCTGCACTCTTTTTCCCTTAGTCAAGGTTTTGTCCCATTGGGTTTTCCTGACAAGGTTTTTAATGAGGCAGCATTAAGCGTATGGAATGGATAATCAAGGGGGAGTGTTATAAATAATTAATGATATTATGATTATCAATTCCTAATATAGTCCAACTTGTTCTCCAAGCCTTTTCCCCTTATAAATACTCAATGTATTCTAATGTAAAGATGCATCATTAATAATAAACATCTCTTTCTCTCCCAATATCTCTTCTCATCTTCTTGATATTAGGCTTATTCATAACAAAATATTAATAAAAATATAAATACGAGAGTATTATGAAAGTTTTATCACACAACCGGAAAGAGAAACAAAAGTACAAAACACCCCATAATTTGGACCTCATCCATAAAATGGTGAGTTGGGCTATGTGCCTAGAGCTATATTCGAATCCGGAGCCTTGATACCTATCTAGCTATTTTTCTGAAACAGAAATAAGGAGAAAAAGAAATAAGGAGTTGTTGCATATAGACGTGCACAAACCAGTTGATTTCAATAACCCGTTCAGTTAACCAGTTATGCTATGCCGACTGATTTGACTTTAATCGTGTAATGCTTTAATTACTTTAACCATTTATTTTTTAACTAGGCTCGTTAATTACTTTAACTAGGTATTTTCGGTAAATAACCGGTTTTTTTTTTTTCTAAATTTCATTTAATTTTTCGGTTAACTGGTCTACCGGTTAAAAAACCAGTTAATAACCAGTTTCTATACTAAATATTTATAACCAGTTACTAACCGACTATTGAAATTAACCACTAACCAGTTAATGTTATACCGGTTAATACCCGATTTCAATTAATAACCGGTTATGGTTAATTAACCGAGTTTTTTGCCTATCTCTAGTTGCATGTAGTGTTTTGCCGTATTGTGTATTTTTGAATTGAATATTTGGTGTGTGTTTGGTTTGTAAATTATATATATATATATATATATATATATATATAGAGAGAGAGAGAGAGAGAGATGGGCCGGTTATCATACAAATCCCCTAATCGTACATTATGTACGCTATAACCACAACTGTCAGATCATATCATTTAAACTGCGTGTTTAAGAATTAAATTAATCAAATTAAAATAAATAAATGAAACCGCCAAGGTTAAAATCGTTCATTGCGAAATCAAAACACCTGATAATCAGCAAACAAAAACTCATAAATCATACCGTAAGATCTCTTATTCAAGATCGTATTCGAAAATCCAACAAGTAATAAAAAATCGATCGATTCTTATTCACCAAATCCTTCTACGATTTCATTATCTGCTGAATTTGGAAGTTCAGAACTGAAACAAATCGATAGACCGTCTATGAAGAAGATGATGCAGGATGAAAATAAAAAAAATTTATGTGAAATACATATCAAACGTGCGAAAAACATTGCAGACAAAAAGAAAGGTTGGGTTTTTTGTAAAGTGTGCGAAATCATAAATTACCACATGCGATTTAAAAAAAAGGTAATAATATTTAAGATGTCTTATGATGTGCGAATTCATGATTCATAGACATGCGATTTCAAAAAAAAAGTTAATAATTTTTTATATTTCTTATAGTTTGCGAATTCATGATTTATACACATGCGATTTCAAAAAAAGTTAATAATCTTTGAGATTTCTTATAGTTTGCGAATTCGTTTTGGAATCGTATGCGATTTTGAATATAATGCTGCCAATACTTTCATGTAACTTTGTACTAAAATGCAAAAAAATAAAATAAAAAATTACGAATTAATAACTAAAATAAATAAAAATTAACTATTTTATATAAAAAAATGAATTTATTACCGATGTGACTGTAATTTGACATGTAATGATCAATTTTACCATAAATACTACTGAACTTACCACCCTACCTATATAATAAATTTACTATTTTAATATAAAATACCCAAGGATAACTACCTTCCATATTAAGACATAGAACACAAAAAACACACACAACACACCCACAAAAATGGCATATGAAGATTCAGAAAAAATAAAAAATATTGCCATAAAGGAACTATTGTCAACTCGCACGTTGACAGAAATAAGCACCGATGTCACATCTTCTCATTTGATTCTTGATGTGCAGGGTAAGATTCTTGAAGAAATCAAGAAAAATCAAGAGATGTGGGAGAGACTACTTGAAGAACCACAATCAAGCTTCAGAGACGCAGCTTTGGATCACATAAAGGAACAGTCTCAAGCTGATGACTTAGCCTTCTCTTTCCTGAAAGATGCTCTAAACACTGTGAAGGAGAAGATGGAGTTCAGCTCGGCTGAACGTGACAAAATCTTTGCTTCAAGTAACTAAATTTCTGTTTAATCGTTTTATGGTTTTAGCTGTGTTAGACAATAAGAACTACTTTATATTTTGGGTACCTGTTTTGAATACATCTTATGCTTCATTATAATATAAAATCGCATGAATGATTTAGACATCTTTGTCACAAAAAACAAGATAACTCAAAATCGCATGTATTAAAAGTGAAATCGCATGTAAGACTAATTATAAACTGATGCATATAAAATCGTATGTTTACATACTAAATCTCATGCATGTATGATGTCACACCCCCAAAATCCACATGCGGAGTACCACCGCTTGGAGGCGTGACTGACCAGGATCCAGCCACCAATTATACTGAGCATTGGTTAATAGTAAAAATGTTCACTAACCACAATAGTTAGTAAACACCATAGTTCGAAGTTTTAAAAGCTTAAGTTTAAATAACAGTTTAAGTAAACAGCGGAAGCATAAACCAAACAGTTTCAAAACATGGTTCATAGTTCAAGATTATTTAAAACCCAACACATGGGCTAAACGACCACTACACATTCCCAAGCTGCAAGCTCCTGAGTCACTGGGTACCTGCAAAGCATGCAGTAGGGTATCAACAAAAATGTTGGCGAGTTCACGAGTTGTCCAGTTTTTAATTACCAAAAACTTGTTTCACCAGTTAATTTATCCGTTTATACAAGCGATGGGGAGCTACCCCATTAGTAAGCGACTAAACTGTTTTTCCAATACCGAATACTTACTTAACCGTACGTTTCTGCAGTGCCCCGTTTGTCAATGTTCTATCGTCCCGAAATTCGGTTGTAGCTTCAGTGCTGGGAGTTTCATTTGGGAACAACTGGGGATACTTGCGCTTCATCTGGTCTTCCCGTTCCCAGGTAAACTCTGGGCCACGTCACGAGTTCCAACGGACTCGTACGAGAGGTATCTGGCTACGTTTGAGGGTTTTGATCTCTCGATCCGTGATCTCAATCTGTTCCTCAGTAAAGTCTAGCTGTTCGTCAATAGTAAGTTCCTTGAAAGGAATGATGAGTGTTTCATCTGACAGACACTTCTTCAGATTAGACACGTGAAAGACGTTGTGCACAGCACTCAGTTCTTCAGGCAGATTCAATCTGTAAGTGACCTTACCGATCTTTTCGGTAATTTCGAATGGTCCGACATATCGCGGATTAAGCTTGCCCCGTTTTCCGAAACGAATCACACCCTTCCAGGGTGAGACTTTAAGTAGAGCCCGGTCACCAACCTGGAACTTTAGCGGTTTCCTATCCTTATCAGTGTAACTCTTCTGACGGTCACGGGCTGCCGCCATGCGTTGCCTGATCTGGGCAATCCTTTCCGTAGTGTCTACCACAAGTTCTGGACCTGTGATTTGGCTGTCACCAACTTCCGCCCAGCAGAGAGGCGATCGGCATTTACGACCATACAATGCCTCAAAGGGTGCTGCTTGAATGCTGGTGTGGTAGCTGTTGTTGTAGGAGAATTCCACTAGCGGTAGGTGCTTTTCCCAACCCTTGCCAAAATCGATCACACATGCCCTAAGCATGTCTTCAAGGGTTTGGATGGTGCGTTCAGATTGCCCATCCGTTTGTGGGTGATAAGCAGTGCTCATGTCTAAGTGTGAGCCAAATGATTTGTGCATAGCTTGCCATAACTCAGAAGTAAAACGCGCGTCCCGATCAGAAATAATAGAGGTTGGCACTCCGTGCTTCGAAACCACTTCCTTTAAGTAAACCTCTGCTAAGGTAGAGAACTTGTCTGTTTCTTTAATAGCCAAAAAGTGGGCAGACTTAGTTAATCGATCCACTATCACCCAAATGGTGTCATTTCCGCGTTGAGACCTAGGCAAGCCAGTAACAAAATCCATGGAAATTTGCTCCCATTTCCACTGCGGGATCTCTGGTTGTTGGAGTAGGCCCGTTGGTTTCTGATACTCAGCCTTGACTCTTGCATAAGTCAAACATTTCCTGACATAGGTTGCTATGTGGGCTTTCATGCTAGGCCACCAGTATGTAGTCTTTAAGTCGTGGTACATCTTATCCGAACCAGGATGTACTGAGTAACGGGACTTATGGGCTTCATCCATTACAAGCTCGCGCAAATTCCCATAAAGTGGGACCCATATACACCCGTTTACGTAGTAAGCACCATCTTCTTTTTGTTCTAGCCGTTTCCTTGATCCTCGCAGGGACTCAGCCCTGATGCTCTCGGCTTTCAATGCTTCAATCTGAGCGTTTCGGATTTGCTTAGGGAGGTTCGAGTGGATGGTGAGCTGTAAGGCACGAACACGCTTAGGTTTGGTTTCCTTCCTGCTGAGGGTATCAGCTACCACATTAGCCTTGCCTGGATGATATCTAATTGCCCACTCATAGTCATTTAGGAGTTCGACCCACCGGCGTTGCCGCATATTCAACTCCTTTTGTTCCATTATGTGCTGGAGACTCTTGTGATCGGTATAAATCGTGCACTTGGTACCGTACAAGTAATGTCTCCAAATCTTGAGCGCGAAGACCACAACTCCGAATTCTAAGTCATGCGTCGTGTAGTTCCATTCGTGGATCTTGAGTTGTCGCGAAGCGTAAGCAATAACCTTCTCGCGTTGCATCAACACGCAACCAAGTCCTTGAATAGAAGCGTCGCAGTAAACAACTAAGTCGTCGGTACCTTCAGGTAAGGAAAGAATAGGAGCACTACAGAGGTTCTTCTTTAGTTCCTGAAAGGCAGATTCCTGAGCATCACTCCATTTGTAAGCAACACCCTTCTGAGTGAGGGTCGTAAGTGGTTGAGCGATCTTTGAAAATCCCTTGATAAATCTTCGATAATATCCTGCCAATCCCAAGAATTGGCGTACTTCGGTCGGAGTCTTAGGTATAGGCCAATTCTTAATGGATTCGATCTTAGCGGGGTCGACATGAATCCCATCCTGATTGACTATGTGCCCAAGGAAATGGACTTCCCTAAGCCAGAAATCACATTTCGAGAATTTGGCGTACAGTTGCTCATTGCGAAGGAGTTCGAGAATAAGACGCAGGTGTTGTTCATGCTCCTCTTGACTCTTCGAGTAAATTAGGATGTCGTCAATAAACACAATTACGAACTTGTCTAGGTAGGGTTTGCACACTTGGTTCATGAGATCCATGAAGATCGCAGGTGCGTTGGTCATTCCGAAAGGCATAACAAGGAATTCGTAGTGACCATAGCGGGTTCTGAAAGCAGTCTTAGAGATGTCCTCATCGCGGACTCTCAGTTGGTGATAGCCCGATCGCAGATCGACCTTCGAATAATAGCTCGACCCTTGCAGCTGGTCGAACAGATCGTCGATACGGGGAAGTGGGTAACGATTCTTGATGGCAACCTTGTTCAGTTCGTGGTAATCAATGCACATTCGGAATGTGCCATCCTTCTTTTTGACAAAGAGCACTGGGGCTCCCCAGGGTGATGAGCTAGGATGGATAAAACCTTTGTCTAGAAGTTCTTGTAGTTGAGTAGAAAGTTCCTTGAGTTCTGCGGGGGCTAGACGTTAAGGTGCACGAGCTATAGGTGCTGCTCCGGGAGCTAGCTCGATTTGAAATTCGACCTGACGGTGAGGAGGGAGTCCAGGTAGTTCTTCAGGAAATACCTCAGGATAGTCGCGTACAATGGGGAAGTCTTCGATCCTCTTTTCCTTTTCCTGGGTATCGGTGATAAGTGCTAAGATAGCGGTGTGCCCCTTTCATAAACATTTCTGGGCTTGTAAGAATGAAATGATGCCTGTGACTTCTCCGCTTTTGTCGCCCTGAACGATAAGGGGTTTGCCAGGAGGGCGGGGAATACGAACAGCTTTCTCTTGGCAGAGGATTTCAGCTCGATGCTTGGATAACCAATCCATACCAATGACGACGTCGAAGCTTCCGAGAATGATGGGGAAGAGATCGATACGGAAGGTCTGACCAGACAGTTCTAGTTTGCAGTTACGAATAACGTGTGAGGCCTCGAGGTTTCTACCATTAGCTATTTCAACGATGTGCTTAGAGCTTAACGGCGTAAGAGTGGACTTAAGCTTCTTACTAATACATAGGGATACATAACTAGCATCTGCTCCAGAATCAAATAATATGGAAACATAACGGTCATTAAGTAGGAACTTACCCGCCACTACGTTGGGGTCGTTCCTTGCTTCGGCAGCCCCAATCACGAATGCCCTTGCATTGTTTCCAGCTCCCTGGTTGTTGTCGTTGTTTCCAGCACCTCGATTATTGTTGTTGCGATTTTGGTTCAGCTGAGGGCAATCCTTTCGCATGTGCCCTATTGCCCCACATTTGTAGCATTCACGGTTGTTTCCTTGCTGCTGCTGTTGCTGTGGTTGATGCTGATTCTGCCTAGCTGGGAACTGGCTCCTGCAGTCTTTGGCTTCATGCCCCATCTTGTTGCATTGCTGACACTGACCTTTGCCACATGGCCCATTGTGGTGTCGGTTACATTTGTTACACTTGGGGTGGTTTCCTCGATAGCCACCCTGTTGCTGAGGGCCTTTGTTGTTTTCAGTCTTCCTTTGCTGAACTGAGGCCTGAGTGGGGTTAGCATCCTTACCCTGATTTCCATCCCACTTTCGTTTGTTATCGCTAGAAGTTCCGGCAGTAGCACTGATCCTTTTGGGCAGCTTGCCCTCCTCCACAGCTTGATTGGTGAGTTTGTGAGCAAGACGGACCACGGGCTGTATGGTATTGAGGTTGGCTGAGGTTACATGACTCCGGATTCCTGGGACCAAACCTTTGATGTACAACTCGATCCTTCGATACATAGGTCGGGACATGTTTGGGCAAAGTGCAGCATAGTCGTTGGACTGCTTGGTGTAGGTCTCAATCTCTGATCCAACCATCTTGAGCTCATAGTATTCGTTTTCGAGTTTGTGGATGTCATCCCTGTGACAATACTCCTCTTTGATCATGTCCTTGAAATCTTCCCACACAGTAGCATTAGCAGTTTCCAGACCAAGCATCTGAATCTGCGCCTTCCACCATGAAAGTGCGTTTCCTTCAAGCGTACCAGTCGCGAACTTTACCCAGTTAGCAGGGGGACACTCGCAGACAGCAAAGATAGCTTCGGCCTTTTCAATCTAGTGCAGAAGGCCTACGGCACCCTCAGTGCCGTTGAAAGGGAGAGGCTTGCCATCCATGAAGGTTTTGAAAGTACAAACACGTGGTTGCGCAGGCGCTTGCTGACCTGTTGTGAGAAGCGAAGCGAATAGGCTTAGAGGTGAAAAGACGATGCAGAGGTAGGATCTAAACATCCTAAAGTAACGAGTTTACCTCCAGGGTGAGCTGCGAAAGCTGCAGCCACCGTGTTGAGCAAGTTAGTGAACTGAGCCTGAGTCATGTTAACGTTTCCTCTTCCGCGTCCACTCATTGTCTTCATAGCCAGAAAACACAGTATGAGTGTGATGTCGTAATGTAGCGAGAATGAGGTAGAAGAGGAATGCGTATCTATCTAATTAGGCATACTAGTATGTATAGTAGAGTAACAACATAAAGTAAACAAGCAAGTAAACACAAGTCTGAGCTATAAGGTCTAATACGTTGAGTCTTGCCCTTGGAGTGTAGTGTCGTCACGAGTCACAGGTTATAGTCTGGTTTTTCTCAAAAAGACTTTCTTTTTAAATCCGAGTTCACTATAACCAATGGCTCCGATACCAATCTGTCACACCCCCAAAATCCACATGCGGAGTACCACCGCTTGGAGGCGTGACTGACCAGGATCCAGCCACCAATTATACTGAGCATTGGTTAATAGTAAAAATGTTCACTAACCACAATAGTTAGTAAACACCATAGTTCGAAGTTTTAAAAGTTTAAGTTTAAATAACAATTTAAGTAAACAGCGGAAGCATAAACCAAACAGTTTCAAAACATGGTTCATAGTTCAAGATTATTTAAAACCCAACACATGGGCTAAACGACCACTACACATTCCCAAGCTGCAAGCTCCTGAGTCACTGGGTACCTGCAAAGCATGCAGTAGGGTATCAACAAAAATGTTGGCGAGTTCACGAGTTGTCCAGTTTTTAATTACCAAAAACTTGTTTCACCAGTTAATTTATCCGTTTATACAAGCGATGGGGAGCTACCCCATAAGTAAGCGACTAAACTGTTTTTCCAATACCGAATACTTACTTAACCGTACGTTTCTGCAGTGCCCCGTTTGTCAATGTTCTATCATCACTGACGGTTTGCCAGAGTACATTAGTTCACTCCCGTTCCCAGTAACAAGGGTCGGTGTGAGGCTGGTTACACCTAAATAGCGCTATTAACTAATAACCCGTTCGCCAGGCCCCGGCGACTAATCGGTATTAAATGGTAGGGACTTAAGTGATAGAGTTTCGTTTAGTGTTGCTTGTTGCATTACCGTATAAACAATAATTAACTAAGAGTCCCATTTAAGGGGAAGAAAGTAGGTTTGTATCCCTTACGCGGGGATAGCGTTGTTTAAGTTTCTGTTTCCCAAAACCATCGGGAACACATGCTTTAATCGTTGTGAACTCACCTTGGGTTGCTCGGTAGTTTCGTTTACTTGGTTATGGATGCTGGTCACCACGTCCTAATATGGTTACCAGTATAGGTCAGGCTCGGATACAAGTAATCACGTATATCCTACACGTATCTAACACACAGTATGCATACAGTTTGAGTTATTGGGCCTGCTCTAATAATGGCACAGTCAAACCGTAACAATTAACACGTAGTTCAGTCAAACAGTAACATGTATGGACAGTCCATACACTTTGGCCCAATAATGGAGACCAGTAGCCCACTCGAGACAAGGTGGTCTCGAGTCGAGACCGAGAGGTCTCGAGTCGCAACCAAGTGGTCTCGGGTTGTAGCGGGGTGGTCTCGAGTCATGCAAGTACGAGTCGCAACCTCAGATACCTCGGGTTCAGTCTCGAGTCAAGATTATGGGGTCTCGACTCGAGACCTTGATGGTCTCAAGTCCCTGAAGTCTGTCTCGAGCGGTCACTATGTGGTTTCGAGTTGCAATCACCGCGGTCTCGAGTTGTAGTTCGATGGTCTCGAGTTGTAGTTCGATGGTCTCGAGTCGAGACCAGGGGTCTCGACTCCCATCACCTGCTGATTCTAGAACACCTGCATACATTGTACTATCCAATAGAATTTCATGTTCATGATCCTTAGTACAAACCAATACAATTTCACCAACATGTTTTCTTGTCTAACCTTAAATCAAATAGATCAAACATACAGTTTTTTTCAAATATTTTCGTGGCACTCATGTTGTTCTTCATTAGGGTTTTCATCACATTCAATTATTCATAACATGTTCATGTATTTCAACACTAGGGTTTTACCATTCATCTTTATCTTCAAAGCATGTGCATATATCCTTAGTTCTACAACATATGACACGAGATTTGTGAACAAGAATTATGTGACATATATTCTAAGTATCAAGACAATCATTAAACACAATATTTGTCCTATTCTATCAATCATGAATCGGATGGTGATAAGCATCATCAATCATTCAAAGCACAATAGTTCACATCTCATTCATCATTTAATCAATCAAGCAAGTAACACTATTATTCACATAAATACCTAGTGAGCATCTAAAAACACTAATCGGTTGATATATACTCATGACTTATCATTTGTTTTAGCCAAATAACTACAAGGTACTAACCGGCTAGATGTTGAGGGTATGAAGAATCAATGATCCAACTTCCGAGTGATGATATCGAGCTTGATCCGACAATCTTGGTGCTACCGGTTGAATCCGAGAGAGAGATGAGGGGAGGTTTGTGGTGGTGTTCTAGGATTTTAGTGAGAGGGAGAGAGTGTGTGTAGGAGAGTGTGTGTGGGTTGCCCAAAAATGGCAAGGTTGGCTAACAACAAGGGTTATATACTCGTTCCAAGTTGGTGCACCCTAATGGGCTTTCGGGTGGACTAAAGGAGGTCCATGTCCCAACCGGCCCACTGTTTACTGTTTACTCGAGACCGAGTGGTCTCGAGTCGTGGTCTTGGTGGCCTCGGCTCACCAATACTCTTATTCATATATATATATATACATAACTTATACATTATACGTACACATTATCGACACGTAGCACATCAAGATAAATCACAACTTTCATTTAATATTATATACACGCAATTTCAATATGAGATGGTTACTCGGGAAAACCCAGAGTGTCACATATGATATAAACAGATGAATATAAAATCGCATGTGTTTCGTATAAAATCGCATGTACATTAAAAAAAAATTAATCTTCCTCATCTGAAACCTCCTCCCATTGATCTTCTTCTTCAGTGCCATCATCACTACTTCCACTGTAATCTTCAAACTCATCTTCCTCTTCATCGTCTTCGACCTCGTTGTCTTTGTCTCTGGGATCTTTTTCAACCTGGACTCCCTTCGTCTTCTTTTGTTGTTTGCCTTGTTGTTTGCCTTTCAGTATCTCACAAGTCCGAATATCATGGCCTTTTTCATTGCATACACTACATGTCCTTGACCTTTTTCCTTTGCGGCTGATCATTTGTGTGACAACCCTCATTAATCCAGGTATCCGTACAATTAATTAATATTAATTAATTGCTTAATGACTGTGCTGAATTACTTAACTGCTCTCTGATTACTGCATCATACTTACATGTGCATCACATATTACAAAATGTCACATCTTTATCACATACAGACTTTATTGACATACCCGATGCACAAAGCACAGTTAGCACAGTTAAAGGATAAAGCAGGAAAATGCTGAGGAGGTTCAGTAAATAGACAGACAGAGTTTTGAGACCCAGTATGGGCCAGGGACAAGGTACTACACTAGTATGGTGTGTAGGGAAGTAAGAACAATATAACTGCGTCACTAGGTGATAGTTTGAGTGCCGGAAAGTGCCTAAAACTCACTTTAAGTGCAGAATTCTGCATTTTTCAGCAAAATTCAGCTTTTTAACATACTAGTATTATGCAGAAAATTGACTAAATGGTCCTGAATGCTTTCCTAAGTGTTGGGAATTAAATGTGTCACAAAAAGTTACATAAAAGACACTAAACGGTATAACTTAGCACTTTAACGAACCAGTATCTAACCGAACAACCGGACATTACCTGGAACACCAAAATTTTGCCAGATACATTGTTTTATTATTTTTGAGCGAGTTATGGTCTCCGAATACCCCAACACACTATAAAATATGTCATACACATAATACACTAGATATTACACTTAACCTCCAACTATTTACCTACTATCATTCAAAATTTGCAAATAACCCCCCCTATATATATTTACGGTCCAAAGGGGAGGACCCCACCACCAAATCCCACTAGATATTATCTCATATTTTATTTGGATACTTGCTTGATTTGGTGAACTTGATATTGTGAAATCATTATAAGTATGGTGCCATAGATCACAAGATCATATCATTCTCACTTCAACACTCAACTTCACCCCACTCCCTCAACCTCTCTCTCTCCCTCTCGGCCTTGTTTGTGCCGCCACCACCACCACCACCATACAACCACCATATTCATCCATCACTCATTCCATTTCAAACCCATTTCAAAATACTAGAAGGTGTTACATGGAACTTGAAGCTTGAAGAACTTGAAGAACCTTCATCCTTAGCTTTCATCCACCATTTTTTTCATCATCTTTTTCTTCTGATCTTCCCTAGCTTTAAGCTAGTTGTAAGCTTCTTACTACTAACTTTTACTTCTCATTTTGTTGGTTAAAAAGATGTACATTGTTATGAAACACAAGAACACTAAAAGACTTAAACTAGAATCATGAACATGAAACTTAAAGATGATGAAATCTTGTTAAAATGATGTTGTTAAATACATGCATGGCACTTGATTGTTGATTTCTTGATAATATGATGTTGATCATCATATTGAACTTGTTAAAGTATGATTAAAAACGTGGTTTAACAAGTTAGAAGGTGATTATGGGTTTACATGGAATAATCATCTTCTTGATCAAACATGAACTTGAAAGTGAAATGATTTTGTTGTAAAGTGACAAACCAAGTGAACTAGTAAACTTGTAAATCCAAGAGTTGTGAATGATTTTTCTAAAAGAAACCAAGTTAAAAAGATGATTCTTGAAGGATCATGGTTTTTATTAAACTTACACTATTTTTAGTGGAAAGACAAATAAATAAACCCTAGAGGAACAAGAAAATGCTATGGATAAACATTTTTGTGAATTATGTTTACAAGTTGGAAACACCAAATCTTTTCAAGAATGAGATTTCAAAAGAAGTAAACACACATTGGAGGGTAACTAAACCCACTAAATACTTCACCAAGTTACTACGCGTTTTTGTGAAAGATCAAGTTCATGTTACTATGAAAAGTGTATTGTTTTTACACTTGGTAAGTATAAGGTGTTTAGCGTATGATTGATGATTGTTTGAAGGATTTTTGGAAAAGAAAATGATATGCTAAATAGCATGGACACCTCCATTTGCAAGGGAAACTATGGCGAAATTTTCTAAAAATTCCAACACTCAGAAAAATATTTTCTAACAAGTATTTACAAGTATATTTTGATCATAAGTCTTCAATATAGATCTTGCCATAATTTTTGTAACAAAAATACAAATATTGGAGGGTGTTGGCTTTTGTAAATAAAAATGGATAAATATATATATTTAGAATATATATATATACATATTAAGACACTTGGGTGATTATTTGCATACTCGGTGAAATTGTCATATTATATAACTTACAAAGTACCGTGAAATTTATTATCCAAAAACAATACCGTTACTTGTATATTTTTGGTATATATTATTTTTGGACAAGGAAAATATATTATTTTTGGAAATAAAAATATATTTTCCTAAGTATAGTTAGAAGATATATGATTTTTGGGAAAAATATATATTTTCTGGGCAATACGTTATTTTTGGGTCAAAATGAGTTTACAAATATATTTTCTTAAGTGAGACTTAGAAATATATTATTTCGGAAATTACAAGTACAATAATACAAATATACATATATAAGATACCCCATCCTTGGGAAGGAAATACAAAAGTTAAATACTTGAGAAGTATTAATACAGAAATATTGTTTAAACAATTATTCCTAAACCAATATAATTTAAGTTGAAATATTAATTATTTTGACAAGTAATGATAACCTGGAATAATATAAGAAACGTAACTCAAAACATTAATGCTAAGCAAAGGCACGGCCCGTCCGTCTAATAGACATCAGTACACTGTAGGTAGTCGTGTTTGCTGACAGAGTTTGGGTTACGAGCTGAGGACGCAATATTGTGAGTTCATGTCCCCCTTTTCTCTTAACTGTTTTCAGTTTTATACTTCGGGGGTGGAACACATGTTACAACTATTACAGACATTTTTATACATGGTATGGTTATCCTAAGGAGGGTTTACTACTAGATCATGTGAAGGGTGGGCACAACACTTAAGGCCATTAATCCTCGTCGTAGGACCGAGGGACATGAGTGATAGATCTATTTGGGTTTAGCGAGCCCACACCCATGAGGCCGGGGCGGCCCATAATGGTGACTATGTCTTCCAGCCGGAAGCCCGGTACAAATTTGCTAGGTTTGAGTTTTCCTGCACCTTTTCACACATACCATTGGCTTTGCAACCCAGTGGTGATCTCTTTTTCCTTATTGCTACATACCAGGGACATTTATACATACAAGACATACTTTAAAGGTTTATACATACTCACATACACATGAACTCGCTCAACTTTTTGTTGATATTTTTAAACTACATGTATTTCAGGAAACTAGTGGATCAGGAAGGTTATGCATGTGTCGTCAAGCTGCGTTTTAATAAAAGATGTTATCCATGGTTGTCAAGTTTAGGGGGTGTCTTCTATTCCTGGACGGGATACACTTCTCTAAACTCAGGTTTTATTTAAAGTCGTTTGTGGAGTCTTTATGAACTCGTTTAAACACGTCTTGGGTTGTAACTTAATTTGGTATTGATGTTTTCAAATAATGGTATTGTGGTAGTTTCTAAACGTAATTAATGGATGAATATCTTTCAGTTTTATCATATAGCATTGTTATGATTGAATGCTATGGTATTTAGAAGTCACACCAAATAACCATGCTTCCGCAAAAGTCAGGGTGTGACAGCTTGGTATCAGAGCCTTGATCATAGTGAACTAGGATTCTTTCTCGAGTCTAGACTATGATCATCAGGGCTCTCACGAAAACGTTTTCATTGCATACACAAATTGTCCAGATCCAGGAAACAAACATTTTTACAAACAAAAGGCACAAACTCACATTTCAAAATTTATGTTTATAGTACAGTCTTAGAGACTGGGGAAATCTGGTCTTAGAGACCAGGGAGTCAGTCTTAGAGACTGAGGAAATTTGGTCTTAGAGACCAGGGAGTCAGTCTTAGAGACTGGGGAAAATTTGGTCTTAGATACCAGGGAGTCAGTCTGAGAGACTGGGGAGTTAGTCTGAGGGGCTGGGTAGTCTGAGAGACTGGGTAGTCTGAGAGACTGGGTAGTCTGAGAGACTAGTTGAGGCAGTCTGAGAGACTGGGAGGTTTAGCCTGAGAGGCTGGGTAGTTCAGTTTGGGAAACTGGGAGGTTTAGCCTGAGAGGCTGGGTAGTTCAGTCTGAGAGGCTGGGTGGGATATTCTTTGGAAGGCTAGGATGCATACATGATTACATTGTTATTACTTACATGCTTATTTGATGATGATTGATATATGTACATATGTGTGATTGTTTTATCACAGACACCATGTCATCATCCTCCAAGAGTGGAGTGTCAGACACCATAGACCCGATAGCTATAGTATCAGATGACGAGATCCTTCCAGAGGGAGAGGTTTACACTTCAGATACTACGAGCAGTGACGACGATGACTTCCAGCCCTTTGCCTTACCGGATTTCGGAGACGATTTACCTTTAGCTGATGATTTTCTTGACGGGGATCTACCTCCTGCTCAGATCCCTGCACCTATTCCTCTAGCTGCTTTTCCTATTGAGGATTTACCTCTCGACGATATGTTAGACGATGACGTCGATCTCTTCATCGAGGGTCCCCCTGAGGATGACCAGGATGGCGGGGCTCCGATTGATGACGATGTCATTATTCCACTTACTGATATTCCGGTTGATGACCTTGTTTTCCCTATTGATGATATTCCTGTTGCCGATGCCATTATTTTGCCACCTGCCAAGTTTCCTGTTTTATCTGACCCGTCTGGTCCCGACTCGTTTGAGTCCGTGTCATCTTCTACTCTTCATGCACTGGGATTACATCGATATCCCACAGACACTAATTCCGATACTGCTATGTCTGAAGCGCCCGTTCCGCAGCTGGGTTTTGGGTACATCCCTGACTTTCCACACGACGATGATCAGGATGTCGAGTTTGAGGGTGAGTTTGACCCTATTTTTCCACACGATCAGGATCCAGACCATGAGATGGAGTTTATCCCTGAGGAGCAGCCTGTTGAGGCCCCTGTTTTTCCTGATGATCAGCTTCTTGAGATACCCGCTGATCATGAGCTTGCTCCCGCCGACCCAGAGCCTGAGGTAGCACCAGAGCCCGTTCTTGCTCACGACCTTCCACCTGTGCATGACCCTATCCCTGCTGATGTTCCAGTGATTGCACCACCACTGCCCGACCCGGTCCCTGTGTTTGATGACCGTGCTCCATTTGCCACCCACGTGGATCCTAGATATGCTCACACCCGTAATGGGTGGATTGAGGATGACGACGACTATCCTCCTTTTGTCAGACCAGTTGCTCCCCCTTTTTTACACCTGTCCAGGCACCCGTTGATGCCACACAGTTTCACCCACACATGTCAGATGCGCACCGTACAGATCTACCAGTTACATTTCTTCAGGACATTCCTCCTCCCCGTCCAGGGGAAGGACCTTCAGGTCAGTAGCACACTCACATACCTTTTGTGTTAGGAGCCGATCAGTTCATACCACAGTTTCCTCACCCTGCTTCTTCTTCACCACCCACGGGCAAGCCATTTGTGTGGTCTTCGCCCAATGTCATGCCTTTATCTGATCCGTACCACCCTTTCCATGTTGGATACTCTACGGATGATATACTTTTATCACTACAGTTATAGCAGGATATGCAGAGTCGTCGAGTTGCGGAGATAGAGAGGATCCATCGTCCTCCACCTGGTACTGGTCTGTTACAGTTTGCTTTTCCACCTGCTCCACTATTTCCTTATCCGGATTTTGATATCTGTTTTCTCACGATGGAGTAGCAGATTGCTTGTTTGTTGCAGCTTGTTCATACGCTCGAGGAGGAGCTAGCGCGTATACGCCGTCTGCTTTTCATTCCTCCACCTCCTCCTCCCCCACCATCAGCTTAGGGGTTTTGGTTTGATGCAGATGTCATGCTTTTGATGAGAGTACAGCGATTGAGGCTGATTACACAGCATTTTGAAGACCACATGATGACTTATGACTTTTGACATTTGACTTTTGGTTGTTGTAGATTATTAGACGATTCAGACAAAGGTGATGTGACCCTTAGTCTCTTTTGATGTATGATACAATTATGAAACTTGTAAACTGTATTTGTGGTCTTGTTATATGATAGCTCAATCGTAGCGTTCTCATTACATGTGTTGTTGGATCATTTGTTTGTGTTATGACATGGGATATTATGTGTTATTGTGTTGATAAATGTTATTACATGCGCGTGCTACGTACTCACTATACTTATTATGGCCTGACCTATACAATCTTCTTATAGAAGATGCCTCCTCGAAGGGAAAATCGTCTGCCCACTACTGAGGCCGAATTGCAAGCAAGAATCTCGCAAGCAATAGCAGATTACGAGGCCTCACGCGCCGAAACTAGCGGGGGTTCCTCAAGGAACAACCCACCCCATGGTAATGTTTAAGTCGCTTGAGACACATTACGTTACAATTGGATATTCCATGTGCGGTTGCTAATACTTTCTGTAAATGTTATCGCCTGTACAGGCTGTACCTACAAAAAATTTCTGGATTGTAAGCCCTTAAATTACGACGGCACTGGAGGTGCTGTTGCTTTCGTCAGATGGATAGAAAAGACGGAGTCTGTTTTAAGGATGAGCAAGTGTGCTCCTGAACACCAAGTTATTTACATCTCAGGGCTTTTTCTTGATGGTGCTTTATCCTGGTGGAATCTTCAAGTCCAGACCCTGGGGGAGGCGGCGGCGTATGCACTGACATGGGCTGAACTGAAGGAGCTCATGCGGAAGAAATACTGCTCACGGGCCGAAATACAGAAGCTGGAAACGGAATTCTGGAACCTCAAAATGGATGGCCCAAAAATTGCTGAATATGTGCAAAGATTCCACGACTTGTCACGCGTTATGCCTTATATGGTGGATCCTGAATTCAAGCGCATTGAGCGTTTCATCTGGGGATTGGCACCCCAGATCATGAGTATGGTAAGAACGTCCAAGCCGCCAACAATTACTGAAGCTATCGACCTGAGCGTGTCACTGACTGAAGAAGCTATTCGGTTAAACAAGTTTTCAATCTCTGACCCGAAAAAGAAGGAAGCACACGTTGAATCATCGAGTGAGAATACAAGAGGAAGTTCTCAAACTTCAAAAAGGGTACCAGCAGTGTCAGCAAGAAAGAAGAGGGAAGCGCACCAGCCAGGGCCAGAACTGGTGCCGAAACAAAGGAAGAGGGTACATGGGCGCTCTGCCCAAATGTGATGTATGCCAATATCATCACCCCGGCCATTGCAGATTCAGGAAATGTGAGTCTTGTGGGAAGACTGGCTACTCAAAAGAAACATGCTGGGCTGGTACTGGTGTTGGTCGTGGTAATCAAAGGGGTTATGGAGGTGGGAATGGAAACCGCCAGCAGGGAGGAAATGGAAGGAATGGAAATCGTGGAATTGTTGGGAATCAAGCTGGTAACCGGGGAGCGAACATCAATCGAGGCGGTAATGGTAATGGGAATGGTCGAGGACCAGGGTGTTTCAATTGTGGAGACATGGGGCACTTTAAGCGGGAATGCCCGAAACTCAATCAAGCACAAGGAAGAGTTTTCAATATCGGTGTGAGGGAGGCACGCCAAGATCCTAATGTGGTTACTGGTACGTTCCCTATTAATCAACGCTTTGCATCTGTTCTATTTGACACTGGTGCCGACTATAGTTTTGTATCGCTAGAATTTAAAAGTATGCTTGGATTAACTGCTAGTAAGTTAGACATTCCGTACTCAATTGAACTGGCTAATGGAAAGCTAGTTGAAACGAATGAAGTTATCAGAGGATGCATAATAGAGCTGGGAGAGCATGAGTTTACACTGGACCTACTGCCAGTCGAGTTGGGAAGCTTCGACGTGGTAGTAGGAATGGATTGGTTGTCAAGCAACCGAGCCGAAATTGTATGTCACGAGAAGACCATTCGCATCCCAATGGCGGATGGAGAAACGATTGTGGTACACGGAGAGAAGCGCGATACGCCCTTAAGGATCATTAGTTGCTTGAAGGCTAGAAAATGTTTGAAGAAGGGATGTGTTGCCTTCTTGGCGCACATCGTGGATAAGGAAGCCGCTGAGCCAAAGTTAGAAGATATTCTAGTCGTGAGGGAGTATCCTGAAGTCTTTCCAGAAGACTTGCCAGGATTGCCGCCGCAACGACAAGTCGAGTTCCACATTGACTTAGTTCCAGGTGCTGCACCTGTGGCTAAGGCACCTTATCGACTTGCGCCCTCTGAGATGCAAGAACTGTCAACACAACTTCAGGAGCTATTAGATAAAGGATTTATCAGACCAAGCATCTCGCCTTGGGGAGCTCCAGTGCTGTTTTTCAAGAAGAAGGACGGTAGTTTTCGCATGTGCATCGACTACCTGGAGCTTAACAAGTTGACTATCAAGAATAGATATCCTTTGCCAAGGATTGATGACCTGTTCGATTAACTACAAGGTTTGAGTTGTTACTCCAAGATCGATCTTCGATTAGGTTATCACCAGTTGCGTATACAAGAGGAGAGTATTCCGAAGACTGCCTTCAGAACTCGATATGGACATTACGAGTTCCTGGTCATGCCGTTTGGTTTGACAAACGCGCCAGCAGTATTCATGGATTTGATGAACAGAGTCTGCAAGCCATACCTCGATAAGTTTGTGATCGTGTTTATTGATGACATTTTGATCTACTCAAAGACGAAGGAAGAACATGAGCAACATCTAAGAGCCATCTTAGAGCTGCTTAAGAAAGAGACGTTGTACGCGAATTTCTCAAAGTGCGAGTTCTGGTTACGCGAAGTTCAGTTCCTTGGTCACGTGGTTAATGGAAATGGAATCCATGTGGATCCTACAAAGATTGAAGCGATCAAGAACTGGGAGACTCCGAAGACGCCAACCGAGATTCGACAGTTTCTAGGTTTGGCAGGATATTACCGCAGGTTCATTGAGGATTTCTCGAAAATCGCTCAACCTTTGACCTCTCTCACCCAGAAAGACAAGAAGTATGAATGGGGAGACAAGCAAGAAGAAGCATTTCAGCTGTTGAAAAACAAGCTATGCGACGCACCCATCTTATCCCTACCCGAAGGTACTGACGACTTCGTGGTATATTGCGACGCCTCGCGTCAAGGTTTAGGCTACGTGCTAATGCAGCGACAGAAAGTTATAGCCTATGCTTCGCGCCAGCTGAAGATTCACGAGAAAAACTACACCACGCATGACATGGAGTTAGGCGCAGTGGTGTTTGCATTAAAAATCTGGCGACATTACTTCTACGGCACGCGATGCACAATCTTCACTGATCACAAGAGCCTGCAGCATATATTTGATCAGAAAGAGCTTAACATGAGACAGAGACGATGGGTAGAGTTGTTGAACGACTATGATTGTGAAATCAAGTATCACCCAGGGAAGGAGAATGTAGTCGCCGATGCCTTAAGTCGGAAGGAAAGAATCAAGCCCATAAGGGTTAGGGCTTTGGAAATGATTGTTCAGACAAACCTCACATTGCGCATTCATGCTGCGCAGAGGGAAGCTCTTAAAAGGGAAAATCTTGAGAATGAATATCTCCGGGAGATGGAGAAGCAATTGGTACCAAAGGAGGATGGAACATTGTGTTTCTTGGGAAGAATTTGGGTTCCTTTCTTTGGTTGTCTGAGAGACGTTATTTTTGAAGAGGCTCACAAGTCACGGTACTCGATCCATCCAGGATCGGATAAAATGTACCAGGATTTAAAGGATTTCTATTGGTGGCCGAGATTGAAGGGTGATGTTGCGATGTATGTTGGCAAATGTTTGACTTGCGCCAAGGTAAAGGCCGAATATCAGAAGCCTTCAGGTCTTCTGCAACAAACCGAAATACCCATGTGGAAATGGGAACAAATTTCAATGGACTTTATAACGAAATTGCCAAGAACACCCAGAGGTCACGATACGATTTGGGTAATCGTAGACTGTCTGACCAAATCTGCACACTTTTTGCCAATCAGAGAAAAAGATAACACGAGCAAGCTTGCTGGGCTATACCTGAGAGAGATTGTTGCACGACATGGAGTGCCTCTCTCAATTATTTCTGATAGAGATGGAAGATTCGTGTCAAGGATTTGGCAGTCCTTCCAAGAAGCCTTTGGTTCTCAGTTGAATCTGAGTACTGCATTCCATCCGCAGACAGATGGCCAGAACGAGCGGACGATACAAACATTGGAAGATATGTTACGAGCTTGCGTGATGGATTTGTGTGGTAGTTGGGACACTCACTTACCCTTGGTAGAATTCTCATACAACAACAGCTACCATGCGAGTATCCAAGCTGCACCGTTCGAACCTCTCTATGGACGCAAGTGTCGATCACCGCTATGCTGGGCAGATGCGGGTGATAGACAGCTTGTTGGTCCGGAATTGGTTCAAGAGACAACTGATAAGATTACACAGATCTGAGAACACATAAAGGCGGCTCGTGATCGATAAAAGAGTTACGCGGATCAAAGAAGGAAACCTCTGGAATTTGAGGTGGGAGATATGGTTTTGTTAAAGGTTTCACCCTGGAAGGGTGTAGCACGCTTTGGGAAGCGTGGGAAGTTGAACTCGCGATACATTGGACCATTCAAAATCCTGGAAAGGATTGGTCTTGTAGCTTACAAGTTGGATCTACCCGCAGAACTGAATGGCGTCCATGATACATTTCATGTATCTAACCTGAAAAAGAGTCCAACTCAAGAAACAGTTGTCATACCTGCCGACGAAGTCCATATTGATGGCACACTCCACTTTACTGAAGAACCTGTTGAGGTTACTGATTGGAAGGTTAACAAGACGCGACGGAGTAGTGTCAAACTCGTCAAAGTTTGTTGGAACGCGCGACACGGCCCAGAGTTCACTTGGGACCGTGAGGATCGCATGAAGGCTAAATACCCACATTTATTCCCCAAGACCCCTGCAACTAGTAGCAAAACTAAAATTTCGGGACGAAATTTTCTTAACGAGGGGAGAATGTGACAACCCTCCTTAATCCAGGTATCCGTACAATTAATTAATATTAATTAAGCGCTTAATGACTGTGCTGAATTACTTAACTGCTCTCTGATTACTGCATCATACTTACATGTGCATCACATATTACAAAATGTCACATCTTTATCACATACAGACTTTATTGACATACCCGATGCACAAAGCACAGTTAGCACAGTTAACTGATAAAGCAGGAAAATGCTGACGAGGTTCAGTAAATAGACAGACATTGTTTTGAGACCCAGTATGGGCCAGGGACAAGGTACTACACTAGTATGGTGTATAGGGAAGTAAGGACCATATAACTGCGTCACTAGGTGATAGTTTGAGTGCCGGAAAGTGCCTAAAACTCACTTTAAGTGCAGAATTCTGAATTTTTCAGCAAAATTCAGCTTTTTAACATACTAGTATTATGCAGAAAATTGACTAAATGGTCCTGAATGCATTCCTAAGTGTTGGGAATTAAATGTGTTACAAAAAGTTACATAAAAGACACTAAACGGTATAACTTAGCACTTTAACGAACCGGTATCTAACCGAACAACCGGACATTACCCGGAACACCAAAATTTTGCCAGATACATTATTTTATTATTTTTGAGCTAGTTATGGTCTCCGAATACCACAACACACTATAAAATATGTCATACACATAATACACTAGATATTACACTTAACCTCCAACTATTTACCTACTATCATTCAAAATTTGCAAATAAACCCCCCCCCCATATATATTTACGGTCCAAAGGGGAGGACCCCACCACCACATCCCACTAGATATTATCTCATATTTTTTTTGGATACTTGCTTGATTTGGTGAACTTGATATTGTGAAATCATTATAAGTATGGTGCCGTAGATCACAAGATCATATCATTCTCACTTCAACACTCAACTTCACCCCACTCCCTCAACCTCAACCTCTCTCTCTCCCTCTCGACCTTGTTTGTGCCGCCACCACCACCACCACCACCATACAACCACCATATTCATCCATCACTCATTCCATTTCAAACCCATTTCAAAATACTAGAAGGTGTTACATGGAACTTGAAGCTTGAAGAACTTGAAGAACCTTCATCCTTAGCTTTCATCCACCATTTTTTCCATCATCTTTTTCTTCTGATCTTCCCTAGCTTTAAGGTAGTTGTAAGCTTCTTACTACTAACTTTTACTTCTCATTTTGTTGGTTAAAAAGATGTACATTGTTATGAAACACAAGAACACTAAAAGACTTAAACAAGAATCATGAACATGAAACTTAAAGATGATGAAATCTTGTTAAAATGATGTTGTTAAATACATGCATGGCACTTGATTGTTGATTTCTTGATAATATGATGTTGATCATCATATGGAACTTGTTAAAGTATGATTAAAAACGTGGTTTAACAAGTTAGAAGGTGATTATGGGTTTACATGGAATAATCATCTTCTTGATCAAACATGAACTTGAAAGTGAAATGATTTTGTTGTAAAGTGACAAACCAAGTGAAATAGTAAACTTGTAAATCCAAGAGTTGTGAATGATTTTTCTAAAAGAAACCAAGTTAAAAAGATGATTCTTGAAGGATCATGGTTTTTATTAAACTTACACTATTTTTAGTGGAAAGACAAATAAATAAACCCTAGAGGAACAAGAAAATGCTATGGATAAACATTTTTGTGAATTATGTTTACAAGTTGGAAACACCAAATCTTTTCAAGAATGAGATTTCAAAAGAAGTAAACACACTTTGGAGGGTAACTAAACCCACTAAACACTTCACCAAGTTACTACGCGTTTTTGTGAAAGATCAAGTTCATGTTACTATGAAAAGTGTATTGTTTTTACACTTGGTAAGTATAAGGTGTTTAGGGTATGATTGATGATTGTTTGAAGGATTTTTGGAAAAGAAAATGATATGCTAAATAACATGGACACCTCCATTTGCAAGGAAAACTATGGCGAAATTTTCTAAAAATTCCAACACTTAGAAAAATATTTTCTAACAAGTATTTACAAGTATATTTTGATCATAAGTCTTCAATATAGATCTTGCCATAATTTTTGTAACAAAAATACAAATATTGGAGGATGTTGGTTTTTGTAAATAAAAATGGATAAATATATATATTTAGAATATATATATACATATTAAGACACTTGTGTGATTATTTGCATACTCGGAGAAATGGTCATATTATATAGAGTTAAATGCCATTTTAGTCCCTGTGGTTTGGGCTATTTTGCCAGTTTAGTCCAAAGGTTTCATTTTTAACCTGTGGGTCCAAAAAGGTTTCACCGTTGCCATTTTAGTCCACTGGGTTAACTTCATCCATTAATTATGTTAACGAGAAGGGCAATTCGGTCATTTTATATGTAATTCTGTTAACTAGAAGGGCAATTCGGCCATATAAAAATGACCGAATTGCCCTTCTCGTTAACAGAAAAAATAAATGAACTTAACCCAGTGGACTAAAATGGCAACGGTAAAACATTTTTGCACCCACAGGTTAAAAATGAAACCTTTGGACTAAACAGGCAAAATGGCCCAAACCACAGGGACTAAAATGACATTTAACTCTATTATATAACTTAACAAAGTACCATGAAATTTATTATCCAAAAACAATACCGTTACTTATATATTTTTGGTATATATTATTTTTGGACAAGGAGAAATATATTATTTTTGAAAATAAAAATATATTTTCCTAAGTATAGTTAGAAGATATATGATTTTTGAAAAAAATATATATTTTCTGGGCAATACGTTATTTTTGGGACAAAATGAGTTTACAAATATATTTTCTAAAGTGAGACTTAGAAATATATTATTTCGGAAATTACAAGTACAATAATACAAATATACATATATAAGATACCCCATCCTTGGGAAGGAAATACAAAAGTTAAATACTTGAGAAGTATTGATACAGAAATATTGTTTAAACAATTATTCCTAAACCAATATAATTTAAGTTGAAATATTAATTATTTTGACAAGTAATGATAACTTGGAATAATATAAGAAACGTAACTCAAAACATTAATGCTAAGCAAAGGCACGGCCCGTCTGTCTAATAGACATTAGTACACTGTAGGTAGTCGTGTTTGCTGACAGAGTTTGGGTTACGAGCTGAGGACGCAATACTTTGAGTTCATGTCCGCCTTTTCTCTTAACTGTTTTCAGTTTTATACTTCGGGGGTGGAAGACATGTTGCAACTATTACAGACATTTTTATACATGGTATGGTTAGCCTAAGGAGGGTTTACTACTAGATCATGTGAAGGGTGGGCACAACACTTAAGGCCATTAATCCTCGTCGTAGGACCGAGGGATATGAGTGATAGATCTATTTGGGTGTAGCGAGCCCACACCCATGAGGTCGGGGCGGCCCATAGTGGTGACTATGTCTTCCACCTGGAAGCCCGGTACAAATTTGCTAGGTTTAAGTTTTCCTGCACCTTTTCACATATACCATTGGCTTTGCAACCCAGTGGTGATCTCTTTTTCCTTATTGCTACATATCAGGGACATTTATACATATAAGACATACTTTAAAGGTTTATACATACTCACATACACATGAACTCGCTCAACTTTTTGTTGATATTTTTAAACTACATGTATTTCAGGAAACTAGTGGATCTGGAAGGGTATGCATGTGTCGTCAAGCTGCGTTTTAATAAAAGATGTTATCCATGGTTGTCAAGTTTAGGGGGTGTATTCTATTCCTGGACGGGATACACGTCTCTAAACTCAGGTTTTATTTAAAGTCGTTTGTGGAGTCTTTATGAACTCGTTTAAACACGTCATGGGTTGTAACTTAATTTGGTATTGATGTTTTCAAATAATGGTATTGTGGTAGTTTCTAAACGTAATTAATGGATGAATATCTTTCAGTTTTATCATATAGCATTGTTATGATTGAATGCTATGGTATTAAGAAGTCACACCAAATAACCACGCTTCCGCAAAAGTCAGGGTGTGACAATTTGTTCCTTCTTGGATTTAATCCTTTTATAAGAGCCACGACCTTTGTTTCTTATTGTCACACCCGCTCGTAGCAGAAGCGCGAGGTGTGATCTGTTCGGTTCTCATTGCATAACGATATAAGTAAACATACTAAATGAATAAAACATGCTCCAATGCCATTGTCATAATTGTTCAAAAGATCGCAATATAAGTTATGTACATTGTTTACAAACCATCAAATGAAAAATAAGTTGTCATTGTTTCATACATTAAAATGTAGGTCTTAAAATGTCAAGGCTTTGACCACTATATCACCGCAAAGAGGCGGTATATAACAGTCAAACCCTTCAATAGTTGGCATGGAATCTTGATACTTGTTTTCCTTGAACTGAAATCTTTGCATTGGTCCACTAATTCCCTGAAATACATGTAAGTTTGAAAACATCAACAAAAGTTGAGCGAGTTCATGCAGTTTAGCTGTATAAAATGTATCTGTATCAAAACAGTATGTAAGATGTATTTGTCTCAATTGTAATTGTATCTAAACTGGATATAAGATGTATCTGTAAAATGTGAGATGTATTTGTATCAAATGTAGTATGAAAAGCGTCAATGAAATCGTGATCATTAATGTTTTGCAAGGACATTAATATGTGTGACGAAATAGGAAGCAATCCAACCCTAGACGATTTTAATTGTATTGACACCTGTCGTAGGGACACAAACGCACTCCTAGGCAAATGAATGGCCATGAGTGGGGCTCGCCAAAACCCATTAGATCTAACCCCTTGTTCCTTGGTCCAAACTGGATTAATGGTGCTTTAGTTATGGCCCTAATTTCGCACATGATCTAAGGTGTTTCATTCCTTGACTTATCATACTATTGTATATGTATTTTCCCCGATAGTTGTAAAGCTTGAAAAGTATTTAAGATAAAAAGGGGACATGAACTCACAGAATTACATTCCGTAAACTGTATGTAATTGTAACCTCACTTGCAATTTTCCTGAATTGTATCACGACCTACAAAGGTTCTAGATTTGTTAGACACTTCGGTCTTTGTAATGACTCGTGTACAAGTCTTTGTTATTCGTTGAACTTTGTATTAGATGTACGAATTGTTAAACTGTTATATATATTTCAACAAATATATATATATGTGTAATCTTGTACCTTGTAAGTTGTATCATCAGATCTAGTCCTCTTGATTTCGTGTCTTGTATGAATCAATTGTATACTTGTATTTTTACCAATTATGTCATTGGGCTGAGCCCATGTTTTCATGCCATTGGGCCGAGCCCATGTCTTAATGTTATTGGGCCTAGCCCAAGAATTTATGTTATTGGGCCCAAATGTTATTGGGCCTAAATAGTGTTGGGGCTTAACAGTATTGGGACTAAATAGTATTGGGCCTAAATAGTATTGGGCCTAAATAGTGTTGGGCCTAAATAGTATTGGGCCTTTGATGTTATTGGGCTTAATGTTATTGGGCCTTAGCCCATATGTTTGATATTGGGCTTAGCCCATGAGTTTTGATATTGGGCTTAGCCCATGTATTTATGTTAAGCCCATTTAGGAAGATAAGCCCATTTATATAATATAAGCCTATTTGTTTAAAATAAGCCCATTTGTATAAAACAAGCTCATTTGTAAAGATATAAGCCCATTTAGTAAAAATAAGTCCATTTTGTGAATATAAGCCCATTTAGTAAAATCTTGTAATTTATATAAAAATCACCAAGTTTTAGTTAATAAAAACATAATAGTTTTTATGAGTTTCAAAACATCCGGATATTGTTGTCGGTGATTTATATGTATTCGCGTCGAATGATTGCCTAACGTCGTAGTAACTTCTCGGATTGGCGTTATGTTATAGATTCGTCCGTCGTCCGTTTTGACCATAATTTGTGTCCGATCATTCGGATCGTCCGTAACTTGTTTTTAAGACATATTTCTATGTAGTCTTGTAAGACTTTGATTGTAATGTATCTTATGTTTATTTGTTACACTGAATTCAAGTTCTTAGTTTTGATACGTATAAATAATACACCAAGTATCATATTGCACATACGTTGTTAAACTGACCAAATATATATTTTCTCAAAAATATATATTTATCTAACTTTGTTTTTATAAAGACCATTCTTTAAAATCTTTTTAGTCTTGTAAAGATTTAGCCAAAAATAATGGTTTTGTTAACATATGATTTTTAATAAAAAATCGTCCATATAACCTTTGTAATATGCACTTTACCGTGTTTAAATAAACATATCATTTTCTTTTCGAATTCACCGATCAATTTACTCATAACATTCTTAAAGAATAACACATGAGATTTATAACATAACCTCATTAAGATGATCTCAAAATCATGTAGGATTTTTGGTATGATCATAACATATGTTAACTAGTTCAAATCCATGCTTTAATTCTAGTTTTAACCACTTTTACAAAAATCCCATCTTGTATGTTTGTTTTCATAATCTTGTAGAAGTATTGTTTTTGATGAAAAACACTAAATACTTTAACAACACCATAGATTATGATCATCCATATAAACTTTATGTTTAACAAAAACCCTTTTAACATAAACATGTATACTTGTTAAATCGTGTATTTAAACATCATCTAACAATTTATTCTTATGATATTCATCATGACAAGATCAAATATGCAAGTAATAAGTCATAAATCACAACATAAACAAACATATATATCATGATTATTATTTTGCTTCTTTGTATCTTCATAATATTATGTATGATTCTTTTAGTTATATCATGTTCTTAAATCATCATAAACATAAATAAGTATGAAAAAAAATAGATTTAGAAGCTAACTTCTAGCACTTGTGGCTAGGGATGATCTAGATGATGATTAGAAGCAAAGAAGATGAAGATCTTGTTAGTAGAAAACTCTTGAATGGATGAAAAAGCTTCCTTTAACTTGTAAGTGCTTTAGATCATCTTATGCTCCATTAAACTCCATGTTGATCATCAAAGAAATGATAAAATGAAATGGGTTTTTGGATGGTGTTCTTGGTGAAAAGATGAAGATTGAAAGAGTTTCTTATGTGTGTGTAAATAAGGTGTAAAGTGATGGAAAAATGCTAGTAAACTTAATGTGATTAAGTGTTATAATTTCCACCAATTACATCCACTTGCCAAATGTGAAAATATCTAGATATTAATCAACTTGGTTAATCATGTGGGGCCCACCTTATTTACGAAAATTACATGGGGGGGTCTCATGTTTTGCTTCTTGTTTTACTAATAAAAGTGTAAGAATTTATTAGCAAAAGTTAGAAAGTTTAGATGTTTAGGGATTTCCAAATGTTTTCAAGATGTTAGGTGATCATTACTAGTTTAAAATGATCCAAATAATGTTAGATGGTTACTAAAAAAAAGATCCGATATCGTTCGGATAATCGTTACGCTTTGTTTCCGTTTGTCGTTATTTGAACGCTAAGCTTGTGTAAATTGCTGTGATTATGGTTTGGATGATACCCGAAGGTAGCCTCATATGAATTCTATGTTAAACACTACTTTTACATGTTGCAAAAATATTAAATTGCTGAATTCTGCAGAATTTCTGCGGAAAAGTGTTGAAATTGTCGCTTTTAGTGCTTTTCGGCAGTTTTTAGTGTTATCGGACATCGGGAAAGTATTAGACCAAACCCTTGCATTCCTAGCTAGGGTTTAATGTATATTTGATGTTAGACTTTCGTCTGAGTCCTAAAGATATCATTAAGATGGTTTCTGCGGATCCTGCGTTTTCGTCAGAATACTAGTTCGCTAAGTGCTTTTCTAGTTGTTTTGATGCATTGTTTATACTGTTTCAAATGTAATCAATAAAAATGAATCATGTGCATCAAAAATAAGTATTTCATGAGTATTCTAAGTGTATGTCATATAATGATGCAGTTCGGATATTCAAAACACGAAACTGTATAATGTAAATGACTGTTTTAAGTGTACGTAAATTACCAGAAAGTGGCAGTTGTCACATTCTCCCCTTGTTATTGAGAATTTCGTCCCGAAATTCAAGCTAAGTCATCCTTTGCAGGAGACTTCTCGAACAGGTGAGAGTATTTGGCTTTAAATTAAATTTTCACGTTCCCAAGTATACTCGGGTCCGTGTCGAGAGTTCCAACGTACATTTAATAATTTGATACGACTCCTCCATGATTTCTGGACTTTATAGTCCATGACTTCAAAAGGTTCTTTAATGAATTGGAGTTTGTCGTCAAAATGAATTTCATCAGCAGGGATGATAACGGTTTCTTGCGTTGGACTCTTTTTAAGATTCGACACATGAAATGCGTCGTGCACATTGCTAAGTTCGTCTGGCAATTTCAGCTTGTAGGCAACAATGCCAATCTTCTCCATGATTTCAAATGGTCCAATGTAACGTGGGTTAAGCTTTCCACGCTTACCGAACCTCGCTACGCCCTTCCAAGGCGAGACTTTCAACAAGACTTTGTCTCCGACCTTGAAAGATAATGGCTTCTGTCTCTTGTCTGCGTAGCTCTTGTGTCGATCGCGAGCCGCCTTGATACGGTCTCTGATCTGAAAAAAATTTATCCGTAGTCTCTTGGACTAGTTCCGGACCAATTAATTGTCTATCGCCTCTTTCCGCCCAACATAGCGGAGAGCGACACTTTCGACCATAGAGAGCTTCGAACGGTGCAGCTTGTATACTAGTATGGTAGCTGTTATTGTAGGAAAACCCAACTAAAGGTAGATGAGTATCCCAATTGTCGCCTAAATCCATAACACACGCACGAAGCATATCTTCGAGTGTTTGGATTGTCCGTTCGCTCTGGCCGTCAGTTTGTGGATGAAAGGTTGTACTTAGATTTAAACGAGATCCAAAGGCCTGTTGGAATGACTTCCAAATTCTTGACACAAAGCGACTGTCTCGATTCGAGATGATTGAAATAGGCACTCTATGACGAGCCACTATTTCCTTGAGATAGGGTTCCGCTAGTTTTTCTGTACTATCCTTCTCCCGAATTGGTAAGAAGTGTGCGGACTTTGTTAGTCTATCGATGATTACCCATATCATGTCGTGATTGCTAATGCTTCCTGTGAATGACGTTACTTGTACAGGCTGTACCCATCTCATGTCGTGATTGCTAATGCTTCCTGTTGATGATTTCCTTGAGATAGGGTTCCGCTAGTTTGTCTGTACATTACATTTGGACATTCCATGTGCAATTGCTAATGCTTCCTATGAATGACGTTACTTGTACAGGCTGTACCTTTAAGCAATTTTTAGACTGTAAACCACTGAATTTTGACGGCACCGGGGGTGCTGTGGCTTATGTTCGATGGACGGAAAGACCGACTCAGTGATAAGGATGAGCAAATGCGCACCAGAACAGCAAGTCACCTACATTTCTGAATTGTTCACTGATGGAGCACTTTCATGGTGGAATCTCCAAGTCCAAACTCTGGGAGAGGCAGCAGCATATGCGTTGACTTGGAACGAGTTAAAGGAACTCATGCGTAAAAAGTATTGCTCCAGGGATGAAATTCAGATGTTGGAAACTGAATTTTGGAACCTCAAGATGGACGGCCCAAAGATCGCCGAATATGTACAGAGATTTCATGATCTGTCTCACGTGGTACCATACATGGTCAGCCCGGAATTCAAACGCGTGGAGCGTTTCATTTGGGGGTTGGCACCTCAGATTATGAGTATGGTAACATCGTCAAAGCCTGCAACGATTACTGAGGCTATCGATCTGAGCGTGTCACTGACAGAAGAAGCTATCAGATTAAACAAGTTTTCAATTTCTGAACCGAAGAAAAAGGAGACTCACGTTGAATCCTCAGGAGAAAACAAGAGGAAGTTCTCCAACTTTAAAAAGAGTACCGGCAGTGCCAACAAGAGGAAGGATGTGAACCCACCAGCTGAAGCTAAGTCTGGTGCTGAAGTCAAAGGGAAAGGATACATGGGCGCTCTGCCAAAATGTGAAGTATGCCAGTATCATCATGCTGGCCAGTGCAGAGTCAGAAAATGTAAATCTTGCGGAAAGACTGGCCATTCGAAGGAAACATGTTGGGCTGGTACTGGTGTTGGTTGTGGAAATCAAAGGGGTTATGGAAGTGGGAATGGAAACCGTCCAAAAGGAAATAATGGCGGAAATGGAAATCGTGGGAATGTTGGGAACCAAGCTGGTAACCGGGGAGCGAACAACAATCGGGGCAGTAATGGGAACGGAAACGGTCGAGGACCAGGTAGTTTCAATTGTGGAGACATGGGGCACTTCAAGCGAGAATGCCCAAAGCTTAATCAAGCACAAGGAAGAGTTTTCAATATCGGTACAAGAGAAGCACGCCAAGATCCAAATGTCGTCACTGGTACGTTCCCTATAAATCAACGCTTTGCATCTGTACTATTTGACACTGGTGCCGACTATAGTTGTGTATCGTTAGAGTTTAAGAAAATACTTGGGTTAACTGCTAGTAAATTAGACATTCCGTACTCAATAGAACTAGCTAATGGGAAGCTAGTAGAAATGAATGAAGTAATCAGAGGATGCGTGATAGAATGGGGAGAGCACGAGTTTTCGCTTGATCTTCTGCCCGTCTAGTTGGGAAGCTTCGACGTGGTAGTAGGGATGGATTGGTTGTCAAGCAACAGAGCCGAAATTGTATGTCACGAGAAGATCATACGCATTCCAATGACAGATGAAGAAATGATCGTGGTACACGGAGAGAAGCGCGATACGCCCCTGAGGATCATTAGCTGTTTGAAAGCTCGAAAATGTTTGAAGAAGGGATGTGTTGCCTTCTTGGCACACGTCGTGGATAAAGAAGCCGCTGAGCCAAAGATAGAAGATATTCCAGTCGTGAAGGAGTATCCTGAAGTCTTTCCAGAAGACTTACCAGGATTGCCGACGCAAAGACAAGTCGAGTTTCACATTGACTTAGTTCCAGGCGCCGCGCCTGTGGCTAAGGCACCATATAGACTTGCACCTTCGGAAATGCAGGAGTTGTCGACGCAACTTCAGGAGTTGCTAGACAAAGGATTTATCAGACCAAGCTTCTCGCCTTGGGGAGCTCCAGTTTTGTTCGTTAAAAAGAAGGATGGTAGTTTACGCATGTGTATCGACTACCGCGAGCTGAATAAGTTGACTATCAAGAATAGATATCCTTTGCCAAGGATTGATGACCTGTTCGATCAACTACAAGGTTCGATTTTTTACTCAAAGATCGATCTACGATCGAGATATCACCAGTTGAGAATACAAGAGGAAAGCATTCCAAAGACTTCCTTTAGGACTCGTTATCGACATTACGAGTTCTTGATTATGCCGTTTGGTCTGACGAACACACCGGCAGTGTTTATGGATCTGATGAACAGAGTTTGTAAGCTGTACCTCAATAAGTTTGTGATCGTGTTTATTGATGACATTTTGATCTACTCAAAGTCGAAAGAAGAACATGAGCAACATCTAAGGGCTATTCTAGAGTTGCTTAAGAAGGAGAAGTTGTACTCGAAATTCTCGAAGTGCGAGTTCTGGTTACGTGAAGTTCAGTTCCTTGGTCACGTGGTTAATGGAAATGGAATTCATGTGGATCCCACAAAGATCGAGGCGATCAAGAATTGGGAGACTCTGAAGACGCCAACCGATATTCGATAGTTCCTAGGTTTGGCAGGATATTATCGCAGGTTTATTGAGGATTTTTCAAAGATCGCTCAACCGTTGACCTCCCTCACACAAAAATACAAAAAGTATGAATGGGGAGACAAACAAGAAGAAGCATTTCAGTTGTTAAAGAACAAGCTTTGTGACGCACCAATCTTATCTCTACCCGAAGGCACTGACGACTTCGTGGTATATTGCGATGCTTCGCGTCAAGGTTTAGGTTGCGTGCTGATGCAGCGACAGAAAGTTATAGCTTATGCTTCACGCCAGTTGAAGGTACACGAGAAAAACTACACCACGCACGACTTGGAGTTAGGCGCGGTGGTGTTTGCGTTGAAGATCTGGCGACATTACTTGTATGGCACGCGATGCACAATCTTTACTGATCACAAAAGCTTACAGCATATATTCGATCAGAAAGAGCTTAACATGAGACAGAGACGATGGGTAGAGTTCTTGAATGACTATGATTGTGAAATCAAGTATCACCCAGGGAAGGCGAATGTGGTCGCCGATGCCTTAAGTCGAAAGGAAAGGATTAAGCCCATAAGGGTTAGGGCTTTGGAAATGATTGTACAAACAGACCTCTCGTTGTGCATTCGTGCCGCACAGAGAGAAGCTCTCAAAAGGGAAAACCTTGTGAATGAATATCTCCGTGGGATGGAGAAGCAATTGGTACCAAAGGAGGACGGGACATTGTGTTTCTTGGGAAGAATTTGGGTTCCCCTCTTTGGTGGTCTGAGAGAAGTTATTTTTGATGAAGCTCACAAGTCACGGTACTCGATCCATCCAGGATCACATAAAATGTACCAAGATTTAAAGGATTTTTATTGGTGGCCGAGAATGAAAGGCGACGTTGCGATATATGTTGGCAAATGTTTAACTTATGCCAAGGTAAAGGCCGAATACCAGAAACCTTCAGGTCTCTTGCAACAACCTGAAATACCCATGTGGAAATGGGAGCAGATTTCTATGGATTTTATAACGAAGTTGCCAAGGACACCCAAAGGTCATGATACGATCTGGGTAATCGTAGACCGTCTGATTAAATCAGCACACTTTTTGCCCATCAAGGAAAAAGATAACACGAGCAAGCTAGCTGAGCTATACCTGAGAGAGATTGTTGCACTACATGGAGTGCCTCTCTCAATTATCTTAGATAGAGATGGAAGATTCGTGTTAAGGATTTGGCAATCCTTTTAAGAAGCCTTTGGTTCTCAGTTGAATCTGAGTACTGCCTTTCACCCGCAGACAGACGGACAGAGCGAACGAACGATTCAAACGCTAGAAGACATGTTGCGAACTTGCGTAATGGATTTAGGTGGAAGTTGGGATACTCACCTACCATTGGTGGAATTTTCATACAACAACAGTTATCATGCAAGCATTCAAGCCGCACCGTTTGAAGCTCTCTATGGACGTAAGTGTCGATCACCGTTATGCTGGGCAGACGCAGGTGATAGACAGCTTGTTGGTCCGGAATTGGTTCAGGAGACGACAGACAAGATTATACAGATCCGAGAGCGCATCAAAGTGGCTCGTAATCGTCAAAAGAGTTATGCGGATCGTAGAAGGAAACCTCTGGAATTTGAGGTGGGAGATATGGTTTTATTAAAGGTTTCACCCTGGAAGGGTGTAGCACGCTTTGGGAAGCGTGGGAAGTTGAATCCGCGATACATTGGACCATTTAAAATCCTGCAAAGGATTGGTCTTGTAGCATATAAGTTGGACCTACCCGCAGAGCTAAATGGCTTTCATGATACATTCCATGTATCTAATCTGAAAAAGAGTCCAACTCAAGAAACAGTGGTCATTCCTGCCGACGAAGTTCATATTGACGACACACTCCACTTTACTGAAGAACCTATTGAGGTTACTGATTGGAAGGTTAACAAGACGCGACGTAGTAGTGTCAAACTCGTCAAGGTTCGTTGGAACGAGCGACATGGCCCAGAATTCACTTGGGAGTGTGAAGATCGTATGAAAGCAAAATACCCACATTTGTTCCCCAAGACCCCTGCATCTAGTAGCAGAACTTAAATTTCGGGATGAAATTTTCTTAACAGGGGGAGAATGTGACAACCCTCATAATTACAGGTATCCGTACGATTAATTAATATTAATTTATGCTTAATGATTGTGCCTAATTACAACTGATGACATAAACTGCTTTCTGATTTCTGTATCATACATACATGTGCATCACATTTTATATTGTCACATCATTTATTGCATACAGACTTTAGTGACATAAACGATGCACAAAACACAGTTAGCACAGTTAACGGATAAGACAGGAATATGCTGACGGGGTTCAGTACTTAGACAGACAGTGTTTTGAGACCCAGTATGAGCCAGAAACAATGTAGCAAACTAGTGTAGTGTGTAGGGAAGTGAGGACCATAAAACTGCGTCACTAGGTGATAGTTTAAGTGCCGGAAAGTGCCTAAAACCCACTCAAAGTGTAGAATTCTGCATTAATAATAAAAAATCAGCATTTTAACATGCTAGTAACATGCAAAAATATGGCAAAATGGTCCTGTATGCTTTCCTAAGTGTCGGGAATTAAAAGTGTCACAAAAAGTTACATAAAGGACACTATATGGTATAACTTAGCACTTTAACAAATCGGTATCTAACCGAACAACCGGACATCACCCGGAACACTAAAATATTGCTAAAAACATTGTTTTACTTTTTCTGAGCTAGTTATGGTTCCCGAACACTTAAACATTCTACATAATGCAAGATACACACTAAACACTAGATATTACACTTAACCTCCACTAATTAACCTATTTACCATCAAACTTACAAATTACCCCCCACCCCCTTAATATTTACGGCCCCAATAAGGCCCCACCTCAAGATTTACTTCAATCTTCCTAAATCCCCATATAATCCTCCTAAGATTTGATGAGATTTATTTTTGATCTTGAGTGTACTTAAGGGGACATATAGACCAATGGATAATATAGATTGAAGATTATATGTAACTTAATCACTCATCATCTTCATCACCACAACACTCTCCTCTCCCTCTCTAAAGCTTACAGCCGACCCCCCTTACCTACACACCACCATTTTCGATCTTCAATCATCCACTCCAAGGTTATCTCAAGGTGCACAAGGGTGATTAAGAAGGTGTGGAACTCTTGGATCATCAAGGACCTCCTTTGTTTGCTTTTATCCACTTCATCTTCACCATTGTTCTTCCCTAGCTTGAAGCTAGTAGTAAGATCCCTCATAACCTTTGTTTACTTCTACTTTGATTGGTTAAAAGATATATTATGATGAAAATCACATGAACATTAAAAGACATAATCTTGAATCATGAACATAAGTCTTACATATGATGAAATATGAATAGAATGATGTTGTTTAGCATATGAATGATGATTGATTACTAGAGATATTGATGTTGATCATTACTTGGAACTTGCTAGATTATGATTAAAAACATGATTTAGCAAGTTAGGAGATGATTATGTGTTTACGTAAGATGATCATCCTCTTGTTAAGACATGCACTTGATAAATGGAATAATTTCTTGAGAAATATTAAACAAAGAAAGCTAGTAACTTTGTGAATCTAAGATTCATGAGTGGTTTTCTAAAAGAACCGAGTTTAAAATGTGATTTTTAGAAAATCATGGTTTTTACTAAACTTACACTATTTTTAGTAATAAAACTAGTGTAGAAATACCTATGAAACAAGAAGATGTTATAAATAAACATTTTTGTAAAATATGTTTACAAGTTGTAAACATCTAAAATCCTCAAGAATAAGATTTACCAAGAAGTAAATATATTTTGGAGGGTAACTAAGGCTACTAAACACTTTACCAAGTTACTACGCATTTTTGTGAAGGATCAAGTTCATGTTATTATGTAAGTTGTATAGTTTTTGCACTTGGTAAGTGCAAGATGTTTAGGATATGATTGTTGATTGTTTGAATGATTTTTGAAAAGAAAATGATATGCTAAATAGCATGGACACCTCCATTTACAAAGGAAACTGTGGCGAAATTTTCTAAAAATTCCAACACTTAGAAAATATTTTCAAACAAGTGTTTACAAGTGTATTTTAAACTCCTTGCTTTTCAATATAAACTTTGCCATAAATTTTGATACAAAAAAATACAAGTATTGGAGGTTGATTTTTGTAAATAAAAATGGTTAAATATATATTTAGAATATATATTTTACATTAAAGACACTTGTGTGAATATTTGTTTATTTTGTGGAATAGTTATATTATTTTAGGGTAAAATAATATAACTTAACAAATACCAAGAATTTACAACTCCAAAATAATACCAAAAATCTCACCGAATAAATATTTAAGTTACACACTTGGTATTGTGAAACCGAACGCAAAAACGTAACTTACAAAATATTCCGGAAAATACTTTTACGAATATATTTTTGGTAAATATTGTTTTGGATACAAGGAGTGAAAATATATTATTTTTGGGAAAAATATATGTATTTTTGACAAATAAGTTATATATATTTTCTAAGTGGGACTTAAAATATATTATTTCGGAACTACAAATATACATGTATGAAATACTCCCATCCATGGGAAGGAAATCCGGAAATATATACTTGAGAAGTATTAATACAGAAATATTGTTTAACAATTATTCCAAAACTAAATATAATTTAAGTTGAAATATTAATTATTTTAACAAATAATTATAACTTGGAATAATATTGGGAAACACAAGAAACGCAACTCAAAACGTTAAACTCTAAGCCAAGGCACGGCCCATTCGTCTAATAGACGTTAGTACACTGTAGGTAGTCGTGTTAGCTACGGAGATTTGAGTTGACAATACTGAAGACGCACTACTGTGAGTTCATGTCCCCCTTTTCTTTTAACTGTTTTCAGTTTTATACTTCGGGGGTGAAATACATGTTACAATTATTACAGACATTTTTATACATGGTATGGTTAGCTTAAGGAGGGTTTACTACTTAGATCATGTGAAAGGTGGGTATAACACTTAAGGCCATTAATCCTCGTCGTAGGACCGAGGGACATGAGTGATAGATCTATTTGGGTGTAGCGAGCCCACACCCATGCAGACCAGGGTGGCCCATGTGGTGACTATGTCTTATTCCCGGAGACAAGTTTGCTAGGTTTGAGTACTTCCTGCACCATTTCACACATACCATTGGCTTTGCAACCCATTGGTGATCTCTTTTTCCTTAATGCTACATACCAGGGACTTTCATACATACAGACATATTTCAAAGGTTTATACATACTCACATACACATGAACTCGCTCAACTTTTGTTGATGTTTTTCAAACCACATGTATTTCAGGGAACTAGTGGATCTGGCAGGGTATGCATGTGTCTTCAAGCTGCGTTTGAATAAGAGATGTTATCCATGGTTGTCGAGTTTAGGTAGTGTATCCTATTCCTGGACGGGATACATAATTCTAAACTCAAGCTTTATTTAAGTACTTTTGTTGAGTCTTTGGGAACTCATTTAAACACGTCATGGTTTGTAACTTAATTTAGTGTCGATGTTTTCAGACAATGGTATTGTGGTATTTTCTAAACTTAATTAATAGATGAACGTCTCATGTTTTTATCATATAGCATTGTTATGATTGATTGCTATGGTATTAAGAAGTCACACCAAATAAACCACGCTTCCGCAAAAGCCAGGGTGTGACAGCTTGGTATCAGAGCTTTAATCGTAGCAAACTAGGATTCTTTCTCGAGTCTAAACTACGATCATCAGGGCTCTCACGAAAACATTTTTACATTGCATACACAAAGCGTCCAGATCCATGAAACAAACATTTTTACAAACAAAAGGCACAAATACACATTTCAAAAGGGTATGTTTATAATTCAGTCTTAGAGACTGAGGGAGTTCAGTCTTAGAGACTGGGGGAGTTCAGTCTTAGAGACTGAGGGAGTTCAGTCTTAGAGACTGGGGGAGTTCAGTCTTAGAGACTGGGGAAGTTTGGTCTAAGAGACCAGGGAGTTAGTCTTAGAGACTGGGGAAGTTTGGTCTTAGAGACCAGGGAGTTAGTCTTAGAGACTGGGGAAGTTTGGTCTTAGAGACAAGGGAGTTAGTCTGAGAGACTGGGTAGCACAGTTTGTGAAACTGGGGATTTGGGTCTGAGAGACCAGGGAATTCAGTTTGGGAAACTGGGGCGTTTTAGTCTGAGAGACTAGGGAGTTCAGTCTGAGAGGCTGGGTGGGATAGTCTGGGGAAGACTAGGATGATTACTTGCTTACACTGTCATTACTTACATGCTTACTTAATGATTGTTGATATATGTGTATATGTGTGATTGTTTTGTCATAGACACCATGTCATCTTCCTTCGAGAGTGGAGTATCGGACACCATAGACCCTATAGCTATAGTATCGGATGACGAGATCATCCCAGAGGACGAGGTTTTCACTTCAGACACCACGAGCAGCGACGACGATGACTTTCAGCCCTTCGCCTTACCAGATTTTGGAGATGACATACCTATAGCTGATGGTTTTCTTGACGGGGATCTACCTCTTGTTCAGATCCCTGCTCCTGTTCCCCTTGCTTCATTTCCTGTTGAGGATCTGCCACTTGATGTTATGTCTGATGACGACATCGATCTGTTCATCGAGGGTCCCCCTGAGGATGACCAGGATGGCGGGGCTCCGATTGATGATGATGTTGCTATTCCTTTCGATGAGATTCCTGTTGTCGATGTCATTGCTATTCCACCTGTCGAGGTTCCTGTTGTGGAGGTTTTGTCTGATCAGTCTGGTCCCGATTCATTTGAGTCCGTGTCGTCTTCTACTCTTCATGCGCTGGGACTACAGCGTTATCCCTCAGACACTGATTCCGACACTGCTATGTCAGCTGCCCCTGGTTCGCCACACGATTTTGAGTTTGATCCTGAGTTTAAGGATGAGTTGGAACCTGTCTTTCCACACGATTTTGACCCCGATCATGAGATCGAGTTTGTCCCTGAGGAGCAGCCTTTTGAGGCACCTGTTGATCTTGGTTTCGATCCTGAGCAGGAGATTGATTTTATTCCTGCTGAGCAGCCCATTGATGCACTTGTTCTTCCTGATGATCAGCTCCTTGATGTACCCGCTGATAATGAGCTTGCTCCAGCTGACCCAGAGCCTGAGATTGCACCAAAGCCTGTTCTTGCTCACGACCTTCCACCTGTGCATGACCCTATCCCTGTTGATGTACCAGTTGTTGCACCCCCTCTGCCTGACCCGATACCTGTACTTATTGATCACGCTCCTTTTGCTACTACACACATTGACCCCAGATATGCTCACACCCGCAATGGGTGGATTGAGGCCGATGACGACTACCCTCCTTTTGTCAGACCAGTTACTCCCCCTCCTGCACCTGTGCATGCACCCATTGATATCGCTCAGTTTCACCCTCATGAGGCAGACATTCACCGCACAGATTTACCAGTTACATTTCTTCAGGACATCCCTCCTCCCCATCCAGGGGAAGGACCGTCGAGTCAGCAGGCCGGTCACATACCTTTTGAGTCAGCAGCCGACCATTTCATACCTCAGTTCACACACGCTGCATCTTCTTCTGCACCCACGGGCGAGCCATTTATGTGGTTTCCGCCCAACCTCATGCCTATATCTGATCCATACCATCCCTTCCACATTGGATACTCGAGGGATGATCTGCTTTTATCCTTGCAGCTCCAGCAGGATATGTTGAGTCGTAGAGTCACAGAGCTCGAGAGGATCCCGCGTCCTCCACCTGGTACTGGTCCGTCACAGTTTGTTGCTCCACCTGCTCCACTATTTCCTTACCCGGATTTCGACATCAGATTCCTTACTATGGAGCAGCAGATTAGCTGTTTGTTGCAGCTTGTTCATGCCCTCGAGGAGGAGTTAGCGCATATGCACCGTTTGCTTTTCATTCCTCCACCTCCTCCTTCCCCCCCCCCATCAGCTTAGAGGTTTTTGGTTTGATGCAGATAGCATATTTTGGTGAAAGTGTAGCTATTGAGCCAGATTGCATAGCATTTTGAAGACCATTGTGTGACTTTGACTTTTGACTTTTGGTTGTTGTAGATTGTTAGACTATTCGGACAAGGGTGATGTGACCCTTAGTCTCTTTTGATGTATGATACAATTGTGAAACTTGTAAACTGTACTTGTGGTCTTGATATATGATAGCTCAATTGCAACATTCTCATTACATACATTGTGGATTATTTGTTTGCGTTATGACATGGGATGTTATGTGTATACTTGTGTTGATGAATGTTATTACATGCGCGTATTTCATACTTACTATACTTATTATGACCTGACCGATACAATCTTCTTATAGAAGATGCCTCCACGAAGGGAAAATTGTTTGCCCACTACCGAGGCCGAATTACAAGAAAGGATCTCCCAAGCAATAGCAGATTACGAGGCCTCACGTGCCGAAACTAGCGGGAATACCTCAAGGAACAACCCACCACATGGTAATGTTTAAGTCGCTCGAGACACATCACATTACATTTGGACATTCCATGTACAATTGCTAATGCTTCCTGTGAATGACGTTACTTGTACAGGCTGTACCTTTAAGCAATTTTTAGACTGTAAACCGCTGAATTTTGACGGCACCGGGGGTGCTGTGGCTTATGTTCGATGGACGGAAAAGACCAACTCAGTGATAAGGATGAGCAAATGTGCACCAGAATAGCAAGTCACCTACATTTCCGGATTGTTCACTGATGGAGCACTTTCATGGTGGAATCTCCAAGTCCAAACTCTGGGATAGGCAGCAGCATACGCGTTGACTTGGAACGAGTTAAAGGAACTCATGCGTAAAAAGTATTGCTCCACGACCAAAATTCAGAAGCTGGAAACTGAATTTTGGAACATCAAGATGTACGGCCCAAAGATCGCCGTATATGTACAGAGATTTCATGACATGTCTCACGTGGTACCATACATGGTCAGCCCGGAATTCAAACGTGTGGAGCGTTTCATTTGGGGGTTGGCACCTCATATTATGAGTATGGTAACATCGTCAAAGCCTGCAATGATTACTGAGGCTATCGATGTCACACCCCCAAAATCCACCTGCGGAATACTACCGCTTGGAGGCGTGACTGACCAGGATCCAGCCACCAATCATATTGAACGAGCATGTAAGTAATAAATAAAATCCAACCAATACAATTGGTGTCCAAACAAAACATAGTTTAAGTTGCAAGCGGAAGCATAATGTTTAAGATCAAGACATAAGTTTAATTGTTTCAAAGTTTAACATGGCACGCAGCTGTCCATGTCCCACAACGACCCTCCTCCATGCAAGCTCCAGCTAAGAACCTATTGACCTGCAAAGCATGTAGTAACGAGTCAACAACAAGTTGAGTGAGTTCACAGTTGGGTGTTTGTTTTAAATTGTTCTGAAAACAGTTTCCTTTATCTGGCATCCTGCCGTGGGGGTTACCCCATAATTGAAAACGTGATTTGTTTAACCCAATTACTCTGGCAATCCAGCCGTGGGGGCTACCCCATGTTTAGTTATCTAGCATTTCGGCCGTGGGGGCTACCCCATGTATACACTAGACTCGTTACCATATCGACTGCTGACTGTAGTCATGTTTATGTGCCCTGAAACTGTCAATGTCTATCATCTTTGACGTGCCCCAGATCCATTAGTTCACGCCCGTCCTCTGCGGCACGGTGTGAGGTTTGTCAGACCTAAATAGCGCTATCTAACTAATGACCCGCTCACTATTGGCCCGGCGATTAAGTCGATATAAAAACGAGGGACTTCGTGATAGAGTTTTGGTCTAGTACGAGTTATCTGTCCATGAGGACGAGGAAATTACATTCCTGAACCGAAGCTGTCCTACCCAAGAAAGGATGAGGAATCCATATTCCTTAACCCCATTCCCAACCCAGGGAATCCCATGCTTTGTAGAGGGTGTGAACTCACCTTGGTTTGCTCGGCAGATACACAGAAAAGGGCAATCAAGTTGTAAGGGTCAACTACGTCCTAACATAGATACCATGCAAGTCAGGTTCGTATCCAAATAGTGCACGTATGTTCTACACATATTGTATTCACGTATTGATCATGGCACACACGTATAAGTACTTCAGTTAAGCAACAGGGTCAACACATCCAATAGCCTGATCTACGAAAATAAGCAAGGTCCAAGTATGCGGTCCAAATAGTTGGGGCTCGTAATAGCATGCAAGTCCAAAACAGTGCACGACATACACAATTAACAATACACAGAAAGTCCATACATTTGGCCCAATAACTTAGGCCCGTAACTATGCAGGTCCAATCCAGCGAGTGTGCGTACATGGTCTCGAGTCAAGACTGTGCGATCTCGAGTCGAGACTATGCGATATCGGTTAAAGCCTATGAGTTCTCGAGTTGCAAATGGTGGAGGTCTCGAGTCATGCACGTTCTGGTCTCGAGTAGCAACCGGACTCGTAACTGTGGTTTCGAGTCATGCTGTTTTGTGTTAGAGAGTTATGGTCTCGAGTCAAGACTAGGGGTTCTCGACTCGCAACCCGTGTCGCAACCGTGATTTCGAGTTGTCTCGCATATGGTCTCGAGTCGAGACAGAAGGTCTCGGCTGGGACATTTGCTGATTTCCGACATTGTACTTAGCCAATGAGATTTTGATTTCATGCAACAATGTGTACTATCCATTTAAACATGTTTTCTTATCTAACAATTTACTAAAATGGATCAAACAAGTATTTTTCAAATGTTCATAGCATGTTCATATCATATTCAAACACATTCAACACATATTCAAATATTCATATCCTCATTCAACACCTTTTCATCATATGTTCATCCTATATAAACTCTTGCATTTTACGGACAAGAATCATAATACCTAAACTAGATATCAAGATCATCTTGCAAACAAAACATTTGTTCCGTAACTTCATAAATCGGATGATCATAACAAATCTTCTAACTATCATTCTTATCATTCAAGCTTATCTTAGCAAGACATTTATCATACAACATTCATGCTTTCCACAAAAGAGAATATTTGTTCATTTTATGCATTTGGAACCAAGCATGTATCAATAGCAAACAAGAACTCATCAAACCGATCAAACACCTTAATCATGCATAAAACTTTAACCAGTAAACACATTATCAAGTATCTTCATCACACATAACTATCAACCGAAATATTGCACATCGTCCTCAACCGAATATAATACATAGCATGAATCACTAACCGGTTAAGTTCTCTAAGTGTGAGGGTATGAAGAGTCGGTGAGTGAACTTCCGTATGATAATCCCAAGCTCGATCCGAGTAGTCCTAGTGTTGCCGGTTTTTGAATCCGAGAATGAGGGGAGAAGGTTTGTGTTTCTAGGGTTTTAGAGAGAGAAAGTAGGAGAGCATGTGTGTAGGAGAGTGTGTGTAGTTGCCCAAAGATGGTAATGTTGGCTAACAACAAGGTTATATACTAGTTTCAAGATGATGCACCCTAATGGGTTTCGGATGGATTGAATGAGGTGCACGGCCCAACCGGCCCATACGTTGCACTGTTCACTTGAGACCACATAGTCTCGAGTCGGGTTCTTGTGTCTCGGGTCATATAAATACACTCATACATACAAGCATAGCACATAGCCACATAATAACATTCATTAAACCAACAAGTCAATTAGTCACATAACGTTCAAGCATGTTACATCAAGATACAACGAAAGCTTCTAAATTTCGAGTTGTCACATCATCCCCAAGTTGAAAGAAATTTCGTCCCGAAATTTGGTAAGCACTCACTGAGGAAGCTAGTTAAGTTGTATGGTGTTCCCGGTTTTCCTGGGGCGTCACATCCTCCCCCCGTTGATCTGGAATTTCGTCCCGAAATTCCGTAGCTTCAGCCTCAGTAGTGGTTGTACTGTTTGCGAACAGTTGGGGATACTTTTGTTTCATCCGATCTTCGCGTTCCCAGGTGAACTCTGGGCCGCGATGTGAGTTCCAACGAACTCGAACGAGAGGTATTCTAGTGCTCTTGAGGACCTTAACATCCCGGTCCGTGATTTCAACTGGTTCCTCGACGAATCGTAACTGCTCGTCGATAGTGAGTTTCTTCAGAGGAACTATGTGGGTCTCATCTGACAGACACTTCTTCAGATTTGACACGTGGAAAACGTTGTGAACTGCACCGAGTTCTGCTGGTAAGTTCAGTCTGTAGGCCACCCTGCCTATTTTCTCAATGATTTCGAAAGGTCCAACGTATCATGGGTTAAGTTTGCCTCGTTTACCAAAACGAACCACACCCTTCCAGGGTGAAACTTTGAGTAGTACCCGCTCCCCAACCTGGAGCTCTAGTGGTTTCCTGCCCTTATCGGCGTAGACTTTCTGACGGTCACGAGCTGCCGCCATGCGTTGTCGTATTTGAGCAATCCGTTCAGTTGTGTCTACCACATGTTCTGGACCAGTGATCTGACTATCCCCCACCTCTGCCCAACAAAGAGGTGACCGGCATTTACGTCCGTACAATGCCTCAAACAGAGCAGCTTTAATGCTGGTGTGGTAGCTATTATTGTACGAGAATTCCACAAGTGGCAGATGCTTTTCCCAGCTGTTGCCAATGTCGATTACACATGCACGAAGCATGTCTTCTAAGGTTTGAATAGTGCGCTCGGACTGCCCATCCGTCTGAGGGTGATACGCTGTGCTCATGTCTGATCGTGAGCCAAAGGATTTGTGCATCGCCTGCCACAGCTCTGAAGTAAAACGCGCATCTCGATCCGAGATAATAGAGGTGGGCACCCCGTGCCTCGAAACAACTTCCTTGAGGTATACTTCTGCGAGAGTGGAGAATTTATCCGTCTCCTTGATAGCCAAGAAGTGCGCAGACTTTGTGAGTCGATCCACGATCACCCAAATAGTATCGTTTCCGCGCTGGGATCTAGGCAGGCCAGTAACGAAATCCATGGAAATTTGCTCCCATTTCCATTGTGGTATCTCTGGTTGTTGGAGTAGGCCTGAGGGTTTCTGGTATTTAGACTTGACTCTCGCACAAGTCAAACACTTGCTGACATAGGTTGCTATGTGGGCCTTCATGCTAGGCCACCAGTACGTAGTTTTGATATCGTGGTACATCTTATCCGAACCAGGGTGTACCGAGTAGCGAGACTTGTGTGCTTCCTCCATCACGAGCTCTCGCAAGTTGCCATAGAGTGGGATCCAAATGCGTCCCGTTACGTAGTAAGCACCGTCTTCCTTCTGTTCTAAGCGTTGCCTTGATCCGCGTAGGGCTTCAGCCCTGACGTTTTCTGGTTTCAGTGCTTCTCTCTGAGCAGCTCGTATTTGGGAAGGAAGACTAGAATGGATCGTGAGTTGTAAAGCTCGCACACGCTTAGGCGCAGTGTCCTTTCGACTGAGGGCGTCAGCCACAACATTGGCCTTGCCCGGGTGATACCTGATCGAGCACTCATAGTCATTCAGTAGTTCGACCCACCGTCGTTGTCGCATATTCAGTTCCTTCTGCTTGAAGATATGTTCGAGGCTCCTGTGGTCGGTGTAGACGGCGCACTTGGTACCGTACAGGTAATGCCGCCATAACTTAAGTGCAAAAACAACAGCTCCCAGCTCTAAGTCGTGTGTAGTGTAGTTCCTTTCATGAAATTTAAGCTGGCGTGAGGCGTAGGCTATAACTTTATCTCGTTGCATCAATACACAACCAAGACCATGAATTGATGCGTCACAGTAAACCACAAAATCGTCTGTGCCCTCTAGTAGTGAAAGGATAGGTGCGCTACAAAGTCTATCCTTTAGATGCTGAAAGGCTAACTCCTGTGCATTTCCCCATCGATAAACAACGCCTTTCTGCGTTAGTGAGGTGAGAGGCTGTGCAATCTTAGAAAAATCCTTAATGAACCTCCGGTAGTAACCTGCCAAACCCAAGAATTGGCGAATTTCCGTTGGTGTACGAGGTGCAGGCCAGTTCTTGATCGAGTCTACCTTGGATGGATCAACATGAATCCCATCCTTGTTTACCACATGGCCTAGGAAATGGACCTCACGAAGCCAGAAGTCGCATTTCGAGAACTTTGCGTATAGCTGTTCAGTTCGAAGGAGTTCCAAAATAAGTCGTAGATGCTGCTCGTGTTCCTCCTGACTCTTAGAATAGATCAGAATGTCGTCGATAAAGGCTATAACGAACTTGTCCAGGTAAGGCTTGCACACTCGATTCATCAAGTCCATGAAAACCGCGGGTGCGTTTGTCAGCCCAAAAGGCATGACCAAAAACTCATAGTGTCCATAACGAGTTCTAAAAGCTGTTTTGGAGACGTCCTCTTCTCGGACTCTCAGCTGGTGATATCCCGATCTCAAATCAATCTTTGAATAGTAGCTCGACCCTTGCAGCTGGTCGAACAAGTCGTCAATGCGTGGTAGAGGATAGCGATTCTTCACCGTCACCTTGTTGAGTTCACGGTAGTCGATGCACATTCTGAAGGTACCGTCTTTCTTCTTCACAAACAGAACTGGAGCTCCCCAGGGCGATGAGCTAGGACGAATAAAACCCTTATCCAAGAGTTCTTGCAGTTGCGTGGAGAGTTCTTCCAACTCTGATGGAGCTAAACGATAAGGTGCACGAGCTATAGGCGCAGCTCCAGGAGCTAGTTCAATCTGAAACTCGACTTGGCGATGAGGTGGAAGACCAGGTAATTCCTCAGGAAATACCTCCGGATAGTCGCGTACAATTGGAAAATCTTCTATCTTCTTCTCTTTCTCCGAGGTGTCAGTTACGAGAGCCAAAATGGCAATGTGACCCTTTCGCAAGCACTTCTGGGCCTTAAGGAAAGAGATAACGTTCTCAACAGCACCCTTCTTCTCGCCACGAATCATGAGGGGTTCACCACTGGAACCAGGAATACGAACAATCTTCTCGTTGCAAAGAATCTCTGCTCGGTGTTGGGATAACCAATCCATCCCAATGACAACGTCAAAACTACCCAAGACAATAGGAATGAGGTCGATAGAGAAGGTCTGGTTAGCGAGAACAAGTTTACAACCCTTGACTACGTGTGTGGCCTCTAAACTCTTACCATTTGCTAGCTCTACAGTGTGCTTGTTGTTCAAAGGTGTTGGGATACGCTTAAGCATTCGGCTAACTTCTAGTGACATGTAGCTAGTATCGGCACCCGAATCAAATAAAACTGTAACATAAAAGTCATCGAGAAGGAACTTACCCGCCACAACATTGGGGTCATTCCTTGCTTCACCTTGGCCAATCACGAACGCCCGCCCCCTGGCACCATTGTTGTTGTTCCCATTGTTACCATTCCCCTGATTGTTGTTATTGTTGTTGTTGTTGTTCTGGTTCCTGTTCAGTTGGGGGCAATCCCTCTTGAAATGGCCTTCAGCTCCACACTGAAAGCACCCTTTGTTATCACCTTGCTGCTGCTGCTGGCGTTGGTTCTGTTGAGCTTGCTGACGATTCTGATTGGCGGGATACAAGCTCCTGCAATCCTTTGCAGCGTGACCTGGCTTGTTGCACCGATGACAGTTACCCCTGGTGCATGGCCCGCTGTGGTGCAGGCTGCAGCGATTGCATTTGGGGTGATTCCCCTTGTACCCACCATGACCTTGACCACCAGATGATTGTTGATTAGGGCTCTTGTAGTCATCAGTCTTTCTCTGCTGAGACTGGGAATGAACAGAAGTCGAACCCTTACTTGAAGCTCCATCCCATTTCCTCTTGTTGTCACTAGGAACACCTGAAGTAGTTGCAGCGCCTATGCGCTTTGGTAACCTGTTCTGCTCCACCGCCTGATCCGTGAGACGGTGAGCCAATTGCACAACTTGCTGGATGGTGGCGAGGTTTGCTGAAGTCACATGACTTTGGATTTCGGGCACTAAGCCCTTGAGAAATAGTTCGATGCGTTTGATGGGAGGATCCACCATTGTAGGGCACAGAATTGCCAGTTCGTTCGATCTCTTCACATAAGCTTCAATCTCTGACCCCGTCATCTTGAGGTTGAAAAACTCTACTTCCAGTTTGTGAATCTCATCACGACTGCAGTATTCTTCCTTGATCATCTCTTTAAAGGTTTCCCATGGGGTGGCGTTGGCTGCAACCAATCCCAGCATTTGAACTTAAGCGTTCCACCATGTGAGGGCTAAACCCTCGAGAGTACCGGTAGCATACTTCACCCTGCGTGCCTCAGGGCATTCACACATTTCGAAGACTGATTCTAGTTTCTCAAACCAGTGGAGGAGACCTACCGCTCCTTCAGTGCCGCTAAAAGTAGTGGGTCGGCAGTCCATAAAGGTTTTGAAGGTGCACACGGGTGGCTGAACATGTTGACCTATTGTAGGTGAAAGAGAAACAGAGTTTAACACAAAGGTTGGTTCACGAGAGTAGGATCTAAAGATCCCAGAATGAGTTCGGACTGCAGGATATACCTCCTGCGTGTGCAGCTGCAAGTGCCGCAGCAACTCGTTCGTTAATCAGAGCCGTCAACTGGGCTTGAGTCATGTTAACGTGTCCAGACATGATCTTCATACCAAGAAGAACATGAGTGAGAGAGGTTCGTGAAAATACGATGACAGAAGAGAGTAAGCACACACGTTTTCAAGCAACAGTAGTTATACTAACCAAGCATACCATGAGCAATGTAATACGTAACTAACAAAGTAGGCAATATATACACAGATCATATCACCTAGAATGTTGAGCCTTGCATGTGGAGTGAAGCGTCGTTGTGCACCGTAGAGCACTGTACAGGTTATAGTCTGATTTTAATAAAACTTTTCCCTTTATAAAAACCAAGTTCTCTATAACCAATGGCTCTGATACCAATCTGTCACACCCCCAAAATCCACATGCGGAATACTACCGCTTGGAGGCGTGACTGACTAGGATCCAGCCACCAATCATATTGAACGAGCATGTAAGTAATAAATAAAATCCAACCAATACAATTGGTGTCCAAACAAAACATAGTTTAAGTTGCAAGCGGAAGCATAATGTTTAAGATCAAGACATAAGTTTAATTGTTTCAAAGTTTAACATGGCACGCAGCTGTCCATGTCCCACAACGACCCTCCTCCATGCAAGCTCCAGCTAAGAACCTATTGACCTGCAAAGCATGTAGTAACGAGTCAACAACAAGTTGAGTGAGTTCACAGTTGGGTGTTTGTTTTAAATTGTTCTAAAAACAGTTTCCTTTATCTGGCATCCTGCCGTGGGGGTTACCCCATAATTGAAAACGTGATTTGTTTAACCCAATTACTCTGGCAATCCAGCCGTGGGGGCTACCCCATGTTTAGTTATCTGGCATTTCGGCCGTGGGGGCTACCCCATGTATACACTAGACTCGTTACCATATCGACTGCTGACTGTAGTCATGTTTATGTGCCCTGAAACTGTCAATGTCTATCATCATTGACGTGCCCCAGATCCATTAGTTCACGCCCGTCCTCTACGGCACGGTGTGAGGTTTGTCAGACCTAAATAGCGCTATCTAACTAATGACCCGCTCGCCATTGGCCCGGCGATTAAGTCGATATAAAAAGGAGGGACTTCGTGATAGAGTTTTGGTCTAGTATGAGTTATCTGTCCATGAGGACGAGGAAATTACATTCCTGAACCGAAGCTGTCCTACCCAAGAAAGGATGAGGAATCCATATTCCTTAACCCCATTCCCAACCCAGGGAATCCCATGCTTTGTAGAGGGTGTGAACTCACCTTGGTTTGCTCGGCAGATACACAGAAAAGGGCAATCAAGTTGTAAGTGGTCAACTACGTCCTAACATAGATACCATGCAAGTCAGGTTCGTATCCAAATAGTGCACGTATGTTCTACACATATTGTATTCACGTATTGATCATGGCACACACGTATAAGTACTTCAGTTAAGCAACAGGGTCAACACATCCAATAGCCTGATCTACGAAAATAAGCAAGGTCCAAGTATGCGGTCCAAATAGTTGGGGCTCGTAATAGCATGCAAGTCCAAAACAGTGCACGACATACACAATTAACAATACACAGAAAGTCCATACATTCGGCCCACTAACTTTGGCCCGTAACTATGCAGGTCCAATCCAGCGAGTGTGCGTACATGGTCTCGAGTCGAGACTGTGCGATCTCGAGTCGAGACTGTGCGATCTCGGTTAAAGCCTATGAGTTCTCGAGTCGTAAACGGTGGAGGTCTCGAGTCATGCACGTTCTGGTCTCGAGTCGCAACCGGACTCGTAACTGTGGTTTCGAGTCATGCTGTTTTGTGTGAGAGAGCTGTGGTCTCGAGTCGAGACTAGGGGTTCTCGACTCGCAACCCGTGTCGCAACCGTGATTTCGAGTTGTCTCGCATATGGTCTCGAGTCGAGACAGAAGGTCTCGGCTGGGACATTTGCTGATTTCCGACATTGTACTTAGCCAATGAGATTTTGATTTCATGCAACAATGTGTACTATCCATTTAAACATGTTTTCTTGTCTAACAATTTACTAAAATGGATCAAACAAGTATTTTTCAAATGTTCATAGCATGTTCATATCATATTCAAACACATTCAACACATATTCAAATATTCATATCCTCATTCAACACCTTTTCATCATATGTTCATCCTATATAAACTCTTGCATTTTACGGACAAGAATCATAATACCTAAACTAGATATCAAGATCATCTTGCAAACAAAACATTTGTTCCGTAACTTCATAAATCGGATGATCATAACAAATCTTCTAACTATCATTCTTATCATTCAAGCTTATCTTAGCAAGACATTTATCATACAACATTCATGCTTTCCACAAAAGAGAATATTTGTTCATTTTATGCATTTGGAACCAAGCATGTATCAATAGCAAACAAGAACTCATCAAACCGATCAAACACCTTAATCATGCATAAAACTTTAACTAGTAAACACATTATCAAGTATCTTCATCACACATAACTATCAACCGAAATATTGCACATCATCCTCAACCGAATATAATACATAGCATGAATCACTAACCGGTTAAGTTCTCTAAGTGTGATGGTATGAAGAGTCGGTGAGTGAACTTCCGTATGATGATCCCAAGCTCGATCCGAGTAGTCCTAGTGTTGCCGGTTTTTGAATCCGAGAATGAGGGGAGAAGGTTTGTGTTTCTAGGGTTTTAGGGAGAGAAAGTAGGAGAGTATGTGTGTAGGAGAGTGTGTGTAGTTGCCCAAAGATGGTAATGTTGGCTAACAACAAGGTTATATACTAGTTTCAAGATGATGCACCCTAATGGGTTTCGGATGGATTGAATAAGGTGCACGGCCCAACCGGCCCATACGTTGCACTGTTCACTTGAGACCACATAGTCTCGAGTCGGGTTCTTGTGTCTCGGGTCATATAAATACACTCATACATACAAGCATAGCACATAGCCACATAATAACATTCATTAAACCAACAAGTCAATTAGTCACATAACGTTCAAGCATGTTACATCAAGATACAACGAAAGGTTCTAAATTTCGAGTTATCACAATCGATCTGAGCGTGTCACTGACAGAAGAAGCTATCATATTAAACAAGTTTTCAATTTCTGAACCGAAGAAAAAGGAGACTCACGTTGAATCCTGAGGAGAAAACAAGAGGAAGTTCTGCAACTTTAAAAAGAGTACCGGCAGTGCCAACAAGAGGAAGGATGTGAACCCACCAGCTGAAGCTAAGTCTGGTGCTGAAGTCAAAGGGAAAGGATACATGGGCGCTCTGCCCAAATGTGAAGTATGCCAGTATCATCATGCTGGCCAGTGAAGAGTCGGAAAATGTGAATCTTACGGAAAGACTGGCCATTCGAAGGAAACATGCTGGGCTGGTACTGGTGTTGGTCGTGGAAATCAAAGGGATTATGGAAGTGGGAATGGAAACTGTCCGCAAGGAAATAATGGCGGAAATGGAAATCGTGGGAATGTTGGGAACCAAGCTGGTAACCGGGGAGCGAACAACAATCGGGGCGGTAATGGGAACAGAAATGGTCGAGGACCAGGTTGTTTCAATTGTGGAGACATGGGGCACTTCAAGCGAGAATGCCCAAAGCTTAATCAAGCACAAGGAAGAGTTTTCAATATCGGTGCAAGGGAAGCACGCCAAGATCCAAATGTCATCACTGGTACGTTCCCTATAAATCAACGCTTTGCATCTGTACTATTTGACACTAGTGCCGACTATAGTTTTGTATCGCTAGAGTTTAAGAAAATGCTTGGGTTAACTGCTAGTAAATTAGACATTCTGTACTCAATCGAACTAGCTAATGGGAAGCTAGTAGAAACGAATGAAGTAATGAGAGGACGCGTGATAGAACGGGGAGAGCACGAGTTTTCGCTTGATCTTCTGCCCGTCGAGTTGGGAAGCTTCGACGTGGTAGTGGGGAAGGATTGGTTGTCAAGCAACAGAGCCGAAATCGTATGTCACGAGAAGATCATACGAATTCCAATGACAGATGGAGAAACGATCATGGTACACGGAGAGAAGCGCGATACGCCCCTGAGGATCATTAGCTGTTTGAAAGCTCGAAAATGTTTGAAGAAGGGATGTGTTGCCTTCTTGGCACACGTCGTGGATAAAGAAGCCGCTGAGCCAAAGATAGAAGATATTCCAGTCGTGAAGGAGTATCCTGAAGTCTTTCCAGAAGACTTACCAGGATTGCCGCCGCAAAGACAACTCGAGTTTCACATTGACTTAGTTCCAGGCGCCGCGCCTGTGGCTAAGGCACCTTATAGACTTGCACCTACGGAAATTCAGGAGTTGTCGATGCAACTTCAGGAGTTGCTAGACAAGGGATTTATCAGACCAAGCTTCTCGCCTTGGGGAGCTCCAGTTTTGTTCGTTAAAAAGAAGGATGGTAGTTTCCGCATGTGTATCGACTACTACGAGCTGAACAAGTTGACTATCAAGAAAAGATATCCTTTGCCAAGGATTGATGACCTGTTTGATCAACTACAAGGATCGAGTTTTTACTCAAAGATCGATCTACGATTGGGACATCACCAGTTGAGAATACAAGAGGAAAGCATTCCAAAGACTGCATTTAGGACTCGTTATGGACATTACGAGTTCCTGGTTATGCCCTTTGGTCTGATGAACACACCGGCAGTGTTCATGGATCTGATGAACATAGTTTGTAAGTCGTACCTCGATAAGTTTGTGATCGTGTTTATTGATGACATTTTGATCTACTCAAAGTCTAAAGAAGAACATGAGCAACATCTAAGGGCTATTCTAGAGTTGCTTAAGAAGTAAAAGTTGTACGCAAAATTATCGAAGTGCGAGTTCTGGTTACGTGAAGTTCAATTCCTTGGTCACGTGGTTAATGGAAATGGAATTCATGTGGATCCCACAAAGATCGAGGCGATCAAGAATTGGGAGACTCCGAAGACGCCAACCGAGATTCGACAGTTCCTAGGTTTGGCAGGATATTATCGCAGGTTTGTTGAGGATTTTTCAAAGATCGCTCAACCGTTGACCTCCCTCACATAAAAAGACAAAAAGTATGAATGGGGAGATAAAAAAGAAGAAGCATTTCAGTTGTTAAAGAACAAGCTTTGTGACGCACCAATCTTATCTCTACCCGAAGGCACTTACGACTTCGTGGTATATTGCGACGCTTCGCGTCAAGGTTTAGGCTGCGTGCTGATGCAGTGACAGAAAGTTATAGCTTATGCTTCACGCCAGTTGAAGGTACACGAGAAAAACTACACCACGCAGAACTTGGAGTTTGGCGCGGTGGTGTTTGCGTTGAAGATCTGGCGACATTACTTGTATGGCACGCGATGCACAATCTTTACTGATCACAAAATCTTACAACATATATTCGATCAGAAAGAGCTTAACATGAGACAGAGACGATGGGTAGAGTTGTTGAATGACTATGATTGTGAAATCAAGTATCACCCAGGGAAGGAGAATGTGGTCTCCGATGCCTTAAGTCGAAAGGAAAGGATTAAGCCCATAAGGGTTAGGGCTTTGGAAATGATTGTACAAACGGACCTCTCATTGTGCATTCGTGCCGAACAGAGAGAAGCTCTCAAAAGGGAAAACCATGTGAATGAATATCTCCGTGGGATGGAGAAGCAATTGGTACCAAAGGAGGACGGGACATTGTGTTTCTTGGGAAGAATTTGGGTTCCCATCTTTGGTGGTCAGAGAGAAGTTATTTTTGACGAAGCTCACAAGTCACGGTACTCGATCCATCCAGGATCAGATAAAATGTACCAAGATTTAAAGGATTTTTATTGGTGGCCGAGAATGAAAGGCGACGTTGCGATATATGTTGGCAAATGTTTAACTTGTGCCAAGGTAAAGGCCGAATACCAGAAGCCATCAGGTCTCTTGCAACAACGTGAAATACCCATGTGGAAATGGGAGCAGATTTCTATGGATTTTATGATGAAGTTGCCAAGGACGCCCAAAGGTCATGATACGATCTAGGCAATCGTAGACCGTCTGACGAAATCAGCACACTTTTTGCCCATAAAGGAAAAAGACAACACGAGCAACAGACAAGATTATACAGATCCGAGAGCGCATCAAAGTGGCTCATGATCGTCAAAAGAGTTATGCGGATCACAGAAGGAAACCTCTGGAATTTGAGGTAGGAGATATGGTTTTGTTAAAGGTTTCACCCTGGAAGGGTGTAGCACGCTTTGGGAAGCGTGGGAAGTTGAATCCGCGGTACATTGGACCATTTAAAATCCTGCAAAGGATTGGTCTTGTAGCATACAAGTTGGACCTACCCGCAGAGCTAAATGGCGTTCATGATACATTCCATGTATCTAATCTGAAAGAGGGTCCAACTCAAGAAACAGTGGTCATTCCTGCCGACGAAGTTCATATTGACGACACACTCCACTTTACTGAAGAACCTGTTGAGGTTACTGATTGGAAGGTTAACAAGTCGCGACAGAGTAGTGTCAAACTCGTCAAGGTTTGTTGGAACGCGCGACATGGCCCAGAATTCACTTGGGAGCGTGAAGATCGTATGAAAGCAAAATACCCACATTTGTTCCCCAAGACCCCTGCATCTAGTAGCAGAACTTAAATTTCGGGATGAAATTTTCTTAACAGGGGGAGAATGTGACAACCCTCATAATTACAGGTATTCGTACGATTAATTAATATTAATTTGTGCTTAATGACTGTGCCTAATTACAACTGATGACGTAAACTGCTTTCTGATTTCTGTATCATACATACATGTGCATCACATTTTATATTGTCACATCATTTATTGCATACAGACTTTAGTGACATAAACGATGCACAAAACACAGTTAGTACAGTTAACGGATAAGACAGGAATATGCTGACGGGGTTCAGTACTTAGACAGACAGTGTTTTGAGACCCAGTATGAGCCAGAAACAAAGTATCACACTAGTGTAGTGTGTAGGGAAGTGAGGACCATAAAACTGCGTCACTAGGTGATAGTTTAAGTGCCGGAAAGTGCCTAAAACCCACTCAAAGTGTAGAATTCTGCATTAATAATCAAAAATCAGCATTTTAACATGCTAGTAACATGCAAAAATATGGCAAAATGGTCCTGTATGCTTTCCTAAGTGTCGGGAATTAAAAGTGTCACAAAAAGTTACATAAAGGACACTATACGGTATAACTTAGCACTTTAACAAATCGGTATCTAACCGAACAACCGGACATCACCCGGAACACTAAAATATTGCTAAAAACATTGTTTTACTTTTTCTGAGCTAGTTATGGTTCCCGAACACTTAAACATTCTACATAATGCAAGATACACACTAAACACTAGATATTACACTTAACCTCCACTAATTAACCTATTTACCATCAAACTTACAAATTACCCCCCTCCCCCTTAATATTTACGGGCCCAATAAGGCCCCACCTCAAGATTTACTTCAATCTTCCTAAATCCCCATATAATCCTCCTAAGATTTGATGAGATTTTGATTTGAACTTGAGTGTACTTAAGGGGACATATAGACCAATGGATAATAGAGATTGAAGATTATAAGTAACTTAATCACTCATCATCTTCATCACCACAACACTCTCCTCTCCCTCTCTAAAGCTTACGGCCGACCCCCCTTACCCACACACCACAATTTTCGATCTTCAATCATCCACTCCAAGGTTATCTCAAGGTGCACAAGGGTGATTAAGAAGGTGTGGAACTCTTGGATCATCAAGGACCTCCTTTGTTTGCTTTTATCCACTTCATCTTCACCATTGTTCTTCCCTAGCTTGAAGCTAGTAGTAAGATCCCTCATAACCTTTGTTTACTTCTACTTTGATTGGTTAAAAGATATATTATGATGAAAATCACATGAACATTAAAAGACATAATCTTGAATCATGAACATAAGTCTTACATATGATGAAATATGAATAGAATGATGTTGTTTAGCATATGAATGATGATTGATTACTAGAGATATTGATGTTGATAATTACTTGGAACTTACTAGATTATGATTAAAAACATGATTTAGCAAGTTAGGAGATGATTATGTGTTTACATAAGATGATCATCCTCTTGTTAAGACATGCACTTGATAAATGGAATAATTTCTTGAGAAATATTAAACAAAGAAAGCTAGTAACTTTGTGAATCTAAGATTCATGAGTGGTTTTCTAAAAGAACCGAGTTTAAAATGTGATTTTTAGAAAATCATGGTTTTTACTAAACTTACACTATTTTTAGTAATAAAACAAGTGTAGAAATACCTATGAAACAAGAAGATGTTATAAATAAACATTTTTGTAAAATATGTTTTACAAGTTGTAAACATCTAAAATCCTCAAGAATAAGATTTACCAAGAAGTAAATATATTTTGGAGGGTAACTAAGGCTACTAAACACTTTACCAAGTTACTACGCATTTTTGTGAAGGATCAAGTTCATGTTATTATGTAAGTTGTATAGTTTTTGCACTTGGTAAGTGCAAGATGTTTAGGATATGATTGTTGATTGTTTGAATGATTTTTGAAAAGAAAATGATATGCTAAATAGCATGGACACCTCCATTTACAAAGGAAACTATGGTGAAATTTTCTAAAAATTCCAACACTTAGAAAATATTTTCTAACAAGCGTATTTTAAACATTGCTTTTCAATATAAACTTTGCCATAAATTTTGATACAAAAAAGTACAAGTATTGGAGGTTGATTTTTGTAAATAAAAATGGTTAAATATATATTTAGAATATATATTTTACATTAAAGACACTTGTGTGAATATTTGTTTATTTTGTGGAATAGTTATATTATTTTAGGGTAAAATAATATAACTTAACAAATACCAAGAATTTACAACTCCAAAATAATACCAAAAATCTCACCGAATAAATATTTAAGTTACACACTTGGTATTGTGAAACCGAACGCAAAAACGTAATTTACAAAATATTCCGGAAAATACTTTTACGAATATATTTTTGGTAAATATTGTTTTGGATACAAGGAGTGAAAATATATTATTTTTGGGAAAATATATATTTTTTGGAATACATTATTTTTGACAAATAAGTTATATATATTTTCTAAGTGAGACTTAAAAATATATTATTTCGGAACTACAAATATACATGTATGAAATACTCCCATCCTTGGGAAGGAAATCCGGAAATATGTACTTGAGAAGTATTAATACAGAAATATTGTTTAACAATTATTCCAAAACTAAATATAATTTAAGTTGAAATATTAATTATTTTAACAAATAATTATAACTTGGAATAATATTGGGAAACACAAGAAACGCAACTCAAAACGTTAAACTCTAAGCCAAGGCACGGCCCGTTCGTCTAATAGAAGTTAGTACACTGTAGGTAGTCGTGTTAGCTGCAGAGATTTGAGTTGACGATACTGAAGACGCACTACTGTGAGTTCATGTCCCCCTTTTCTTTTAATTGTTTTCAGTTTTATACTTCGGGGGTGAAATACATGTTACAATTATTACATACATTTTTATACATGGTATGGTTAGCTTAAGGAGGGTTTACTACTTAGATCATGTGAAAGGTGGGTATAACACTTAAGGCCATTAATCCTCGTCGTAGGACCGAGGGACATGAGTGATAGATCTATTTGGGTGTAGTGAGCCCACACCCATGCGGACCAGGGTGGCCCATGTGGTGACTATGTCTTATTCCTGGAGACAAGTTTGCTAGGTTTGAGTACTTCCTGCACCATTTCACACATACCATTGGCTTTGCAACCCATTGGTGATCTCTTTTTCCTTAATGCTACATACCAGGGACTTTCATACATACAGACATTTTTCAAAGGTTTATACATACTCACATACACATGAACTCGCTCAACTTTTGTCGATGTTTTTCAAACTACATGTATTTCAGGGAACTAGTGGATCTGGCAGGGTATGCATGTGTCTTCAAGCTGCGTTTGAATAAGAGATGTTATCCATGGTTGTCGAGTTTAGGGAGTGTATCCTACTCCTGGACGGGATACATAATTCTAAACTCAGGCTTTATTTAAGTACTTTTGTTGAGTCTTTGGGAACTCATTTAAACACGTCATGGTTTGTAACTTAATTTAGTGTCGATGTTTTCAGACAATGGTATTGTGGTATTTTCTAAACTTAATTAATGGATGAATGTCTCATGTTTTTATCATATAGCATTGTTATGATTGATTGCTATGGTATTAAGAAGTCACACCAAATAAACCACGCTTCCGCAAAAGCCAGGGTGTGACACTTTTGAGGTTAGGCCACCAATAGTATTGTTTCAATACTTAGGCCTATGTGCTTCCTCAAAATATCATCTCGAAGGCCGCCAAAGAATGGAACCCAATTTCGACCCATAAGGTATAAGGTTCCATTTTCTTTCGGCACTAATTGTTCCTTCATGCCTCGAAGTGTTTCTTCTTGAATATGCTCTTCCTTGAGCGCTTGTGAATCATCTTCTCTAGTGCTTGAACTCTCAATGTTCGAACTCGTTCCTTGCGGCTCAAGGCGTCTGCTACAACGTTCGCCTTGCTAGGATGGTACTTTATTTCATAATCATAGTCGTTCAACAATTCAACCCTACGTCGTTGACGTATGTTTAATTCTTTTTGGTTGAATACGTGTTGAAGGCTTTTATGATCTGTGAAAATAGTGCATTGAGTACCATATAAATAATGTCGCCATATTTTCAAAGTGAATACCATCGCCCTAACTCAAGGTCGTGAGTGGTATAGTTCTTCTCGTGAACTTTTAGTTGGCGTGACGTGTACACGATAACTTTTTCACGTTGCATGGGTACGCAACCCAATCCTTGATGCGAAGCGTCACAGTATACGATAAAATCATCGGTACCGTCGGGTAGTGATAAGATTTTGAAATGCTATGCACCAATCTTAAGGACAAGTTGTAATGCTACTTCTTGTTTTTCGATTAGGGCAAATTTCTTGTCTTTCTGTGTGAGGGAGGTTAGCGGTTGGGCAATCTTAGAAAAATACTCAATAAATCTTTGATAATATCCCGCTAATCCCTAAAATTGTTGGACTTCAGTTGGAGTCTTGGGCACTTCCCAATCCTCATTTGCTTCAATCTTAGTTGGGTCTACTTGAAAGCCTTTCTCGTTCACTACATGCCTGAGGAATTGTACCTCGCGAATCCAAAATTCTCACTTGGAAAATTTCACGTATAGTTTCCCCTTCTTTAGTAGCTCCAAAATGGTTCTTAAATGTTGTTCGTGTTCATCAGTCGATCGTGAGTATATTAATATGTCGTCAATAAACACCATGATGAATTTGTCAAGATATGGCTTGCACACGCGATTCATTAATTCCATGAAGACCGCTAGTGCGTTCGTTAAACCAAAAAGGCATAACGAGAAACTCGTAATAACTATAACGAGTTTTAAAAGCCGTTTTCGGTATGCTTTCCTCTTGAATTCGTAACTGATGATACTCCGATCATAAGTCTATCTTAGAGTAGAAGCTAGAATCTTTCTTAAACCATTTGAGTTCGTTGGAAATTTATTTGTATCATGGTTTAGAAATATGAATTTTCGTTCATCGAAATGTTGTGCATTTTTGCAAATCTTGCATGTCTTTTCACCCCCAAAACCTTTATAAAGATGTATAATGGTAAAGAGTGGGGGCTACGAACTCACAACCTCCTTATTCGGTCAACTACAAGGTTCAGAAGGTGCTAATCGATATGAAGATCTGGCTATGGGTGTGGCTCCCGTTACCAAGTCGATGTGAAACTCGACTTGTTGATATGGTGGTAGTCCTGATAAGTCTTCAGGAAAGACTTCAGGAAATTCTTTTACCACTAGAATATCGGTCATCTGAGGCCCATCAGCCTTCTTGTCGACAACAAGTGCTAGAAAGGCAATACAACCTTTCCGTAAGCACTTTTGTGCCTTCATGCAATTAATGATCCTCAATGGTGTGTCGTGCTTCTCTCCATGAATAACAAATGTCTCTTCGTTCGGCAGTGGTAGGCGAATGATCTTCTCATGACAGAAGACTTCGGCTAGGTTATCGGATAACCAATCCATGCCAACCACTACTTCGAAACTACCCAACTGAACGGGTAAGAGATCGATATTGAATTTCAGCTCCAGACTCGACTAGTTTACCGTTTGCCAATTCTATAGAATGAGGAGACGTCTAGCTTACTTGACTCTAGGCCAAGTACATTTTGAATTCTATGTAGTAAGGACTTCACTGTACAAATGTAGAGGACAACCCAATCCCTATGTTTAGATGTAGGATAACCCAATCCCTATTTGTAGCTAGGACAATCACGTCAATAGCCATGAAACTCATTTCACATGCATGAATTTGGTTGATAGAAAACGTGTCGGTGACTCTTAATGATTTGACAAGAGTCAGCTAATTCCCCATTAGCTAAGTTGATATAGTAATGTGTGGCTAACTTACATGAATCTAGTTCGAGTATATGTATAACACCTAAAGACACTAGTTAAGCTCGGTGCTGGTATCAAAAGAATTGATACATAATGATTGTAGAGTACAATGTACTCATGATATCATTGGGATTTTGTGGAGTATTCATAGTTCTAACCATACACACACTTATACACTAGCTTGATTCATTCTTAAGTATTACCGTCTTACTAGTCTTTGTTTTGCGCCCGATCTCAGCACACTGCTACTCTTGGTACTTTTGCAAGTGTTCTCCTGATGAACGTCTCACTTGTCGCATTAAGGATTTCAGCAAGTTACCTGCATACCTCCTGGTGTCAAAATCATTTATGGCAGCAAATGCCTTTGTTTTTCTCGTCGCGAGAGTTTCCTTCCATTTGTTACTCGTTCTTGAACCTTTCCTAAGATGTGAGAACTTTCGCCTCCCGTAGAATCCTTGGTGAGACTAACTGCGAGAGTTATTGTTTAAGTGTTCAAGGTAGGGTGAGAAGATGTGACCATACTTTGAATTTCAGGGGCAAAACTTAAATTGTAACGCTCAATGCGTTTGAATTCGGGCGTTACCAAGTATGGAACAACCCCTGAGAAACCGTGAAAGCATCAAATGTAACCAACAACATTGGCTCTAGTCGCGATCGAGTTCTTTTATAAAATCATATGAAAATCAGATGATATAAATGAATGATGTATGGTTAAATAAATAACCAAATGAAATGTAGTGTATAATATATATTATGCCTTAAAATCGAATATCATGTCTTGTGTAGAAGATGTCGTGTCTTGTCTTTGTCGAAGTGGTTTGGATAACACCATGATATGCAATATAATATAAGCACTTATATATAGGAAGTACCAGCGGCGTATCCACCATGCTTTTATCATATTACACACGTCTTGTTATTTACAAAAATGTCTTGTGTATACCAATGTTAAATGTCATGTATAACAATGCCTTGAGTAACAGTGTCATGTATAAACCACGTCTTGTGTAAAAGAAATGATTTTCAACACATGACTTTTGACTTAAACATTTGTTTCTTTTGGTGCCATGATATTTTTAATACACACTATTAAAAAAAATCTAGACATATATTTGGATAAATATAGTCTATCATGCGCCCAAGAATGAAGAACGCAATCGGTCATGGAAACCTCAAGATCGCATTGTTCATATATGTTTGAATATATGATAATATGGATAACCGAAAAAAAATGATAATGTGAATAACCCTCAACCAAAATGCGTAGTGCCTCTTGCGTGTATTGGTTATATATTTAAGTGGCAAAGAAATAATTCGTTGAGGAGGGAAAGCCAACCCGTGGCCTCCGTCCCTATAATATGTATTCCATACTATATGGACCTCAGTCGTCCCAAGTAAAGAAATTTCTTTGTCGTACTCGCCCATGTGACGAGTATGGTGATAGTGCTTGAGCTTCACGAGCTCTAACAAGATCATTAGAATCTCCAAAGATGTTGAATAGAATGCAATGAGGGAGTTGTAGCATGGCTCATGCCATACTATCCCTTGGGAAAAGACAAATGTCAAGCGACGGAATTTATTGTATCTATTTCCAATAAATATGATAAGGTGGAATATGATATGGTAAGGTAAGGTAAAGTAGGGTAAAGTGTCATAGACACCATGGAAATAGCCCATGTACAAAAATTTTAGAATGTTCAGGAAAATACTTCATGAGTGGCTAACAAATTTTGTTTGTTTAGATGACTAGTCTCAACTGAATCGTGATGTAGATCGAATGTTAGGTGTGAAAAAATACATGTCGTCTTCCTGTATTGTATCGTATTGTAGGGTGTTATACTAACCACCCCAGTTCGTGTTCTACTAGATAGGAAGAATTGAATCTTAAGTAATAACTTAAGAATTTTGAATGAATAGTGATCATTAGCTTAGCCCGTAGAGTCCACCAGAATTTCCATGCACTACAAGTTGTTATGACGTGGGCCCCCGTAATAATAAATTGCCTTGCATGGTCACCCTAGCATTCTCTCGTTCAGAGCAGATGATCAGTCAGAGAAGGAATACTATTGTCAATATACCTTCAACATAGGAGGGACCTTCGTGATAGTTCACGTGTCAACGTCCGTTGTTATTACTCGCAGAATGGCACGGCGTTAGATGAAATAGAAATGGAAAGAATCTGTAACAATAACAACTGAAGGGGCACCTTCAAGATGAGTACTTCATTTTCCTTGTCTGGACAGGAGTGTATCAATCTTGATAAGTATGAGTCGCAGGGACTTCGTCTCACTAATGGAGTTGTTGTCCAAGGTTACCACCTCCGCCTCGTCATCACTATCATGGTCAGGCATCTCAGCATTCGCGAGAAAGCAACCATATTTTACGAAATAAAGTTTAAGATTTCACTTAGGAATCATGTTCGCCAAAAGCTCCGCAGTAGACGTGAGGTCGATATTTTCATCGTGCGAGTTAAGAATAATTATAGAGTTTGAAGTCGAAGGTATTTTGTTCTTGGCAAATTATTTTGTACAACACATATATATATATATATATATATATATATATAATCACATGAAATCCTATCTAACAAGGATTTCTATCTTGTATAAGTTGAATTTGTATATGATGAACTTGTAAACTGTTTATGATGTGTAAACTGATAATGTAATGTGTCTATCTTGTATAAGCACTGATAATGTAATGTGTTGTAGGTACATAGTCTGTTAATGTAATGTGTCTATCTCTCATAGACTTCACCCATGGAAATGTCCTAGCTTGATTTTTATGAAATGAATTTTTGTTTGTAGTGGACCTTGAAAAATGTTTATGCAATGAAAACTTCTCGTTCTTGTATAAATTGTTTTCGTGAGAGGTTCCCTAGTGATTGTAGACTAGACTCGAGAAAGAATCCCGGTTCACTACAATCGAAGCTCTGATACCAAACTGTCACACCCGCTCGTAGCGGAAGTGCGAGGTGTGATCTGTTCGGTTCTCATTGCATAACGATATAAGTAAACATACTAAATGAATAAAACATGTTCCAATGCCATTGTCATAATTGTTCAAAAGATCGCAACATAAGTTATGTACATTGTTTACAAACCATCAAATGAAAAATAAGTTGTCATTGTTTCATACATCAAAATGTAGGTCTTAAAATGTCAAGGCTTTGACCACTATATCACCGCAAAGAGGCGGTATATAACAGTCAAACCCTTCAATAGTTGGCATGGAGTCTTGATACTTGTTTTCCTTGAACTGAAATCTTTGCATTGTTCCACTAATTCCCTAAAATACCTGTAAGTTTGAAAACATCAACAAAAGTTGAGCGAGTTCATGCAGTTTAGCTGTATAAAATGTATCTGTATCAAAACAGTATGTAAGATGTATTTGTCTCAATTGTAATTGTATCCAAACTGGATATAAGATGTATCTGTAAAATGTGAGATGTATTTGTATCAAATGTAGTATGAAAAGCGTCAATGAAATCGTGATCATTAATGTTTTGCAAGGACATTAATATGTGTGACGAAATAGGAAGCAATCCAACCCTAGACGATTTTAATTGTATCGACACCTGTCGTAGGGACACAAACGCACTCCTAGGCAAATGAATGGCCATGAGTGGGGCTCGCCAAAACCCATTAGATCTAACCCGTTGTTCCTTGGTCCAAACTGGATTAATGGTGCTTTAGTTATGGCCCTAATTTCGCACATGATCTAAGGTGTTTCATTCCTTGACTTATCATACTATTGTACATGTATTTTCCCCGATAGTTGTAAAGCTTGAAAAGCATTTATGATAAAAAGGGGACATGAACTCACAGAATTGCATTCCGTAAACTGTATGTAATTGTAACCTCACTTACAATTGTCCTGAATTGTATCACGACCTACAAAGGTTCTAGATTTGTTAGACACTTCGGTCTTTGTAATGACTCGTGTACAAGCTTTGTTATTCGTTGAACTTTGTATTAGATGTACGAATTGTTAAACTGTTATATATATATATATATATTTCACCAAATATATATATATGTAATCTGTATCTTGTAAGTTGTATCATCAGATCTAGTCCTCTTGATTTCGTGTCTTGTATGAATCAATTGTATACTTGTATTTTTACCAATTATGTCATTGGGCCGAGCCCATGTTTTCATGTCATTGGGCCGAGCCCATGTCTTAATGTTATTGGGCCTAGCCCAAGAATTTATGTTATTGGGCCCAAATGTTATTGGGCCTAAATAGTGTTGGGGCTTAACAGTATTGGGACTAAATAGTATTGGGCCTAAATAGTATTGGGCCTAAATAGTGTTGGGCCTTAATAGTATTGGGCCTAAATAGTATTGGGCCTAAATAGTATTGGGCCTAAATAGTATTGGGCCTTTGATGTTATTGGGCTTAATGTTATTGGGCCTTAGCCCATATGTTTGATATTGGGCTTAGCCCATGAGTTTTGATATTGGGCTTAGCCCATGTATTTATGTTAAGCCCATTTAGGAAGATAAGCCCATTTATATAATATAAGCCCATTTGTTTAAAATAAGCCCATTCGTATAAAACAAGCCCATTTGTAAAGATATAAGCCCATTTAGTAAAAATAAGTCCATTTTGTGAATATAAGCCCATTTAGTAAAATCTTGTAATTTATATAAAAATCACCAAGTTTTAGTTAATAAAAACATAATAGTTTTTATGAGTTTCAAAACATCCGGATATTGTTGTCGGTGATTTATATGTATTCGCGTCGAATGATCGCCTAAACGTCGTAGTAACTTCTCGGATTGGCGTTATGTTATAGATTCGTCCGTCGTCCGTTTTGACCATAATTTGTGTCCGATCATTCGGATCGTCCGTAACTTGTTTTTAAGACATATTTCTATGTAGTCTTGTAAGACTTTGATTGTAATGTATCTTATGTTTATTTGTTACACTGAATTCAAGTTCTTAGTTTTGATACGTATAAATAATACACCAAGTATCATATTGCACATACGTTGTTAAAGTGACCAAATATATATTTTCTCAAAAATATATATTTATCTAACTTTGTTTTTATAAAAACCATTCTTTAAAATCTTTTTAGTCTTGTAAAGATTTAGCCAAAAATAATGGTTTTGTTAACATATGATTTTTAATAAAAATCGGCCATATAACCTTTGTAATATGCACTTTACCATGTTTAAATAAACATATCATTTTCTTTTCGAATTCACCAATCAATTTACTCATAACATTCTTAAAGAATAACACATGAGATTTATAACATAACCTCATTAAGATGATCTCAAAATCATGTAGGATTTTTGATATGATCATAACATATGTTAACTAGTTCAAATCCATGCTTTAATTCTAGTTTTAACCACTTTTACAAAAATCCCATCTTGTATGTTTGTTTTCATAATCTCGTAGAAGTATTGTTTTTGATGAAAAACACTAAATACTTTAACAACACCATAGATTATGATCATCCATATAAACTTTATGTTTAACAAAAACCCTTTTAACATAAACATGTATACTTGTTAAATCATGTATTTAAACATCATCTAACAATTTATTCTTATGATATTCATCATGACAAGATCAAATATGCAAGTAATAAGTCATAAATCACAACATAAACAAACATATATATCATGATTATTATTTTGCTTCTTTGTATCTTCATAATATTATGTATGATTCTTTTAGTTATATCATGTTCTTAAATTATCATATACATAAATAAGTATGAAAAAAATAGATTTAGAAGCTCACTTCTAGCACTTGTGGCTAGGGATGATCTAGATGATGATTAGAAGCAAAGAAGATGAAGATCTTGTTAGTAGAAAACTCTTGAATGGATGAAAAAGCTTCCTTTAACTTGTAAGTGCTTTAAATCATCTTATGCTCCATTAAACTCCATGTTGATCATCAAAGAAATGATAAAATGAAATGGGTTTTTGGATGGTGTTCTTGGTGAAAAGATGAAGATTGAAAGAGTTTCTTGTGTGTGTAAATAAGGTGTAAAGTGATGGAAAAATGCTAGTAAACTTAATGTGATTAAGTGTTATAATTTCCACCAATTACATCCACTTGCCAAATGTGAAAATATCTAGATATTAATCAACTTGGTTAATCAGTGGGGCCCACCTTATTTACGAAAATTACATGGGGGGGGGTCTCATGTTTTGCTTCTTGTTTTACTAATAAAAGTGTTAGAATTTATTAGCAAAAGTTAGAAAGTTTAGATGTTTAGGGATTTCCAAATGTTTTCAAGATGTTAGGTGATCATTACTAGTTTAAAATGATCCAAATAATGTTAGATGGTTACTAAAAAAAAGATCCGATATCGTTCGGATAATCGTTACGCTTTGTTTCCGTTTGTCGTTATTTGAACGCTAAGCTTGTGTAAATTGTGTGAATTGGTGTGATTATGGTTTGGATGATACCCGAAGGTATCCTCATATGAATTCTATGTTAAACACTACTTTTACATGTTGCAAAAATATTAAATTGCTGAATTCTGCAGAATTTCTACGGAAAAGTGTTGAAACTGTCGCTTTTAGTGCTTTTCGGCAGTTTTTAGTGTTATCGGACATCGGGAAAGTATTAGACCAAACCCTTGCATTCCTAGCTAGGGTTTAATGTATATTTGATGTTAGACTTTCGTCTGAGTCCTAAAGATATCATTAAGATGGTTTCTGGGGATCCTGCGTTTTCGTCAGAATACTAGTTCACTGAGTGCTTTTCTAGTTGTTTTGATGCATTGTTTATACTGTTTCAAATGTAATCAATAAAAATGAATCATGTGCATCAAAAATAAGTATTTCATGAGTATTCTAAGTGTATGTCATGTAATGATGCAATTCGGATATTCAAAACACGAAACTGTATAATGTAAATGACTGTTTTAAGTGTACGTAAATTACAAGAAAGTGGCAGTTGTCACACTTATACCAGCCGGAACATGGACAATAGGAAGTGCATAAGTTACTGGTTGTTGGTAACCAATCAACTTTGAAAATCGGTCAAACTTTGGATCAAGCTGCTTGGTTATACAACTTTGATCAACTCTCTCTTTAAGCTGCCTCATTTGATCCCTCACTAAAACAAGTTGATCAAGGTCGGAAATCAAATTGCTAACCAAATACTCCCCTGTGTGGATGATTTCACGAGCAATCTATTTAGCCTTGTGTTTCACATCCTTATCACCCACCTTTATATCGAACTTCACATTTAATTCATTCGGGACCACATCCTTTGTCCATCTCTTCATAACATATTTGTTTGGTATTTCTTTAACACCAACATCTTGAAAAGAAAATAGATGTGTTTACATAGCAGCCCATACGGCTCAAAATGTAAACAGCTACACTGTGCAGTTAGATCATTTTCAAGATTCTTGAACCACACCTAAGAAAACCAATATATATATATATATATATATTTATAATTAAAATCGCATGTGTAAATTAACAATTTCGCATGTCTAAAAAATATTTAATTGTATTAATTTAAAATCGCATGCGTACATCAAAATCGCATATGGCAAAATCATGTTCTGAAATGAAATTCGCATGTAGGTTTTCAAAAATCGCATGTTTTAAATATATATGCTATTAACCTCTAATAAACCATCTCCATGAGCTTTAAAGTCTTTCAACGATATCCTGATCTGTGGACCCTCGATTTTGGTGTCCATTGGCAGACATTCGGTAATAGTTCCATATATCTCTATTTGCTGATCAAATAATATAGACTTGGTGTATATCTTAGCAGCATCTTTTTCCAAAGTAGTTTGGCTCCAATTATTAGGCAACTTATATCTCGAAATATGATCATTCTTTCTGTGATTGAACCTTTGGACATCCATTGCACCGTCAAAATGATTCATAAACTCTACAAGAGTGAGTTGTGAATTTGCCACCTGGCAAAAAAATGATTCTCGCTCTCTGATCTCGAAGTTGTTCGCATGAGTCCAGACATGGGCTCATGCCGGTAAAAAGCCGGAATCCACATGTATCTCATCGAAAACATATCATCAATCCATTTGTTTTCAGTGAGACCGTACTCAATCATCACCAACTTCCACTGTCTCTCGAATTCTTCAGGCTCAATGGAATCAGTCCATACAATGTCGCACATCCTCCTTTTAAACTCATCATTATTTCACAACTCGTGTCCAACCTATACCGATAAATGCTTTTATATCAGCCTATAACAAAATCTATATTATAAAAAAAACGCTAATGAAAGACAATATAGCATGCTATACCTTATCTGCCACTTTTTTCATTATGTGCCACATGCACAATCTGTGCCTGCTGGCAGAAAAAACCTCCTCAATAGCCTGTTTCATAGCAGGGTCTTGGTCCGTCACTACAACCTTTGGCTGCCGACCAAATGACTTTACGAATGAATTCAGAAGCCATTTATAGGATTCAATGCTCTCCGATGCCAAAAACCTAGCTCCAAGGGTTACATTTCGACAGTGGATGTCAATGCCAGTGAACGGAACAAACACCATCTTGTACCTGAACAAACACATGCAAAGTACACATTTAAAACATGTGAAATAGATAGATATCACATGCGAAAATATACAGTATAACATGCTATATATTCAACACCTGCTGTTCAATATATAATAACATGCGATATTGCAAAATTTAGGAAAATCATATAACATGCAAAAAATAAATAAAAAGCATGTTTGTCTTGAAACACTTACCTGTTTTTCTTGAAAGTTGCATCGAACGATATCACATCCCCGAACTCCATAAAGTTACGCTTGCATAACCCATCAGCCCAGAACAAACCAGTTAACCGTTTGTCATCATCGACAGAATATTCAAACGAATAATCAACTAAATACTATTTTTTGTCGGTCATCCTATTAATCACCATGCCAGCGTCATATTCTCCTATATAGCTATTAATTCGATTCCTAAAATTTTTGCAATCATCAACCGTGGTGCCAACGTTCTCGAAACCACCATAACGTTTCCTCGTTATATGGAAAGCTTTGACAGGACCAAGGTTTAAAGTGCCTAGTTCCCATATCATCTCCTCCTGGACATCTGACAATTGTCTGTACGCTGGCAGCATATGAATATCATGTGGACATACAAACTTATGATTATGGCCATCAACAAATCTCTTTACTGTATATAATCTACCATCCACCGTGCAAATCATAAGTTGAGCTTTGCATCCGGTTCTAATGGTCCCCCTGTTCCTTGATTTGAATTGCTTTTTTTACTTCGAATAACGATCTTCAATACACAATGGCTTATGACTCTCTTTAGAACAAACAAAATACTTAGTTTTGATTATACCACCACTGTGTACTTCACCACCCTTCCGAGTAGAAAAACCAGCTAACTTAGCATATGATTTGTAAAACGCATATGCTTGTTCAATAGAGGTAAATTGCATTCCAACCACAGGTGTAGCTGATGCTTCAACCTCCGGAGTGTAAACCCTTTCATCTACATAAATCAAATAAAAAAAACACATGCGAATTATCGGACTCATTACATGCGATATATTAATAACTGCATAATTTCATCGTAAGAACAACAACACGTGCGAATTGTATGAACAATAACATGCGAAAATGAGGATTTTGATGAATATGTTTTACCCATGCGATTTATTATACCATAACATGCGAAAATCTGTAAACAGAATAAACATCACATGCAAATTGAAAGACTCATAACATGCGAACTTATACATGTTGCTTTCATATCAAAATATACTCAACATTCAAACTTCAAAAACATCTACAACAATGCAAAATCATAGCTACGATTAAACAAAACAAGTCTACGAACAATTTAAAGATCTGAATTAACATAATTATCATTAGAACACTCGTTTACAGCACTTGTACTTGCATTTGGATTTGGATTTGCAGGTTGCGAATTAAAAACATCCTCAATCGAAACTCTCTGATATGCAGATAATTGAGCATGATCACCGATCGGTCGAGTTTCTTCAAAATCAACATCTGTGTTTCGTCCGGTGCTGCTCTGTGGATCCATAAAAAAACAATTGAATCAAACCCTAACGCAGAAGAACGAAAACTGTAATTTGAGAATTATGAAAAATTTGAAACTGATTCGAATGATAATTACCGGGATATTAGTGTAACGAACTTCTCGCTGATTGAATGAGGAGACGAATTTGCCCTCAGATGATTAAATTAATTGTCTGATTTAACCTTATCAAAGAAAAACGAATCAGGACACGTGTACGGCCACTACAGTCGCGTATGTAATGTACGATTAGGGGATTTGTATCCAACACTTTGCATATATATATATATATATATATATAGTGTGTGAGGTTCATTGGGGAATACTAAAAAAGTGGGGAACAGTGGGGAACCGACTCAAACGAACTCTGATTGGACTCATTCCAGCGGCGTTGGAACCGGCTCGTCAAACCCTAACTAGGATCTCTTAACCCTAAATCATAAATTAAAACCTCTAAACCCTAAATATATTAGGGTTTGGCTTTTAGGGTTTAGCTTTAGGGTTTAACTTTAGGGTTTAACTTTAGGGTTTAACTTTAGGGTTTACCTTTAGGGTTTAGCTTTAGGTTTAGCCTTTAGTGTTTAGCTTTTAGGGTTTATAGTTTAGATTTTTACGGTTTAGCTTAGGTTTTAACCTTATTTTTTAGCTTTAGGGTTTAGAGTTTAGGAGTTAGGATTTAGGGTTAAGAGATTTTAGTTAGGGTTCGACGAGCCGGTTCCAACGCCGATGGAATGAGTCCAATCGGAGTTCGTTTGAGTCGGTTCCCTGCTGTTCCCCACTTTTTTAGTGTTTCCCAATGAACCTTCCCCTATATATATATATATATATATATATATATATACATATATATATACATATGTATACGTATATATACATATAGATATATGTAATATATATATGTATATATATATATATGTATATAGAGAAAGGTTAACATACTTCACGGCTTATCATACATCACGTAGGAGACAATGGTAACCGTTGGATCAGGGGTATAATCACGCATGGAACATATAATCACGCATGGGACCACATAATCACGCATGGGACCACATAATCACGCATGGGATCCAAAATCACGCACGTTATTTTGGTCAAAAAAATAATTACGCATGTTATATATTTCGTGAAGTACGTTAATGTACGTTAAGGCGTGAAGTACATTATACTTTCTCTATGTATATATACATATATTATATACGTATATATGTATATGTATATATACATATATATATACATATATATATATATATATATATATAGGTATAAGTATAGGATAAGGATCATGTGAGAAGTAGTAGGCTATTTGAGAAACTTGAGAAGCATTCTGGACCACACATTTTCCCTAAGCAAAAAAAATGCAAAAAAAATGTAAAAAAATGCAAATTTTTTTTTTTTTTTGGAAAAATCGCAGCTTTTTCTTTAAGGATTTATTTTTTTATTATTTTAAAAAAAATGGGATTTATACACATGTGTATATTGTTAATCTTTTAACTATGCATATATGTATATTGTCAATTATACATGTATGTATGTATATACATGTTTAAAATTGAAAAATAAGTGTTATTTAGGGTTTAGCATTAGGGTTTAGGGTTTAGCATTAGGGTTTAGGGTTTAGCTTTATAGTTTAGGGTTTAGCTTTAGGGTTTAGCATTAGGGTTTAGCTTTTGGGTTTAGCATTAGGGTTTAGCTTTAACTTTTGGGTTTAGCTTTATCTTTAGGGTTTGCATTAGGGTTTAGCATTAAGGGTTTAGCTTTAGGGTTTAGCATTAGGGTTTAGCATTAGGGTTAAGCTTTAGGGTTTAGCTTTAGGGTTTAGCATTAGGGTTTAGAATTAGGGTTTAGCTTTAGGGTTTAGGGTTTAACATTAAGGTTTAGCTTTAGTGTTTATGGTATAAGGTTTAGGATTTATAACACATATTTTTTCAATTTTAAACATGTATATACATATATGTATAATTGACAATATACATATATGTATAGTTAAAAGATTAACAATATACACATGTGTATAAATAAAAAAAAATTTAAAATAAATAAATAAAAATTTTAATCCTTAAAGAAAAAGCTGCGATTTTTCCAAAAAAAAATTGCATTTTCTTCACCTTTTTTTTTTCATTTTTTGCTTAGGGGAAATGTGTGGTCCAGATTGCTTCTCAAGTTTCTCAAATAGGGTGGACTTCTCTTAGGATCCCTACCCTATAAGTATATGTATATATATTGTAACGCCTCGTAATTTCGTATTTTTTATATTTTTAGAAAATTTCAAAATCGTTTTCTATTTTTAGAAAATCAGATCGAAAACGGAATAACTACGTCAAACGACGTATTTTACACAATTTTAGCGCAACCGACGAGCGAACGCGTCACACATCGATTTCCGACGCCCTCCTACGTATTTTAATCCTAAAATAATATTCTACAACATTACACGACGTTCGGGTTTTGAAAACGGGTTCGTAAGGACGATTGGGCCACTTAAACACGGGGGTTAGGCTTGTGGGCCTTGGGCCCAAGCCCAAAGCCCACTAACCAAACCCTATGTATATAAGACTTATGAAATCCCTAGTCCCTCATGTTTTGAACAGCCGACACCCTCTTATCCTGTTTCCCTCCCATCTCCTTCTCTGCAGTTTCTTTTGGAGAAAAACCTAACTCACAAGCCTTATCCTCTCAAAACCTCACAACAAAGACAACAACACCATCATCTTCACTCCCCTCTCCCTCTCGATACAACTGCAAACACACACACCCAAATCCATTATACTCTGTCACAACCTACAAAAATCAGTGTTATTTCACACCACATCCACTCCTTCCTACCATTTATATTCCGGCGACCGGAATAACCGGCGGAGCCGATTTACCGGCGCGGTTCTCCGACAACAGTCGCACCCCCACACCTTTATTCTTACCCCTCTCGCTTCTCCGGTGAACAAGAGTGAGAGTATAAGCAACAATCGGAGAGAGAGGATGAATAGGTCGGAGCCGGCGTCAAGCACCGATGAACTGCGGTGGCGGCAGGCGACGACACCACCGTCTGCAGCGGTGATGGTGGTGCAGCTGCTGATGTTGTTCTTGTCGGAAACCGGGTTTTAATTTTAGGTCTCCTGGTCAGTTTTGGTTTCGGGTTTCGTTTGTTCCCGGTTCAAGTTTCTGGTTTGATCTCGGCTCCTAGCTCGGTTCTTAGTTCGGAAACTTCACCAGGGATAAGAAGACGTCGACGGAACTCGCACCGTCGTCGGAGGATAACCATTTCGTTCGTCCTTTTGGGTTTCGCAATCTTTACTCGTGCGTTATTTCAAGGGATTCTTATACGCAACCACTGTGAGCATATGCGACCCTTTTTACGCTTTAACGCATTTTTTGGTGCAACATGTATCAACTAACAAAATCCACTTTATACAATCAAACATAATCGACCACTCAATCCATCGAAAACGTTATTTGTTATGCTTAGGTTGTTTATGCGTGTTAGTTTCAATTTGCATATCCACGCTAATTGTTATGCTTAGGTTGTTTATTCATGTTAGTTTCAACTTGTATATCCATGCTATTTATTACGCTTAGGTTGTTCATGAATGCTAGACTCAACTTGAATATAAATTGCCACGTTGGATTGAGATAAACATTTATACTTATATTCAAACTTGTATGCTCGCCAGTACTTTTTGTACTGATCCATGCTTTTATTACATGTTGCAGGATTTGATGATGCAAGGAATCTAGTAGGATTGCCTAGAAACACATTTAAATTTTAATACTTGTGGCATTGTAATTTACTTTCAAACCTGTTGTATGTTGTTTTTAGTCTTGTAATAAACCACTATCATGAAATGAAATTTATTTACATGAATACTTGTTGTATATTATTTATTTCAAACTTGTGGTATTTCTAGTTCAAGCAATGTAAAATGTAAACATTAAATACTTGACACACATAAGCGTTATGAAGTCTCGAGCAATCTACACACTTCGTCTCATCCCGATGTTTCCGCCATCGGTTGGGGTGTGACAGATTGGTATCAGAGCCATAACTATAGGGAATTAGGTAGAATTGCCATGTTCGACCTAGTCTATAGTCTAAGTACCCAAACTCGACCATTCCTGATTTTTGCTTAATATGTAATTCTTCCTGTTTGCTTCTACCTCTCCTTTTGTCTAAACAAACAATGTGTCTTTTCTAAGGGGTTTTACGCAATAAATAGCTTGAAGACACTCATATTCCACAATCAAAATAACTCATCAAAATAGGGGTGATTCTCTCCTTTGGTGACGAATTTCAATCCACCCTACATGTTATTTTGCACGAAATTTACCATCAAGTCAGGAGTGACATCCATATCTTGATGGGAATTTCCACTTCATATTCTAGTGGATCCCTGTTGACAACTCGAGATTATATCTTGTTTCGTTTAATAAAACACATTTTGGGGACGAAATTGTCAAGCTAGGATTGATATCCACACCTTGATGACTGGTCCCACTCGTTGATTTTTAATCTCGCCAAAGTTTCATATCTTCCATCAAATCAGGGACGTGTATTAACTGGAAGGGTAAAATACTGTTAATCGCCTGGCGACGAGAGTATTATACCTATTAGGCCAAAGCATGTCTCCCTAATTCAAAAGGACTTACGATTCACTTTGGAATAGTCGAAGTTTCTCAACCCGAAACGCTCTAATACTTACCAAGTCTCTCTTTTACGTTATCTTAACTTCTATACAATACGTTCATTAAAAAAAATCAACGTTATACTAAAATCGATTTTATGCACAACACACTTCGCAATTCCAAAATTCAAAATTTATTTCACAACAATTCGATACATGCATACTAATACGTTATACTTGATTCGGGATTACTGGATTATTCTATTGTGAGGAACTTGTCCTTGAAACCACACCTTAAGATGTATAGAACTATGCGTAGTGCTATAGGAGTAGCGCCCACCCCGATTCTTAGGGTCATGTTAAGTAAACAACATTACACCCTCTTCGTTGCGACGATGTTGGGTAGTCACAATTGCGGTACATGATGGTTTGATCCGTAAACTTTGATTAGGCCACACCTTAACATGTATAGCGCTTGTGTAGCGTTATAGGAGTAGCGCCCGCCCCGATTCTTAGGGTCATGTTAAGTAAACAACATTACACCCTCTTCGTTGCGACGAAGTTGGGTAGTCAACATTGCGGTACACGATGGTTTGACCTGTTTCTCACATACTAGTAATACGTTAATCTTGATAACTAAGTATGTCATGTGGATCGTTTAAAGTTTTTACGCTAATACTTATATCCTCAAAATGGAAGATTTATCATCAAGTTAGGAATGAATTCCTTATCTTGACGATTACCTCCACATTTTTTTATAACGACTTCACCAACGAGTTAAGGGTGAATACCCTATCTCGGTGATCGTTACCAAAACTTTTGGAAAATCTATCATGCTCAAACTCGTTATTTATACAATTGATACTATATACAAAATTGATATACACTCATATCCATATTCATACTCATACTCATACTTATACTCATACGCTATACTCTCATATACTCATGGATACACACTTAAATCTATATACGCTACCATACACATATATTCTTACTCATCATACATTAATGTGCCCTAACCCGTGCACTACTAATACAAACTATGCTGATCATACACATACCAAAATAATCGCGGATGCATACGGGATTATCTTGTTAAGCGCATGAGAACCATAGTAGGTTCTACTGTGTATCATAACAGGAACGTAACATGACACCGAATAGCGAAACGGACGTAACATGGTATAAACATGGTGGATACGCCGCTGGTACTTCCTACATATAAGTGTTCCTACCATATTACCAAAATTTCGTAAAAACGTGCCATGAGAAATTTGGTGTTTCCCCATACCTCATTGAATACAAACTTTGATCACACACCACCTATTTCTCGGTTCTACTCAAAACCCACTTCGAAAACACCATCTTTCCCCAAGGACTTCCTCTTGAATAAATTTCGGGACGAAATTTCCTAAAGTAGGGGAGACTGTAACGCCTTGTAATTTCGTATTTTTTATATTTTTAGAAAAATTCAAAATCGTTTTCTATTTTTAGAAAATCAGATCAAAAACGGAATAACAACGTCAAACGATGTATTTTACACAATTTTAGCGCAACCGACGAGCGAACGCGTCACACATCGATTTTCGACGCCCTCCTACGTATTTTAATCCTAAAATAATATTCTACAACATTACACGACGTTCGGGTTTTGAAAACGGGTTCGTAAGGACGATTGGGCCACTTAAACACGGGGGGTTAGGCTTGTGGGCCTTGGGCCCAAGCCCAAAGCCCATTAACCAAACCCTATGTATATAAGACTTATGAAATCCCTAGTCCCTCATTTTTTGAACAGCCGACACCCTCTTATCCTGTTTCCCTCCCATCTCCTTCTCTGCACTTTCTTTTGGAGAAAAACCTAACTCACAAGCCTTATCCTCTCAAAACCTCACAACAAAGACAACAACACCATCATCTTCACTCCCCTCTCCCTCTCGATACAACTGCAAACACACACACCCAAATCCATTATACTCTATCACAACCTACAAAAATCAGTGTTATTTCACACCACATCCACTCCTTCCTACCATTTATATTCCGGCGACCGGAATAACCGGCGGAGCCGATTTACCGGCGCGGTTCTCCGAAAACAGTCGCACCCCCACACCTTTATTCTTACCCCTCTCGCTTCTCCGGTGAATAAGAGTGAGAGTATAAGCAGCAATCAGAGAGAGAGGATGAATAGGTCGGAGCCGGCGTTGAGCACCGATGAACTACGGCGGCGGCAAGCGACGACACCACCGTCTGCAGCGGTGATAGTGGTGCAGCTGCTGATGTTGTTCTTGTCGGGAACCGGGTTTTAATTTCAGGTCTCCTGGTCAGTTTTGGTTTCGGGTTTCGTTTGTTCCCGGTTCAAGTTTCAGGTTTGATCTCGGCTCCTAGCTCGGTTCTTAGTTTGGAAACTTCACCGGGGATAAGAAGACGTCGACGGAACTCGCACCGTCGTCGGAGGATAACCGTTTCGTTCGTCCTTTTGGGTTTCGCAATCTTTACTCGTGCGTTATTTCAAGGGATTCTTATACGCAACCACTGTGAGCATACTCGACCCTTTTTACGCTTTAACGCATTTTTTGGTGCAACATGTATCAACTAACAAAATCCACTTTATACAATCAAACATAATCGACCACTCAATCCATCGAAAACGTTATTTGTTATGCTTAGGTTGTTTATGCGTGTTAGTTTCAATTTGCATATCCACGCTAATTGTTATGCTTAGGTTGTTTATGCATGTTAGTTTCAACTTGTATATCCATGCTATTTGTTACGCTTAGTAGGATTGCCTACAAACACAACTTGAATATAAATTGCCACGTTGGATTGAGATAAACTTTTATACTTATACTTATATTCAAACTTGTATTCTCGCCGGTACTTTTTTGTACTTATCCATGCTTTTATTACATGTTGCAGGATTTGATGATGCAAGGAATCTAGTAGGATTGCCTACAAACACATTTAAATTTTAATACTTGTGGCATTGTAATTTACTTTCAAACCTGTTGTATGTTGTTTTCAATCTTGTAATAAACCACTATCATGAAATGAAATTTATTTACTTGAATACTTGTTGTATATTATTTACTTCAAACTTGTGGTATTTCTAGTTCAAGCAATGTAAAATGTAAACATTAAATACTTGACACACATAAGCGTTATGAAGTCTCGAGCAATCTACACACTTCGTCTCATCCCGATGTTTCCGCCATCGGTTGGGGTGTGACATATATATGTATATATATATATATATATATACATATATAGGGGAAGGCTAATTGGGGAACACTAAAAAAGTGGGGAACAGCGGGGAACTGGCTCAAACGAACTCCGATTGGACTCATTCCAGCGGCGTTGGAACCGGCTCGTCGAACCCTAACTAAGATCCCTAAACCCTAAATCCTAACTCCTAAACTCTAAACCCTAAAGCTAAAAAATAAGGCTATAACATAAGCTAAACCGTAAAATCTAAACTATAAACCCTAAAAGCTAAACCCTAAGGCTAAACCTAAAGCTAAACCCTATAGCTAAACCCTAAAGCTAAACTCTAAACCCTAAAGCTAAACCCTAAAGCTAAACCCTAAGGCTAAACCCTAAAGCTAAACCCTAAAAGCCAAACCCTAATATATTTAGGGTTTAGGGGTTATGATTTAGGGTTTAGGGTTAAGAGATCCTAGTTAGGGTTCGACGAGACGGTTCCAACGCCGCTGGAATGAGTCCAATCGGAGTCCGTTTGAGTCGGTTCCCCACTGTTCCCCACTTTTTAAGTGTTCCCAAATGAACCTCACACTACATATATATATATATATATATATATAGGGGACCGCTAAAATGAGAACCACCTCCAGTTGTAAGAACCGTGAGAATTTTTTTATCCGGGGCGAGTTGGACCAAAATTTTTTTTTCATAAACGTAGATGCTTGTATTATAAACACATTTGTAAAAAAAATTCAAAAAAAAAAAATGTCATGTGTGTAGTTTTGAACACCACAAGTTTGTGTTTACGGATACCGTAAATTTTAAATAAAATTTACGGGTCCCGTAAACGCAAACTTTGGGTGCTCAAAACTACACACCCGACATTTTTTTTTTACAAATGTGTTTATAATACATACATCTACGTTTATGAAAAAAAAAATTGGTCCACCTCGCCCCGTACGGTGTAGTTCTCACGGTTCTTACAACTGGAGGTGGTTCTCATTTTAGCGGTCCCCTATATATATATATAGGTATAAGTATATGTACATATATATATGTATATATATGTACAGGGCAAGGCTATATAGAAAACCCTATATATATAAAAAACCCTAGAAAACCCAACCTCCCGACATTTTTTTTTTAAAAAAAATAACACATGTAATATACATGTTTTTAATAGTTTTGGGCCAAAAAAATCAAAAAAGCGCCGAAGAGATGATTTAAAAAAAAAATTCAGCAATTTCTGTTTTTTGTGCCTAACACATGTTAGGCAACCAGACATTGCTGAAATTTGTTTATTTTTTTTTTAAAAAACCCCTTCGGCGCTTTTTTGTTTTTTTTTTTTTTTGCCCAAAACACTCTAAAACATGTATATTACATGTGTTATTTTTTTCAAAAAAAAAATGTCGGGAGGTTGGGTAAAAATGGGGGGAGATTTGAGTTTCCAGAGTTTTCTAAAAATTTAAGGGTTTTCTGTGTAGCCTTCCCTTATATGTACATATATATGTATATATATATATATGATATATATATACATATATATATATGCATATACGTATACATATATATATGTATATTTATATATATATATATATATAGGGAGGGGCTCATGCGAGAACCACCCTTATTGTCAGAACCTTGAGAACCAATGTGAACACAACCTAAATAGCTAAAAAAACCTAACCCCCCACCCCCCCATCCTCCAAAAACCTAACCCCCCCCCCCCCCCGCTAAAAAAAAACCTAACCCCACCCCCCCCCCCAAAAACCTAAACCCCCCTCCCCCACCCCCCAAAAACCTAAGCCCCCCCCACCCCCCCCCCCCCCAAGCTAAAATGCTAAAAACTAAACCCCCAAAAAACCTAAAAAAATCTAAAAAAAATCTATAAAAAATCTAAAAAATTTTTTTTTATTTTTTTAATATTTTTTAGGTTAAAATCGCTACTTTTCGAAGCAAAAAAAAAATTTTTTTTTTTTTTAAAAAAAAAAAAAATTTTAAAATTTTTTTTTTTTTTTTGCTTCGAAAAGTAGCGATTTTAACCTAAAAAATATTTAAAAAATCAAAAAAAAAATTTGTGTGATTTTTAGCTATTTTTAGACATTTTTTGTGTGTTCACATTGGTTCTCGCGGTTCTCACAATAAGAGGTGGTTCTCGCATGATCTTCTCCCTATATATATATATATATATATGGGGAAAGTGAATACGGTGTTGTTAGACGTATAACCTTACGCTCCAAACCCATCAAAACTACATAGTTTTGATTAAAATCTTTAAAAAATAAAATAAACCTTTTATTTCTCATATCCCTTTATTTCTCAAATCCCTAAAAAACTGAACGAAAAGAATATGTACGTGGTTCATCCCAAAATCGCCAATACCTCCTTCTCGTCATACGATCTCCACTCTCAATTAATCGATCATGTATTTGCTAATCGATCATGTATCATTCCTAAACCATTTGTTTAATAGTGCCAGGCAGCTGGCCTGGCACTTCCCTATTGGACCAACCCATTTTTAATTTAAATTTATTCCCAGCTTAAAATTACGGTTTCGTCCTTTGTTTAAAATTACGTTTTTGCCCCTAATTCAACATAAAATTATCTTTCTCAAAATTTACGCTTTTGCCCTCAGTTCAAAAACCCATTTCTAATTCTACTCCCAGTTTAAATTTACGGTTTCACCTGTCACACCCTGGCTTTGCGGAAGCGTGGTTAATTTTGGTGTGACTTCTTAATACCATAGCTTAACCATAACAAAGCTATATGAAATAAAACCATGCAAGATCATCCATTCGATTAAGTTTTAAAACCAGAGTAACACAACATTGTCTTAGAGACTTACAACCTCATAACATAAAACATTGTCTTGAATAACATAAACACCGACATGAAATACACGCAGTTTAAGATTTGTGACTTGTCCAGGAAAGAGTCACATTTCCTAAACTGGGATGACCTTGGAACCCTTATGCAGCGGGAAAACATAACATACCGCGCCAGATCTTTAATTTCCTGAAATACATGTAAGTTGAAAAATCAACAATAATGTTGAGCGAGTTCATGTGTAAGTGAGTAAGTAAACCCTTGTGAGTATAAAAATAGTCTTGGTATGTAGCAAATAAGGGAATTGAGATCACCAGTGGTTTGCAAGGCCACCGATATATGTGAAGTGCAAGTAGGAAGACTCAAACCTAGCAGATTTAGCGTTGGGTACAAAGTCACTCCAAGGTCCGTTCTGTTGGGCCTCCCAGAGGTCCGTTCTGTTGGGCCTAGAGTTGGGCTCGCTACACCCAGATAGATCTACCGCTTACGTCCCTCGGTCCTACAATGAGGATTAATGGCCTCCAGTTTCTGCCTACCCACTCACATGATCTAAGTAGTAAACCTCCTTACGCTAACCATACCATGTATAAAGTACTTGTAATCAAAGTAACATGTATTTCACCCCCGCAGTTTAGAAAACTGAAAACAGTTAAGAGAAAAGGGGGACATGAACTCACAGTGGTGCCTCTCTACCAAGTATGCCTCCAAATCAATCAGCTGTATGATGACCTACACGTGCTAACTCTATTAGACGGACGGCCGTGCCTTAGCTTTATGGTTTAAGTTTTTGGGAAATAGTTAGGCAACTATTTCGTGTTTACGTTCTGTATATACTTGGTAGTTATTCTCCTTCCCAAGGATGGGGGATTTAATACATGTGTGTTCGTAACATTCAGATTTCACTATTAAGTCTCACTTAATATATTTTATTTCCTAAATCCAAAATATAAATATTCTTCCCAAAAATATTATATTTTAATACATGTGATTTCCCAAAATAATACTTAGTAATATTATTTTTACTCTAAAAATAATATTTACGTAGTTCACAAAATAATCATAAACACTTATACAAGTGATGTTGTGAAAGAAGAATATATACTAAATATATATATGTATCACGTTTTATTTTGTGAAATCCCACCTCCGATATTTTATAAATAAAGTCGTGGCGAAATTCATAGTTTGAAAACAAGTCAAAATGTCTCTCTAACACTTATAGTGAAAATATTTCTAAGTGTTAGGCTTTTTGGAAAAATTTCGCCAGAGTTTCCTCTGTAACTGGAGGTGGCCACGCTTTCAAGCGTATCATTTTCTTTTACAAATCAACCAACAATCTTCTCAATCAACCAAAACAACGTTCAAATCACAAACTAGTCAAAATATGTCTATAATCGCATAAATTTCATGAACTTGTAATTTATCCAAACTGTGAAGTAAATCTCATTACTTTTAGCGGATCTTTATATAAAATAATCCGATTCTGTGAAAACCTCGTTTTTATGGAAGTTCCGTCTTTACAACTTCTCGTCAACTTTTACAAAAATAGTTATTTTGTCGAAACTTTGTGTTACGCAAGTGTTTACACACTTGTGTGTTCTAAAACCATTCTTGTTAGTGTAAGATCCATTTTTTTTAGAAAGCATGATTTCTTTAACGCTTGGTCCTTTGAAAATACCACTTGCAGATACGTAGATCTGCTAGTTTTAAACACTATTGTACAAGCTAAAACACTTTTACACAAGTTCATGATTCTTGTGTGGTAGAGTTTCATCTTCTAACCCTTGTTATACTTAAACAAGCTTTGTGTCATAATCCAAGATCATGACTAAACCGGGTTAAATGATGATCCGAGCTACCACAACATAGATCGGGTCTAAATAATCACAAATTTCAATTACTACAACATTTACACAACTAGTGAGCTTTTAACCATCATTTTTCATGTTTTTAGTAGACTTTAATGCACCATTTTGTAAGATTTCGGGTTTTAATCATTACACCACATATTAACCGCTTTAGATTAGTTCAAGATAGGGATTTAAACAACATACCACTAGCTCAAGGCTAGGGAAGAATCTATGCGAAAAACGCGTGGATAAAAGCAAGATAAAGAGGTCCTTCAAACTCCGAGTGCACCAAGCCTCCTAATACGTGATCCTTGAAGCTTGTATGATGTTGGAACTTGCAAGATCAAACTCGAACAATGATGGATGGGGGTGGGTGCTCTCGGCCGAGAACCAAAGAGAGAGGGAGAGAGTGTGTGTGAAGTTTGGTGTTAAGTGTGTGTAATGTTGTGTTAAGTGATGATCTTATAGATAATTTTCAACATGTTTAACCAATGGTTCATATGCCTCCTAGATATTAAACACTAGGATTAAATTAATCAAAATTGTACCAAGTGTGGCCCCCCTTAGTTGGGGACGGTTAGCAAGGGGGGGGGGGGTCCTAGTCCGATTCCAACTAGATAGTTAGGATACTAGTCAGGTTAAGTAAGTTAGTTAAGTGCTTAACCCGGTTAGTGGTGTGTCACGCGTTACAAAGGGTGTTAGGGTAATCAGGACCCTAACTGGCTCAGAAAAAGATAAATAATGAAAATAACAATATTTTCATGTTCCGGGTATAGTCCGGTTGTTCGGTTGGATAGTAATCCGTTAAAGCGTTAAACAAGCTTTAAAGTGTCGTTAATACCATTTTTAGTGACACAACTTATTCCTCCAAAGTGTCGGGAATATTTTCCTCATGTTTTGGCACTTTATTAGGTAGCTTAATGCTGAATTATTATGTAAAGTGCTGAGTTTTGTACTTAGAGTACGTTTTAGACACATCCAGTCATTGTAACTTATTCCTAGACACGCAGTTCTACAACCCTTGTATCCCTACACTCACCACTAGTGTAGCAAAATATTTCTGGCTCATACAGGCCTTAGAGGCAGTGTTTGCCTGATGCTGGGCTTTATCAGCATGTTCAATAGGTTATCCGTTATAGTGCTACTGTGCTTTTTGTGCATCATGTTTGTCACTAAGGTTCAGTCATGTAAATAATGTAGTGACAGCAAGTAAAGTATGATGCAGGTAAGTACATGTATCAGTATTCAAGTAGCAGTTTATTCACAAGTTCAAGCAAGCACAGTAATTAAGCAGTAATTAATTATTAATTAAGTTGTACGGATACCTGGTTTAGTGAGGGTTGTCACATTCTCCCCCCGTTAAATAAATTTCGTCCCGAAATTTAAGTTCTGCTTGTAGATGCAGGGTTCTTAGGAAAAAGGTGGGGGTATTTCTCTTTCATTCGGTCCTCACGCTCCCAGGTGTACTCAGGACCGTGTCTGGCATTCCAACGGACTTTGACGAGCTTGACACTGCTCCGGCGGGTCTTGTTTACTTTCCAATCCGTAACCTCCACCGGTTCTTCAACGAAATGGAGCGTGTCGTCAACATGGATCTCGTCGATGGGAATGGCAATGTCATCTTGAGTTGGACTTTTCTTCAGGTTGGATACATGAAATGTATCGTGAACAGAATGGAGTTCAGTAGGTAGGTCCAACTTGTATGCTACTAGTCCTATTCTTTCCAAAACTCTGAAAGGACCAATGTAGCGCGGATTTAACTTCCCACGCTTTCCGAAGCGTGCCACACCCTTCCAGGGTGAAACTTTCAATAACACCATTTCTCCAACTTGGAATTCCACATGTTTCCGGTTTGGATCCGCATAGGCCTTCTGTCTGTGGCGAGCTGCTTCGATGCGTTTAAGAATCTGCGCAATCTTGTCTGTCGTCTCTTGGACGATTTCGGGACCAGCAAGCTGCCTATCACCTGCGTCAGCCCAACATAAGGGTGATCGGCACTTGCGTCCGTAAAGGGCTTCAAATGGCGCGACACCAATACTGGTGTGGTAGCTGTTGTTGTATGAAAATTCGACCAAAGGCAAATGTTTGTCCCAGCTACCGCCCAAATCCATAACACACGCTCTCAGCATGTCTTCCAAAGTCTGTATCGTTCGCTTGCTCTGACCGTCAGTTTGCGGATGAAACGCAGTGCTCAGATTCAATTGTGAGCCAAAGGCTTCTTGGAAGGATTGCCATATCCTTGACACAAACCTTCCGTCTCTATCAGAGATGATTGAGAGAGGTACTCCATGGCGCGCGACGATCTCTCTCAGGTAAATTTCAGCCAATTTGCTCGTATTATCCTTCTCTCTGATAGGTAAGAAGTGTGCTGACTTCGTTAATCGATCCACTATTACCCAAATAGTGTCATGGCCTCTCGGCGTTCTTGGCAATTTCGTAATAAAATCCATGGAGATTTGTTCCCATTTCCACTTGGGGATCTCGGGTTGTTGCAGAAGTCCTGAAGGCTTCTGGTATTCGGCCTTAACCTTGGCGCATGTTAAACATTTGCTCACATACACAGCAACATCGCCTTTCATCCTAGGCCACCAATAATAATCTTTGAGATCTTGGTACATCTTATCCGCTCCCGGATGGATAGAGTACCGTGACTTGTGAGCTTCATCGAAAATAACCTTCCTTAAATCTCCAAACAAAGGAACCCAAATCCTTTTCTCAAAACATAACGTTCCTTCCTCGTTTGGTACCAGTAGCTTCTCCATCCCACGGAGATATTCTTCTTCAAGGTTTCCTTCCTTGAGAGCTTCTTTCTGCGCGGCACGAATGCGTAAGGAAAGATCGGTCTGGATAATCATTTCTAAAGCCCTAACCCTTATGGGCTTGATCCTCTCCTTTCGACTTAGGGCATCGGCGACTACATTCGCCTTCCCTGGATGATACTTTATCTCGCAGTCGTAATCGTTTAGCAACTCAACCCATCGTCTTTGCCTCATATTCAGCTCCTTCTGGTTAAATATGTGCTGTAGGCTCTTGTGATCTGTAAAGATTGTACACTTTGTACCATAAAGGTAGTGTCTCCAGATCTTTAATGCAAATACCACTGTGCCAAGTTCCAAATCATGTGTGGTATAGTTCTTCTCGTGCACTTTCAATTGACGTGATGCGTAAGCAATAACCTTTTGGCGTTGCATCAATACACAACCCAATCCTTGACGCGAAGCGTCGCAGTATACCACAAAATCATCTGTACCTTCCGGTAGTGCTAAGATTGGCGCATTGCAGAGCTTATCCTTCAATATCTGGAATGCTTCTTCCTGTTTGATTCCCCAATCAAACTTCTTATCTTTCTGCGTGAGGAGTGTTAAAGGTTGAGCGATTTTTGAAAAATCCTCAATGAACCTTCGATAGTAGCCAGCCAAACCCAAGAATTGTCGAATCTCGGTTGGCGTCTTTGGCATTTCCCAATTCTTGATCGCTTCGATCTTTGTGGGATCAACATGGATTCCATTTCCATTAACCACATGTCCAAGAAATTGGACTTCACGTAGCCAAAACTCGCACTTAGAGAACTTGGCATACAACTGTTCTTTCTTCAGCAGCTCCAAAATAGTTCTTAAATGCTGTTCGTGCTCAGCCTTTGTTCTTGAATAAATCAAGATGTCGTCGATAAACACAATCACGAACTTGTCCAAGTACGGCTTGCAAACTCTATTCATCAAGTCCATAAAGACTGCAGGTGCGTTTGTCAAACCAAACGGCATAACAAGGAACTCGTAGTGTCCATAACGAGTTCTGAAGGCTGTCTTCGGGATACTCTCCCCTTGTATCCTTAACTGATGGTATCCAGATCGCAAGTCGATCTTTGAGTAAAAGCTTGAGCCTTGCAGTTGATCGAATAGATCATCGATTCTTGGCAGAGGATATCTATTCTTGATCGTCAGCTTGTTCAACTCCCGGTAGTCTATGCACATTCAAAAACTACCGTCCTTCTTTTTGACAAACAGGACCGGAGCTCCCCAAGGCGAGAAGCTTGGTCAGATAAATCCCTTGTCTAACAACTCTTGAAGTTGTGTTGACAGTTCCTGCATCTCAGACGGGGCAAGTCTATAAGGTGCCTTAGCCACAGGCGCGGCGCCTGGGACTAAGTCAATGCGGAACTCTACTTGTCTCTGAGGTGGCAGTCCAGTTAAGTCTTCTGGGAAGACTTCCGGATATTCCCTCACGACAGGGACGTCTTCGATTCTTGGCTCAGCAGCCTTCTTATCCACAATGTGTGCTAGGAAGGCAACACATCCCTTCTGCAAACACTTTCGTGCTTTCAGACAGCTGATAATTCTTAACGGCGTATCACGCTTCTCCCCGTGAACCACAATTGTCTCGCCATCCTCGGTTGGGATACGAACAACCTTTTTGTGACAAACTATCTCAGCCTTGTTTCCTGATAACCAATCCATTCCTACCACCACGTCGAAGCTTCCCAACTGGACTGGTAGTAGATCCAGAGCAAACTCACGCTCTCCTAATTCGATCACACAACCTCTGATGACTTCGTTGGCTTCCACTAACTTCCCATTAGCCAATTCGATTGAGTAGGGAATATCTAACTTATTAGCGGCTAACCCAAGCATATTCTTAAATTCTAACGACACGAAGCTATAATCGGCACCAGTATCAAATAAAACGGATGCATAGCGTTGATTTACAGGGAACGTACCAGTAACGACATTGGGGTCCTGGCGCGCTTCCCTTGCTTCGATTTGGAACACTCTTCCACGGGCTTGGTTTAACTCTGGGCAGTTCTTCTTAAAATGCCCGATATCACCGCAGTTAAAGCATCCAAGTCTTTGCCCGTTTCCACCAGCTTGATCATTCCTCTGATTACGATTCACGGCGCCCGCTTGGTTAGCATTGTTGCCTCTATTCTCGTTTCCTCCATGGTTTCCTTGTGGGCGATTTCCATTCCCACCCCGGTTGTAATTTCTGTTTCCGAATCCTCCCTGGCCTCCCTGACCAGCAGTGGCCCAACAAGTGTCCTTCAAGTGGCCACGTTTTCCACATGCTTCGCATACTTTTGGCCCGCATCGACCAGAATGGTGGCGTTGGCAGTCGTTGCACTTGGGTTGGGTGCCCATGTATCCCTTTCCTTTCTTCCCTCTACCAGCTGTAACCTGAGCTGGCGTGTCTGATCCTCCTTTCTTAACCGCCACACTGGCGCCCTGCTTGAAGTTTGAGAACTTCCGTTTGTTACCTCCTGACGACTCGACGTGAGTCTCTTTCTTCTTAGGCTCAGCATCATCAAACTTGTTCAGGCGAATAGCTTCCTCTGTGAGAGCCACGCTCAAATCGATCGCCTCAGTAATGGTCGCAGGCTTGGATGAGGTCACCATGCTTATGATTTGAGGAGCTAATCCCCAAATGAAACGTTCAATCCGCTTGAACTCCGGAGTGACCATGTAGGGTACCACATGCGATAAGTCATGGAACCTTTGAACGTATTCTGCGATCTTTGGACCGTCCATTTTCAAGTGCCAGAACTCGGTTTCCAATCTCTGGATTTCCGCGTGAGAGCAGTACTTTTTGCGCATAAGTTCCTTCAGTTCGGTCCAGGTTAGCGCGTAGGCAGCAGCTTCACCAAGTGTCTGTATTTGCAAATTCCACCAAGATAGGGCTCCATCCAGAAATAGCCCAGAAATGTAGGTGACTTGCTGGTCTGGTGCGCATTTGCTCATGCGAAGAACAGATTTAGTTTTCTCGGCCCAATGAACAAAGGCGACAACACCTCCTGTGCCATCAAAGTTGACCGGTTTGCAGTCTAGAAACTGCTTGTAGGTGCATCCTGCACATACGTTATAATATACGATCGGCATTAGCATCATTGCTAAAGATATCCAATTAGGTCATGGTAGGTCTAAATGACTTAGTATTACCATGAGGTGGATTATTGTTGTTGCCAGTGTTGCCAGAGTTGCTTCCACTAGTCCCTCCTTGAGAGGCGGCGTATTGTGCAATGGCAGCAGCGATAATTTGCTGGAGTTCTACCTCATTGGTAGGCATGTGTGTCTCACGTCTCGGCGGCATCTTCTAAAAGATGTGTTTACGTCGGTCAGGCCATAGTTATAATACATAAGTCAGGTCATAATTTAGCGTATGTATATAACGATAGTAATAGTACATAACATCTCATGTTATAATCATATCAATCACACAACATCCCATGTCACAAACATCAATCACACAACATCCCATGTCCTAAAATACAAATAACCAAATCAAGCATCAAATATGATGAGAATACAGCGATTGCCATATATCGAGACCACATAGTAAGCGTACAAGTACATCACAGTGTCATACAACATCAGTCGACTAAGGGCTACATCACCCTAGTCCAAAAACTATATCAAATCAGTGTCAATACATCAAATACATGTCAACAAAAGTCAGCATCAAATGTAGTCTCCAAAAATGTTGTGCAGTCAAAAGCATTCGCCGTCTTCTCACCAATGTCTACCTATACGGTACTGAAGAGCTCTACACGGATGGCGGTGGAGGAGGGGGAAAGTGAGTGTAAAACAAGCGGCGCAAATGGAGCCAGTCCTCCTCCATGGCTCTCTGGGTGCGTAAGAATGAAGCAACCTGCTGCTCCAGGGCAAAAAGGCGTGCAGCATAGTCTGGTGGAACAGGTCGAGAGGGCTGCAACGGAGAGTGGGTCTGGCCCTGGCATGGACACGGCGGCGGCTGAGCTCTCTCAAGCTCCTGAATGCGCTGTGTGTGTGCCTCGTGCTGGGCGACAAAGGACATCAAAACGTCCTCAATAGTATACCCCATGTGGAAAGAATGGTAGGGGTCAGTCGGTGGCATAGCAGAGTGTGGTGCCCAAAGGAACGGCTCACTGGTGGGATCAAAAGGTGCCACATGAAATGGAGAAACAGTGGGAAAAGTAGCAGACGGTGGTATAGCAGGGATAGATACCGGTACATGTCCAAAAGGGTGAGCCGAAGAACCTTCTCCAGGTCGCGCTGGAGGTGTAAACCGAGGAAACGAAAAAAAGAAATCAACGTGACGGGTATCAGGGATCTGAGGGGGAAAAGGTGGGACCTCGTCATCTGCCGGAATCCACCCACACTGGGCGTGCTCGTCTCGGGGGTCGATCCGTGCCTCAAAAAGCGCACGATCAAACTGGGCTGGCATAGGATCATGGTGAGGTACGACAAGGGGGTCAACTGGTGCATCAGCAAAAAGTGGGGGATCAACGTGATCAGCAACAAGGATATGATCGCCCTCCAATAATGGAGCATCTATAGGATGATCATCAATAGGTGGGTCAGCAACGACAGGCTCAATAATAGGTGCGTCAGCATGAACTGGGTCATGCTCAAGTACTGGGTCAGGAGCAGGGACTAGTGGCTGCTCGGGCTCATCAAAGGCCATCTCAAAATCAAACTCGGGATCGATGGGATCAACTGGGTCGACTGGATCCTCCATAGGCTGATCCATGGGTATAAACTCTATATCCTCATCTGGGTCGAATCCTGGGGGAAAGACAGGATAGGAATCCTCCACATCCTCGTGGTCGAAAGTAAAACTAGGAATAGGGGCAACAGAGGATGCCTGGTCGGGATCTGATCCATGAGAAAAGTGATGCGCACTCTGAGTATGTGAAGGTGCGGAGGCCACAGACTCGAAAGAGTCTGGGACCGGAGAGTGAGCAGGTGACTCCTCGGCGGGAGCATCTGCGATCATCAAGAGATCACCAGCAGCAAGAAGGGCCTCGCCGTGAACATCATCCTCTAAGGGCTCGTCATCATACAGATCGACGTCGTCATCATCGTCAGCGTCGAGAAGCAAATCGTAAGCAGGATATGAAGCCAACGGTATGGGAGCAGGGATCACTACAAGTGGTAGGTCCCCGGCCAAAGGGCCATCAGCGAGCTCATCAGCACCATCAGGTAAAGCAAAGGGCTGGAAATCATCCTCGTCCGTGCTCGTAACGTCGGATGTGTGAACCTCGCGCTCAGAAGACTCTAGGTCGTCCGATACTATAGGTCTAGGTCCTGTGGTGTCTGAATCACCAGTGCCAGAGGTGTCCATAATGTCTGTAACATAAACACAACATGCACAAACAGTCAATCATACAATCAAATAATCACATAAGTCACCAAGTAAGCATTCAAATCATTCTCCTAGTCCCACTAGCCAATTTCTCCCAGTCTCTAAGACTGCTCTATCATCTACCTCGACCTCTTAGATCGAGCCTCGGTCTCCAATACCGAGCCTCAGCCTCCAAGACTGAGCCTACTCTTCCTAGTCCAACTAGCCAACTACCTCGATCTCTCAGACCGAGCCTCGGTCTCCAATACCGAGCCTCAGCCTCCAAGACTGAGCCTACTCTTCCTAGTCCAACTAGCCAACTACCTCGATCTCTCAGACCGAGCCTCGGCCTCTCAGACCGAGCCTCGGCCTCTCAGACCGAGCCTCAGCCCATCTAGACTGAGCCTATAAATAATAAAATGTGCTCAACATTTGTTTGTAAAAAGTTTTGGATCTGGACTTAAGTGGTATGCAGTAAAAATGTTTTCGTGAGAGCCCTAGTGATCATAGTCTAGACTCGAGAAAGAATCCTAGTTCGCTATGATCAGAGCTCTGATACCAAGCTGTCACACCCTGGCTTTGCGGAAGCGTGGTTAATTTTGGTGTGACTTCTTAATACCATAGCTTAACCATAACAAAGCTATATGAAATAAAACCATGCAAGATCATCCATTCGATTAAGTTTTAAAACCAGAGTAACACAACATTGTCTTAGAGACTTACAACCTCATAACATAAAACATTGTCTTGAATAACATAAACACCGACATGAAATACACGCAGTTTAAGATTTGTGACTTGTCCAGGAAAGAGTCACATTTCCTAAACTGGGATGACCTTGGAACCCTTATGCAGCGGGAAAACATAACATACCGCGCCAGATCTTTAATTTCCTGAAATACATGTAAGTTGAAAAATCAACAATAATGTTGAGCGAGTTCATGTGTAAGTGAGTAAGTAAACCCTTGTGAGTATAAAAATAGTCTTGGTATGTAGCAAATAAGGGAATTGAGATCACCAGTGGTTTGCAAGGCCACCGATATATGTGAAGTGCAAGTAGGAAGACTCAAACCTAGCAGATTTAGCGTTGGGTACAAAGTCACTCCAAGGTCCGTTCTGTTGGGCCTCCCAGAGGTCCGTTCTGTTGGGCCTAGAGTTGGGCTCGCTACACCCAGATAGATCTACCGCTTACGTCCCTCGGTCCTACAATGAGGATTAATGGCCTCCAGTTTCTGCCTACCCACTCACATGATCTAAGTAGTAAACCTCCTTACGCTAACCATACCATGTATAAAGTACTTGTAATCAAAGTAACATGTATTTCACCCCCGCAGTTTAGAAAACTGAAAACAGTTAAGAGAAAAGGGGGACATGAACTCACAGTGGTGCGTCTCTACCAAGTATGCCTCCAAATCAATCAGCTGTATGACGACCTACACGTGCTAACTCTATTAGACGGACGGTCGTGCCTTAGCTTTATGGTTTAAGTTTTTGGGAAATAGTTAGGCAACTATTTCGTGTTTACGTTCTGTATATACTTGGTAGTTATTCTCCTTCCCAAGGATGGGGGATTTAATACATGTGTGTTCGTAACATTCAGATTTCACTATTAAGTCTCACTTAATATATTTTATTTCCTAAATCCAAAATATAAATATTCTTCCCAAAAATATTATATTTTAATACATGTGATTTCCCAAAATAATACTTAGTAATATTATTTTTACTCTAAAAATAATATTTACGTAGTTCACAAAATAATCATAAACACTTATACAAGTGATGTTGTGAAAGAAGAATATATACTAAATATATATATGTATCACGTTTTATTTTGTGAAATCCCACCTCCGATATTTTATAAATAAAGTCGTGGCGAAATTCATAGTTTGAAAACAAGTCAAAATGTCTCTCTAACACTTATAGTGAAAATATTTCTAAGTGTTAGGCTTTTTGGAAAAATTTCGCCAGAGTTTCCTCTGTAACTGGAGGTGGCCACGCTTTCAAGCGTATCATTTTCTTTTACAAATCAACCAACAATCTTCTCAATCAACCAAAACAACGTTCAAATCACAAACTAGTCAAAATATGTCTATAATCGCATAAATTTCATGAACTTGTAATTTATCCAAACTGTGAAGTAAATCTCATTACTTTTAGCGGATCTTTATATAAAATAATCCGATTCTGTGAAAACCTCGTTTTTATGGAAGTTCCGTCTTTACAACTTCTCGTCAACTTTTACAAAAATAGTTATTTTGTCGAAACTTTGTGTTACGCAAGTGTTTACACACTTGTGTGTTCTAAAACCATTCTTGTTAGTGTAAGATCCATTTTTTTTAGAAAGCATGATTTCTTTAACGCTTGGTCCTTTGAAAATACCACTTGCAGATACGTAGATCTGCTAGTTTTAAACACTATTGTACAAGCTAAAACACTTTTACACAAGTTCATGATTCTTGTGTGGTAGAGTTTCATCTTCTAACCCTTGTTATACTTAAACAAGCTTTATGTCATAATCCAAGATCATGACTAAACCGGGTTAAATGATGATCCGAGCTACCACAACATAGATCGGGTCTAAATAATCACAAATTTCAATTACTACAACATTTACACAACTAGTGAGCTTTTAACCATCATTTTTCATGTTTTTAGTAGACTTTAATGCACCATTTTGTAAGATTTCGGGTTTTAATCATTACACCACATATTAACCGCTTTAGATTAGTTCAAGATAGGGATTTAAACAACATACCACTAGCTCAAGGCTAGGGAAGAATCTATGCGAAAAACGCGTGGATAAAAGCAAGATAAAGAGGTCCTTCAAACTCCGAGTGCACCAAGCCTCCTAATACGTGATCCTTGAAGCTTGTATGATGTTGGAACTTGCAAGATCAAACTCGAACAATGATGGATGGGGGTGGGTGCTCTCGGCCGAGAACCAAAGAGAGAGGGAGAGAGTGTGTGTGAAGTTTGGTGTTAAGTGTGTGTAATGTTGTGTTAAGTGATGATCTTATAGATAATTTTCAACATGTTTAACCAATGGTTCATATGCCTCCTAGATATTAAACACTAGGATTAAATTAATCAAAATTGTACCAAGTGTGTCCCCCCTTAGTTGGGGACGGTTAGCAAGGGGGGGGGGGTCCTAGTCCGATTCCAACTAGATAGTTAGGATACTAGTCAGGTTAAGTAAGTTAGTTAAGTGCTTAACCCGGTTAGTGGTGTGTCACGCGTTACAAAGGGTGTTAGGGTAATCAGGGACCCTAACTGGCTCAGAAAAAGATAAATAATGAAAATAACAATATTTTCATGTTCCGGGTATAGTCCGGTTGTTCGGTTGGATAGTAATCCGTTAAAGCGTTAAACAAGCTTTAAAGTGTCGTTAATACCATTTTTAGTGACACAACTTATTCCTCCAAAGTGTCGGGAATATTTTCCTCATGTTTTGGCACTTTATTAGGTAGCTTAATGCTGAATTATTATGTAAAGTGCTGAGTTTTGTACTTAGAGTACGTTTTAGACACATCCAGTCATTGTAACTTATTCCTAGACACGCAGTTCTACAACCCTTGTATCCCTACACTCACCACTAGTGTAGCAAAATATTTCTGGCTCATACAGGCCTTAGAGGCAGTGTTTGCCTGATGCTGGCTTTATCAGCATGTTCAATAGGTTATCCGTTATAGTGCTACTGTGCTTTTTGTGCATCATGTTTGTCACTAAGGTTCAGTCATGTAAATAATGTAGTGACAGCAAGTAAAGTATGATGCAGGTAAGTACATGTATCAGTATTCAAGTAGCAGTTTATTCACAAGTTCAAGCAAGCACAGTAATTAAGCAGTAATTAATTATTAATTAAGTTGTACGGATACCTGGTTTAGTGAGGGTTGTCACATTCTCCCCCCGTTAAATAAATTTCGTCCCGAAATTTAAGTTCTGCTTGTAGATGCAGGGTTCTTAGGAAAAAGGTGGGGGTATTTCTCTTTCATTCGGTCCTCACGCTCCCAGGTGTACTCAGGACCGTGTCTGGCATTCCAACGGACTTTGACGAGCTTGACACTGCTCCGGCGGGTCTTGTTTACTTTCCAATCCGTAACCTCCACCGGTTCTTCAACGAAATGGAGCGTGTCGTCAACATGGATCTCGTCGATGGGAATGGCAATGTCATCTTGAGTTGGACTTTTCTTCAGGTTGGATACATGAAATGTATCGTGAACAGAATGGAGTTCAGTAGGTAGGTCCAACTTGTATGCTACTAGTCCTATTCTTTCCAAAACTCTGAAAGGACCAATGTAGCGCGGATTTAACTTCCCACGCTTTCCGAAGCGTGCCACACCCTTCCAGGGTGAAACTTTCAATAACACCATTTCTCCAACTTGGAATTCCACATGTTTCCGGTTTGGATCCGCATAGGCCTTCTGTCTGTGGCGAGCTGCTTCGATGCGTTTAAGAATCTGCGCAATCTTGTCTGTCGTCTCTTGGACGATTTCGGGACCAGCAAGCTGCCTATCACCTGCGTCAGCCCAACATAAGGGTGATCGGCACTTGCGTCCGTAAAGGGCTTCAAATGGCGCGACACCAATACTGGTGTGGTAGCTGTTGTTGTATGAAAATTCGACCAAAGGCAAATGTTTGTCCCAGCTACCGCCCAAATCCATAACACACGCTCTCAGCATGTCTTCCAAAGTCTGTATCGTTCGCTTGCTCTGACCGTCAGTTTGCGGATGAAACGCAGTGCTCAGATTCAATTGTGAGCCAAAGGCTTCTTGGAAGGATTGCCATATCCTTGACACAAACCTTCCGTCTCTATCAGAGATGATTGAGAGAGGTACTCCATGGCGCGCGACGATCTCTCTCAGGTAAATTTCAGCCAATTTGCTCGTATTATCCTTCTCTCTGATAGGTAAGAAGTGTGCTGACTTCGTTAATCGATCCACTATTACCCAAATAGTGTCATGGCCTCTCGGCGTTCTTGGCAATTTCGTAATAAAATCCATGGAGATTTGTTCCCATTTCCACTTGGGGATCTCGGGTTGTTGCAGAAGTCCTGAAGGCTTCTGGTATTCGGCCTTAACCTTGGCGCATGTTAAACATTTGCTCACATACACAGCAACATCGCCTTTCATCCTAGGCCACCAATAATAATCTTTGAGATCTTGGTACATCTTATCCGCTCCCGGATGGATAGAGTACCGTGACTTGTGAGCTTCATCGAAAATAACCTTCCTTAAATCTCCAAACAAAGGAACCCAAATCCTTTTCTCAAAACATAACGTTCCTTCCTCGTTTGGTACCAGTAGCTTCTCCATCCCACGGAGATATTCTTCTTCAAGGTTTCCTTCCTTGAGAGCTTCTTTCTGCGCGGCACGAATGCGTAAGGAAAGATCGGTCTGGATAATCATTTCTAAAGCCCTAACCCTTATGGGCTTGATCCTCTCCTTTCGACTTAGGGCATCGGCGACTACATTCGCCTTCCCTGGATGATACTTTATCTCGCAGTCGTAATCGTTTAGCAACTCAACCCATCGTCTTTGCCTCATATTCAGCTCCTTCTGGTTGAATATGTGCTGTAGGCTCTTGTGATCTGTAAAGATTGTACACTTTGTACCATAAAGGTAGTGTCTCCAGATCTTTAATGCAAATACCACTGTGCCAAGTTCCAAATCATGTGTGGTATAGTTCTTCTCGTGCACTTTCAATTGACGTGATGCGTAAGCAATAACCTTTTGGCGTTGCATCAACACACAACCTAATCCTTGACGCGAAGCGTCGCAGTATACCACAAAATCATCTGTACCTTCCGGTAGTGCTAAGATTGGCGCATTGCAGAGCTTATCCTTCAATATCTGGAATGCTTCTTCCTGTTTGATTCCCCAATCAAACTTCTTATCTTTCTGCGTGAGGAGTGTTAAAGGTTGAGCGATTTTTGAAAAATCCTCAATGAACCTTCGATAGTAGCCAGCCAAACCCAAGAATTGTCGAATCTCGGTTGGCGTCTTTGGCATTTCCCAATTCTTGATCGCTTCGATCTTTGTGGGATCAACATGGATTCCATTTCCATTAACCACATGTCCAAGAAATTGGACTTCACGTAGCCAAAACTCGCACTTAGAGAACTTGGCATACAACTGTTCTTTCTTCAGCAGCTCCAAAATAGTTCTTAAATGCTGTTCGTGCTCAGCCTTTGTTCTTGAATAAATCAAGATGTCGTCGATAAACACAATCACGAACTTGTCCAAGTACGGCTTGCAAACTCTATTCATCAAGTCCATAAAGACTGCAGGTGCGTTTGTCAAACCAAACGGCATAACAAGGAACTCGTAGTGTCCATAACGAGTTCTGAAGGCTGTCTTCGGGATACTCTCCCCTTGTATCCTTAACTGATGGTATCCAGATCGCAAGTCGATCTTTGAGTAAAAGCTTGAGCCTTGCAGTTGATCGAATAGATCATCGATTCTTGGCAGAGGATATCTATTCTTGATCGTCAGCTTGTTCAACTCCCGGTAGTCTATGCACATTCAAAAACTACCGTCCTTCTTTTTGACAAACAGGACCGGAGCTCCCCAAGGCGAGAAGCTTGGTCAGATAAATCCCTTGTCTAACAACTCTTGAAGTTGTGTTGACAGTTCCTGCATCTCAGACGGGGCAAGTCTATAAGGTGCCTTAGCCACAGGCGCGGCGCCTGGGACTAAGTCAATGCGGAACTCTACTTGTCTCTGAGGTGGCAGTCCAGTTAAGTCTTCTGGGAAGACTTCCGGATATTCCCTCACGACAGGGACGTCTTCGATTCTTGGCTCAGCAGCCTTCTTATCCACAATGTGTGCTAGGAAGGCAACACATCCCTTCTGCAAACACTTTCGTGCTTTCAGACAGCTGATAATTCTTAACGGCGTATCACGCTTCTCCCCGTGAACCACAATTGTCTCGCCATCCTCGGTTGGGATACGAACAACCTTTTCGTGACAAACTATCTCAGCCTTGTTTCCTGATAACCAATCCATTCCTACCACCACGTCGAAGCTTCCCAACTGGACTGGTAGTAGATCCAGAGCAAACTCACGCTCTCCTAATTCGATCACACAACCTCTGATGACTTCGTTGGCTTCCACTAACTTCCCATTAGCCAATTCGATTGAGTAGGGAATATCTAACTTATTAGCGGCTAACCCAAGCATATTCTTAAATTCTAACGACACGAAGCTATAATCGGCACCAGTATCAAATAAAACGGATGCATAGCGTTGATTTACAGGGAACGTACCAGTAACGACATTGGGGTCCTGGCGCGCTTCCCTTGCTTCGATTTGGAACACTCTTCCACGGGCTTGGTTTAACTCTGGGCAGTTCTTCTTAAAATGCCCGATATCACCGCAGTTAAAGCATCCAAGTCTTTGCCCGTTTCCACCAGCTTGATCATTCCTCTGATTACGATTCACGGCGCCCGCTTGGTTAGCATTGTTGCCTCTATTCTCGTTTCCTCCATGGTTTCCTTGTGGGCGATTTCCATTCCCACCCCGGTTGTAATTTCTGTTTCCGAATCCTCCCTGGCCTCCCTGACCAGCAGTGGCCCAACAAGTGTCCTTCAAGTGGCCACGTTTTCCACATGCTTCGCATACTTTTGGCCCGCATCGACCAGAATGGTGGCGTTGGCAGTCGTTGCACTTGGGTTGGGTGCCCATGTATCCCTTTCCTTTCTTCCCTCTACCAGCTGTAACCTGAGCTGGCGTGTCTGATCCTCCTTTCTTAACCGCCACACTGGCGCCCTGCTTGAAGTTTGAGAACTTCCGTTTGTTACCTCCTGACGACTCGACGTGAGTCTCTTTCTTCTTAGGCTCAGCATCATCAAACTTGTTCAGGCGAATAGCTTCCTCTGTGAGAGCCACGCTCAAATCGATCGCCTCAGTAATGGTCGCAGGCTTGGATGAGGTCACCATGCTTATGATTTGAGGAGCTAATCCCCAAATGAAACGTTCAATCCGCTTGAACTCCGGAGTGACCATGTAGGGTACCACATGCGATAAGTCATGGAACCTTTGAACGTATTCTGCGATCTTTGGACCGTCCATTTTCAAGTGCCAGAACTCGGTTTCCAATCTCTGGATTTCCGCGTGAGAGCAGTACTTTTTGCGCATAAGTTCCTTCAGTTCGGTCCAGGTTAGCGCGTAGGCAGCAGCTTCACCAAGTGTCTGTATTTGCAAATTCCACCAAGATAGGGCTCCATCCAGAAATAGCCCAGAAATGTAGGTGACTTGCTGGTCTGGTGCGCATTTGCTCATGCGAAGAACAGATTTAGTTTTCTCGGCCCAATGAACAAAGGCGACAGCACCTCCTGTGCCATCAAAGTTGACCGGTTTGCAGTCTAGAAACTGCTTGTAGGTGCATCCTGCACATACGTTATAATATACGATCGGCATTAGCATCATTGCTAAAGATATCCAATTAGGTCATGGTAGGTCTAAATGACTTAGTATTACCATGAGGTGGATTATTGTTGTTGCCAGTGTTGCCAGAGTTGCTTCCACTAGTCCCTCCTTGAGAGGCGGCGTATTGTGCAATGGCAGCAGCGATAATTTGCTGGAGTTCTGCCTCATTGGTAGGCATGTGTGTCTCACGTCTCGGCGGCATCTTCTACAAGATGTGTTTACGTCGGTCAGGCCATAGTTATAATACATAAGTCAGGTCATAATTTAGCGTATGTATATAACGATAGTAATAGTACATAACATCTCATGTTATAATCATATCAATCACACAACATCCCATGTCACAAACATCAATCACACAACATCCCATGTCCTAAAATACAAATAACCAAATCAAGCATCAAATATGATGAGAATACAGCGATTGCCATATATCGAGACCACATAGTAAGCGTACAAGTACATCACAGTGTCATACAACATCAGTCGACTAAGGGCTACATCACCCTAGTCCAAAAACTATATCAAATCAGTGTCAATACATCAAATACATGTCAACAAAAGTCAGCATCAAATGTAGTCTCCAAAAATGTTGTGCAGTCAAAAGCATTCGCCGTCTTCTCACCAATGTCTACCTATACGGTACTGAAGAGCTCTACACGGATGGCGGTGGAGGAGGGGGAAAGTGAGTGTAAAACAAGCGGCGCAAATGGAGCCAGTCCTCCTCCATGGCTCTCTGGGTGCGTAAGAATGAAGCAACCTGCTGCTCCAGGGCAAAAAGGCGTGCAGCATAGTCTGGTGGAACAGGTCGAGAGGGCTGCAACGGAGAGTGGGTCTGGCCCTGGCATGGACACGGCGGCGGCTGAGCTCTCTCAAGCTCCTGAATGCGCTGTGTGTGTGCCTCGTGCTGGGCGACAAAGGACATCAAAACGTCCTCAATAGTATACCCCATGTGGAAAGAATGGTAGGGGTCAGTCGGTGGCATAGCAGAGTGTGGTGCCCAAAGGAACGGCTCACTGGTGGGATCAAAAGGTGCCACATGAAATGGAGAAACAGTGGGAAAAGTAGCAGACGGTGGTATAGCAGGGATAGATACCGGTACATGTCCAAAAGGGTGAGCCGAAGAACCTTCTCCAGGTCGCGCTGGAGGTGTAAACCGAGGAAACGAAAAAAAGAAATCAACGTGACGGGTATCAGGGATCTGAGGGGGAAAAGGTGGGACCTCGTCATCTGCCGGAATCCACCCACACTGGGCGTGCTCGTCTCGGGGGTCGATCCGTGCCTCAAAAAGCGCACGATCAAACTGGGCTGGCATAGGATCATGGTGAGGTACGACAAGGGGGTCAACTGGTGCATCAGCAAAAAGTGGGGGATCAACGTGATTAGCAACAAGGATATGATCGCCCTCCAATAATGGAGCATCTATAGGATGATCATCAATAGGTGGGTCAGCAACGACAGGCTCAATAATAGGTGCGTCAGCATGAACTGGGTCATGCTCAAGTACTGGGTCAGGAGCAGGGACTAGTGGCTGCTCGGGCTCATCAAAGGCCATCTCAAAATCAAACTCGGGATCGATGGGATCAACTGGGTCGACTGGATCCTCCATAGGCTGATCCATGGGTATAAACTCTATATCCTCATCTGGGTCGAATCCTGGGGGAAAGACAGGATAGGAATCCTCCACATCCTCGTGGTCGAAAGTAAAACTAGGAATAGGGGCAACAGAGGATGCCTGGTCGGGATCTGATCCATGAGAAAAGTGATGCGCACTCTGAGTATGTGAAGGTGCGGAGGCCACAGACTCGAAAGAGTCTGGGACCGGAGAGTGAGCAGGTGACTCCTCGGCGGGAGCATCTGCGATCATCAAGAGATCACCAGCAGCAAGAAGGGCCTCGCCGTGAACATCATCCTCTAAGGGCTCGTCATCATACAGATCGACGTCGTCATCATCGTCAGCGTCGAGAAGCAAATCGTAAGCAGGATATGAAGCCAACGGTATGGGAGCAGGGATCACTACAAGTGGTAGGTCCCCGGCCAAAGGGCCATCAGCGAGCTCATCAGCACCATCAGGTAAAGCAAAGGGCTGGAAATCATCCTCGTCCGTGCTCGTAACGTCGGATGTGTGAACCTCGCGCTCAGAAGACTCTAGGTCGTCCGATACTATAGGTCTAGGTCCTGTGGTGTCTGAATCACCAGTGCCAGAGGTGTCCATAATGTCTGTAACATAAACACAACATGCACAAACAGTCAATCATACAATCAAATAATCACATAAGTCACCAAGTAAGCATTCAAATCATTCTCCTAGTCCCACTAGCCAATTTCTCCCAGTCTCTAAGACTGCTCTATCATCTACCTCGACCTCTTAGATCGAGCCTCGGTCTCCAATACCGAGCCTCAGCCTCCAAGACTGAGCCTACTCTTCCTAGTCCAACTAGCCAACTACCTCGATCTCTCAGACCGAGCCTCGGTCTCCAATACCGAGCCTCAGCCTCCAAGACTGAGCCTACTCTTCCTAGTCCAACTAGCCAACTACCTCGATCTCTCAGACCGAGCCTCGGCCTCTCAGACCGAGCCTCAGCCCTTCTAGACTGAGCCTATAAATAATAAAATGTGCTCAACATTTGTTTGTAAAAAGTTTTGGATCTGGACTTAAGTGGTATGCAGTAAAAATGTTTTCGTGAGAGCCCTAGTGATCATAGTCTAGACTCGAGAAAGAATCCTAGTTCGCTATGATCAGAGCTCTGATACCAAGCTGTCACACCCTGGCTTTGCGGAAGCGTGGTTAATTTTGGTGTGACTTCTTAATACCATAGCTTAACCATAACAAAGCTATATGAAATAAAACCATGCAAGATCATCCATTCGATTAAGTTTTAAAACCAGAGTAACACAACATTGTCTTAGAGACTTACAACCTCATAACATAAAACATTGTCTTGAATAACATAAACACCGACATGAAATACACGCAGTTTAAGATTTGTGACTTGTCCAGGAAAGAGTCACATTTCCTAAACTGGGATGACCTTGGAACCCTTATGCAGCGGGAAAACATAACATACCGCGCCAGATCTTTAATTTCCTGAAATACATGTAAGTTGAAAAATCAACAATAATGTTGAGCGAGTTCATGTGTAAGTGAGTAAGTAAACCCTTGTGAGTATAAAAATAGTCTTGGTATGTAGCAAATAAGGGAATTGAGATCACCAGTGGTTTGCAAGGCCACCGATATATGTGAAGTGCAAGTAGGAAGACTCAAACCTAGCAGATTTAGCGTTGGGTACAAAGTCACTCCAAGGTCCGTTCTGTTGGGCCTCCCAGAGGTCCGTTCTGTTGGGCCTAGAGTTGGGCTCGCTACACCCAGATAGATCTACCGCTTACGTCCCTCGGTCCTACAATGAGGATTAATGGCCTCCAGTTTCTGCCTACCCACTCACATGATCTAAGTAGTAAACCTCCTTACGCTAACCATACCATGTATAAAGTACTTGTAATCAAAGTAACATGTATTTCACCCCCGCAGTTTAGAAAACTGAAAACAGTTAAGAGAAAAGGGGGACATGAACTCACAGTGGTGCGTCTCTACCAAGTATGCCTCCAAATCAATCAGCTGTATGACGACCTACACGTGCTAACTCTATTAGACGGACGGTCGTGCCTTAGCTTTATGGTTTAAGTTTTTGGGAAATAGTTAGGCAACTATTTCGTGTTTACGTTCTGTATATACTTGGTAGTTATTCTCCTTCCCAAGGATGGGGGATTTAATACATGTGTGTTCGTAACATTCAGATTTCACTATTAAGTCTCACTTAATATATTTTATTTCCTAAATCCAAAATATAAATATTCTTCCCAAAAATATTATATTTTAATACATGTGATTTCCCAAAATAATACTTAGTAATATTATTTTTACTCTAAAAATAATATTTACGTAGTTCACAAAATAATCATAAACACTTATACAAGTGATGTTGTGAAAGAAGAATATATACTAAATATATATATGTATCACGTTTTATTTTGTGAAATCCCACCTCCGATATTTTATAAATAAAGTCGTGGCGAAATTCATAGTTTGAAAACAAGTCAAAATGTCTCTCTAACACTTATAGTGAAAATATTTCTAAGTGTTAGGCTTTTTGGAAAAATTTCGCCAGAGTTTCCTCTGTAACTGGAGGTGGCCACGCTTTCAAGCGTATCATTTTCTTTTACAAATCAACCAACAATCTTCTCAATCAACCAAAACAACGTTCAAATCACAAACTAGTCAAAATATGTCTATAATCGCATAAATTTCATGAACTTGTAATTTATCCAAACTGTGAAGTAAATCTCATTACTTTTAGCGGATCTTTATATAAAATAATCCGATTCTGTGAAAACCTCGTTTTTATGGAAGTTCCGTCTTTACAACTTCTCGTCAACTTTTACAAAAATAGTTATTTTGTCGAAACTTTGTGTTACGCAAGTGTTTACACACTTGTGTGTTCTAAAACCATTCTTGTTAGTGTAAGATCCATTTTTTTTAGAAAGCATGATTTCTTTAACGCTTGGTCCTTTGAAAATACCACTTGCAGATACGTAGATCTGCTAGTTTTAAACACTATTGTACAAGCTAAAACACTTTTACACAAGTTCATGATTCTTGTGTGGTAGAGTTTCATCTTCTAACCCTTGTTATACTTAAACAAGCTTTATGTCATAATCCAAGATCATGACTAAACCGGGTTAAATGATGATCCGAGCTACCACAACATAGATCGGGTCTAAATAATCACAAATTTCAATTACTACAACATTTACACAACTAGTGAGCTTTTAACCATCATTTTTCATGTTTTTAGTAGACTTTAATGCACCATTTTGTAAGATTTCGGGTTTTAATCATTACACCACATATTAACCGCTTTAGATTAGTTCAAGATAGGGATTTAAACAACATACCACTAGCTCAAGGCTAGGGAAGAATCTATGCGAAAAACGCGTGGATAAAAGCAAGATAAAGAGGTCCTTCAAACTCCGAGTGCACCAAGCCTCCTAATACGTGATCCTTGAAGCTTGTATGATGTTGGAACTTGCAAGATCAAACTCGAACAATGATGGATGGGGGTGGGTGCTCTCGGCCGAGAACCAAAGAGAGAGGGAGAGAGTGTGTGTGAAGTTTGGTGTTAAGTGTGTGTAATGTTGTGTTAAGTGATGATCTTATAGATAATTTTCAACATGTTTAACCAATGGTTCATATGCCTCCTAGATATTAAACACTAGGATTAAATTAATCAAAATTGTACCAAGTGTGTCCCCCCTTAGTTGGGGACGGTTAGCAAGGGGGGGGGGGGTCCTAGTCCGATTCCAACTAGATAGTTAGGATACTAGTCAGGTTAAGTAAGTTAGTTAAGTGCTTAACCCGGTTAGTGGTGTGTCACGCGTTACAAAGGGTGTTAGGGTAATCAGGGACCCTAACTGGCTCAGAAAAAGATAAATAATGAAAATAACAATATTTTCATGTTCCGGGTATAGTCCGGTTGTTCGGTTGGATAGTAATCCGTTAAAGCGTTAAACAAGCTTTAAAGTGTCGTTAATACCATTTTTAGTGACACAACTTATTCCTCCAAAGTGTCGGGAATATTTTCCTCATGTTTTGGCACTTTATTAGGTAGCTTAATGCTGAATTATTATGTAAAGTGCTGAGTTTTGTACTTAGAGTACGTTTTAGACACATCCAGTCATTGTAACTTATTCCTAGACACGCAGTTCTACAACCCTTGTATCCCTACACTCACCACTAGTGTAGCAAAATATTTCTGGCTCATACAGGCCTTAGAGGCAGTGTTTGCCTGATGCTGGCTTTATCAGCATGTTCAATAGGTTATCCGTTATAGTGCTACTGTGCTTTTTGTGCATCATGTTTGTCACTAAGGTTCAGTCATGTAAATAATGTAGTGACAGCAAGTAAAGTATGATGCAGGTAAGTACATGTATCAGTATTCAAGTAGCAGTTTATTCACAAGTTCAAGCAAGCACAGTAATTAAGCAGTAATTAATTATTAATTAAGTTGTACGGATACCTGGTTTAGTGAGGGTTGTCACATCACCATCCGTCTAAAATTACGCTTTTGCTGCCCCCTTCAAAATAAAAATATGTTTTTGCCCCTAGCTCAAAATTACGATTTTGCCCCCAACTCAAAATTACGTTTTTGCCCACAATTTAAAATAAAATTATGTTTTCCCCCATAGCTCAAAATTATGATTTTACCCTCAGTTTAAAATTATGATTTCGCCCCCAGTTCAACATATTTTTACGATTTTGCTCTGTGTTCAAAATTTTGATTTTGCTCTCATTTCAAAAATTACGATTTCTCTCCCAGTTAAAAATTATGATCTTGCCATCGTTTTACCTTTTTTTTTTTTGCAAAACTATAGTACTATTTTATTTTGCTTGGTTGACTCAATGTAACTTTTATTGTGTCAAGCAGTTGTCTAACACTCGCTCATTGGTCCTGACAAATTAGTATTTTACCCCCAGCTCAAAATTACAGACCTGTTATTGTTTTAATTTTTTTTAGCAAAACTATGGTAGTGTTTTCGTTTAATTGGTTGTCTCGGTGTATTTTTTTTAGATAGTGTTATAAGTAGTATGTACAAGTAACCTAAATACATGCATACATGTTATGAAACTAAGAAATATTTGATTTAATGCCCTGCCACTCGGGCGGGCATAGGTGTAATTTTTATTCGTCCAGGCATGCCTGGTACATGCTCATTTGTCCTGAAAAATTACAATTTTGCTCTCAGTTTGAAATTATAGTCTTTTCGTTGTTTTAGTTTTTTTTTAGTAAAAGTATGGTAGTGTTTTTGTTTTAATTGGTTGACTCGATGTAATTTTTTTTGAGATCGTGTTATGAGTAGTATGTACAAGTAACCGAAACACAGACATACATGTTATGAGAGAGAAATATTCGGCTTATTGCCCCGCCTCGCGGGCAGGGCAAAAACTAGTTAAAAACAATTACAAGATAATAATATAAAAAAAACATTTCATTCCCATCCCCAACGTTGTGCAATTTCACACTTTCGTGCCACACCGCATCCAACGCCGCTCCAGGCAAATTATCATGCGGCATTGGAAAGAACTTCATATCTTTATCCATTTGTTTTTGCTGCATCATGCGCACCTCCTCTTTTAAGAGAATGATTTTATATTCTAGTTCCTCCTTCTTGAGGCGCAACTTCTCCTCCTTGATCTTTTCTACCTTGGCTCTATGTCGTTTTTTGGCCTTCATATCTTCTTTGTTAACTTCCGGTTTGGTTTTCCCAATGGACTTGGTTTTCACTGGCTCACCATTCATCTTTTTAACTTCTTCACCCTTTGTAGCCAGACCGAACTTCAGATAACCCATTTCCACAATCTTGTATTCGACCTCAAGTAGACCTGTAGAACACAAGCTCAATGTCACTTGGCTAGCTAATGGGTTGCCTCTGTGAATGAGTTGAGGTAACTCAATGCAAATTTCACTGAAACTGGATTCCACATTTCGATTATAGTCGCTTCTTCTGGCTGCAAAAGTTAATACACCAATTGAACCTAACCAGTTCCACATAGATTCAGAATGTTCATATAATTACTCTGAAACTGGATTCCACATTTTGATTATATTCGCTTCTTCTGGCTGCAAAAGTTAACACACCAATTGAACCCAACTAGTTCCACATAGATTCAGAATATTCATATAATTACTCTACATACATACATTGTCACCAAAAGTGTTTTGTGTGCACACAATATTTGCAGTACCAATGTCCCCTTAGGTTGAGAACTCTAACCCTTCTTTTGTAGATATCACAACTACAACAAGGAATTTGATTACACATTTAGCATTTTGGATTCAATATTGACAAGTAATGTGGATGAAAATCATGAATCGAATACCAGTGTCTTCACCTGCAAATCCCCATGCCTTCTACATTCATTGGTTATTCACCAAAAAGAATTTGGAGCCCTAGAAAAAACAAGTCCCCTAAGCCACCGCTTTATTTTTTTACACACCAAGAGTCAGACCTTGTGATCGATTGGATTAGGATTGTATCAAGTGTAATTAACAGAACATCCAAACAAAGTTGAAGACATGATTCGAACTAAAAGGGTTTTAGGAATTGAAAAACCTGGTTTAGTACTGGGTGTGAGATCAAGATGTTGTGAAATTGGATCTAGGGCTATGAACACGATGGTGATAATTTGAGACTGGTAAAATGTTTTGCTAATAAAAGGTTTATTTTATTTTTTAAAGATTTTAATCAAAACTACGTAGTTTTGATGTGTAAGGTTATACGTCTAACAGCACCGTATTCACTTTCCCTTAAATATATATATATAGGGGAGCGCTAAAATGAAAACCACCTCCAGTTGTAAGAACCGCGAGAACCAGTTCCTAACCATCAGATCAACAAGATGGATGGATGAGATTAAAAGTAACAAAAATTAATGTTAAATACATTTTGTCTTATTATGTCTTTAATATTTTAATACAAAAGGGTAGTTTAGTAAAATTACTCTTTTTTGACTTTTTGTCTTTATTATTTTTTTTATTACTTTTTTTTGTTTTATTATATTACTTTTTATTTTTTAAAAAGAATTTTGTTATTAAAAGCATTTTTAAATTCAAATTTTGTTAACAAGACAATTTTTTTTGTGCGCCGGTTTTTGCACGCCGTTTTTACACCCAGTTTTTTCACGCATCGTCTTTTAACGGGTCATTTTTGCACGCCGTTTTTTACGCTCGGCTTTTTCAAGCGTCGTTTTTTTTAACGCGCCGTTTTTACATCCCGTATTAACGCGGCGTTTTTTACGTCCCGTTTTTTTCGCGGCGTTTTTATTCGCCACATTCACGCCCCTTGTTTACGTCCCGTTTTAACGCAGTGTTTTACGTTAAACTTTTTACGTTTTACATTTAACTTTTTACGTTTTACGTTTTATGTTAAACTTTTTACGTTTTAGGTTTTACGTTAAACTTTTTACGTTTTACGTTAAACTTTTTACGTTTTACGTTTTACATAAAACTTTTTACGTTTTACGATTTACATTAAAATTTTTACGTTTTACGTTAAACTTTTTACCTTTTACGTTTTACGTTAAACTTTTTACGTTTTATGTTAAACTTTTTACGTTTTACGTTATATGTTAAACTTTTTGCGTTTTACGTTTTACGTTTTACATTAAACTTTTTACGTTTTACGTTAAACTTTTTACGTTTTACGTTAAAAAGTTTACGTTTTACGTTAAAAAGTTTACGTTTTACGTTAAAAAGTTTACGGTGTGGCTCAGATTTTCCGTAAATCAAAAGGCTGCAAAGTGGGGTTGCAGGTTCAAAAACCAACCCTCCACCATCGTTGCCTCGCCATCGTCATCAAAATCTAGGTTTTTTTTTCATCATCGCCACCCAAATCCAACCGATCAAAACCCACCTAGTTCACTTATCAAAATATCACCAGAACATCAAAAAATCAGCCGTAAACATCAAAATAACCAGCATCGTCAAAAAATTACCTGAACATCAAAAAATTAGCCATAAACATCAAAAAATCACCAGAACATCAAAAAATCAGCCGTAAACAGGGACACAAGATCAGAACCAAAAACATCAAAATCACTACATGAAACCTCCACCATCAGATAAAACCCCCCCAAAACATACCGGAGGTCTGCCGGAGTTGCAGGTGGGGTTTGTACCCACTGTCGTCTTCCGTTGCAGGTGGGGTGTGTGGGGGGCCAGAGTTGCAGGTGGGGTTTGTACCCACCACCGTCTTCCGTCGCCTACCAACAACCTCCCACCACCGTCTTCCACCGCCAACACTTCTCCACCACCGTCCTCTTTCTCTTTCCTTGGTGAGAGAGAGAGCATATCTTACAAGAGAGAGAAAGACCCTTCAAAGGCATCCCACCGCCGCCGTCCTCTTTCTCAGTCGGAGCTGCCGGCTGCTGAACGAGTTTCAAAATCTCAGATGTTGTTTGAAATGAAGAGAGAGAAACATGGGTGGGTGATGCCGGCGGCGAGTACATCGGGGGTGAAGAAGGAGGAGATATTAGGGGTGTGCGATGGAGAGGGGAATTTTCATCTTCATCTTCATCAGAGATGAAGACACAGAAAGAATATGGTGAAGTTTCAAAATCTCAGATGTTGTTTGAAATGAAGAGAGAGAGAAATGGATGATATATGAGAGAGGAGAAGAAAGTCAAATGACTTTAAATAAAGAGAGAGATAGATTAGACATTTGAAGGAAATGACCAAAATACCCTTTGTTCTGATTGGTTGAGAGTGGTTCTCACGGTTCTTACAACTGGGGATGGTTCCTATTTTAGCGGCTCCCTATATATATATATATATATAGAGAGAGAGAGAGAGAAAGTATAATGTACAAAAGCCCTAATCATACTTCATGTACGCGACAACGATATCTTAACGCGTGGCACGGATTAAGATTTGTCATTAAGGGCAAATTAGACATTTTTCATCCTTGAGGCAGGGTAATCCAGACATTTACTAACATCAAGAGAATTATGCGAGTTCGTTATCTCCTGCATCCCGGTAATTACGATTCGATTCCGTTTCAAATATTTTCTATTTTCAAAGTATCAAATTAGCGGTTATAGGTGTGCGATTAGGGTTACTATCACTTATTGTTTGAAATAGATCCACAGAGCAGTAACGCACGAAACACAGATGATATTGAATTTGAAGTTGCTGAATTCCATGCCGTTCCTGATGCTGCTGAGCATTTGAGGAATCCGACATCAGAGAACCACGTTCTATTAGACGATCAGACCAGTAAGTTGTCAATTAATCATTTTAATTTTCTAGAAATCAACGAAATTATTGTTATCTGATGTTTTGTATTTGATCGTGAATCATTATTTGATAATTAGTTTTTTGAAATGAATGTGTCATAAACCACTCATGTTTATATGCTATATAGTGTATGAGACGTGTGTATTTCCATCAAACAAGCGTTATTATTATGAAGTATACAGTACTGGCTAGTTTTTTTCTACCTGCGTTATTATTTTGAGGTTATCATGCGTGATTTTTCTTGTTTGCGTGATTTTTTTTTATTTCCTAGATGAGTGTCTATGTGTTTTGGTTTAGAGCCCATGTTTTTTTTTTTTTTTTGTCATTTTCAAAATGTGCAGATGAAAGATTGTATATTCCTGAGGTAGCTTCATCATGTGTTCCTGTTATAGGAATGGAATTCACTTCCCTAGAGCAAGCATATGTTTTTTATCAGACATATGCCAAGAAGTCAGGGTTCTCTGCTCGAAAAGAAGGTGAACACCATAGTGGTGGTATTATCAAGACTAAATACTTTGTGTGTTCAAAGGAGGGGCATAAACCTATGGCTTTTGATGATCCTTATTCCAAGTTGTCTAAGCCATATAATAGTAGGAACAGCCCGACTATTCGAACTGGGTGTAAAGCTCAAATTAAGCTTTGTTCGACGGATGGGGTGTTGTATAAGGTTGATAAGTTTGTTCAAGCGCATAATCATTCATTCGTGTGCCCCAAAGATATGCATTTATTACCGGCTTATAGGCATCTGTTCGAAACACAAGAAGAGATGATATGGGATCTTGGTACATTGAATCTTGGGCCAGTGAAAGCGTTCAATATAATGGGACAAAGATACGGAGGTTTTGAAAATGTTGGCGCAACTAAAGACGACTGCAAGAATTTTAGAGCTACGATACATAGCTATATAGGAGAGTATGATGCAGATATGGTTATAAATAGGTTGACTGATAAAAAGCAGTTTATGGTTGATTATTCATTTGTACATTCAGTCGATGAAAACAAGCGATTAACTGGCCTGTTCTGGGCCGATGGTTTGTGCAAACGTAACTATGCTGAGTTTGGAGACGTCATATCGTTTGATGCTACATTCAAAACCAACAAGTTAGTATTCACTTTAATGTTTTAACTTCTTTTTTTTTTTTTTTTTTGTATAACTTTGTTGTTTTTTGGTTCAATTTATTTCATCATTTTGAAGGTATAAAATGGTTTTTGTACCCTTTACTGGTATTGATAACCACTGTCAGAATGTGACGCTTGGAGCCAGGTTGCTAGCATCCGAAATCATTGAATCATACAAATCGCTGTTACAATCATTTTTGGACTCATTTGGTAAGCAGCCGAAGGTGGTCGTCACTGATCAGGACCCGGCGATGAAACAAGCTATCGAGGCAGTGTTCGATAAGAGTAGGCATAGATTATGTATGTGGCACATAATGAAGAAAGTTGCTGATAAGGTTAGACACAACTACAACTTGAGTTATTACTATTACAACCGGCGTAATAACTATAAAGATTTCTGATTTTTATAAGCATTTGTACAAAAAGTTCACCATGCGTTATTATTTCCTACACTCAGTTTTTTTTAAAAGCGTGAATAATTATTAAGATTTCTGATTTTTGTTCATTCTAATCCTTTGTTTTAATAGGTGGGACATGAGTTGTGTAACAACGAAGACTTCAAAAGAGGTATGTGTGACATTGTATGGACTGATTCGATTGCGCCAGAAACGTTTGAGACAGAATGGAAACTGATAATGATTGAATTTGGTCAAACCGAGAATAAATGGATTGACGATATGTTTGGCATGAGATCTTCGTGGATTCCTATCACGACCCCCGACCACACCCTGGACGGGAGCCGCGAGCAGCCAAGTGGTACCGGTGGTTATTTTAAAAACGTTGCAGCAGAAAATTTCATCAGGACCGTGAGTTAGGAAAATACCAGACTTTAGAAACATCGGATTTTATTTATTAAACAGATGGGAACAAACCCATGTTTTACAAAGGTAGCTTTAATATCGGATAAACCCGAATATATGGAACAATGTTTTCTTAATTTAATTTAATTGATAAAATAAGCCACTTCTTTAAGCCTTTCGGTGTCGTATCATCACTCTTATTCCAATCTACTGTAATTACCTGAAACGCGTTTTAAAAACATTTGGTCAGCAGGAAATACTGGTGAGTTCATTCATTTTGTATAAAAACACATTTGTTATAAATTACAGTATTAAGAGCGATTACAATTGCCCCTATCTTATAATTAGCTGGTTCAATTGTCACTCGACCGGATATATGACTGTGGTCATACCACTATTGGGTCCGTTCACCCAAAAGTGACGTATATCACTATTTAGGTCCTTTCACCTAAAAGTGATAAAACAGTAGTACTTGTGCATAATACCCCACTTACTGCCAGTAATTTAAGATAACAAAGACTTAATCCCTGTAACATATAACTGGAAAACATTTAGGTATTGTAAAGCACTTTTGATAAAAAGAGAATGACTCACCTTGTTAGCATATAGTCTTTATTAAATAAGCATCTTGTTTCTAAGTCGTCTGATGATTACACATCTACTTATAGTTCTGAATCTTCTGGTAATTTAAGCGTCTATTTTGATTGTAAGTGTATAGTGCAGAGTTTCTGGTAGTTAAACATTTAGTTTAACAGAGTGGAATACGTATTAGTGTAAAACCACATCAAACCTAACGATGGTCACGAGATCAGAACCTTAACGAAATTCACAAAGTATAGTCTTATTTAGACAGCACTTTGGCATTCGTTAGTTGGTTTCCGAATCGATCGGACAGAATATCGTATCGGTGATTTTTTGTTAGAACACCAACGTATAGAGAGAATAATAGAAGAAATGAGCAAAGGAAAATGAATCCTAAGCTTCCTATTTATAGGTAGGAAATATGAAATTTCCAGGAAGTTTCCTACATACTTTTCTAGGAAGTTACCTATACATTTTCTAGGAAGTTTCCTACCCACATATATATCCTCTTACACCTTCCTTGCACCTTCCTCATATATATCTATTTTCTTGTATATCTATTTAGGTGTTTAATTTACTTTAGTTAATTAATTTTACTTAGCTGATTAATTAATTTTACTTAGCTTAATTAATCTTACTTAACTGATTAATTAATCTTACTTAGCCTAATTAATCTTGCTTAGCTGGTTAATTAATTAACTGACTTAACTGATTAACTTATTAGCCGTTTGTCTGATTAATCTACCTTAACTGTTTAATTACATAATTTAATTAGCCGATTAATTAACTTAATTAGCTAATTAATTAACTTACTTAGCATGCTTAACTGCTAAGTTTCCTTTCCTGTTAATGTTTCCTTAGCTTATTAAGTTTTCTTAACCGCTAAGTTATCTTAACAGCTAAGTTTTCATAACTATTAAGTTTACTTTATCATTAAGTTTTCTTAATCATTAAGTTTCCTTAACCACTAAGTTAACTTAATTGTTAAGTTATTTTAACTACTATGTTTACTTAATCGCTAAGTATTCTGTTTTAACAGCTCCCTAGTTTCGAATTCTAATTTCTAGATACAATGGAACTCGTATTAGTGTATTAACTCATTTCAACTTTTAACGATAATCACGAGATCGAAACCCTCACAACGAATGACAAAGTATAGCCAGATATTGGCAGCACTTAAACATCTATTGGATCAGTTTTAATCAATCGGATACAGTATCGTGTCAGTGATTAGAGTTATTACTCTGATAACGAGCAGAGTTTCAGGATTTAGAAGTTCTGACATTAGAATGACAGAACAAGAGAGCAAGAGATAGAAAAGAATTGAACGATTTGAAATGAAACCATCGGCTGCTATTTATAGGCTGAAATAGGGGCGAGTCGCGGCCCGCGAAGCATATCAGCTTCTCCTTCGCGGCCCGTGAGGGAGTCTGGGTCGGCTTAGAGTTGCTGACTCATAGTGTCAGGTCGACACGTGTAGGGACACGTGGCCCTCATGTTTATCCGATACCCTAGGTCTGTCGCGCCCCGCGAAGACCTCTTCTAAATCTGTCGCGGCCCACGACAGATGAAAATTATTGTTTTTCTTGGATTTTTATGAAAAGTAAGGTTTTACGGGTTCGGGTTTTCACTTACGGAGTGTTTTAGGACATTTTTGTGCGGGTCGTTACATCCTCCCCACCTTGTTTTAAATCTCGTCCTCGAGATTTACGGAAATTTGGAGGAATACTCTTACTTCGTCACTAATCCTAATTTCCAAGCATACTTTGGTCCTTGCTTTGAATTCCACTTTACCTTGACCATAATCATTTTCCATTCTTCGAGATCCTTATCTTGTAAGATCTTTTAATGGACTTTTTATTTTACCTCTATATCTTGAAGAGGTATAAGTAAAGATTTATCAGCTAGGCGTTTCTTAAGTTGCATACATGAAACACATCATGTATTCCTGCCATTTCTTCTGGTAACTCTAGCTGATAAGCTACTTATCCATTTTATTTAATAATTCCAAATGGTTCAGCAAATTTTTAGACTTAACTTTTCTTTCTTGCCGCCTCGGATTATTCCTTTTTTATAGAGAGACTTTTAGTAGTATTCTTTCTTTGAATTTCTAATGGTTTGCTGATCTCATGGTCTGATAGTTGCCTTTCTCATTTATCTGTACTATTATCCATAAAGTGTTTTAAATGAGCAACACTACTATAGGAGAATCTTATGAGTGATAAGTGAGAGTCCTACTTGCACCAATATTTTATCACACATGTATTTCTTTCTGTGTTTGTAGTGTTCCTTCACACTGCTCAAAATAAGTCGAGTTAAAATTTTCCTATAAATGAGAAGTGAAATGACTATCTTGATAGATAACAGGATTCTATGTAATGAGACTATTTCGTCTCCACACAACTTAACTAAGTGTCTTATACTAAAGAGTTTTCTTCATTTGTAGGGATTGAGCAGACTTGGTTAGTTGATCCACAATCTTCCATATTGTTTCGTTACATTTTCTTATGTTGGGTAATTTGGTAACAAAATTCATTGTTATCAATCTCATATCCATACTTGCATTTCTAATTGCTGAGGTAAACCTAAAGGGTTCTAATGTTTAGTTTTAACTTGCTAATAAGCTAAATACTTGTAACTTGCTACATCCTTTTCAATTCCTATCTCTCCGCAAAACATTGATACCCATCAGCATATACTTTGTTTTATGAGCTTTCCTAAGAATTATGTATGTTTCTTTAGATAGGTATCCAAATTCTTTTCTTACGGAATTTCCAAATTCCATCAGTTCCTTTTTTTGGTTCCTTCATTTTTATAATCCTTCAGCATCATCCTTGATTGCTGTTTCTTGGGTACTCTTTAATTATTTTATTAAATCTATCCGCAAATTTAATCTAAGAGCACGTACTTGTTTCGGCTTCTTATGAAACTTATGACTTAAAGCATCAACTACTACATTAGTCTTAACTTTGTGATATAACAATCGGTGTGGTTCCTAGTCTCAGATGAATTCTGAGTTTCTCCTCACGATCGGGTGATAGTCCAAGTAGATCCTCTGGGAAAACGTCGGTTGGAATTTCTTTCAGTTCCATGCCTCTAGTGTTAAAGAACTCCGAGACCATATACGCTATGTCTTACTTTCGTGTATAACTCGCAGCTTTTATCATAGAGACGAACTTTGTCGGCAGGTATGTCTTGTCTCCTTATGGTCACTTTTCCGGTTTGGCTTGCAAATCTAAACCTAAGTCAGGAATCACCTCAGGAATCATTGTTGCCATTTTATTCCTTTTTATGAAGCATACAGGATTTCCTTTCTGTCAGTTCTTTCCATTTTATGGCATACCTCATGATCATGTGTTTCGAAGATCGGGTCTCACTATCTTAATGTCTAAATTTTTGAAGCATACATTACTTCATTCTTCTTAACATATATACTAAAGGGTTTGGATAACTTTCGTCTTTTGCAGCCCATCTATTATCGTAACAGCTCCTTTATTACTGGTAACCTTAGTAGGATTATAGGTGAAGAGAGTCTTGGTAAGTGCACCTAGTCGTGGTTACTCTTATCTTTGCAAGAGTTCTTAAAGAAAGTAGAATTACTCTCATTAGCGTAGGTTTTGAGATGTTTTGTGTCTAGCACAACCTTTAGTTACAGGTTTCCTAATGTGTCAATAATCTAAGGTAACGCATGGGAAATTTTTATACTTTTGATGGTATCCCAACATAAAGGTTTACATCGTTTATCTTGTCGCACGAGTTACGAGACGGATGATCAAATGAAATAATTTTCGATATTAGAATTATAGATGTATACGAGAGGTTCCTGATAAGAAAATCTAAAATTTATCATTGACGCATATGTTCGTGATTCATCATAAATTGTCAATCCTTATGGCTTTTGGATTTCCTTATAGATATACATATCTATACAATCATATATTTCATATACTGTAATATACAAGCCATTCATCAGGTTAATGTATTTAACAGATTCATGTTTTCAAAAACAAGTCAGATATCAGGTCATGATACTATTTAGGGAATTCTGTCACTTGTTTGACATATCCTATACTCCATCTTACCCGGTTCTCGCCGGAGAGGTAACCCCATCTTACCCGAACAAGCTGGAGAGTCTGCCACACCGTACCCAGTCTTGCCGGAGTGGTAATTTATCATTGTATTTCCCATAAATAGAATTTTCTCAATTCATGATTTAAAAATGAATCTTTTATTAGGGCTTTCATCCAAGAACAAGGAAATTAGTATTCACATGACGGATCATATTCCAGAACCAAGTAGTACCAATAAATAAGAAATAACAGTGGCCAAGTGTTATTGCTTATTTACCATACTTGCAACGTTCTAGTTATCATCCTCACGGCATACCAATACCCATCACACTTTATTTATGCAAGCTTATCTCGAAGCTAATTACTAAAGTATCTTTCTTAAGTTCAAGTCTAAATACTATCCTTGTTGCTACCAAATAATAATTTCCTAACTCTTTTGTTTAAGCTTAGGTATTATTACAACACCTAATTGCTAAACCAGTGTCTTGGCTCTGATACCACCTCTGTCACGACCCCCGGCCACACCTTGGACGGGAGCCGCGAGCAGCCAAGTGGTACCGGTGGTTATTTTAAAAACACTGCAGCGGAAAATTTCATCAGGACCGTGAGTTAAGAAAATACCAGAGTTTAGAAACACCGGATTTTATTTATTAAACAGATGGGAACAAACTCATGTTTTACAAAGGTAGCTTTAATATGGGATAAACCCGAATATATGAAACAATGTTTTCTTAATTTAATTTAATTGATAAAATAAGCCACTTCTTTAAGCCTTTCGGTGCCGTATCATCACTCTTATTCCAATCTACTGTAATTACCTGAAACGCGTTTTAAAAACATTTGGTCAGCAGGAAATACTGGTGAGCTCATTCATTTTGTATAAAAACACATTTGTTATAAATTACAGTATTAAGAGCGATTACAATTGACCCTATCTTATAATTAGCTGGTTCAATTGTCACTCGACCGGATCTATGACTGTGGTCATACCACTATTGGGTCCGTTCACCCAAAAGTGACGTGTATCACTATTTAGGTCTTTTCACCTAAAAGTGATAAAACAGTAGTAATTGTGCACAATACCCCACTTACTGCCAGTAATCTAATATAACAAAGACTTAATCCCTGTAACATATAACTGGAAAACATTTAGGTATTGTAAAGCACTTTTGATAAAAAGAGAATGACTCACCTTGTTAGCATATAGTCTTGATTAAATAAGCATCTTGTTTCTAAGTCGTCTGATGATTACACATCTACTTATAGTTCTGAATCTTCTGGTAATTTAAGCGTCTATTTTGATTGTAAGTGTATAGTGCAGAGTTTCTGGTAGTTAAACATTTAGTTTAGTGCAGAGTGTCTGGTAGTTAAATAAGCATCTACCTAAAAAGACAAAATTACCCCTAGTTATAAACAATTGGAAAAAGTTTTAAAAACAACTATCTTAGATAAAAATTCAAAAAAATTCTAAAAAATCCAAAAAATTATAAAAATTCAAAAAAAATTCTAAAAATCATAAAAAATTATAAAAATTCTAAAAAATTCAAAAAATTTAAAAGTATCAAAAAATTAAGAAATCAAAAAAAATAATAAAAAGTTCAAAAAATTCTAAAAAATCAAAAAAAATTCTAAAAACTCTAAAAAAATCTAAAAAATAATAAAAAATCCTAAAAATTCAAAAAAAAAAATCAAAAAAATAATAAAAAATCTAAAAAATTCTAAAAAATAAAAAAATAATAAAAAATAAAAAGAATTCTAAAAAATCAAAAAAATTCTAAAAATTCTAAAAAATAAAAAAATCTAAAAAATCTAAAAAAATCCAAAAAATTATAAAAAAAAACAAAAAATTCAATAAAATCCACAAATAAAAAAAATCCAAAAAATCCTAAAAATAAAAAAATCTAAAAAATAATAAAAAAATCCAAAGAATTCTAAAAAATAGAAAAAAATCAAAAAAATTCTAAAAAATCAAAGAAAATCAAAAAAATCAAAAAAATTGTAAAAAAAACAAAAAAAATTCTAAAAAATCCAAAAAATCAAAAAAATAATAAAAAATTCAAAAAAATCGAAAAAATTCTAAATTTTTTTTATTTTAATATTTTTTTGGAATTTTTTTGATTTTTTGGATTTTTTTTGATTTTTTGGATTTTTTAGAATTTTTTTGTTTTTTAAGAATTTTTTATATTTTTTGTTATTTTTTTGTTTTTTTAGAATTTTTTGGATTTTTTATTATTTTTTTGATTTTTTAGAATGTTATAGATTTTTTATTATTTTTTTGATTTTTTTGAATTTTAGATTTTTTGGGTTTTTATTATTTTTAGAATTTTTAGAATTTTTTGATTTTTCATAATTTTTGGATTTTTTAGATTTTTTTAGATTTTTTATTAATTTTTTGTTTTTTAGAGTTTTTTTATTTTTTAGAATTTTTTGGATTTTTTATTATTTTTTATTATTTTTTTTATTTTTTAGAATTATTTATTTTTTTTTTGCTTTTTTTATTATTTTTTTGATTTTTTAGAATTTTTTGGATTTTTTATTATTTTTTTGATTTTTTAGAATTTTTTGTATTTTTTTGATTTTTTAGAATTTTTTTGTTTTTTTATAATTTTTTGGATTTTTTATATTTTTTTTGATTTTTCAGAATTTTTTGGATTTTTTATTACTTTTTTGGATTTTTTATTACTTTTTTTGATTTTTTTGGATCTTTTAGAATTTTTTTGATTTTTTTTTTATTTTTTGGTTTTTAAACAAAAATGAAAGAGGCAAGGGGTTATTTCCGTAACTTTGGAAACATTCCCGTGGTTTTTTAAACTTTCCTTTGAATTTAGAAGGAATCTGAATTCTATTGAATAAGGGATTTTGTTGGAATTGAAATCCAATTCCCTTCAACTAATTTGTCCAACTAAACACACAAAGGAATGGAATTCAAATTCTAATTCCCTTGAAATCCTATGGATTCCTGTCAACCAAAAAGGCCCTTAGAATAACAAAAACATTCCATGTGTTACCTATAAAAACTTTAAAACTAGTCCACGTTATTAATTGGGTAAACAATGACATGTTTGGTACATGATTGGGTGTTTTTTTTAGGGTCATGCTATGCACACACGGGGAAAATTATTTTCACACCTCAAAGCGCCGCTCTATGGCCATAGCGGGGCGCTTAGCTCGACAAAAGGTGATTTGACTGACTGACTGAACTGAAACATAAGTTGCAGAAACATAAAGGTGAAACGAGGTTGCAGGTCTCGTGAACCCTAAGCGCCGCGCTATGGCCAAAGCGCGGCGCTTCGACCCCAAATTTTCACTACTTAAACATTCTCATACACAACATTTAGCATTCGGGGGTTTGTGTTGTTTGTCGATTTCTTTGCTGTATTAGTTACGTGTCTTGAAAAAACGATGTCGTGGTTAAGCAACTATCTTTTCGGTCAATATTCTAACGAGTCAGTTGTTCCTGATTCTTACGAGGGGACCGCTATTTCTGACTCGTATGAGAAACCGGTCTCGTCCAACTTGAGGGAGGCAGAGGTTGTATCTGGCATTCGTTATCGTGATAACACGGTGAAGCTGGATTTGAATACCCCTGTGGAGGACCCTTACGCACAACAAGGTTATTCGAATTTCGGTTACGGTGGCGAGTACAGCTTTGTACAGCAGGAGTGTTATCCAAACCACAGTTACGGTTGTCAACAGAGCTTACAAGGTTATTCGAATTTCGGTTACGGTGGCGAGCACAGCTTTGTACAGCAGGAGTGTTATCCAAACCACAGTTACGATTGTGAACAGAGCTTTGAACATCAAGTCTATTCGGACCTCGGTGACGATGGTGAGCCAGAGGATGTGTCTGTTGACGAGGAAGGCTGTTACCCGGTTACATTTTCGTTTATACAACGCAGACCTTTTCGTCACGTAAAGAGTTGGTGCGTTGGGTACAAGACACGGCAAAAGACAATGGTTACCTCATTGTGATTAAGAGGTCGAATAAAAGAGGAGAGAATTACAAGATTTGGTTTCAATGTACTTTTGGTGGGGAGCATAAGAGTATAGCTACACAGAGGAAAACGGGCAGCAAGAAAATAGGCTGCCCGTTCGAGATGATCGGGTTTTCGGAATCATCCGGAAGTGTTTGGAGGATCGAGGTGACGAAGGCGAAGCATAACCACACTCCTATTGAAAACTTAGAGGGTCACGCGTATGCGAGAAGGCTTTCTGTAACACCTCGAAAATTCACGTCCTATAATGTGTTGACACGTGTCAAAAAGCTTGAACGTGTGAAAGAATGTTATAAAAGGACTAAAGTTGACAAACATGGAAAGTACGTGATTGTACGTATTCTAAGTGTCAACTGTGAATAAATATACTTCATAATAACCCTACATGATGTTTATAACATCAAACGAATAAATCATGGATCATACGAAGCTAAAAGTGGGAGATTACAAACTACAGGGGTTAAATGTGTCAACATGTTTAAAGATATACCTCTGAGTGACCTTTTGACAAACCCGAAGCTTTGTAAACGTTAATTATGCTCACTAGAATGCACGATATAAATTTCATAAAGTTTCGTTATCGTATGAGAAAGTTATGATCAGATTCGTGTGCGAGGGGTTAAAGTGTTAACATTGAAAGTTAAGGCTTTTCGGGTTAACCGGAAGTGTCCAGGGACTTGGCAAAGTGGGTATAAGTCCTAAAGCCCTTGATGGTAAATAGAAGGGGGTCAAAATGCAATAAAAAGCTTGTTTGCCCTTTCAAATAAACCAAAGGCCAAGTTACAAAATAAATAAAAAAATAAAAATCCGATTTTAGGCCTCAGGCGGCCCGCTTGAGAAATGGTTAAACGGGACGCGGGCCGCGTCCGGAGCCCAGAACCAGAAAAGAAGACAGCAGCCTTCAAACGCGGGGAACCGACCCTTAATCGACTTAAATGCTATGTGGGCGACCCCTAAACAGTCTTAGGGCACTAGGGACACTTGTGGGCAGCTTGTGGTGAGTTGTAGACCCCAAGTGTCAAAGAATTGTGGTGATTAAGGCACTATATAAGGCCATTAGTTACAACATTCATTCTCACACCTTCATCTGCATTGTGGATCATTTCTGGAGCTATCAAGCAGCCTCAAGTGATCATATCTCGTGCATAGGACTCTTGTAAGTCTGCTAGTTCTTATTTAGTTGAGTTTAGCTTGGTTAATTAGCTAAAAGTCAAACCGTCGTAATTACGGTTTGACTTCGAGATTAGTCAATAATGGCTCAGGCATATCTCGAATTAAAAGTAGTTATGAGTTGGTATTTATGTGGGTAATAAAACCTCAAAAGGGTTTCCCCTGATCACCACTCTAACCAGGTCAAAAGTCGGGTCAAACTTTTAAGTAAAAAGTCAACAGGATGCTTAAAATGTCATTTATGCATAATTAGCTATCTAGAACATATATAACCTGTTTGATCATTTTAGTCAATAATGGCTCAGGCATATCTCGAATTAAAAGTAGTTATGAGTTGGTATTTATGTGGGTAATAAAACCTCAAAAGGGTTTCCCCTGATCACCACTCTAACCAGGTCAAAAGTCGGGTCAAACTTTTAAGTAAAAAGTCAACAGGATGCTTAAAATGTCATTTATGCATAATTAGCTATCTAGAACATATATAACCTGTTTGATCATTGTTATAACTTAGTAATAAGTGTAAGAACATGTCCGAACATGTTCAACCCGACTATTTCCTGTTTAGACCCGGTTCGGAACCGAAAGTCACATAGTTTGACTTCCACTTTGACTTTCAGTTCTGACCCGTTTAGGCATGTTTTAGAAATGCCTCAGAGCTCTAATTGGATTAGGTTACGTGTTAGAACAACCCTCTGTGATTATACACCTTGGTTCATTAGTTATCCAATTAATATGCATGTTTCCGTTAATTGCTCATATGTTGACCGTTATGCCCTTATTACCTTAGAACGTGATTTATGAAAATGTAAAAGTGTAGAAACCTTAATTACTGATATATAGACTTGTATGCAAAGTTTGACATCAGTTTGACTTGTAGATTAAGAGTTATGCTCATTATCGTAAATTAATGCTTTATGTTAATAAAATGGCGTAATTAGCGTATAGCCTAGTTAAACATAATTTTTGGTATCAAATCTTTTACCCACTGATGTAATATATTATTTTGGGATTTTTAAAGATTTTTAATTAATTTTAGGCTGAGCATAACTCATAGTCGTAGGCTTAATCCGGTAATTGTCGGTTTTGCCCTTACGGGCCATAAAATGAGTTTTACACATCTAAATGACTCCAAACCTTTTGCTACTGATCACATATGATAAATAAATTATTTTAAGCCTTCTGGAAATATAAAAATATCAGATTTAAGTATAGAACCCGGAAATGGCCTTTAATCGCCTTAATTAGCGTTTTTAACGCATAGTATGTTTTAAAATCATATTGGACATACCCGGGTTGATACCTACTGATATAAGAGGCAAATTATAATATTTTAACAGCAAGCAAAGGTTGATAAACTCAGACTTCAGTTTTGAGCTTTTCGGCTTATGTGAAATTACCAAAATACCCCTACGGGGCCTAGTTTGGTTAAAAATGGTAAATTTCACATATATGCTTTATCTTACTGTTATAACTCATTAATTTGAGTATGTTTACTGATTACATCAGACCTGTAACTCAGTTAAACACTTAAACCCTTTTACAACCTTTAAAATGACCAAACTACCCCTACGGGGCCTAGTTTGTGTTTAAACACGTTTCGGGCATAATGAAAGACATCTTACTGATGTCACAACATATTTGAGGCATAATTAACTTAGGAAACCTGTATATAGCTCTCATGAATACCCGTCACGCTTATTACGCGTACGGTTCGGTTTATGTAACAAGTTTACATAAATTAGCCGAAACGGGTCAAACCTTAACGGTTTTATCTCAAAATCCAGAATGTGAATAATAAACCCATATTAAACAAGTCTCTGAACTTGTCGGGTCTAAATCACATTCTATCCGGTCTTCGCTTAATCGTGCGTACGAACCGTATCTTTGAAACTAGCCGGTCTAAGCTTAAGCTTAATTAAAGGCCCGTTAGGATTCTAATATGTTATTATAAAACCTTCGTTCCAGATTAGGAGGACCAGTAAAAGCTACGTGCATTTTTCTTATTGTGATTTATACATTGCTCAGGTAAATACTTTTAACTTATTTTCCCTTTACGGGCTTGGGTTACGGTATATAGCATACCGCTTGATCGGGCATCAAATCTCCACCGTTAAAGTGGGTAGTTGAATAATTTGATCGGCTCGTTTAAACAGTCTTGTTTACTTTACAGCCTTTGGGGGGTTAATGACCATGTCCCGGATATCCTTGGCATCATCTTACGAGATTGGCCACGACCTGAGCACGGGGTGTAGGCGTACACCTGTCAGTGTATAACTCAATAACGTGGTGTGTCTATTGATCTTTAACCCGGACTAGATTCGGGCTACTGAACGCATAAGTAACATGTAATTCGTTCACAAGATTATAATATTAAATAATTCTCCCAAGTTAATAAAAAGATTAATCTTGCCTCTGTGCATTTTAATCAAATTATTAAATGTTTATGCCATGTGCATCCAAACCAATTTTTAATCATTTTCCAAAATGAGTCAGTTGATTGTATTTACCAGTGTAAACTGACGTATTTTCCAAAAAGGCTAAATGCAGGTACTATACGAAATTGGCTGGATATATTCTCCTTAGCATCAATAGAAGTCTCGCAAGCTTAAGATGCCTAAAGTCTGTTGAACTTTTGTTTCCATTTTATGTTCGATCCTTCTGTGGATAAACTTCCGAATATTGTGACATTTGATATTACAATAATAAATTCGGTTGTATTACATTTTCAATTGCTTCCGCTGTGCATTATTAAATATTGTGTTGTTTGACTATTATGTTGCCAACCACGTCACGATACTCCCCCACCGGGCCCACCGGTGACACGTGGAAATTTGGGGTGTGACAGGTTGGTATCAGAGCCAACACTGAGTGAATTAAACTCTAGCCTTTTGCGTTTAATCTCAGTTACACAATTGCACATTCTTGAGTCTAGACAAGAACATAAGACAAATCCAAATTCGTTTCATTGTCTTTTAATTACTTCCTTGTTATTTTTCTGATTAGCCTTTGCATGGGCAAGTCATTTTATCAGAAGTCCCGTTTAGGGCAACCATATACTTGTTTAAATTTTAAAGGAACGATTATGTTTAAAAATATCATTCCTATATTATAAGATCTACCATTATAATAAAATGGCAAAATCTAAAAAGGACAAAACCTAGCTTCGGGTCATATTAAGACCGGCCAAGATGGCAGTTCCTCAATTTAGATTCAGATCCTTATTAACATTTCAATTTAGAAATTGTTCTGCGTTAATTAAATTAAGAATCTTAAGTGTGAAACCTAGCCTTCGGCTCAATTATAAAACCGGGCCAAGATGGTAAGACCTGTTAAAAAGATTCAAACCATTAATAAAGAATCTTAAGAGTGAAACCTAGCCGAGTGTCATTATAAGGACCTGGCCAAGATGGTAAGACCTGTTTAAAAGATTCGAATCTCAGTTAACATCTGAAAACATGTTAACACTCCCGACAGATGTGATTCGTTGGAAATCACACACGTTATTAAGGATTCTTTAAAAGATTCCTAACCCAGTTTAATGATCGCTAAATCCTGGGTTTACATCATCAATTAAGATGATCATATTTTTAACCATACGTGGTAATATAGTGCCTACGGGCCTTGCTCATTTCTACATGAGCCAAAATACAGTGGTAGCTATGACTCCCTGTCAGATAAAGGTAATGAACTAGGTTCAAACCTCAAATGCTTTGATTCTCTGAAATCATAGCTTAAAAATTTATAAATGTCCTTTGTGACCAGGCCATTTGTGCCAGTATACCTTCATGCTTTGATTCTCTGAAATCATAGCTTACAACTTATAATTGTCCTTGCGACTAGGCCTATTGTGCCAATATACTTTCATGCTTTGATTCTCTGAAATCATAAGCTTATAATTTATAATTGTCCATGTGACCAGGCCATTGGGTGCCACTAATAAAACTGTTAATGTTTTATAATTAGGATAAATTATAATAGAAATCCTAAATATATATGATTAATAAATTAACCAAATATGGTCTCTGTTTACCATGGTTAATGAATTTCCCTAAGGGGCAATTTCGTAATAAACATCCCTTAGAAGGGAAGTGCCTACGGGCTATAATTGATGTCCTCTGAGACTAAAGACAGTGGTAGCCTATAGCTCCCTGTCAGGAAAAGGTAATGAACTTTGATTCAAACCTTAATGCCGCGATTCTCTAAAATCATGGTTTATAAATTTAACTTGTCTACGAGACTAGGCCATTTGTGCTATTATTAACTTATGAATTAGGATTTATGATAAAAAAAAATCCTGAATGAAATAAATATCCTTCCTTCCCTATCAGTATGCTTTTTAAAAAGAATCTTAAAGGTGAAACCTAGCCTACGCGGCCAAGATGGTGAAACCTACTCAAGGGATTCAGATCCTTGTTAACACTTAAGAACGTGTTAGCACTCTTGAGAAATGTGATTCGAGAAAAATCACAACAATCATCCTTATATTGGATTCTTCCAATTCCCTTATCTAGCCTGATGATTTAGAAATCACGGCTTATATCATCCCATAACACGATCATGTTATAAACATCCGTTAATGATAAAGTGCCTACGGGCTAAACTTGTTGTCCGATAAGACAACGACAGTGATGGTCTTTGACCTCCTGTCTAAAATATTGGACTATGTCCAAACATAATAGTCTATATGATCAATGCGATCATGACTAATATCATCTGATGCGATGATAGTATTATTAAACATCCTTTAGTGATGTTTTGCCTACGGGCTATAATATATTGTCCATTTGAGACATTGACAGTGTTATCTTTATGATTCCTTGTCTGAGGTGGTGAGCTATGCTCAAGCCAAAATAGTCAATATGATTAATGCAATCATGAATTATATCATCTAATAGGATGAACCTATTATAAACATCCATTAGAGATGTTTCGCCTATGGGCCATATTATATCGTCCATGTGTGACAAAAACAGTATGATCTTTATGATTACTATCCAAGGTAGTGAGCTACGCTCAAGCCTAATAGTCTATATGATCAATGCCATCATATCAAAAATCATCAATACGATGATTTAAAAATTTTAACATCCTTAATGATGTTCTGCCTGAGGACTATATTATATTATCCAACCGAGACAAGGCAATTGTGATCTTTTGTGATTCTTTGCCCAAGGGGGTGAGCTATACTCAAATCCCATAGTCTATACTATCATTGCGATCCTGATTAGTATCATCAGTATGATGATCATAATATTAACATCCCTCGTAATGAAATGCCTACGGGCTATACTTTATTCTAATGTCGGTAAGACAAAGATAGTGGTGATCTTTATGATCCCCTGTTCAAAATGGTGTGATTATACCCAAACCTAAGAGTCAATATGATCGATGTGATCATGACTAATAGCCTTAGATACGATGGTTATATATAAACATCCATTAGTGATGTTGATTGGCTTATTTTTCTGCCAAATGAATCGTCTTTCAAGACGATGACAGTAGTAGTCTATGACTCCCTGTCCAAAGGTGAAGAACCACGTTCAAACCTTGAAGCCCTAATCTAATAAGATTGAGGCTAATAAATTAAGGTCCTTGATGATAGAACATCGAGTTATGTTTTAAATTCATTCATGACAAGCCTATGTGCTATAATTTGTCATTCGTGACAAGCTAACATATTAAATGTTAACATTCCTGGTGACATGCCTTTGTGCCAGAATTGATAAATGTCCTCATGACAAGGCCATTTGTGTCATATCTAAATGTCCTTTGTGACAAGGCCTTCGTGCCGTATAATCATTTATGTCCTTCATGACTGGGCTTTATGCCATATTTTCTACGTCCATCGCGACAGGCTTCTATGCCATATATGTATATAAATATATAACCGAAGTCATGTAAGGCTAGCCCTTGAGCAATTTATAATTGTCCTTGTGACAAAGACAGTTGTGACATTATGGTCCCATGTCAAGCAAGTATTGGACTCGCTCCAAACTTTGAATGCCATTGATGGTCCTGTTGTGACCTAGGCTAAATATAATGGAATACGTTCAAAATAACATTCACTATGAATGTTCGGAACAGAATAGCCCAAACGGTTTATGAATGCCGTGGCTAATCTAAGTCAGGTCATCAGGATGATGACTAATAATGGTTAAATCTTGGTGATTGGTACCAAGTTTCGAGTATGGAAAACTCGGATGAGGTAAACGACAGTAGCAACGCTTTTAAGGCGACGAAAGTTAATAAAACTACAAACGTAAACCTCAATATTAATGGAGTTAATCTTCAGGCTGTGGTTGACGCAGCAGTTGAAAAGACCATAGAAAGGTCATGATACAATCCAAAGAGCCGAATGCTTCTCGCTCTGAATTTCATTTAAAAACCATGTTCAATTACTCATGAGAAGAGATTTTGTTCACACTTCGTATATGAAGGATGAACCAAAAGAAGGAGAATAACTCCTAGAAATCTGAGAAAGAGAGCAAGTACAGGCTTAATAAAAAGCAATGAAAGTTCAGTAAGAAGCCTGTATACCTCAGAGACTACTTCAGCATTATTAGATGGATGTTTTATATCCATTAGGAATCATTTTTCCGATGTCCTAGTTCCGTTAAATATAAGGACTCCATAAAGTGATAAAAATCGATTGGTTGCCTTAAAAATCAAGCCCATATTGTGGGTGATAAGGAGCAATTAATTATCAAGACTCCTTATGAGACAACCCTCGTAATTACACGTATCCGTACGATTAATAAATATTAAACATAAAAAAATGGTGGAATTGGCCGTCCCCGGAATCGAACCTGGGTCTAGGCCGCACCCTTTCGCGCGCCTAGCCAACTGAGCTAGGTGCCTAGTTTGTGAAACTTCCATTATTGATTAAATATAAGCACTTGTACAATAAACTTCCTTATCATTTATCAATGAAAATTTCTGCTAAGTGTCCTGTTTTTAATACAGGCAATAATAAATCTTCATGAACCATAAACTTAGCAATTTTTTTTTTTTATCATCCACAAGGTATAACTACCAAGGAAACCATAGTAACCGATTCTTATAGATCGGCAAGGAATCCTTCCGAAAATCTAAAAGCACTCTTTCTTTGCATAGAGTACGACAACATATGTTATTTTAATTATTTTCTCATTTGTTTTTATCGCCTGCGAATGCCAAACTATGTTTGATAAAAGTGCCATATGAGGATTGGCGTATCCTAGTGTGTCCCATAGATTACTTCCATGCCTGATCAGTATGGAGGTTTAATACATGGAACCCCTGAGATATCCCAATGGTCATATTGTACTAAAGTCGACTAGTAGTATTCAAAGAAGATATCCAGAATAAAATTGTCCAAGTAAATGTTCCCGATTAAGGAATTCATGGACTTATAACATAAAGGTGTCACTTATTTGACACGAGTAATGATGGATGAACTGGAGCCTGAGATATGGAAAATCTCTGTAGCCTCCTTGCAATCTTGATTATCTTCTCATAAGTTTTCCCTACTTACCTCCGGGAAGGCAGGTAGAATTAAGATTGTATCCCGCTGTGGGCTGGAGTATTGTGAAAACTCCATATTGATTATGGAATAATCGAAACCGTGATTAAGTAGGTTTTAAGGCATAGGCTCATATAGCCTGACTCAATATTCTGAGGGTTTGATGTTGTTAAATAAGAAAGACGGTTCATATTGCTTATGCATACATACCGCAACCCTAATTAGGCAACGATTAAGAATTGCCATCAGCTACCCAGGATCTAAGGGCAAACTATTGGTGGATAGGCTTGAAGAAGTCTATGGCCACCTATGTAGCTAAATGCTTGACATGTGCGCAAGTCAAAGCCGAGCATCAGAAACCATCAGGTTTGCTACAACAGCCTGAACTTCCTACGTGGAAGTGGGAAATGGTAACTATGGATTTTATTACCAAGTTACCCAAGACAAGGAAAGGAAATGATACGATATGAGTTATAGTTGACAGACTGACTAAATCAGCACATTTCTTACCCATCAAGGAGACTTATAGCTCCGACATGTTAGCCCAGTTATACGATTGATAAGATTGTAGCCTTGCGTGGCATACCTGTAGCTATTATCTTGGATAGAGAAACTAAGTACACGTCACATTTTGGAAGAGTTTCCAACAATCTTTGGGCACACGTTTGAACCTTAGTACGGCTTACCATCATCAGACAGACGGTCAGAGTGAGCGTACTATTCAAACGTTGGAAGACATGCTACGTGCAGGTGCGATCGATTTGGGTGGTAGTTGGGATAAAAACCTCCCATTAATCGAATTCTCCTACAACAATAGCTACCATACCAGCATTTAGGCTGCGCCTTTCAAGGCATTATACGGTAGAAAGTGTTGATCGCCCGTTTGTTGGGCGGAAGTTGGGGATGTCCAATTATCAGGACCAGAGATAGTGTTTGAAACAACGGACAAGATTGTCCAGATTCGAGACCGTCTCAAAGCTGCCTGGGATAGGCAGAAGAGTTACGCTGATCCTAAGCGTAAGGATTTTCACTTCGAAGTAGGTGACAAAGTCCTACTTAAAGTGTCACCCTGGAAAGGAGTGATGCGGTTTGGTAAGAAAGGCAAGCTAAGTCCGAGATACATAGGACCTTTCGAGGTTATCGAACGTGTCGGGTCATTTGCCTACAAGTTAAACTTACCTGAAGAGCTCAGTGGGATTCACAATGTGTTCCACATCTGCAATCTGAAAAAAGTGTTTCGCTGACGAATCACTGGTTATACCGCATACAGATGTGCATATAGATGAGAGCTTAAGATTTGTTGAAACACCCTTGTCGATGGAGGATCGACGGGTTAAGAAGCTTCGAAGGAAGCATGTGCCTATTGTAAAGGTCAAATGGGATGCCCGAAGGGGTCCCGAATTCACGTGGGAGGTTGAATCCACGATGAAAGAAAAGTACCCTTACTTATTTCAGTAAATCTCGGGCCGAGATTTATTTTAAGGGGGTGAGGATGTAACACCTCGAAAATTCACGTCCTATAATGTGTTGACACGTGTCATAAAGCTTGAACGTGTGAAAGAATGTTATAAAAGGACTAAAGTTGATAAACATGGAAAGTACGTGATTGTACGTATTCTAAGTGTCAACTGTGAATAAATATACTTCATAATAACCCTACATGATGTTTATAACATCAAACGAATAAATCATGGATCATACGAAGCTAAAAGTGAGAGATTACAAACTACAGGGGTTAAATGTGTCAACATGTTTAAAGATATACCTCTGAGTGACCTTTTGACAAACCCGAAGCTTTGTAAACGTTAATTATGCTCACTAGAATGCACGATATAAATTTCATAAAGTTTCGTTATCGTATGAGAAAGTTATGATCAGATTCGTGTGCGAGGGGTTAAAGTGTTAACATTGAAAGTTAAGGCTTTTCGGGTTAACCGGAAGTGTCCAGGGACTTGGCAAAGTGGGTATAAGTCCTAAAGCCCTTGATGGTAAATAGAAGGGGGTCAAAATGCAATAAAAAGCTTGTTTGCCCTTTCAAATAAACCAAAGGCCAAGTTACAAAATAAATAAAAAAATAAAAATCCGATTTTAGGCCTCAGGCGGCCCGCTTGAGAAATGGTTAAACGGGACGCGGGCCGCGTCCGGAGCCCAGAACCAGAAAAGAAGACAGCAGCCTTCAAACGCGGGGAACCGACCCTTAATCGACTTAAATGCTATGTGGGCGACCCCTAAACAGTCTTAGGGCACTAGGGACACTTGTGGGCAGCTTGTGGTGAGTTGTAGACCCCAAGTGTCAAAGAATTGTGGTGATTAAGGCACTATATAAGGCCATTAGTTACAACATTCATTCTCACACCTTCATCTGCATTGTGGATCATTTCTGGAGCTATCAAGCAGCCTCAAGTGATCATATCTCGTGCATAGGACTCTTGTAAGTCTGCTAGTTCTTATTTAGTTGAGTTTAGCTTGGTTAATTAGCTAAAAGTCAAACCGTCGTAATTACGGTTTGACTTCGAGATTAGTCAATAATGGCTCAGGCATATCTCGAATTAAAAGTAGTTATGAGTTGGTATTTATGTGGGTAATAAAACCTCAAAAGGGTTTCCCCTGATCACCACTCTAACCAGGTCAAAAGTCGGGTCAAACTTTTAAGTAAAAAGTCAACAGGATGCTTAAAATGTCATTTATGCATAATTAGCTATCTAGAACATATATAACCTGTTTGATCATTGTTATAACTTAGTAATAAGTGTAAGAACATGTCCGAACATGTTCAACCCGACTATTTCCTGTTTAGACCCGGTTCGGAACCGAAAGTCACATAGTTTGACTTCCACTTTGACTTTCAGTTCTGACCCGTTTAGGCATGTTTTAGAAATGCCTCAGAGCTCTAATTGGATTAGGTTACGTGTTAGAACAACCCTCTGTGATTATACACCTTGGTTCATTAGTTATCCAATTAATATGCATGTTTCCGTTAATTGCTCATATGTTGACCGTTATGCCCTTATTACCTTAAAACGTGATTTATGAAAATGTAAAAGTGTAGAAACCTTAATTACTGATATATAGACTTGTATGCAAAGTTTGACATCAGTTTGACATCAGTTTGACTTGTAGATTAAGAGTTATGCTCATTATCGTAAATTAATGCTTTATGTTAATAAAATGGCGTAATTAGTGTATAGCCTAGTTAAACATAATTTTTGGTATCAAATCTTTTACCCACTGATGTAATATATTATTTTGGGATTTTTAAAGATTTTTAATTAATTTTAGGCTGAGCATAACTCATAGTCGTAGGCTTAATCCGGTAATTGTCGGTTTTGCCCTTACGGGCCATAAAATGAGTTTTACACATCTAAACGTCTCCAAACCTTTTGCTACTGATCACATATGATAAATAAATTATTTTAAGCCTTCTGGAAATATAAAAATATCAGATTTAAGTATCGAACCCGGAAATGGCCTTTAATCGCCTTAATTAGCGTTTTTAACGCATAGTATGTTTTAAAATCATATTGGACATACCCGGGTTGATACCTACTGATATAAGAGGCAAATTATAATATTTTAACAGCAAGCAAAGGTTGATAAACTCAGACTTCAGTTTTGAGCTTTTTGGCTTATGTGAAATTACCAAAATACCCCTACGGGGCCTAGTTTGGTTAAAAATGGTAAATTTCACATATATGCTTTATCTTACTGTTATAACTCATTAATTTGAGTATGTTTACTGATTACATCAGACCTGTAACTCAGTTAAACACTTAAACCCTTTTACAACCTTTAAAATGACCAAACTACCCCTACGGGGCCTAGTTTGTGTTTAAACACGTTTCGGGCATAATGAAAGACATCTTACTGATGTCACAACATATTTGAGGCATAATTAACTTAGGAAACCTGTATATAGATCTCATGAATACCCGTCACGCTTATTACGCGTACGGTTCGGTTTATGTAACAAGTTTACATAAATTAGCCGAAACGGGTCAAACCTTAACGGTTTTATCTCAAAATCCAGAATGTGAATAATAAACCCATATTAAACAAGTCTCTGAACTTGTCGGGTCTAAATCACATTCTATCCGGTCTTCGCTTAATCGTGCGTACGAACCGTATCTTTGAAACTAGCCGGTCTAAGCTTAAGCTTAATTAAAGGCCCGTTAGGATTCTAATATGTTATTATAAAACCTTCATTCCAGATTAGGAGGACCAGTAAAAGCTACGTGCATTTTTCTTATTGTGATTTATACATTGCTCAGGTAAATACTTTTAACTTATTTTCCCTTTACGGGCTTGGGTTACGGTATATAGCATACCGCTTGATCGGGCATCAAATCTCCACCGTTAAAGTGGGTAGTTGAATAATTTGATCGGCTCGTTTAAACAGTCTTGTTTACTTTACAGCCTTTGGGGGGTTAATGACCATGTCCCGGATATCCTTGGCATCATCTTACGAGATTGGCCACGACCTAAGCACGGGGTGTAGGCGTACACCTGTCAGTGTATAACTCAATAACGTGGTGTGTCTATTGATCTTTAACCCGGACTAGATTCGGGCTACTGAACGCATAAGTAACATGTAATTCGTTCACAAGATTATAATATTAAATAATTCTCCCAAGTTAATAAAAAGATTAATCTTGCCTCTGTGCATTTTAATCAAATTATTAAATGTTTATGCCATGTGCATCCAAACCAATTTTTAATCATTTTCCAAAATGAGTCAGTTGATTGTATTTACCAGTGTAAACTGACGTATTTTCCAAAAAGGCTAAATGCAGGTACGATACGAAATTGGCTGGATATATTCTCCTTAGCATCAATAGAAGTCTCGCAAGCTTAAGATGCCTAAAGTCTGTTGAACTTTTGTTTCCATTTTATGTTCGATCCTTCTGTGGATAAACTTCCGAATATTGTGACATTTGATATTACAATAATAAATTCGGTTGTATTACATTTTCAATTGCTTCCGCTGTGCATTATTAAATATTGTGTTGTTTGACTATCATGTTGCCAACCACGTCACGATACTCCCCCACCGGGCCCACCGGTGACACGTGGAAATTTGGGGTGTGACACTTTCTTCGGAGGATAAAAAACTGGCTAAGGAGCTGGCAGAGCAAGATATTCCCAACCAAAGTATCTGGCGAACGCTGACAAAAAACAATCCGGCTAGAAAGCTTATTCCGAAAGATATACACAACGCTGTTCAAAAGATCAACGCCGAAAAAAATGTCGGTAAGTCTCCGATGCAAAAACTTGAAAACATTCTTCTCGAAAAAGATTACACTTATTACATGTGCACGAATGAGATATCGAACGAAGTTGAAGATGTCTTCTTTGTTCACAAAAAATCATTCACTATGTGGTGTGCCTTCCCGCATGTGCTAATGATTGACGCCACCTACAAAACGAACATGTACAACCTGCCATTTGTTCAGGTCGTAGGCATGACGTCGACAAACAAATCGTTTACGGCTGCTTGTGCGGTAATTTCCGCTGAGAAGTTAGAGAACTACCTATGGGTGTTGCAGAGGATCAAGTCTATGCTGGTAGGATGTATGGAACCGCGCGTGATTTTAACAGACAGGGAATTTGCGCTAATGAACGCGTGTGAACAAGTTTTTCCAAAAGCGCATAAGTATCTTTGTCGGTTCCATATTCAACAAAATATTAATAAGAACAGCAAGAAGAAATTCTCTGACAAGGAGTGGAAAGAATTCGTACGTACATTTTGGACATTGTGCGAGTCTACGACCGAGGAAATATACAGGTATAACTTGGAAAACCTTGAAGCACAGCTGAAAGAAGATGGCCGTGAACGTGGGTATTTCTTACATAATTATGTTCAAATTTTATATAATAACAAAAACTGACTATTTACGTTTTTTAATTTTAGAGGTTTTTGATTATTTGATGAAATCCTGGTTGGATCCGTACCGTGAAAAGTTTGTATCTTGCTGGATTAACAAAACTATCAACTTTCACCAAACTACGACCAACAGGGTTGAGGGCATGCATGCAACACTAAAAAGTCACTTTCCAAGTCATCGCAACACACTGGATAAACTTGTACTGTATGTTGATCATGTTGTTGATAGACAATACGCCGAGATTAGAAGTAGCTTTGAAACAAGCCTTCGAAAAGTGATGAAGCACCACAAGGATCAGCCCATGCTTGCATATATTCTCAGAAAGGTTTCAATATATGCGATTGAGCTTTTGAGTATGGAACTAAAACGTAAGGAAGACGGGTTGAGAGCCTACGGTGCAAGCTGTGGTTGCCAACTTTTTACCAGCTGTGGTTTGCCATGTGCCTGTCGTTTGGAAAAGTTGGAAAATAAAGGTAATTAATATTTTTGACCTTTCTCGTTATGATTTTGCCACCTAATTTGTTTTCATCCACAGGTCAGCAAATCCGGATCACACACATAGACGTGTTCTGGAAGAAGCTTGACTTCAAGCCTGCAAGGAACAACATAGAGGATATCGATGTAGACGCGGAATTTGAAAAATTGAAACAACAGATCGATCCAACACCCCCTCAAGTGAAAAGGAGCTTCTTTGAAAAGTTTCAGCAAATCCTCAATCCAGGGAACAATAACAAAAAACCTCCTGTTGTTCTGAAGAAAACTCGTGGTCGCCCAACATTGAAAACGCAGGAACAAAGAAAGGTTGAAGCCGCTAGAAAAAGCTCGTACATTCCGTCGGAAGAAACTTGGGTCGAGGCCACATGCGATCTTCCCCGTCACAGCTCGTACATATCATCCGAAGATTCTAGAAGACAAAAGAATACCAAACCGCTCAACCTACACCCTGATTTCCCAATGATCAAGCTCGGTCCTAAGACGGATATAGCGATCCGCAACTACGCATCTCAGATTCCCAAAGTGATCCATCCATACATCGTGAGAATAAAGGACGTGAAACCAGATGGTCATTGTGGGTTTCGATCGGTGGCTGTTGGGTTAGGAGTGAAACAAAATTCATATTTGATGATCCGGAAACAACTTATAATGGAGTTACGTATGAACGAATCGCTTTGGAGGCAGGTTTTCGATCCGGAAAACATAGGACATTATGATGCGCTGGTTAGACGGATC